>JAODXP020000027.1:9043695-9058695 GCA_027497455.2 Sardinella longiceps
TACCAAGATCAGGGGTTGACATCAGAGGTTGCATATAACTACTGCTTTAACGGTCACACTGTTAATAATTATTTCAAAGTCTAGTTTTACATCAGTCAACATCCATTGGCACTAGTTAAAGTAGCATAGCCACCCGCTAATAGCTCGTTGGCTAACATCAAAGGCTAAAACTACTGGATGTGCTCCGCTAGTGCTGTCTGTGTTGTTAGCATTGGAGCGGCTCAGTATGTTCCACTGTCAGAGCTGCTCATCAGACGCTCTCTGAGGCTTCTCCAGCTGCTCAAAGCAGAGAGCGAGTGACACGGCCATTAGAGTGCGCCTCCTGTGCGATCTGACGATAGCACTGACGGCTCGGCCTACCCCCAAACCCCAAAAACCACAGCTGCAAACAGCGCCGAGACAGACTGGAGCACAGCCCGAGATGTGTTGCAACATCAGGAGTGCTTTTCGCTTTTCGCTCTTTTGTTTATTTATTTATTTCCTGGAGGCGCTTTGCTTGAGGGAAAGCTGCTTTCCCTCTTTTATTTCTTTTTTTTCGTTGTCTCTCTCTCCTCTCCTTCTTCTCACTCCTCACCTCCTTCCATACTTTTCTCATTTTTTTTCTGGCTATACTTTGGTTGTTTTTTCCTGTTCTGTTTCTTTCTTTAAACACAGTCACAGTAACTCAGTTTCTTTCGCTCACTCTCTCCGTCTCGGTCTCGCTCTCTGTGTCCTTCATGTGACTCCAGTCGGCCTCTTGTGCAGCAGAGTCCCCTTGTTGGCTGCGGGCTGCAGCTGGCTGATAACTTTGTTTTTCCTGTTTTTGAAATTTCTCTCTCTTTCTCTCTCTCTCTCTCTCTCTTGCTCCATTCCCCCTTGCCTCACCCTCCCGCCACCCGGCCCTCTCCTTCTCTCTCTCTCTCTCTCTCTCTCTCTCTCTCTCTCTCTCTCTCTCTCTCTCTCTCTCTCTCTCTCTCTCTCTCTCTCTCTCTCTCTCTCTCTCTCTCTCTCTCTCTCTCTCTCTCTACTTCTCTGTCCAGGATTTGAAGAAACCCTTTGACAAGGCATGGAAGGACTATGAAGCCAAGTTGTGAGTGTTTCTCTCTTTCTCTCTCTGTCTCTCTCACTCACACACACACACACACACACACACACACACACACACACACACACACACACACACTCAAGCACGCACACACAAGCACGCACACACACTCAAGCACACACAGCGCTCCTTAATCCGTGCCTGTTGTTAATGTGTGGGTTGAAGTCAGTGCCTCACCATATTGCATACATTTTCCAGCATCATGCTCAAATTAAGATTATGCATTCTACAAGTGTGAAGTCATTAAAAACAACTTTCAAACAAATTGAAAAAGAAGTGTGTGTGTGTGTGTGTGTGTGTGTGTGTGTGTGTGTGTGTGTGTGTGTGTGTGTGTGTGTGTGTGTGTGTGTGTGTGTGTGTGTGCGCGTGCGCGTGCGCGTGCGCGTGTGCGTGTGTGCGTGCGTGCAAGCGGTCTGCATGCATATGAATTTGTGCCTGAGTGTAAATCCTATGGATGTTCCCAAATGCAGCACCAAGATTGAGAAGGAGAAACGGGAACACGCCAAGCAGCACGGAATGATCCGGACTGAGATCACTGGAGCTGAGATTGCTGAGGAGATGGAGAAAGAACGCCGGCTTTTCCAATTGCAGATGTGTGAGGTCAGGCACCACCTTGATAACACCCCCCCCCCCCCCCAACCACACACACAAACACACACACAAACACACACAGCATTACCCACAATGCAAATCTTTATGTGCCACATGAGGTATAGGCTGGTCATTCCTAAATGATGCCAATGTCTCGGTAGAGGAGGACGTGTTTTTGTACTTCAACTACATGCCTCTATTTGTGTGTGTGTTGTCTCAATCCACAACATACTCTGTATTGAACCACAATTGAAACACCACAGCATTTCCTGTATATGTTGAGCAGTAAACCAACATAACATGAGAACAACTTCAAACCTACTCTTATGTTCTAACAACAGAGATGCTTCAACCGTTGGTAGCACATGCTAATTTAGGAAAACAAAGATGATTGCTGGGATTTGTTGCCATGGCGATCAGATCCCTGTGACCACTAGCTGACTGATTTGAAGGTCATCACATCAGCCAGGAGGACGCACTGCTTCTGTACTCCAGGACGATTCTTTTTGGCAAAAATACTTAAGCTCACACTCAAATCAGGGTCGTTGAGCGCATATTGTGAATATGTGTGCTGGAAGAGGTTAGAGTCTCAGATGTTCTCTCTTTATTTCCCTGCAGTGCACCCACTCTAAAATTGAAATAGCCTCCTTAGGTTAATTACCACTCAGAATGTTTCTAGCTGAGCATCATAGATCTGAAATATCAGTGAATAAGGCAAGAAAGCAAAGATTGAGTGAGTGCCATCTTCACGTCTGAGTTCTACTCTTGCTGTGTGTGTGTGTGTGTGTGTGTGTGTGTGTGTGTGTGTGTGTGTGTGTGTGTGTGTGTGTGTGTGTGTGTGTGTGTGTGTGTGTGTGTGTGTGGTGATGATTCCCAGAGTGTCCAGTTCTGGGTTTGGTCTGCTGAGGCTTGTCACCCAGGTTAGCAGGATTGCTAACAGTTGGTTGTGTGGTGCAGAGCTGTGGTTTTCTGCCATCTCTCGTCTTGGTGACTCATCAGTTTACTGCACTCACTGAGCTTTCTTTCTTTCTTTCTTTCTCTCTCTCTCTCTCTCTCTCTCTCTCTCTCTCTCTCTCTCTCTCTCTCTCTCTCTCTCTCTCTCACTCATTGTCTGGTTGTCTGTAGCAGTTAGCATATTTCTGCCTTTTCCCTTTGATGTGTTTTCTTTGCGCTCTCTTTCTCTGTGTCCCGCTCTTTCTAGAATGTTGTGATGTACTTTCTTGGTTTAGCCAGTTGCACGCCCTTCTGCCTGCACAGTGTACAGTGCAGTCTGTTGCGTTTGCTCATCCATACCCACAGTCGAAACATCTCTTGTGTGGCTTCCAGTCTTTCACACAGTGAATAGATGTTTGCTTATTTGTTCTGTGTCCTCATTTTTTGCATTCATCTGTCTCTTTCTCTTTCATTCTCTCTCTCACACACTCTATCTCTCTTTTGCTCGGTCTATGCCTCTCTGAGCACATGCTGCTGCCTGTGTGTGTGTGTGTGTGTGTGTGTGTGTGTGTGTGTGTGTGTGTGTGTGTGTGTGTGTGTGTGTGTGTGTGTGTGTGTGTGTGTACATGAGCATGGTAAGGTTTGGTAGGCTAAATTATTAATTGTGGTTGACATAAATTTACTGACATAAAGGGTTAGTGACACTGCAAAACATTGCACCAGAGCATGTGTCTGCAGTAGGTCTCTGTCAAAAGCATAACTAGTCATGTGAATACAAGTGTGCACACTGATGTTCTCTTAAAGCATCTGGACCTCAATAGGAGGGTACATACAAAGACAAGGACACACACACACACACACACACACACACACACACAAACAAAGAGACCGAGAGAAGCATGGCTCTCCTTGTGCAGTGAAACCAGGCTAGATTAAATTCCTCCGCGGAGCTGAAAAATGGACTGCAGCTGGAACCCCTCGGCAAGCTGTTGTGGATTTGCCTGCCACGAGATAAACCAGGATTAAGATTAATGTTTTATTCATTTGTATCGTGAGCATGTTTTTATATATATTTTTTTTGTCTGCTGAATTGCACTTTGCACGCTGCTCTCAGACATCCCAAATTAAACAGGATCATAAGAGCTTTCTTTCACCCCCATGTGCTCATTCTGTGAGAGGAGCGGCAATCAGTTGAGATGCCCGACAGACTTGGTGCACATGATGGAATTTGTGAGACCCCCTGGTTGGTGTTTACCAGGATTGTTATTCGGCACCAGATGGGACTGGGAGACATTTGTCAGGAAATTGCATTGATTAGATCGCCACACCACCCATTTTTGAAGCGCCAGGAACATGTCAGACAGCTCGGCGAACACAAGCAAGCACGCCAGGAGAGCTTTGTGGAAATGTCCTATACAGAATTTCATTAAGCCCAAAAGTAGAACACCAAAAACACACTTTCGCACTACCTCTGAGTTATTAATAATGTGCCTTAAATATTAACCCTGCATCCCATTTGCCTGCTGATGTTTAATGCATCCCAGAGAACTCAAAGCTTACATACCCCAAATTCTCTGTCTCCTCCTTTCCCCTCTGCAGTACCTGATCAAAGTGAATGAAATCAAGACCAAGAAGGGGGTAGACCTCCTCCAGAACCTGATCAAATACTACCACGCGCAGTGCAAGTAAGTCACTGGTCTCTTTAAGATGGAGCTAACTTTCAAGTGCTCTTAGATTGAGGTTTGCAAATCCATTCAGAAAGGGTGTGGGGTAAAAAAAAAAAAAAAAAAAAGATGTTCATCTTTTGCATTCCCCAGACGCAAGTTAAAAGAAGTTCCTTTGCGTGGGAATTGTTTAACTTTTTTTCAAAAACCCGGAGGAAGCAGATAGCATGAGTCATCGGTAATAGCTGAAGTTCAGGGGAAGGACGGCTAATATCAGGCTGATATTAAAAGGGAGAAGTTTGCTGAATTGCACGGCCTCAGCAGCCACATCAAGGCCGAAGTTTGGCTTTGGCCTTGTCTCTAATAGAGCTTTTGTTCTTTTCAGTGACATCAGGTGCTTTAGCACAGTAGCGCACGTACGTCGACACGTGGCGCTTAGCCTGCAGTTTTTATATTTATATATTTTTGGGGTTTTTTTCAGAGGGGGAGGAGAGGGTTATGTCACCATGACAACTCATGGCACCCTCAGCAACTTTTCCTCCCGGATGGATGCCTGTTCTGTGCTCATCCAAATGACTTTTGGAAAGTGGAGTCATATTTAGACCTACTAAATATTTAGTAGCAACATGCAGATGTGTCTTGACAGTTTTTTGAGGGTTTGGGGTAGTGGTGTGATGTGGTGTGATGGGTTGAGGTTTTCGGGTGGAGGAGGGAGGGCGAGCGAGCGAAGGGGGTAGGGTCATACATTTGGGCTAGCGCAGTAGCACTGAACTGAGTCAGTGCATCGTCCTTGTTGACAGTCTTGGCATTGGCAGGCTATTAGTCATGAGCTTCAGCTGTGGTGCTTGGGAGCTGCCCAGTCGACAGCGTAATAGCCTCAGCCACAGCACATGCTTGAATTACTAATGTCTTCCATACTGTTGGATGAGAATAACAAAGCAAGGTGGGCCTACACTGCAATTAAATTCTAGCGATTGAAGTATTAAGACCAAGTAATTGGAATAATTTGTGTTTGTTTGTTTATATTTTGTAACTATATTTTATAACTCTGTTGCCATGCTAGAAATAGTACTAAGGAGGACAGAATTGCGTTATGCTATTACACATTAATCTCACCATTCTGTGTCCCCCACCTCCCTTCTTTCTTGCATAGTTTCTTCCAGGATGGTTTGAAAACTGCTGACAAGTTGAAGCAGTACATTGAGAAGTTAGCTGCTGACCTCTACAATGTATGTACATCTTCATATACAGTCTTTTCCTTGTGAATTTTTTGTAATCAAAATGGAGGTTTGCCGATTGCTTACCTGTATTCTTTAAATGTTTCATATTGTAGATTAAGCAGACTCAGGACGAGGAGAAGAAACAACTTACTGCTTTGAGAGATCTGCTCAAGTCATCTCTACAGCTTGATCAGAAAGAGGTAGGCCCGGGGAGAGGGGTGTGCACCAGAGCCCTGTTACTGGGCCCATTAAAGTCACTACTGAACTGTGCAAAAAGATTGAATGTTGAATCTAGCCGTAATTGTGTCCTATATGGCAAAATGTAATCTGACACAAAAGTATCATAGGATTATTAGGATTATTCCATATCACAGATTATTGGAAGCAATCTTGTGAGGTTGAGGTTGGACTCTTGAAACTCAGCTTGACTAGCTTAAATGATCCACAAAATAAATAACTTTGAGGGATCCAGGTAGTGTTGTACCTTATTGGTAGCCTGTATGAAGTGTGAAGCCAGTATGAAGGGCCTACTTGCATGCTGTGTAGTACCACACATTTCTGTTGTTTTACTATTCTTGAGCACTTATTTTTCATAATCATTGATTGGTATCCCCATAGGTCTATAATATGGGCTGATTACAGGAAAGCAAAATAGTTTTGTAGAAGTTTTACAAAGAAAGGGTTGGGAACAGACAATTGTAGCTATTGTCGTTATAACTATTGCTTTGTGTTTGGTTGTTGTTGTTGTTGTTGTTGACACAAGGGTAAATGGATTCACTTGCCTCACATGCTAGATTTTTGCAACACCACCTTGCAGCTTTAGAATTGTTTTGCACTTGGTGCACTGACACGCATTGAAAGGCACTCCCACGCTTACTGCTACTTTCTTAAGGCATGGTCTCTCACCACACACACACACACACACACACACACACACACACACACACACACACACACACACACACACACACACACACACACACACACACACACACACACACACTAAGGAGCACTAGCACCACCTGGCTGCACCTTTCACTTTGTTGTCCTCCCGTCTCTCTCTCTCTCGCTGCCTGTCCGGACTGAAGTCTAGGAGAGTAAGTGTGCTGCATGCTCACTGGCTATTCTATCTAGTAGTCACATCACTTTGGTTTGCATGTGAGAACTGTGCCAGTAGTATCCCTACCTGTGATTGCTGTGAGATCTCATGGTGTTTTTAGGTTGATGTTTGAACTATTTGAACAGTGTGGTGAGCGTTTGTGTTCCAACTTGTGAGTTTTGTGCATTTGTATGAAGTTTCTGCTTCCTTTAGATTTTAATATGTGTGTGTGTGTGTGTGTGTGTGTGTGTGTGTGTGTGTGTGTGTGTAGGACTCACAGAGCAAGCAGGGGGGCTACAGTATGCACCAGTTACAGGGCAATAAAGAGTTTGGTAGTGAGAAGAAAGGCTATCTGATGAAGAAGAGTGATGGGTAAGACACACACACCCACACCCACACACACACACACACACACACACACACACACACACACACACACACACACACACACACACACACACACACACACACACACACACAAACAACACACAAATACACTCTCCTCTGGACCTCACACTATTGGTTGCATTTACAGGTTGCGTAAAGTGTGGCAGCGGAGACAGTGTTCAGTGAAAGGAGGAATGCTTACCATTTCCCATGCCACAGTGAGTATAACAACACACACACACACACACACAAACACACACACAGTACAAGGAACAGACACCCAGATCGGGTTGTTTCAGGATGCGCCAGGAAACCCCATAGAAGTCCACTCCCTCATCCGCTAGCTTGTTGGCTTTCAGGAAATCACCATGCTAGCTGCCATGGCGACAAAAAGTGGAAATGATGAGTCAGCATGAAGGAAGAGCGTTCCACTGCACCAGGGTTCTGCAGTTCCTTTTTCCTGTTCTGTTCCTATGGAATATTCTCTCTCTCTCTCTCTCTCTCTCTCTCTCTCTCTCTCTCTCTCTCTCTCTCTCTCTCTCTCTCTCTCTCTCTCTCTCTCTCTCTCTCTCTCTCTCTCTCTCTCTCTCTCTCTCTCTCTCTCTGAGAACAATGGTGAACAGATGAGGCCAATTTTACCCATATGAATTTTACATGTAACCCAAATGCATGCCCACAACAACATGGGGGGTCACGGTGGGATCAATCCAGTTCCCCTTCATGGTGTATTTAGAATGTCTGGAGAGCTCATTACACAGAGGAACACAGAGGGTGGATGTGGCCTTCTGAGACACTGTCTGTTGCTCTGGATATTTTGGGAACAGACTCTGGATCAGTCCGAGGGAGGCTGGCAGAGGCCGAGGACATAGCCATAGCCTGTGTGCAGTCATTGTGGCAGACGAACTGCTGATGACCTCTCTCTTTCTCTCTCTCTCCAGCTCTCTCTTTTTCTTCTTCTCCCTCCCTCCATCCACTTCTCTCTTTGCGACACTCTCTTCCTGTCTCTCTGTCTCTATTTTACTATTCCATCTCTCTCTGTCTGTCTCTCTCTCTCTCTCTCTCTCTCTCTCTCTCTCTCTCTCTCTCTCTCTCTCTGTCTCTCTTGTGGGCATGCGGCCAGTCTGTTAGGCTGCCAGCTAATCCCTGCAGGGCTGATAACTGCTTGTTAGTATCTGATTAACATCTCCTCCCTCTCCATCTCTCTCTCTCTCTCTCTCTCTCTCTCTCTCTCTCTCTCTCTCTCTCTCTCTCTCTCTCTCTCTCTCTCTCTCTCTCTCTCTCTCTTGTTTCCCTCCATCTCTCCCTCCTCCCTCTCTCTCCTCTCTGTGTCCCCTCATCTTTGCCCCCTCCTCTGGGCTGCAGTTCCAGCTGGGCACAGACCCTCTGGCAGGGTGCCAAAGGGCAGCAGTTTTTTTGGAGGGTGCTGCCAGCCTCCATCTCCCAGTCTCTCAGTCTCTCAGCCTCCCCTTGTGACTCCTGTGTCTGGTCATGTGACGCACTCTTGCCTCTCCACATCCACCAGATAAACAATGACTATTCACGCTTGCTGGAATCACTTTGATCGTTTTTGCGTTGAAAACGAAACAAAATTGATGGAATACACAAGTACCCCCCAAAAAAATCTTACAAGGCTTTGTACACTCATTTAAAAATGCATGCTGGTTGTCTCGCATCTAATAAAAATATTAGTGCAGCCCCGTCTTTAATGTGAAGCACAGAGCTGGGTTTTTTTTTAATCCAGATAAATTATACATTCTGATTTTGCATGGTAGTGAGTAGAGCAGTTCCTCTTTTTTCCCTCTATTATGTCTGTTTAATTATTGGCTGCTCTTCATTTCCACTTGGTTAAAGCACAAGCGTCCCCTTTTCTTCTCTTCTCTCCTTTTTTGGCCTAATTATTCCCATTCCAAATACCACATCAGTGAACTTGATTTGCTTTGTCAGAATGAATGCATTTTTTATGGAAAAAAAGCTCCAACATTGTGCTCTTGCATGCATATTGAAAGTGAAATACGACATCCAGATTTGCATCTTTCTGGAGAGTGAGCACACTCTACTTGTACACTGATACGGATATTACAATGTAAAGACCAACTCTTCTTGTCCGTGATGGTCTGTGTTAAAGCTGACACACACACACACACACACACACACACACACACACACACACACACACACACACACACACACACACACACACACAGTATGTACCTAGTTCTCCACCTCCCACTGCAAATGTTGCAGCATGTTGTGAAACTCACACGCTGTCTGGCTGGGATTTCCCATCCACATTGAACAACACATGCAGAGTCATTGCATCATCAAAGCTATGCTGTGTAGCAGAGCATATATGCCATAAATCTCTGCTACACTTTTTAGGCATTTGTACTGTGTACACCGTGTATACTGCTGTATATCAAGCCTATTTTGCTGTCCTGTATGTTAAGTCTATCTGAAGTCTTCAGTGATCTTATTAATCTACCAGTCACTGGATTTTAGATGTGTGTGTTTTTGTGTGTGTGTGTGTGTGTGTGTGTGTGTGTGTGTGTGTGTGTGTGTGTGTGTGTGTGTGTGTGTGTGTGGAGCTGATGCTGGTGTGTGGTTGCTCAGGTGCGACTGGAAGTGTGAAAGGAGCATCATGTTTCTGTGCTGAAAAAGGTGCTAGTGCCTCATTGACAGCCTTAGCAGGATGTGGATGCCCCCCATTGCTCTCTCTGAATGACTGTGAACACACAGCAAATACGGTTCCACCCTTCCACTCCTGCAATCTTCTGCGTGCCGTTGATTGAAATTTCTCCCCTCCCTTCGCTCGCTTATGATACTCATTCTTAATGCTGTTGTTTATGACTGTAAACACTTGACTGTAATTCCCCTTTAATTTCACCTGTAGCATTTAGCATTTATTTGAAGACCGTATTTTAGGATGTCTGACATTTACATTCTCTTTTGCTCTTCTCCTGTCCGTGTGTCTGTAGTCTAACAGGCAGCCTGTGAAGCTGAATCTGCTCACGTGCCAGGTGAAGCCCAGTGGAGAAGACAGGAAGTGCTTTGACCTCATCTCCCGTACGTTTGACTTCATTTATACTCCATAATATTATAGAACCTGTGTGTGTGTGTGTGTGTGTGTGTGTGTGTGTGTGTGTGTGTGTGTGTGTGTGTGTGTGTGTGTGTGTGTGTGTGTGCGCATGTATGTAGGTGTGTATTTCTAATAAGAAGCACATGCAAATGGTTATGCCCTGCTTGTTCGTACTACATAATGGGTGATCTCATTGTACATCACAGTAGTGATTTCTCATGTAAGTTGCTAACAGTTAAGTGTGAATATGTCTTCACTTTTTTTATTTGCGTCTTCACAGATAATCGCACATATCACTTTCAAGCTGAAGATGAGCAAGAATTTGTCATGTAAGTGATTCTATAAAATTCTGAATAAATCTATGAAATACCTGATAAAAGGCTTGAATGCTTGCCTTTTGTTAGCGTTTCTTTTTATGCCAGTCAGGGCAGGTCAAGTGTACCTCAATGCCGTGTCAACCATAACATAATTTAGAGATTGCTTGTGCGTGGTTGAATGCACATTAAACACAAAATAGGTCAACAACAGTCCAAAATAAAGGCAAGCTAAATGCTGCATTGCTATTGATGTTGGGCTTTGTACCATAAAACAGAGTCCACTTTAGACCTATCTGTGAAGCACTTGCGTGCGATCAGATCATCAGACATCTCTCTACATCTGCACCAAGCACTTTAAATATCCCATAATGCTTTTGTGCTAATCAATGCTCTACCCAGAAGCCCTTTGTTTATGTTTATTGCCCCTTGCACACCAGCGTTCCAGTGAGCACCATTAGACTCACTCAGCCATTCATTGTTAAAATCGAGAGAGAACACAAGCCTGCCGTTACACTACTGGGGCCCATTTAGCTTTTATTTCTCATTTAGTTTGGGCTTTATTGCACATTGGCATCTTGGGAATGATGGAGAAAGACCCAAAGACCAGGCAGTGAAGCTGAAGGAACCCTGGTGTTTTACTGCTATTTAGAGTCTAAAGCACAATTACTGTTGGAGGCTTATGCTTTTGTTTGGATGATGATGGTGGTGATTGTTGTTATTATCGCTATTCTTGTTAGTGGTGGTCCAGTGATATCTGGGAAATGACCAAACTGATGACCGAAAAACGATGTAAATGTAATGACATTTTCTCAGCAGACAGACATAAAATGAAGACAAAATTAAGGCAGGAATGACTAAACTGTGAGCTGTGAAGTTTTCTTACAAAGTATGATCGAGACAAGGTCAGAAAACAGCTGACATATCTTATGATGCCAGTGTGGAAGCAATAAGGTACACTTATAGGTCTCATATCCAGTATTCATGATGATTATTTTGACTGTAAAGAGATGAGAATAAATGAACCGAAAAGACTCATGCACACACTTTAACACACACAACAAGCCTGTTTAAGATGGAAAAGACGACTCTATTATCCTTACTCTGAGCGTCAAGCACGGCAGTGGTAAGGATCAAAAACAGATTGAGATGATCTGTCTTCATGGCTGCACAGTGACAATGACTAGACTTTGTCCTGTTATTTTTGTCAAACTATGGTGGTATTCAAGGAAACGCCAACCTCTATGCTTTACCCACCTCGATCTTGTCCTGTTTGGTCTGAGGCATTCTGAGTCACAGCTTGAACTTGCTTTCTGTCTGTGTCTAAATGCCAATTGTTGAGGTATTGCACTTTTTCCGCTCTCTTGAGGTGGAAGGGAGTTATTCAGGTCACATGACCACAGTCTTCTACTCCCACAGCCCTTTTTAGACCAAGCCGCACACCTTCCTACCACAAACACTCACACACACACACACTAACACACACACTATTGTTAGATGCACAAATCCACCCTTTCTCTTCCTCTCTCTGCTGTCTTTCTAACTCGTTCACACTGTGTGTGTGTGTGTGTGTGTGTGTGTGTGTGTGTGTGTGAGAAGAGAAATGTGTCAGTGTGACACATGGGCAGTACTGTAGTGCTTATTGCCTGTGAACCAGCAGGAGACTTGGATCATTGATCTGGTGCTGATGAGCGGAAGCCCAGAGGCCTCTTTTGTTGCAGTGTGTGTGTGTGTGTGTGTGTGTGTGTGTGTGTGTGTGTGTGTGTGTGTGTTGTATAGAAGTGTTGCTTGGTGGTTTTACATTTTGTCAGTTTGACCATCATATTCTCCTTGTGTGACTCGACATTAGAAGTGACATAAAGCAATATTGCTACCTTTCAAATGTTCAAAAGTTTTTAGCTTCATTTTTTTCTTGAGTGGCCTTTAGAAATCCTTGTGCAATAGTAGCCTCAATTAATAAATGTAAGTTGTGTGTGTGTGTGTGTGTGTGTGTGATTGCAGCTGGATCTCGGTGCTGACCAACAGTAAGGAGGAGGCTCTGAACATGGCGTTTCGTGGCGAGCAGAGCACTGGAGGGGAGAGCGGCCTGGAGGACCTGACCAAAGCCATCATCGACGACGTGCTGCGCATGCCTGGCAACGAGGTGTGCTGCGACTGCGGCGCTGCAGGTATCCACAAAACTGTGTGTGTGTGTGTGTGTGTGTGTGTGTGTGTGTGTGTGTGTGTGTGTGTGTGTGTGTGTGTGTGTGTGTGTGTGTGTGTGTGTATAGAACTCTACAGATGTGCTTTGACTACATGTGGCAGTATTTTGGGGATGTTGTTTGAATGTGGGCTTTGTTGGTGTGTGAACGTGCATTTGGCTCCACGGGTCTGCATACGTAGTACTGTTTATGTTTTAGGTGAGCAAGAGGAAGAAGGAAAGAATCCACACTTCCCTGTGTGTGTGTGTGTGTGTGTGTGTGTGTGTGTGTGTGTGTGAGAGAGAAAGAGAGATAGAGACTGAGTTACAATTCTAGAGACTCTTTCGAATGAAGTGATATCAGGTGCAGATGTATAGAATGTAATTGTGTGTGTAAGTTACAACATCATTTTGTTAGTTAAGTGTTCAAATTGCACACACACACACACACACACACACACACACACACACACACACACACACACACACACACACACACACACACACACACACACTCCCTGTGGCTAGTGTTGGTCTCCACCCGTGTCTGGAGTTGCAGCTGACTCAGGTCCTGTGTGTCCTTCCCGTTGTGGGAAAAGCGGACGCATGCTGGCACTGCAGATCAGCTCACCTTCGACCCGGAACATCAACTCACTACCTCACCCAATCCGTCACAGCTCAAGGACGTGTGTGTGTGTGTGTGTGTGTGTGTGTGTGTGTGTGTGTGTGTGTGTGTGTGTGTGTGTGTGTGTGTGTGTGTGTGTGTGTGTGTGTGTGTGTGTGTGTGTGTGTGTGTGTGTGTGTGTGTGTTTTCGAGGCTAAGCATCTTTGATCCTGTTTTCTTTGTCAGGGTTGTCGGGCAGTGTTCCCAGATAGGTGTAGGTGCAGCGTTCTACTCAGGGGGCACCAGCATTAATTCTGACCTGTCCTCCACCTTTCTCACTCAATCACACACACACACACACACACAGCATACTCACAAAAAAAGTAGAGCATGCCGTTGCATCCCCTCTCTCTTCTCTTTGTTTCTATCTGGGCTAATGGTAGTTCCCCAGGACCAGGTATAACCCAATGCCTTCTGGTTTTACACACAGCAACACTCACACAGGTGTGTGATTCACACAAACAAAGACTGTTACAAGAAAGAGAGTGATGATGAAAGTGAAAAGAAAGTAAAGAAAGAAAGAAGTCAAAAAGAAAAGAGCGATAGAACAGTCAAATATGAAAGAGCGAGACCAAAAAGAGACAAAGGGAGAATGAAATTGAAACTGAAGTAGAAACATTTGTTGGCATATATTGGAGCATTCTTACATTTCAGAAAATTGCTGAGACATTCAAGGTCTTACATTACGTACTTTCCGCCCAAGATTGGCTTGCTGAGTCAAGAATAATGAAGTCAGTGTGCAGAATGCTAGTCAGTCAACAACACTGATAATACTCATATCATATCAGATGTTTGTCTTTTGTGATGTTTGTCCATCACTTAAAATGGACATCAGGGAACTTTTTACTGTAAACTAGCTACATGAAAGGCATACACAACCTTCAAAACATTCCAGGGTATCACTGACACTGCTAGAACATGCTAATGATGTCTGATAGCAAAAAAAGTGTGAATGTCATGCTGTAATGTAACTACGTTTTCTTTTAATTTGAGGTGGATTCCTACCCAGAACTTTTCAGTGCATATGCTGGATGGCTGGTGGAAATAAAACATGCATTTTTCCACCTTACTTCTGACTAAATGTCATCCAAATGAATGTGGTGCCAAATCAAATTGTTTGATAAAAAGGACGCCTCAAACATTGGCGAAAAGTTGCCTGGTGTTATGGCTGCCATCATGCGTGTTCTGCAGTAGTTAGATCTCTGGTGTTGTGTGTTTTGACTGCATAATACTGCAGCAAGTCTGCACAAAGGACATAGCAGGTCGCAGGAGTGTGCATACGCTTACGCACACGCTTGGTAAATTCCAGCCTTAACAAGTAAAGCAGCTGCCTCTTCATAGTGTCTGAAGCGAAGCCTCATGTGAAAGGTGTGAGGCGTTTGAAGTGACATACATGCCTGTACTTTTCACCACCAATATGTTACTTCCTGTCCTAAGCTGTATGCTAATTTCTGTGGCATAGTCGCTTCCTCTGTGAGAATGCAGTGAGCTGCATTGATACGGCCATACAACTCTACCTATACATCTCATGAGTAGTTTCTGAATTGACCAAATTCTCCCAAAAGTAGTACACAACCTGAAAGAAAAAGTGTAAACAATGTACATACATACATACACACACAAGTCCAGAGGACAAAGAGCACAGAACGTCCAATCAAAAAGTCTTTAGATGTATACAGATCAAAGTCGTTCTCAGAGGCGTTCTCAGAGGCACATAGCCTTGTTAGCTTGTCTGAGCTAGCGTCTAGCTGGTTCCCCTTGGTTCTGCTGCGGGTCTTTCCTATGCTGG
>JAODXP020000027.1:9063695-9066195 GCA_027497455.2 Sardinella longiceps
AGCCTGTATCAGAGTAAATGTTCTTAGTTTAACATAGCCTAGGCTATAGGCCTGCTACTGCGCTATTTGAAATAATATTTCGAGCGGCGCCATCTCTGCCGCTCTCACTCCCCTGCTCACACACACGCAAGCTGCATCGGTAACTCCTTTACACACCTGACATTTTTAAATTCTATACAGCGCGAAAGAGTCCCACAAATGCAGCGCTGATGAGCCTGTAGGCTATCAGAGTAACTTTAATAAGTTAACGGGTTCTGCTTGCAATCGGAGGACAAATGCCGCCTTAGCTTGGAAATGGTTTAGGTAGAAGGTGATCGCGTTTAGAAAGGTTGTCTAGTGTAAGAAGGTCATTTGAAACATTGCAGCGGTTCATTTAAGAAAATGACAGCTCCGAAATGACGGTGCTTTAGTTTGAGGTAGTGATAAGAAAGATCACCATCACCTTATCCGTTACCATTGATGACCCTTCCTAAAATGTGGAAATGTATTTCTCAAAGCTAAGCCCAAGCGGAATGTTTTCTGATGGACTACAATACGATGAAGCAGACAGAATGCATAAGACGCAGCAAGTTGTAACCTCGTGCCAAATGTTTAATTGGTTAACTAGGCCTACTAACAGTAGCCTAATGAAAAATTAAGTGAGGGTAATCATTTGTTCACTTCACACAAAAACATCTTGGACAGATTTGACAAATTGTAGTAATCCACTGTCTACTGTAGGCTAATTTAGAGATTAGCTTCTTTTTTTTTTCTTTTAATCAACCAACATTTTTCTTTGTTGTTGATGTGGCGGGCTGGTCCCAAAAAAGGTGAACCATGCCTGTGATTGGTTACTGCTCTTTGTCAATCGCGTACGACTTCTCAAAATGTCTGACATGCTAGATGTTCCCCGACAACTTGAGACAAATCGCGTTGGTAAGGAGTTCACACATTGTTTGGTCCCGACTGACCTACAAGGCATAAATATATCGGTATATCGCAAAACCGCGGGAATTTGTTGATTACCGACCGCGGTAAGAAAAAATCCAAACCGGCCCAGCCCTACACACACACACACAATCTCACACACTTTTAGGGTCATGAAAGTAGGTCAGAGGGGAGATTAAGCTGTGTGTGTGTGTGTGTGTGTGTGTGTGTGTGTGTGTGTGTGTGTATGCACAGGTGTAAATCTCTTTTTCTCTCCCACTCTCTTCCTTTCCCCTGTGCTGGATTAAAAAGGTGGGTTAGGTAGTTGGGACTGTTCCCGTCTCCGCACTGACACTCCCACGCCATCATTACTCTAAATCAGTGGTCCCCAAACTTTTTCTGAAGAGGGCCGGATCGCTCTACGTGGCTCTTTCAGAGGGCCGGAGGCCAGCGATTTAACTTGTAAATTACAGTAGATACGCCTAGGCTACTTTATACAACAGGTTTATTTTAGCCTATTCAATGTAAACTACTGTCATTTAGGCCTATGTTGATTTACTCTTGTGAAAATATAAATATAAAATAGTCTTAAATGGAAATAGCTAAAACCACAAAATATTAATATTATGAATAACATATGAGCAATATATGAAAGCCTAAGCATTATTTAAAATCTGATTTTATTCCAACATTTTTAAATTACCAGAATAGAATAATATGCCAACTTGGTTTTTGAAGTGAATTATTCATCCCTTAATGTCCTACTACAGAACTTATTTTGCATTCCAACAGGTAGGCTAAAAGAGAAATTTAAAATAACACATAAACACGCAATGAATTTAATATAAGTAGCCTACAGTTGTCATAAGAGGTAATGGTGCATTTATCAATAGACCAAACCGCTTTAAAAAGCGCACAACAGCGCCAAAATTGTCCGGTGGCCAAAACCGGAATTACATGTAATTGCTTAGAATCGCCATAGAGAATGAACGGTGGAAAATACATTAGGAAATATTTTGGAGGGCCACTTAAATTGACGTGGCGGGCCGTATTCGGCCCGCGGGCCGTAGTTTGGGGACCCATGCTCTAAATGAAGCCTTGATCTCGGCCCATTTGCCCAAACTCAGCCAGAGGATTCCTCTAGTTCTATTTTGCTCGACAGATGTGAGGTCACACATACATCTGCATACACAGATTCACTGATTAACATTCTATATGGCCTTATGGAAATCCGTTGAAGGCCTGTAACCAAGTCACTTGGTCTGTAACCAAGTCACTTGGTCACCAAGTCACACACAAACTGCCATATCACCTGTTTGTCATAAAAAGGCTTTAAATAAGTCTTTGTTTTTTTTTTTTAGAAGTAGTTTTTTCAGTAGTATATTTCAATGAAAAAAGAAAACGACACAGAAATGTTTTTTATTTTTTTTAGTAAATAAACTTTCTCAGTAAATCCGGAAATGTATGGAAATGATTTGTAACCCAACACAGGAAGAAGAAACAAGTAAAGAAACAGCTCCAGGGCGGATGGAGTTGAAAACACAGCGACAGGGATTAGAGCTGCCCTGATTTTATTTGTGTGTGTGTGTCTGTG
>JAODXP020000027.1:9068695-9113695 GCA_027497455.2 Sardinella longiceps
GTGTGTGTGTGTGTCAGCTGGTACAAGCTGCTGCAGGGAAGTTTAACCAGCATGTCCATGTCGAGTATGAGTGGAACTTGCGGCTGGAGGAACTGGACGAGAGCGATGATGACTTGGATTACAAGGTTGGTTTTCACTTTTTCAGCCCTCAGGGCAGTTTGGAAATCTACTTTGATCCTTTAAATCAACAACCACACTTGAGCAACAAAGTGTTTGCCTCTTTGGCAATTTGTATTAAACTTATTAAACACTTCCTAAATACTATTTAAAAGATTCATTTACCATTTGTGCAATCTATTCCATTTATTTGTTGATGTAAAAAATAAACCTTAAGAATATGATGTGAGTGTAAAATGTTGTTTTAATTTCAATTCAAGTTATACCTTATGTCTGTTACACCATTTTAGCCATCATGCAGCATATGTACTGTACATCTCCATATGGCATCAAATTGAAATGCATAATCCTTTTAGTACTGCTCATCCAATGATGTCTTTTTCTCTTTCTCTTTCTCCCTCTCCCCCTCTCTCTATCTGTCCATCCAGCCGAGCCCCATAAAGAAGGACCGCTCCCCGCGGCCCCAGAGCTTCTGCCACTCCTCCAGCCTGTCTCCCCACGACAAGCTCTCCCTGCCCAGCTTCCTGAGCCCGCGCGACAAACAGCAGCGCCTCTCCTACAGCGCCTTTAACCAGATGTACAGCGCCTCCACCGACACGCCCCCCTCACCCATCACCGATGCCCCGCCCCTGCCCCCCAGGAACGCAGGCAAAGGTAGGTTCAGGCACGCCTCATGTGCTCGACTATAGCGCCCCCCGATGCAAGACACACACACTGGAGGAAGTTTGGAGTGGAAGTTATTTTTAGCGTAACTGAATTGGGCTGACATTTGAAGACATTTGAAAATATTATTCTCTCATGCAAGACTGAAACAGTTTTTTTTCAGCACTTATGTAAGATAATTGATGTGTTAAATGTGTGATTTTCTATGGTTTCTATTAGTGTACAGTGCTACATTCTTGTGGCTCAACTTTTTTTTCAACAGTTTTAAGCTTACAGTTGGGGGACTCTCCTTCCTTAGGCTCTGTGTCTTTTGCTGTTTCTACCTGTATCACACACACACACACACACACACACACACACACACACACACACACACACACACACACACACACACACACACACACACGTGCAGAGGAATGTCCCTGGCTTTCTACCGGAAGCAGGTGTCATAATGTGGCTTTTGCACCAGACGACCTCCAGGGAAAGTCTGCTGAACCCTGTGGCTGTTGTGAGTGTGAGTGTGGGTGGGAGATAGAGCCACAACCCAGTGCCCTCAGCCTTCAGCCATGCAGGTCCACTGCCAACCATTCACACCCAAACGCACACCCGCCCGCCCAGCCCTCAGACCACAAGCCAAACTGTGTGCAGTAAAACAATCAAAGGCCTCAATAAATTCACTCAAAAGAGTGCTTGGTGTTCTTTCATGGTCACACACACACACACACACACACACACACACACACACACACACACACACACACACACACACACACACACACACACACACACACACACTCTGTTTCACAAACACAGGCACACGCTGGCATACACACGCTCCTCTGTGATGAGTCCATAGACACAGCGGATGAACGATATCTCTTGATGTGGCAGTGTGTTAAATTGAACGCTGCCTTTGTGCCTAGCCGGGCTGAACAGTGTTTCTTTATGGGCTGTCGCTTAGGATGAACAGCCTCTTTTCATCTGTCACTTTCACAATGAGGCAGCTCTTGGACACACACACACAAATACACACACTTACACACACACACACACACACACACACACACACACACACACACACACACACACACACACACACACACACACACACAAATACACACACTTCCATCTAACTGTTCTGTTCACTTCAACTGCCGAGCCTCTACTGTTAATGTAAGACAGGCCATAAAGGCAAAGTTTATGAGGCCTAATGAGGATTGCTTTCTCTTTCTTTTTAAATTGCTTTCTCTCTTTCTATTTCTCTCTCGCTCTCTCTTGCTCACTCTCTCTCTCTCTCGTGCTCTCTCTCAGTTGAGCTGAACAGACTGCTTTTCTTACCCCTCTGAGTTGAACAGTTGTGTTCTTGTGTTGGGTGAAGTGTGCAGTGTCTCTTTTCACTGCACAGATCCTGCGGCTTCCCACTGCTCATCCTATGCCCTCCTCGCCTCATTTCGCCTCGATTTTTTTTTTTTTTTTGTTTTTTTCCGGGGGCTATGAAACGAGTTTGTGGGACCAGCCTTTTTATGAATGACATCTGCTCTCCTCCTCTCCATCTCTTTTATTTCCCCTCTTTTTTTATTCTTCCTCTCTTTTTTTGTTCTCCCTCTTCCCTTCTTCCTCCTACAGCTCCTTCTCTGGCATTCCTTGGTTCTCATTCGCACTACGCCACTCTGGCGAGCACGCGGCAATACATCAGTGAATATCTCTTTCTTTGGGTTTTTTTTTGTGTGTGCTTACGATGCGTTTCTCTTGTGCACACGCACTACCTCTGTGGCGTAAACCTGCAGTAGAACCCTCTCATATTGCATCATGGGTAAAAATCTTGGGGTCAAAATGGGCACGCACGTTGCATGCAGTTCATCTCTCTAGCTTTGAAAACTCACTCCATGTTTTCAGCGCTAGGCCTAAATACACTCTTGGGCATTTATTATTAAGTGTAAGTGGCTCTCTTTGTGCTCTCAATACTGTCTTGGACCCCTTTGTCATATATGTGGGCTGGATATTTCTGTTGTATTATATTGTATGTCCAGTTTTTTTGGCATCTGCCCCTTAGGTGAAGCTTCATTTGTGTGTAGTAGACGATGAAGCCTGACGTGCGGCACCATTTTGACCCTCATTGGTCTCCCTAAACCCCTGGTTGCATGGCATCTGTGCTAATCCACGGCTGAGCTCTCTCTTAGCGTGTGCTGTCAGTCCAAACAAGCCAGGTGATGCCCTGTGGAAGGGATAATCACAGCATTCGCTCATCAGTCTTCCAAAGCTTTTGTCATTTCAAATTTGATGACAGCGAGCTTTTAATACGCTTTAGCTGTTTCTCTCGACTTTAGTGGCACTCTGTTTCTATGCACTGTATTTTCTCCAAGTCGTATCTTTATGTGTTCATCTCGTTTGTCACGTTAGGAGACTACTCTACCGGTATGCTACTCTCACTGTTCAAAGCTGTAGTGTCTGAGTCACATCAGCTGTGTTCTAGGGTACCAGCCAAACCACCAGGGTAGCAGCACAGCACAGCACAATACAGGCCTCTCCAGTCTTCTCTTCCTGGCCTCTCACCTTCAAAGCCTTCAGATAACCACCTTGTCCTGTTCTCCAGTTTCCCCTGTGTTTTCCTTTCCGCTGCCTGTCCTCTTCTTCCCCCTGTCCTCAGCTCCTCGCTTCCCCATGCTTAGGCTAACCACTCCTCAGAGCCTCCTCACTCCCTCCTCCTCCTCCTCCTCCTCCTCCTCCTCCTGGTTCCATTGTCAAATACCATCTTAGATTGATTACCATGTTGTCCATAACCCAGACCTTAACCCCTCCTCCCCCTCCTCCTCATATGTTAAATCATGCATGTGTATTTGTGTGTGTCTGTCTGTGTGTGTGTGTCTGTGTGTGTGTGTGTGTCATGTTTGTGCTGTGTGTGTATGTGTATGTGTGTGTATGAATTTGTATCCCGCTTCCAGCCACCCCTTCCACCCTCCCTGCCAACTCCACTGGCGGGGGCAGCACCTCCACCCTGTCCAAGAAGAGACCTCCTCCCCCTCCCCCCGGGCACAAGCGCACCCACTCCGACCCACCCACCCCTCTCTCCCACGCACCCCTCTGCAAAGGTGGGCAACCCCAGGCCGAGCCCGCCAGTCTATCCCCCAGAGAATCAGGTGAAGCCTTGTCTTTTCTCTGATAGGTGTTTAGAGTCTGTTTACGTAGCAAGGGGCCCTAGCTTATACTGAACCTCGGCCGGTGGTAGGTCAATATTATCCCTGTTCAAACTATTTTGAGAGATATATATGAAGACACCTCACACTGATTGCAATGTTGCTTACTGAAAACCCCTAGAAGCGTAGGCTAGTAAAAAAGATCAGGTAAGGTCGAACAGCAGGAAAAATGTTAGAATGTTGACAAGACAGATAGCCACAGATTGTGTTGTAGTCTTGAGTGCCATTTTGTTCTGTCAGTTTAGCCTTCATACTATGAGAAATTACTAATAAAATCTCAAATTCTTGTCCTGTGGGGATTGAATTGCACTGCAGCTCGTTCTCTAAGCTCAGCTGTAAGCGAGTCTTTCACCTCTGCAAGGACAATTTGATTTGCAACATTAGCACAAAATCACCGGCAGTCTCGGCGGCTGCTGTTGCCCTTTAACAGTTGTCGGGAAAAGGCCAACACAATCAGCATACTCATTTTGTGAAACTCAACACTTTTTGAAAGCCGTTAGTTAGCAGCCTGTCATTCATCATTGTGATATAATGGGTTATGCAACAGCATTTCAGCTAGCTTGCTAACCCTAGGGCTAGCGGTGGCCCTAGCCATGTGTCAGCAAAGGAAGAGTCATACATGACCCATTTTTTTACAAGTTACATGATGTTATGTGACTACGAATTTGCTAAGGTGTTTTCAGCATGTGCTCTACTGGTAATATTTGGCACTGGCTTTTATGCAGGCCAAGATAAAACACTTAGTTGTCGATTATAACACAGTGAGCATCCTGACACCTGCAGTATAGTACATGTATATTATGGCTGATTTATGTAAGGTGGGATTAAGTTTTGATCATGTCATTGTTTTGATGTGTACTGTCCTCACCACATTGTGTCCTTAATGTCAGTGCACTGGTTAGTTTTATCTCCGCATTTGTGGTGGTGGTCATTGCTGTCCAGGTCGACAAAGCTCTCTGTTCAACATTACTTTCATTTTACCTTTATCTAGTAGCCTCAAAGTTTGTTAATTTTTATAAATTACTAGCATCGCCAGAGATTTACATAATCGTTAGCATAGCTAATCAGCTAATTGACAGCTCAGCCTTGCAACTGCCCCCTGTGCCATGCCCTTTGACATTTGCCTTGACACCCATGATGTGCATGATGCCCGCAGAGGATTCTGGGTAATTAACACCAGTGATTTCCAATCATGGTCCTGAGGGGCTCTATTGGATTTTCAGTATCAAGTGATTGACAGACCCAGTTCTCATACATGTTTACATACACATGTATATACTGACACGTCTTTATGACGACTCATTTGAAAGCATCAAATCTGATAGGACCAATATTGGAACCCTGGATGTTTTAACTACTGCCTATGTATAGTTCTTTGTTCTTACCTTAGTTACCTTGCTTATTCACATTTATGTTACTTGCTTACTTATGTATTTTTTAAATTTATTTTAAGTAGACCTAATAGAAAACACACAACTGTAACTGTGTAAATGTAGTTATTGTAAGGTAATGGCAACAGCAGTTCACCTCACGCAAACTCACAGCAAGTACAGCAAGGTTTCCATGGTGACTCCATTCATCTCCAAAGATTCTTCCTAATGGTATTTTCCTTACAGGGAGCGATTCTACACCACCTCCTGTTAGCAAAATGTCACCTATCGCTAACAAGTTTGAGGGCATTCCACAGGAGCAAAGGTAACAAATGTTAAATGACACATTAACTTACCAACATGATGTGACGTCATAATTAAAAACATTAAACTCAATATTATTTATTTGCTTAGATGATGGCAAATTTTAGCTAAATGAATAAATTCCAGATTTCTGCAAGCCTGCGGTTGTGGTACAGTGATCATATTATTGTAATGATATTACATATTCATCAGTCAATGCTCTTCGCTTTTGTTTCAGCACTACTTCTTGCAACACCAAGTCCACGCTTGGCCCAAGGGTTCTTCCTAAACTACCTCAGAAAGGTAAGTCTCAGAAGAATGCGAAATATCAAGATTCTGATGTACTTGCGAGTACACATGAGGGTGGAGAGAATTATGTATTTAAAGGTGCACTAGGGGTTTCTGCATGGTTTCAGTGCAATCGTAGGCATCTGCCCTTGATCCACTAGCTGCCTGCCAGTGAATGCACGGTGAAAAAGTCCGGTCTTGGAAAACGACACCAAACACTATGGGCTCAGGTTGTGCACCAGGTTCCTGCCAATCACTGACAAGACTGTTGGGGGAAGGGAGGGAGTAAGACAACAGTCCTGTCAGTGATTGGCTGGAATGTGGGATGTTATATTTAATTTGTTTATTTGGTATAACTTAATACTGTTATGTTGTTATTTATTTTGTTTTGTTTGTTTGATATTTACAGCCCCTGTGTTGTCTCCCGAGACCACAGAGCTGGCAGCTAGCTGATCAACGGGAGACACTTATGATTTGAGACAAAAATGAAATCGCACTGAAACCATGCAGGAACTCATAGTGCACCTTTAAAGGTCACCAAAATGTTACAGAGCCACTTGAAAGTGCTTGACATTTCTGTAAGCACTTGTGATAAATAGCAAAAGTGGACTGACTGTGTGTGCGTGTGTGTGTGTGTGTGTGTGTGTGTGTGTGTGTGTGTGTGTGTGTGTGTGTGTGTGTGTGTGTGTCAGTCAGTCTCATCTTGCTCCTTGAGTTCTAGTAGGCCTAAAATAAACACAGGTCAATGCCTTTAGCTACCACAGAGACTGGTGGTTTATGAAAGATTGAAGTTATATGTGTCCAAGTACTCCTGGAGCAACAGGCACTCTCTCCATCTTCAAGAAATTCTTGTAGACCAGCTCCTCCTAGAGTACCTCTTGCCCTAGAACCTACAATTACCTAGAATGTACTAACGATGCACTTCTCACACTCTTGCATGTCCTCTTAATCTTAGTAAGGTTGTGTTTAATTTGTGGTGTGTTCAGTAGCTTGAATGTTAATTCTCCCTCTACAAGTCGCTTTAGACCAAAGTGTCTGTTAAATGCATAAATGTAATGTAAATGTAAAGTGTTGCTGTTTGATAAATTAAATGTCTGCTCACCGGGGATGGCAGGAATTATGTGAGGAAAATAATGGAGTTGGGGGGAAAAAATGGACTTGCCCAGATTTATATACACAGTTTAAACAAGTATATGCTTCTAGTGGTGAGAATTTTAAGATAATATCTGTAGTCTAATTTCTGATTTCTTCCCTGACAGTGGCTCTGCGAAAGATTGACACCATCCACCACCCATCTGTGGACAAAAGCAACCAGCCTCCAGAGTTCCTTCAGAAATCTCCCGAGGTCTTCCAGAAGTCTCCCGAAGTCTTCCAGAAGTCTCCCGAGGTCTTCCAGAAGTCTCCCGAAGTGTTCCCAAAGTCTCCGGAGGTGTTCCAGAAATCGCCCCAGGCACCTGAGCCACCCCACAAGGTGGCGTTGCCTGAGAAGCCCCAGCTGAGCGACCTTCCTCCCAAACCGCAGCCCTCCGACCTTCCCCCAAAGCCTGGGGAACTGCCCCCAAAGCCACAACTGTCCGACCTGCCTCCCAAGCCACAGCTGAAGGATTTACCCCCAAAACCACAGCTTGGGGATCTGCCCCCCAAACCACAGTTTGTGGATCATTCCCCCAGGCCTGGACCCATGGAACACACCCACAAACCCCCACCTGCGGAGGTGGCCCCCAAGCCACAGCCACAGCCGCAGCCCCCCGACGCACCAACGGCCAATCAGCATGGAGAGACGTCACCGCACCCCACTCATCCCTCCAGCGAAGACACCAATGGCAGTCCGGTATCGGCCCCTGAGACGCCAGTCCCCTTGCCAAGGAAGATTAGTGTGGTGAGTGGCTCTTGCTCTGACAACATTTGCTTGCTTAAGTGACAGTTTTTGAATCTTCTGAATTAAATATCCTAGCCATCAGTGAAAAGAAACGAGATGCCCACACATATAGCATTATTTAATGGTGCATCGTATCACAATGCCTGCACACTGTGGAATCTCCCATATAGCGTTATTTAATGGTGCAACGTTTCCAAGGAAGACCTGAGGGTCGAATCATGAATCCTTGCACCATTAAATATGGGAGATACAGCAGTGTGCTGTGTCACCCCATTTCTTTTCAGTATTATTCATAAATTTGCCCTGCACTTCATTGGGGATGTGCACACGAATTTGCTCATCTTTGAGTATTATGTTATTTCTCTGAATCCACACAGTTTGATCAACGTCTCTTTTCTCTTCTCTTTTCTTTTTTCTTTTCTCTTTTCTCTTCTCTTTTCTTTTTTGCATGTTATGCAGGCAAAGGCAAAGACTCGGCGGGTGAAGACCATCTATGACTGCCAAGCAGATAATGATGACGAGCTGACCTTTGTGGAGGGTGAGGTCATCATAGTGACCGGAGAGGAGGACCAGGAGTGGTGGGTAAGTAGAGTACAGTACATCTGGCCTGTCTGTTTCCTGCCGTGACACACCCTAAGAAGCACACTCAGTCACGTGGGACCACCTGTTATGGGTCCCTCCGTACTGTCTCTGTAAAACATGTGTTATGGTTGGCTGGACTCCATAATGAGTCCACTCACACCCTTAGAGTGTGTTTATGGAATGTTTTTATGAGGTGTAATCGGGAGAGGCGTTGTGAATTACTCTTCCACTTGCCAAATTTTTCCTTTTTTTTTTTCTTTTTTAGATTGGGCATATTGAAGGGCACCCGGAGAGGAAGGGTGTGTTTCCCATGTCCTTTGTCCACATCCTGTCTGACTGACACCCAGATGATGTTGGCGGCCACCCTTGAGCTGCCAACCACCCCCCCCCCCCCCCACACACACACACACACACCCATCTCTACTTCAGAGTTGGATGTCTCCAGCCCCTACTCCGGTCGCCGAGGGCAACACTGTAAATAGCTGCTGAAGCGAGCATCAAGATCAAACCCGATATGGAGCACACAGTGATGACAAACCCAGGACAGCCCACCCACCCTCAGAAACTAACCCCCTCCACACACACACACACACACACACACACTCACACTCACACTCACACCCCAGTACAAGACAAGGAGCCCATGCTGCATCTCCATTGTCGGAGGTCTGGTGTGTGTGTACATGTACAGTAGTCTACAATATGGACAAGCTTTTCTGCTAACGAAACGTGTCCTCATTCATCCTCGCTTCCCCCTCAACATCTGGTTGACGAGCAGATCAAGCCCTCCAATCCCAGCACTTAACCACACCAGTCTCGCTTGTACTGTTACAAAGTGTGTGTATATATTACAAATGTACATATGTTGGTGAGTGTGTGTGTGTGTGTGTGTGTGTGTTTGTGTGTTTGTATGTGTATATACTTGCCTGTGTTCATGTATTGGGGAAGAAAAAAAAAAAACCTAAATGCATAATGAATTCATGTTCTTTGCCCTTCTTTTAACCACTCATTTGGGGCCAGTGAGGTTCTGACGGGTATGTGTGCAGTATTAGTTTGGACTGGATCTTCGATTGGCTGCGACGGGAGGCGATCTGATCAGTACGGACAATGAAAAGCCCGCTTAGCCCTCCCCAGCAATGGCCTCCTGGTCTAGTGAGACTCGCCGGCCTTCGGGATCAGTGTTTTTTTTTTTTTGTTGACGTTGTTGTCGTTGTTGTTGTTGTTTTTGTTCATTAGTTTGATTTCAAGTGAAGCATCTCTCTTAACTTTACCACTATAGCACGTCCATGGATGAGATGTATGTCCATTATTGTGTGTTTGTAGTTCTCGCTTGCTTTGTGTGTTTAAAAAAAAAAAAGTGATAACGATTCTGTGACATCCACTGACTACAGTAGTGGAAAAAAAATATTGAAAAAGGAAAATAAATGACCTGTAAAGCCCCAAGGCACAGGTTAACTACAGACACCAGCAGCACACACACACACACACACACACACACTGACCCAGGATCTGTCTCTCTAGTTGTCCCTGTGAAGTATTGCAATGTGTACACACAGCTCTGGGTCAGTCAGTATATCTCCCACTCACTCACTTTTTTTCTGAAACAGTCTCTCTCTCTCTATCTCTCTCTCCTTCTCTCTCTATTTTTGCTCATGCTATGTTTCACACTGTGTACAATGGTTGCAAACATTTATCTCCGAAGAGATTGAACTTCATTCTGTATCTGTATCTGTAGTGGGCATGGGAGGCTGGAGACATTTGCAGTGTTCTAAAGGCTTTTAAAGTGTTTGGCTGAGTGGTCAGGTGCAGAGACTTTTGCACTAGTGAATTGTGAAGGAGTTTACATACCTACATTGGGAGCTCACTGGCAATATAACATTACACCCTTAATTGTATTTTTTGTTGTCTTTTGTCATATATTATTAGATGTGTTTTCTCCTACGTCATACTTGTAAGAGTCTCACAGGACCATACATTACTGTTACAAAAAGACTTTGTATGAAGACCGTTTTGTTGGTACAGAATGATGCAGTACATGATTGACAATTCTGTGTCTATTCAGTAATGACAGAAATCTGTATAAATGCTATATTGCAATTCATGTTTATTTTGGTGACCCAAATGTAAAAATTCACATTAACAGTGGAATAACATATATAATCTAGATTGCTACATTGCTGTTCCCAGATGTAAAAGTAATAGTCAAATGTATTATGAATATGTTCAAACTTTTTAATCTCAACGTTACCCCTAACGAAGCAACTCCCAAGGCCAAAGAAACTCAGCACCACAAGGAACGGATGAAATTCCAATGGATTTCTACTGTGTTCACAACTGACATACAGTACCATCACCTCACTGATTTTAGTACCATGATCAATGTATTCAAAATATTCACTGAAACACAAACATTTCATGTACTATAAAGATACATTACACTTCAAATCCAGAATAGTATTAGAAACACCACATGTTGCACCTTGATTTAGATGGTTAAACATATGCAGTAAAACCCTTCAGTCTGTTTAGCCCTAGAACCTTTTGAATTACTGCAAGGGAGTTTCATTTTAGTGACTTGTTTCCCCCATTCCCTTGTATACCAGGGGGTTGACCTAACACTCCCAAGTTGAAGACCAGCAAACATTTGTTAAAGCCATATAGGCCAAAAGGTGGCTAGGAATTGTGTGTGCCGATACAGCAGCTTGGCTGAATCAAATTAAGAAATTGAAGTGCAATTGTAGCTCAGTTTGACTCGTTTTCATCCCTAAAACCTGTACTTGTAATGAACACCCTTGCACATGTAATTGATATCCAAAACATTTCTTGCATTTTATTTTGGGAGGCGATGGCATTGTCATTGCTGTGTTTGTAAAACTGGATTTTAATGTTTAATTTATGTTTAAGTTCCATTCCCTACCCACACCGACTGCAGGACCATGTCCAATACCCAGGCAGGTGAATCCATCATCCTATTATACCAATTAAAGACTTTGTTGTAACTACTACAGTTTCCATGGCATTTTTCTTGCAGTATGGAAAAGTAAACACAAGTACAGTCACACAATGTCAAACAAAATTTTAATTGCTCAAAAGCAACTTCCAGTAAAGTCATTTTTTACAATGATAAGTTTTAAACAATAAGAACTAAAATATTCACAACTACCTTTTGGTACTACTTTAAATGTAAAGTAAAATATTAACACTTTTGCAAAAACAAGACTTCATTCATACCACAACTAAAATCTTAACACATACCAAGTGCTAAACATGAAATTAAGTGAAAATAAAGTTTAAACATCTAAACTTTCTGTGCCTTCTTTGGGGTTTGGTCAGCCTTTTCCACAGATTTGATGACCCCAACAGCTACGGTCTGTTTCAGGTCTCTGCAGGCAAATCGACCTAAAGAGCAGTTACAGTAAAAAGCACGAAATGAGTCATGCATATCATACAATATTTAAATTAAGAATAAACAAAAATGCAACCATGCCTGCATGGCAAGTGAATGTTTAGGGTACCTACCCAAAGGTGGATATTGAAAGAAGCTCTCCACACACATAGGCTTGTTTGGGACCAACTTGATGGTGGCAGCATCCCCAGATCTCAGCAGCAGAGGTCGGTCCTCGAGCTTCTTGCCGGTACGGCGGTCCAGCTTGTCCAGAAGCTCAGAGAAGCGGCAGGTTACGTGTGCAGTGTGACAGTCCAGCACAGGAGAGTAGCCTGCCTGGATTTTTCCAGGATGGTTCAGAATAATTACCTATGGTAGAAAGATCAAGACACTTTAGGAGATGCAAAGCCAGTGGCGGGACACTCAACAAGTAATCACTACTCAAACCCGACCCGACAGAATGTTGTTTTACTTGGGAAACGAAGCTATTGACTTCCGATGGAGGATCCTGCTGAGCATTGCCAGCCACATCCCCCCGGCGAAGGTTCTTTGACGAAACATTACGGATGTTGAAGCCCACATTGTGGCCTGGAAGAGCAGTTTGCAATCCCTGGTGGTGCATCTCGATGGACTTCACTTCACCGGTCAGCCTGGCAGGAGAAAAGCTCAGCACCATGCCCGGCTTTAGCACGCCAGTCACAATCTTCCCCACCGGAACGGTACCGACACCTGCGGCAAGAGCCAGGTTTAAAAGGTGGAACGCGCGCGCACACACACACACACACACACACACTTCAAGCAACCACTTACCTCCAATCTTGTACACGTCTTGCAGCGGTAGACGTAAGGGTTTGCTGGAAGTGCGCACAGGTGGATGGATGGAGTCTAGGACCTCCAGGAGGGTTTTGCCACTTGCGTTGCCCTGTTTGCTCCTCACCTTCCAGCCTTTAAACCAAGCCATCTGAAGTGGTGGAAAGACTGAATTTAGCTGGTTCAAGGTTCAAATTGGGTTAATGGCATCACCTTTTTGCAAATAAAACGTGCTACCTTTTGAGATGGTGCAATCAGGTTCTCTCCACTCCATCCCGAAATGGGCACAAAGGGAACGGAGTTTGGATCGTAACCGATTTTCTTGATAAACGTGTTTACATTTTTAACCACCTCGTCAAAGCGCTTTTGGCTGAAAGGCGGCTCAGTCACATCCATTTTATTTACACAGACAATGAGCTGTTTGACCCCGAGAGTATAGGCCAACAGCGCGTGTTCTCTTGTCTGGCCATTACGCGAGATTCCAGCCTCGAACTCCCCTTTCGCAGCAGACACCACTAGCACAGCAACATCGGCCTAGGAGGGGAAAACACACAGACACACGTTTTATCATTAACAGTAGTGAATTTTGGAACTTTCTAGCCAGGTCTTAAAAGGTCATTGGTCACTGGGCCTACCTGCGACGCGCCGGTTATCATGTTCTTGATGAAGTCACGGTGTCCTGGTGCGTCAATTATCGTAATGGTGTATTTAAGTGTGTTGAATTTAAGTAGGGAAATATCAATGGTAATACCCCGTTCCCTCTCCGCTTTTAATTTGTCAAGGATCCAGGCATATTTGAAGGACGTTTTACCCATCTGTAGGAGCAAGAAACACAGCGAGATGAAACGCAATTTAGCACAAAGGTTGGATGGATGAGAACACGGTCAGAAAACAAACCTGTGCAGCAGCCTTCTCATACTTTTCGATGGTTCGTGGGTCGACACCGCCACATTTGTACACAAGGTGACCCGTAGTGGTCGATTTTCCGCTGTCAACGTGGCCAATTATGGCCAAATTGATATGCATGCGCTCCTTTGCCATTATAACCAAGTAAACGCTAGTACAGAGCCTTGAATGTTACGCACGACAATTTGCACAGGGTGTGAACTGTTAACTTCTTTCCTGATCTTGTACGCTGACATCTGCTTAGGTTGTAACAGATTTTTATATGCTCCAAGTCCAGTGGGCGTTAGATGTGTAGTTTAATTGAATACAGGTGTGTGAACATAATTCAGCTGCTAATTAAGTGAATGTGAGGCTGGCCTTTGAGAAATGTCAAATTTGGATGCCAACTGCCTTTAAACCCCAAAGAAGAAGAAGAAGAAAAAGAAGAATGTCAAGCCACTAACGTTAATAATAATTGACGGAAGTGTGCAACATTGAGCACTGTTAACGTTACATGCTGGGGCTACTCTGGTTTTAGACGGTATGGCGATATGTTATTCGTTTTGCGCGCGAGTCATAAACTCCTCTTTTCTCTATTCGCGTAACCTGAATATCAACAATAATCCGTTTCAAACCAGAATAGTGTCTGCATGTGTCTGTGCATGTGTCATGTCTGTGCTCATTGTAATTTCATAATCCATCAATGGTCTAGTGATTCATAATTTATTTGGGATTTAATTCATAAATCCATCCGTTGTGGCACTCTTGAGCAAGTTTGCTGCTTATGCATTTCCTTTAGTGCGCTGTACACATTGTAATGAAATAGATACTGTTCTGTAAATGTGACAGCCCTGGTTTGGTTCTCCATAAACGAAAAAAAAACCTTTTTAATTCATTGGGAAGCAGAGCAAGCACTGTATAGGTCTGAACCTGTACTGAGTACAATGACGTTTCTCTAACCCGGAAATAGCAAACAGCTGAACGAAGTAATCGCTCTCCCTGAGCTTAGCGTGGTACATGGAAACCTATTTTACATCGTTTCTACAGTAAAGGTGGGTCATGTTCGAAGATTTTCTACGTTCATCTCATCATGTAGAATGACTAAGTTGACTTAGATTCGACGACAGTTTATAACATTTTGTTTTTTAAAAAATGAAAATGCAACAGTCGATGAAGGTGTATAGCATGTGACAGAGCGGTTTGGATTAGCGTGGTGATACGTTAGAATGAAAATGTATCAGCTTCATAGTTTCAATGTAGCGCAAAAAAGGTGTCGTGTAGTGTCATGACTAAAACCGGAAAGATATATTTTTACTGTTATTTTATCCCACATTTCTCCTGTGGTCACCGAGACGATGTCCGTGAAACAATGGCTCATTTCGGCACACATGGCTTATAATGCTTTTCCATGCTAGCGGTTAATGGACCAATACGAGGAGAAAGCTTTTTATAAATGAACTGTGCAACAATTGTTTTAAATATTGTTGGTCACTCGGTCAGTGATGCCTCACAACTCTGGAAAAATGATCGCAACAGTGACTTGTTAAGACTGTTAGATTGTTGCTACTTTTCTGTAGGTATCACACCCTGTTGTCACAATGTAACACTAGGCAGGGCATACGGAAGCCGCTACACCGCTGACCGCTAGCCTCGCATTTGTTTGACATGACAGACGGGTCAAACTATAACGTTAGCTTAATATGAGTTCTGTCATTGTCAACACAGCAACGTCCTCATTAGTTTTGAATAGCCTTCACATTTTTCATTGGGTGCTAGATGACTTGTTATCTTATGAAGTTAATAAGGTACTCGGGAGATTATCGTTTGGCAAGTAGTGACAATTTCCTCTTCTGCCAGGCACTGAAAAGTGTAACTTGATTTTAACGTTACTCCATTATGGAATGATATCCACAGCTTCGACTTTAGACATGCCATTGGTAGATTTCTTATATGTGAAAATTAGGTTGATGAAAAGGCACCAGGTCTCCTGTTATCTGAGATTTATTCAGCGCCAGATGCCAAGATAACATATACTTATTCTAATTGCAAGGCCAGTTTATCAGATATTTGTTAGGCTGCAAATATGGTCTTAAGGGAGGGGTTGTAGGCCTACATCAGTGTCGGTTCTGTAGGTGCAGGTTAATCGTCATCCATCTTTGCAATGGGTAACAAAAATCTAATCTCTCCATGTCCCTAAAGGATACTGTACATCATGTAGCCTTCTTTGGCACAAGACCAGCGCTATGTAATCTGAATTCCATTTAGATGCCCTGATCATCTCATGGTCGTGTTACATTCCTAGGATCAGCTCATTACATACAGTAGGTGTGTGGTGTGGTATGAAAATAGAACAAACCAAGTTGAAATCGCAGTGCTACTACGTGCGTTTAACGCAGCACGCTAGCCAAGCTGGGGATCTCCTATCTCCATGGAATGTTGGAGCCAGAAGCATCCAGCATGGTCCATTGAACTAGATTCCGGACCATCTGGGACTGTACAGTAGGCTACAAATGGGGTAGCAGGGAGGAATCTTAACGAGGGGTGTAGGTTTGTTGTATGGGTTCTGTCGCACATGCATTGCACTACACCATGGTTGTTGTTATGGTTGTGGAGCAAGAACCCAGCAACCTGATGCCTCAGTGAGTAAACAGAACACGCCCAGTCTTGAGTGGTGGGGGGGCAGAGGTCAGTGTTTGACCGTATATGACCTGAGGTGAGGTGGGCTGGGGTGGGGTGGTCTTCTGTCATTATTGTTGCAGAAAGCTATCAAATGAACTCTTTTCATCTTGTCTGCTCAACATTTTTTGAGATTTGTTGAGAGTAAAATGGGGCCTCTTGACTTCATTTGTCTCGCCATGACATTATTAATACAAATACTAATACTACTGTTTCTGTTTTGGTTGGTGTTATATCCTATATCAGTGGTTGTCAGAATATTCTTGGATTTACTGTCCCAAATGTAACCCACTTGCTTTTCATAATGTTCACATTTTGTGCCTTTTGTTAATGTAGCATGTGGTCCGAGAACTTGGTAGGACATGGGAGTGTCATGCATATAGGGTAGGGCAAGTTCGGGAACTACTGTTCCAGATGATGAGTGATTTCAAGTGCCTTGCATCCTCCCTGTTAAGATATTCTCGTTTATCCCTTTGCCAGACTTTCAAAAAAGCTAACTAGATACTAAAACTGCTCTGATGTACTGTAGGCTACCATGCTGTCTGCTTGCAGGAGTGCGCCTAGGAGTGCCCTTTGCCCTACCGACCCAGCCAGCTATAGCAAACTAGCTTTGCCTGCATGGGCAACCATGTGGGTCAAACAGCGGAAATCGGCCTTGAATTGAATGGACACAGATGTTGCAATTGACCACTCACTGTTTAGTGGGGCACCACAGTGGGCAGGTGTTTGTGTGTGGCTGTGTGTTTTGTGTCATCCAGCTGTCAGTTACGTGCTGAGGTGTACTGTATGTGTATTGCATGTGTTGCTGTGTCAAAGTTTGCATCATGTGTTACATTTAATTCTTTTTCGGCTCAGTTGTGCCCAATTTTAGTGTGCTCAGTTAGGCCTGGTGCCAGGCACAGGATCAGATTATACCAAAGAATTACTGTGGACAGGTCTTGAATATGAGAACAGAACACACACACAATATTGAAATAGGCTCCCTGTGTAAGAGTGTGAGAGAACTTGGAAGTTGATTTTGGTAAGATTGCTGATCAGGAAGTCAAAAAGTGTTGCTTTAAGGGCAGTGTTGAAATGCATAGCCTGTTAGTTTAAGTTATCAGAGTTTTTTTTTCTTTTGCTTTTAACAAGGCAGTTTAAATAGGAAGTGTGATGACTGGGGTCAAGAGGCATTTCCTAGAGGAAAGTTATTTCAACTCCCTTTGCAATAGCCTTTGAAGGACTGAGTTAAGTTGCCGCTTGTTGGTCTTCATGAGATGTGCATGTGCTTTGTGAGATTATGCACTGAGATATCAGCTTTGCACCATATCTACATGCGGCTGTGAGAGGTGATCACCTATGCAAAACCAAATTGGAAGACACTGACGCCATCGACTTTGTTTATTTGGCTACTGTAAAGGCACATGCTGAGCGTCTCAATTACTTTAAAATTGAAGTCGCTATTGACTTTGACGTCAGCGTGGGATGGGTGAACTGCAAACCTAAAGCAATTTCTGACCCACTCCCTTGAACGCGCCCATCTCGACTTGGCGTCGGCGCCCCTTTGAGGGTCAGTGCAAGAGTTGCCATTTTTTTAACGACTGTACGGTTTGACACAAATTGGCGACAGTTCATTTAACCTTACTAACTCTTGTCCGTTTTGTCGTTTTCCCCCAAATACTGTGACTTGAAGCTGTTGACAATCGTCATGTGATGTCTGTTTGCATCACGATTTATTGGTATCAATGTAAGTATTAACTTGAAGACTACAGTAAGCTTTTCTAGGTCTTTCGTTGTGAATGTTAAGATTTAATGGGCCTAATTTCAGCATTAACCAGATAGAACGGGAAAATGGGAAGTGGGGAAAAATAACAGTTCTCCGTGGTGCCTTCTCGTCGATTTATCTCGTGGTATGGCATTTCTGGTATTTTGTGATAGTGTACTGAAAATAACTGATTGCACACAGCCATATGGATTTAGTGACTATTATCGGTATTGATATTTGCGAAAATACTGCCTTAATGTTTAGCTTCATAGAGCTGTCTTTCCCTGGTGTTTCGACCGTATGTTTCTGGGTCGTGGATACTCCGTGTGTAGCCTACAGAACGCATCTGGGTTATATTTTGCATATGAATTGGGAATTGGGGTTAATCGTGAATTTCTCTTTTCTTGGACACCGTGATTAAAAAGGATGAAGTTGGTTTTACGCACGGATTTGATTTTCTTCACACAATGTGTTTTAATAAGTGACTTGATGAGCGACCTGATATTCTCAAACGTCTAAAAGTTTCGGTCTTATTCTTTCCGTTAGATTGAAGATTTGTAAACGCTCGACCAAATATTGGTTTGGGTCTGGAAAAAAAAGTATCAACGTTTTGTGTTGGGGCACCTCAAGTCGTGAGCGTTAAAACACGTCTCGCAATGCCAGGAATGTGCACCTCACCCTGAGTGTCAGGGACTATTTGCTTTTTCCTCTTGAAGAATGAGGCAAAACAGACCACGACACTAACTTCCTTCACTGGCCAAAGTAGATTAATCATCAAATGAAGGTCAGTTCTGCTTTGGGAGGGGTAAGAGGTTGACTGGGAAAAACGACTGAACCAATTGCTTCATCTCTGTCTGCAGTCCTTCTGCTTCTAGTATGGCACATGCCTGTGCATGTTACCAGGCTACCTTCCCAAGAGTATGTGTTGGTGTGCAAGAAGAGGGTGTATTTCTTAGATAACCATAGATTTCCACATTTCTAGCCTAATTGAATATAATTGAGCATTATGCCACTTCTAAGGTGTTAAGTAAGGGATTCTGTGCTGCTGTGCCTAACGGTGACATTTTTAGGATTCCTCTTGGCTGTAACAACCTGCAACTTTAGCTGCTGTTAGATGAAGCACACAACTCATCACACTTTGTTATACAGTCAGTCTTGCATTAAGCATAGCTGACACTCTCATCCAAACTTAGTTGTAGACTCTACTATTACCTGGGCAGAATTCATAATGTAAAACTGATTGGCATGACAACTTTTTTTTAAGTGTATGCAGTCTTCCTGTTTTGGTATTTTTTTTAGAGCATGCCTTCAGTCATAAAACAAATAGGGACTACTCCAGTTGAGGACAATCAGTTTAGCTTGTTAGTCATGTTTTCATTTTATGCACACTTTCTTGTTTGCTTTCTTGTGATCTCACGCTCTCCTGGTACCTCTCTGTCACCACAAAGACAGATAAAGATGCACAAAGTAAGCAATTGGCAGTTCCATGTATGTCTGGCATTTATTGCCCACCCTTCATTGGGGCTAGTCTATGATACTTCAAGGGTTCTGGAGAAGCAATGTGAATAACACAGGGCTTACAATAGAATTGCTGATGACAAGTTGTAGCCAAGCAGTACCTTATTACGCTAACCCAGAGGAGGTGTAACAGAGTCTCTGGTGTATCTTTAGCATTGACATGGAAACATGCAAAATGTCCTTTGCATAGGGACACGTAGCACAGCTCTATAAATAAACCAGGCCACTGTTTCTTTTAGATAAAAGCATACTCATAATATCCCTGAACTTCCTGTAGAAAGGTCACCATTGCGTCCCCAGGTTTAGAATATGTAGGCCTATCACTGTGCATGTGCTCCTGGATGTGAAGATAGATGTTTCTTTTTTATTTCTGTAAGCGATCCCTCACTCGCATCGGTGTGCCAAAGCCCATGTGACTCGTTCCCTCTCACCTTCCCACACACTTCCTGCGTGAGTGTGGACGAGCAGGGTTTCCGCAGATGATCCCACAAGTGGCAGCAGGGCTGCAGGAGCAAATGGCCCCCATCTGCCACATGGCCCATACCCAGCTCTCACCCAGACACTGCGGAGGCATCCTCGGATCCCATTCCATTCCATCCCACTCTGCCTCATCCACAATAATCAGCTCAACAAAATGAGCTGGTCATCTTATCCAAACAGCCCTTTTGACGCCTACACTATAGTCACCTTTAGTTTTAAATAGACAATTTTTGGAGATGCAACATGCAGTACCACTACTAAATTTGACGTCAGATGCCAAACAGGTTGTGACCATTTTGTATAGGCTTTCAAAATAGGCTGAGAAGAATCACTTTATGAATGTGTCATTGTTTCAGTAAAAGCATGGCAGTTGTGTCGTTTTGCATTATTGAAATTTTTTGGGAGGTCAACATGCTTATTTAAATCCAAATTTTTTTATTGACAAAATGAATGAGCATGGAAGGTATACATTGGCTGTAGATAAACATACTAGGGATGTAATAATACGTATGTTTTGCATGTCAAGAAGCATCATGATTATGGTATTGTCTTGATGATGTTTAGGGCAGTTGAAATGATCAGTCCGTTTCCATTATTCACTGTGAGGAACATGGCACAATGCTGTGGCACAAAGGAAGTATTGGATAAGAAGGTTTTATCAGAAAGGAATAGGGAGGTTTTGATTACTTTGGATAAGAACAAGGTGGAAATCTTTCATTTCCTCTAGCAATGTATATATGATTGTGGCTTCAGGCTTGATGAGGTTAATGGCAAGGCGCTACCATGGGAACTGGCTTGATGGCTTGATGGTGACAATGATGGAGCCAAGATGTCAGAACCAAAGCTGTTGACCATGTGGCACAAGCCAGTCCTCTCTCTCCCATTGGATTTTTGTGATGTGTGCTGTGCCATACTTTGTCTGCACCTCCTAACCCTCATAGTGTTAATGACCTATTAGCTAGTACTTGTGGAAGCAGGTTAGGATGAATCACATGCGTTCTCTCTCTCTTTTTTTATTTATTTTTTTTTGTCCTGAGGTCAGCACTGCGCCCGTGCCGCCTGGTATGCCCAGGCCCCCAGACGACAGGAAACGGAAACCTGAGGCTGACGTGTTTGGCTGCTGCTCTCACTCTCTCTATCTGCCTCAGTATTCAGTCTACACTCAGGCTACATTACACTTCAGCAGGCACTCTGCACTTCAAGGACTTGGAGATCATATTTACACATTTTTTTTTTGAAGTATCAGTGTTGGTGCATCAGTGTAGAGGTGAGATTGAAGACTTAAGTGTTTGGTAAATATATTTAGCTGTCTTTTTTTTTGTTTTCTTGCCTTTCTTCTGATGCCTGTCAAAGCAGTTGTAGTCCTGTTGTCTTTTCTGTTGTCTGTTTCTTTCTTACCCTCTGTCTCCACCACTTTGCATGTCTCTTCATGCTTGTTGTAAAACTCTTTCTGCCTGAAACACACTATGCCGTTTGGTTAGTAGTCTTGGTAGGTTAAGATGAGTTGCTCGCCAATCTGGTTTTATTGTTATAACTTTCTGAACACTTGAATACAACCCATCTATCTAAATATTCCGAATGAAGTATAAGGAACAGTTGCATGATGAGTCACCTACTTGACTCTTACTTGTTTTCAAGGCCATAGATTTTTTTGTGGTCTCTCAAACGGACACCACATCCTGTGTCTTAGTCACTGGGACTCTCTCTAACCTGCAGTGCACACCATCAGCAGCAGGCTATTAACCAGGGTCTTGGATCAGAGGAGGGTGCCGGCCGGCGAAGAGTGCTTTCCGTCTGGATGAGCAAGTTAATGGTTATGCTCTGGAGGTCATGGAGTGGCATGCAAAATCTAGCAGCAGGGGTAGAGAGAGAGCAATGCATTGAATGAAGCTTTAAAAGCCTGTTAGGAAAACATTTTGTGTGTGTGTGTGTGTGTGTGTGTGTCAAAATGCAATCATGCTCTTGATGATGCAATGAAGAAAAGCTATTTTCTTTAGCGAGCCTTGCTGGTGGGCTGCTTCCACATCCTCTTCTGAAATGACTACTGATGGAGGAATTTTTAGTGGTTATATGGTGATTTAAACATCTTAAATGCACTGCCCAGATTCTAGGATTGTTGGATGACTATGCATTCTTAACTTAGTGTTGATGAGGACACTGTGTTGTGGCAATTGTTAAATGTTATATGCTTCTGTATGAGTTACTTCTGGGTTCTGGTACACTTTTGAGTCCTGAACCAACAGGTTATCTTACAGTAATGCTTCTCTCTTGACCATCATGAAGCTCTAATCTTAACTGCATGGTCACATTAGTTATGTGAAACTGACTGGCATCTGTTATTCCATGGGCAAATTTGTTGAATTATGTCTCTCTGTGGAGCACTGTTGACCATGTGAATGAGTACTGTATATTAAGAAACATTTCTGCAGGGTAAAGGCTCAGATGAATTATTTAGTCTCTGCACTTAGTACTTCACGTACACGGCTAATAGGCTAACCACTGTGTTAGTAAGTCAACAGCCTTTGGAGCCATGGCGCAGGGATTACAGCAGCCGGATTCACTTAAATAGCACTACAGACAAAGCACTTAATCTACTAGTCTCTGCAAATCTGAGGAGAGCCTCCATATGAAAGAGCCGCCCCTATTTTGTGCCGGTCACTGAAAACCACAGTCGGTGTGGCCTCATCTGGTGGATTCTGTCTCCACTATAAAATCTGGCCAGCCCTGGCCACAGTTAATAAGATAAGCGGCATTTAGGGCTGGTGGGCTTATGTAAGTGACTCTATTTCGAATGTCAGTTCAGTCAGCCCCCGCTGCTGCTGCTGCTGCTGCTGCTGATGCCGTTGCGAGTGCAAGCGTGAGTCAGTCCGCTCGCTGCCTCCGCGTTTTGAGCAGCCAGGAGCCCGGTGCCGTTGCCGTGGTAATGCGAGCTCACCACACTGGGCTCGCTCTCCGCCAGTTCGCCCACCCTCAGCAGAGTGGAGGGCTCCATCACATTTTGCCCGAGCCATCAAAATCAATGAGCTCTCCTTTTGGTGATGGCTTGGTGCTAATGTGTTTTATTGAATAATATCGTGACCAATATGACCACGGCCATGCAAGCCATTATTGGCTCCTCTGTGTTGCTAATGCGCAGATATATTGACCAGCGTGCAGAAGGGGGTTGACCAGAGGGTTATGAAAATGGCCTGTCTGTATGATGACACTTCCCCATGCTTCAAACTTTCCAGAGTTTCCCTTCATAGGAACACTGTTATTCTGTGAGTCATCTCAACGCCGTTTCAGTTCTCGTTTCTTTTCTGTGAGACTACTGTAAATATTTCTGTTTCCATTGTTTTTTTCTATTGCTGTCGCCAAGGGAAGTCCATAGTTAAATGTATTATCTAAAGAGCATTGAATGTCTCGAATTGACTGGTAGTTTCTGCTGCTTGTTATAGTACTTTTCTTGGGTCATCTCCAACCTATGGTGAGGTTCTGTGTACTCTTATCTACCTACACTAGTGGATTGAGCTTATTTAGTGTTCTGTTTGTGCATACTGTAAGTGAATCTGACTCCAGTCTGCTACTCTGTACCGTGTATGGTAACTACATGGAACTATATCACATTTCTTCTCTTCAGAGGAAGTCTTCTTTTTCCTCCTTTGTTGATGGGCAATGTTGACTATTTCAGGAATAGTGGAACAAAAGCTCAATCAACACTTAGCATATCCTAATGTGCAAAGCCTCAGGCATGTCAAAGATTTTTCTTTCCCCTGAAAGAGCTTCAATCAATGTAGTGCTTGATACTGTGAGAAGAACCATCGGATAACAAAGGGCCAAATGCTTTTTATTTCACCATTCCCAGACTGGCATGGGTATGACATTGATGTGGAGTTGCGTAAATCCTAGTTCACGTCGGGCCGATGAGTTGCAACACTGAACAGATGTTGGTGGAACATCTGGGCTGTGGTTTGCGACTGGCTTAGTGGCGTTATTGCTGAGTGGAACCTCGCCCCTGTTGCCAGGTGAAAAGGGATGCTGTCACCAGAACAGGATGCCCAACCACATCAGTGCACAGTATGTATTGCTCCAAGCCTTCTCAACCTTGTCTCCTGTCCCTCCCACTGTTCAGAGGCTATGGGTCACTTTGACAGACATGTGGCTGTAATGGGTTCAGCCTACACAAGTGGAAGAATCGCTAATAGGATACTTAGCCTTTGCCTCTGGTCCACGCTCAGAGGTGAGGTTAACGTTTAACTTCCACAAAAGCGGTTTGCTTTTAACACGTAATTCTCATTTTAGCCGCCCCAACCCACTGACCTGTGGTACCAGGGGACCATTAGCTCAAGCATCTCATTTTTAAGATCTTTTAAAAAATTGCATGCAAAACATCGCAATGCAGCCTGCAATGTCCCAGATTGACTCCATGTTTTTCTCTCTTCTCTTTTTTTGAGGTGAAATTCCCACTAGCTCTTGAGCTGCAGTAATGTAGTCATACCCACAGCATGGGGTCCGTTCCGTGCCATTTTAAATCCATTAGTTCCTCAGTCCCTTAACGAGTTATCCCTGTCACTTATCAGCTTAGAGCCTTGTCCCAGTTGTAGAGATGGAGACCCAAAGTACATAGCAGACATCTGGACATCTGCAAAATGGCAGTGCCGTTGCCCATCGCGTGCTTAATCTTTGACTAATAATTGGAAACTTCCCGGAAGATTGCCTTGCAACATGGCCATAAATATCTACATTTCAGGAAGTTGTCTCACAGCTTTTTAAAACATTGTCTACTCTGTCTGCGTGACTGCCTCTCTCAAGATGAACCTGCTTAAACCTGTGTCGATTGAGGCGAGATGAATTCTCCCCACAGATTACGGTTTTCAAACAGTCCATGTACGGATCTCTATGTGAAGTTGTGCCTGAAAATATTAGTGTATGTTTGCCAGTAACTGGCAGCTTCCTCTATCCTGGATGGACCTCCCCCCTCCTTGGGCCTCCCAATCACTTTTCATTGCCTGTCTCCAAAACGTGAAAGTGTGAGTGGAATTCAAAGAGCAGTTACAAGGCTACCTGGGGTGTGTTTCCCAAAAGCATAGTTGCTAACTAAGTTAGCAACTTTGTGGGATGCAATGCAATTTCCCATTGCCAACTAAGTAAGTGGCTAACTGGTTAGCAACTATGCTTTTGGGAAACGGATCCCAGGTTAGCAAGCCATTCTCTAGAAGGAGTCAGTTTGCCTAGCGTGTGTGACAGCGGGCTGACAGGTTAGAAGTGCTCAGCAGTGGAGATAAGTAGGTCAAGGCTGTCTGAATGCCCCCCCCCCACCATGCCAGGAAGTGGCACTAAGGCAACTAGATTGTGACAGCGACCCTTTGCTATCAACTTAACGTCTTGTTTGATACGATGGTGACTTATGTTATCATAGCCTTGCTTAGTGGTTTATATATGCCTTTTGGACATCTTTGTTGTGGTTAGTTCTTGTAGGCGTATGAGAGCAGAAGAGCTTGAGAGAATGATGCTTTATGCTTGCTGTACACTTTGGCCAGCAGCTCACTCTTGTCAGAGTTGACTGTTTTCTGTACTGGAGAGTGTGCCAACTGTGGGAACTTTCTGTGGACTACAGTTTAGTCTGAGCAGCGTGTTGTTACTCAGTTGCTTGAGATGCATTTCCTCCCGGCGGGGGGAGAGGAAGAGCCTAGCCTGTAATCCAATAATACACACAGCTGGTGCATTTTAGTCACCTGGGAAGGGAGAAGTCCAAACAGAAACCTCCCCAGAGCGCACCAAAAACTCCTGACCAAGCACTTGGCCTGGCTTCACACCGGATGTTCTGTGCAACATCAAAGCCAGTCCCCCCCCCCAACCCCACCCCCAAGCTTTAGTGGCCGTGGCATCTGCATGATGACCGGTTGTGCTGCTCAGTGTTGGCTACCCCGGTGAGGAGTTTATTTATCTTCCCAGCTATTTTCTGCATGCCGAATGGCTTGTGTAGGTGGACCACCTCAGAAGAATCGCAGGTGCGTTGTGGGGCTAGGCCACTTGTAGGCAGAGGAAGAGGACCCCCCTCCTCCAGCCACCCCTACCCTCCCAACCTCAACACTCCTTGCCTAGGTCACGTAGAGCTGCTGCCAGCCTGAGTGGGTTATTAAGCTGGCTGAGGGGAAGCCAAACAGTACACTGGAGGGCAAGAGCAGCACTTGAGCAGTGTATACTGCCAAATGAAAATGAGAGAGAGAGAGAAAGAAAGAAAAATAGAAAGAGAGAAAGAAAGAAATAGGAGAGACTGAGAGAGAGGCAGGCTGGAAAAGCTGAAGCCTGGTTTGAATGAGAGGAAGTGTTGCACAAGAGGAAGCAGCTCCTGCACCTCCCAAGGTCCTACTGCCCTGCTCTAAGAGACCGGCTGAAATACTTTGAAAATCCTCTCAACAGTTGGAACAGGACAGAAATACAGAAGGGCCTGAATATGAGTAACCCAGAAAGTGAGATGCAGACAAAAGTGAAAGTGAGAGGCATGCGCACACAGGAGGACCTTCACACGATATGTCTGACAGCTTGCAGCTAAACGGTCTCCATGGTGATGTTGTAAATCTAGTTTCCGAAACCCATTTCTGTATTTCTCATACATATCAGCCTCTCTCTGTGACTTTGATTGCAACAACACCAGGGGCCATGTTGCTTTTGACACGTAAAATACTGGAAAGGTCCTGACCTGCTATGTCTTTACACTGAATGTTAATGCAGACTGTGGGTGTGGGTTGAATCTAACTCAATCCCTGCATGCACGCACCGCACTACAGCGACTTGCACGCACATGAGTCTCTAACAAACCAAACAGCTGTCTGTTAATATAGTAAGGGGAAGTGCCATGAGAAAGTTGCTCACACCACTGATTTTTTGCATGGCATCTAATGAACTGGCTTATATGGACTCTAGCACTCTGAGAGCATGATGGCAGAAGTTCTACGTCATTTCAAAGAAGGCCTCTGCTGTACTTAGCTTTTTATCTCGCATCAAATCAGCACCCAAAGGTCACTCATTGTCCCATCATTTTCTCACACATCATTTTATCACACATGTGTCACGAAACGCGACAGAAGGCTGTTCCAGATCATCAGCGGCCAGAGATCGTGTTTTGATCGTGTCTGTGGGCGACTGGCTGGCTGCTTAAGACCTAAAATAGAAATAGAGAATAGAAAATGAGGAAATACTGTGAGCTTCTGGTGTCTATGCTGCCCCCCCCTTCTTTGGTGCGCTTGAGCAGTCCCAGAAAGCTTGTAGTTTGTGCTGTCAACTTGTTGTGTGAATGTAACCCTTGCCTCAGCAGGGTGGTATCATCAGATTTCAAATCTCTTGATTCTGATGTTCAGACGCAGCTGATACTGCGGGAATGACTCAGGTCTGGTTGTGAAGGCCTAATGGTCCTCGTTCGTAACAGATGGCTGCAGATCCATATCATTGGTCCAGGCTCTCTCACTCTCTCTCATACACACACACACACACACACACACACACACACACACACTCACTCTCACACGCTGATGCACTCAGATGCACTCAGATGACCACATTACCTCTCTTAAATGAACACGGCCGAACTGTCAACAAAAATTACCCATAGAAGCTGCCGATGACACGCAGCGTGCATGCGCGCGCATACATCTGCATCAGTCTTGGGTGGGGCACTTCTGGCTCTTGAGCAGAGCCCAGCAGTTCCTTCTTACCGGCAGTGGCCCAATGCATTGCAGCAATATCGCATTGATTTCCAAGAAAACAATAGCAACGTCCAGCCCAGCAGCCCTGTCCAGCTGTCTGCCAAAAGCTGCTGATGCAGGCTCAAAGCAATAGGACAGTCATTGCCAGGAGCCTATAAGCTGCTTTTGTGGACAGCATTCCCATCTTGTGTGATGGATGTTGATTCAGTTTGACAACTGTAATTGATCTGTACAATTGCACTGTTAGCGCTTTGGACTCACTGTCACTTCTGTGTGTGTCTTTGTGTGTGTCTTTGTGTGTGTGTGTGTGTGTGTGTGTGTGTGTGTGTGTTGCAGATTCTGAGCATCGCAGGATAGACTGACCTCGGCCGAGCGCCAGGCAGGGCCTTGCTCCTCACACCTCGAGAGTCTGCCTGCTGGTAAGTGTCTGCTGCCCCTTCTGTGCTGCTGGTACCACACCCATGAGTGCTGGCCACTGCACCATGCCTGTGCTGCCTGTGCGCTCACAGTTGTTTTTGCTAGTGCTAACTCACTGCATCACTGCTGCCTCTGCTGATGGAGTGGTAGTGTGTATTTGTGTGTGATAATCAGTGTTGATATGGCAATAGAATGCCAACTGAAATAATCAGTAGGCTGCAATCATAAACAAATACCGCATACTATATTTACAGGCTGAAGCACCAGATAAGACACCACACAAACACACAACACATACTGTAGAACCACAACTTGCCTGACATGAGCTCTGTGATATGTGTACTACTACTTTTTGTATCGTATGCACACACACACACACACACACACACACACACACACACACACACACACACACACACACACACACACACACACACACACACACCACCAAGTCTAGACTAATATAGACTATGGGACACAGTGGCAAAATATTTGCTAATAATAAAATATTATTTTGAAAAACAGGAAATGTATTAACCCCCCTCCATGCCTACACTCATGCCATCCCTGCTTTCTCTTCACTGACAGTCACCAAATATAGGAAACTTATCTCCCTTCAGAACGCCATTCTCTTCTCTGATTGGCTGCTAGGTGGCCATTAATTCCAGATAACTGGCTACTTTAGAAGTAGTTCTAAAAAATAACTCATCTAATAACTGATTACCGTTCCACATGAATGCCTTTCAGAATGGTAACTATAACAACAACAAGCAACCTTGTAGATCTACTTTCAACTGAAAGTAGTACCCAAACCGAACAGGTTAGCTTCTTTTAAATTTGAGTTGCATATTTCTTTTACGTTTTATACGCTTCTTCAAATATACGAGAGATAGAAAGATACGGGAGATAAGCGGGATAACGACCTCCGAGGTGTCCAGTTATTCATTTATAATTGGCTTGGCGGAATAACTCCATCTCCGCGCTGCGTGCGTCGCCGGAGTTCTAGATTCCACCTCGCCCATTATAAATGAATAACTGGACACCTCGTCGGCCGTTATCCCTTACTTATTTGCTTTCAATTAAGGGTAAAAAATGAATATTATTCTTTATTATTAATTTCATATAAGGTTCCTTGGGCTTCTTCTTATTGTGGTGTGAAAGACCCATCTGTGGGTTTCTCTGTCCCATGCGCAATAAATTGAACTATCAGCTGTTGTTGAAATTGGTTTATTTGTGTGTTTTGAACTTTTGATTCTGTGGCTTGATTGGGTTTACTGTTCTGTAGTCCTTTAAGATAAGTCTGCTCTGTTATTAGAAAGTGAGAAGTCGCAGCACCACATGTTTCTATCTTTTGGATGTCTTGACCGCAATGTACAGTCTGTGTACAGTTAGACTTGTTAGCGAGAGTTTGCTCTTGCTCCTGTTTTTGTATGTGCATGCAGTGACCAATTGTAAACACACACACACACACACACACACACACACACACACACACACTAGGCAGTGAAATTATTTTTTTTCTTGGTTTTTATGAAGTCAATATTTTATGATCTAATACAGTAGCATTTTAGAACAGGGTGCAGACATTAAAAAGGGTGGCGTGTTCATTTCAACTCTCGAGTTCATAAACAGACTCATAAAACAGCTGCAGTTTGGCTCCTTCTCGGCTCCTTCTCGGCTCCTTCTCCACTGCCTCTATCCCACTTGGTTTTGATCATCAAAAACAAAAGAATAAAGGGGAAAAAAATGATGCTTGCGCTGCACTTCTCCCTGCCAGGATGTAGATATATGGGCTGACTGTGTCATGCGGTGGTCACAAAAGCACAATGCATTGTGGGCAGTGAAGTGAACTTAACAAGTGCAGGCGTTGTGACTTCCTCTTTTTCCCCAGAGGGACTGTAGTTTATATAACACCAGGGTGAAAGGTCAAGTGTCATAGTTCCAGGTGATTTGTGGAGCGTGAGGGCAGCTGGTGATGGCTGGTATGCCCCCGGGCAGTGATCAAACCCTCTGGACTGGGGTACTTTAACACCGCACCAGGCATCGTCCATTAGTCGTGGAGGGCTTTTATCTTGACATTGTTCTGGGAGGATTGCAGGGCAAGCAAACCGGGTGACCGCTTGTGAGTCTGTGCAGATCAAAACAGGAAAAGTCAATGCAAACGACCCCTCCTCCCCACACACACACACATTCTCACATACTCACATGCCTACAAATGTGCATTCAAATGCACATATACACACATACACATTCACACATTGTCAGGTCACAGGAAATGCAGCCTTGCTCAAGCAGTGTTTTGAATAGTCGACCCCTCTTGGGTATCTCAGGGCTAATGCTATTGACTGTCAATCATCTGTGCTTGTTGACAGGGCCAGACTTGAACTGTAATTTACTGCTTGCCCTGGCTGTGTTTACTCCCAACTCAGTGCTTGTCAAATGGGGCATGAGTAGCCCTGGATAAGGGGGAGAAGGGTGGGTACAAAATAAATGTGTGATTTTCTTGTTAGTTGCTGAGAAATCAAAGGCAGGTACAGGCCCTGTCCTTTCAAAACAAGCTCTGCATTGTACTCATATTAAAATCTGGTAATCTTTATAATCTGTGGTTCAGGGAGTTCTTTGAAGGATGTAGACAATCTCAGGGATTATATAGCCATGAAAAATTTGGGGACCATTTCTCCAAAGTGTGTAACAATGTGACACAATGTTATACAGAATCAGTCATACACTCAGTCCTTTTGAAAGATCTAAAATAAAATAAACGTTCTCTACTGTTGACACTTAAACCAAGTTCAGATTACCAATAATAGCTACGACACGACAAAACAAGACGCCTCTGTGAGCTCTCCAGTGTTCACATTTTGCGACTAGCATTTCTAGTATCGTAGGTCTCACCGTCGAGCCCGAGGCTGGACTGTGACCTCTGTGTTCGCACTACAAGATCTGGCACAGGATGTGAACCCCAACAGTGTCAATCTTGAGAAAAAGAAAGGCTAGTCCAGAGCACAGCATTGACGCTCCTAAGCAGCTGTGTTAATATGGATGGAGGTGTTAATGTGAGCCAGAGAACATCATGAGCTTCTAAAGATATGCTGGGGCTGCTCTGCATGCTCCTGACATTCACTAATCAGACAGCCCAGCACTCAACTAACGGTTGCTAATGACGACACAGCGGCGGTGTGGGAGTGGGGGGTGGAAAGGCAACCTTTTCCCTCTGTTTGTTTCCCACTCCCGTTTCCATGGTTGCGGCCAGTGCCAGAGGTAATCATGGGTAATTAGCGGGAGCGCTGGAGCAGAGGGCCACGCCTCTCTCTACCTGCCTTGTGCTGTCAGCACGCTGCCTTTTCAGCACATGATGATGACACACACTCATGACTACACACACACACACACACACACACACACTCTCAGCATGTTAAGCATTCCAAAACATTTACTCACAGTAACATGTTACAAGCAGACACACATTCAAACTTGATGTTTAATTTTCTAATATGTAGAATTACTCATACTCTGCCTCTTTCTTTACACACCGTGGCATATTTGTATACCAGTGTAGCCACACACATGGTATATTTGCATACCATAACATATTAGCCACACGCTTTGTTAACTGACTTGCTGGTGTGTTGTGTCACCGGAGAGGTGGAAATGTGTGAGGGTGGAAGCAGAGGGATGCTGGCATGTGAATGATGAGCCTGCTCTTGAGCAGTGTGTTGATGTACTATTCTCCCTTTGAGGAGGAGTAGGTTTGGGTGTAGGCGTGTGTGAAATCATGACTGGTCAGATAATGGGGCAACACTGCCCCCAAGTGGTGGAGAAGTTAACCAACAGGTGGTGTAGGGTAGTTCAGACAGGAGTGTGTGTGCAACACGAAAAAGATTGAAGTCGGAACACTTTCAAGGTTGGATTTAGTGATTGAAAACCCTGGACAGCGTTCAGCCATAGGGAGCTAAATAATGAGGCATGTTTAACCTAGTTTGGATGGTGTTAGACGGATAAAGAATTACTACACGTTCTCTGATTTCAGAAACACTTACATGGCACTGGCATGGTTAGCCAAATTTGACTTTATTGACTGTCTACCTTTTTATTATTGATCTTGGTCAGTTTTATCTTCAAAGAAACCAAATGAAGGAGGCCATTAGGGGTGTTAACACCATGATTACATTAAAAAGAAGTCACAATCATCAATATTATATCACGCAAATTCAAAATTTCACTTAGGATAAGCTGCACATCCAGTGTCCACCTTGATTCCCTAGTGTGGGCAGCATGGTGCTCTAGAAAGGATGGGGGACAAAACCTTTCTGAAAGTTACAGTATACCTGATATACTGACAATTGCAAATGAAAATCGTGTCCATCAGTTACAGTACATCCTGATGTATCCAATTAATTGGTTATTATCTGATTTCTGAGTCCATCCTATTACCCCATCTTAGGGACTACCATTTATTTCTCATTTCTTTATTAATCTGTTGATTTATTTGTCAATTCATCAATTATAAAAAAAAAATGGAAAAAAGATCACAATCTTGCCAATGACAAAATAATAACTGTATTTACAATTTTGTTGAGCAAATAAGAAACTGAATTGATTAATTAACTGTTTGCCAGAATAGTTAATTTAGTAGACCAGTCAGTGGAGTTATTTTTGCAGCCCTTGTTCTGCAGTAGTGATTCAGCTGTATGAATAAGTCTGGATTATTTGATGGCTCCCTTAAAGGAAAATACCGGAGTGAATTCAAGCATAGCCCTGTTGAAAGAGCTTGCTAAATGCTCTAGTTAGCGAGTGGAACTAAATAATTTGGTACAGCAGCACAGACCGAACGCAGAAGCGTACAGGCACTTTACATTGAATCAATGGGACCTGACTGTTGGAAACTGAAAGTAAGATCTGAGGTTACATTGACTCACTGTAAAGTGTTTCGTGTTCGCGTTAGGTCTATGCTGTTCGAAATTCTTTCATTTCATGCAAAATATATTGCTGTTAGATGGCTCGTGCAGCAGGACTATGCTTATCTTACTCCGGACTTATACTTTAAGTATGATGCTTTTAATTTGAAATGACCCCAGTAGTTTTACAACTCTGACATTACAGGATTAGGTGAAAAGGTTGAGTTCACACAGTCATGCTTGCAACTCTCTATATGAACACCAGGTGGAGGTGTTGGTCAGGTTTGGTGTGTGAATAAAGTACAGACATCTAGACATTACAAATGATAGATGTCTAAATGATATATCTTATGTTGATTTTCATTACTACATGCTTACCCACTGTAACTATTTTAAACAAATTGTTTGACTTAAATCTAGACAGTTGAGTTTTAATGGGCTGTTGTGTAGAGTGGTTGGTTTTGGTTTTGTGTTGTTAAAGGGCATAGTTACCGTTAGACTTTTAAATTGTTGTATAAGGGAAAGGTGCCAGTGTGAAACCATGGATACTGTAGCTGGGCAATGGTTACTATGGGTCATCTCCAGTGACGTGTGTGTGTGTGTGTGTGTGTGTGTGTGTGTGTGTGTGTGTGTGTGTGTGTGTGTGTGTCGTGTAGTGTGTGTGTGTGTGTGTGTGTGTGTGTGTGTGTGTGTGTGTGTGTGTGAGAGAGAGAGGGAGAGAGAGAATCACTCACGGTGTCCTCTAGTATCTGTGTTGGATTTGTTTAGTGCAGGATAAATATTCTGCAGAATATTAGCTTTCTGCCAAGAAATGAATACTGTAATGTCTGTTTGTGTGTGTGTGTTGCGCTGCCTATGAAAATAATAGCGCTGTGCTTTAACAGTGTATTGGGTGACTCATTACAACAGCAGTTTTTACTCAAGTGTTTGTTGTTGAAAGAGATGCAAATCATGTGTGTTCAGATGTGCTGCTGTCATTTGTGTATGTTCACTAGCAGTTCACTAGGAATCCTCTGGTGAGAAGCTGCTCCCATCCAAACTGACTATGTCCTCCAACTTCCGTCAAGGCTTCTATCAGTTGACCTGAGCCTCCTCTCTAGAAGGGGACTTTTGCGCTGTGTGTGTCTGTGTGTGTGTGTGTGTGTGTGTGTGTGTGCGCGCGCTGTTTCCAGACTTTAGGGAGTGGCTCCCGTGTCCTCCACGCTGAGTGTCAGTCTCACCAGCGTACACCAGGGGGCGCCCCATGACCACTGCATCACTGTAGCTGATCCTCCCTGGTGCAAAGCGGAGCGTCGGCTGGCTGGCTGGCTGGCTGGCGTCTTCCGCATCAGAGGCAGCCGAGCGCTGGCAGTGCCCCACCCTTAGTGCACCAGCGTGCCCTTCCAGGGTCATCTCCAAAAATACACTCCACTCCTCTCCTCTCCACCCCACTGTGTACATTTTGGAAATTCTCCTTAAACAATTTATGTGTATAAAGAACAAAACGTTCTGTGGGTTTTCTCTATGTGTGTGTGTGTCTGTGTTTTGTTTTTTTTCTTTGAGGAGGTGCGGCTGTGTTGAGGAGAGTGTGAGCCATGTTTTCCAGTTGGTTTGCACTGTGAGTCAGAGATGGCTCAAAAGGTCACTGGGATGAAGATTATGATCAGGCATACAGTGGGCACCCCTTGAGGGGAGCTGGTGGTTAGGGGGGGAAAGGCTGCCATGGTGACCTGTGTCACCACGGGGTCCTTAATCACCCCACTCTGGGCAACTTGTCTTGTGCCTGCAGAGAGTGCTGGAGAGAGGGGAGGAAGTGACTCCCACCCGCCACTGTACCACTTGCATCCATATGCAGAGGTGTGTGTGTGTGTGTGTGCGCGCGCGCCTGTGTGTGTGTGCCAGGCTGCAGCAGTACTTGTTGTTCCTGCAGCTCTCTGCACATTCTGTGCCTGGCACTCTCCTTGGCACGCTGTCAAGCTCTTAGAAACTCTGCTTGGTTTCCTCATGGTCTATATCTGATCACCTCAAGACGGAGTTGGTGGGTGTGCTCCTCTCCCTTACTCAAGTGTGAGCACATACACACACACACACACACACATTTTAAGTGTGGCTAACAGATGACAAGTCCTCCTTCATCTGTAGTGCCTGTTCTGACTCGAGTGAGTGAGTGAGGAAGGCCCCGTCCATCCATCACTGTTGCTAAGCACCTGACGCCTCGACCTGCTCACCCTATAGTAGCTGATATTGTATATTTTGTGGAGATGTGTGTGTGTGTGTGTGTGTGTGAGTCACTCCCTAACAGACCAAACTCACACACACAAAAGTACACATTTAGACAAATACAGTACAGTACATTGCCCTCCATTGAAAGATGACCTTGATTTCCCCCATTTAATAAGATGCCACTCTTGAGTTTCAAACAAGTTGTTGTTGTTGTTGTTGTTGTTGTTTTTGTTGCATGTGTCCAGTAGATCTTTCCCCAGCACTACTGCACTGCGCTGCACTGCACTGAACTGTAAGTTTGCACCAGCGCAGCGGCGGCGGCAGCGCGTAAACCAAGGCGGCTTGCTTTGGAGAATAACAGTGGGGTTTCCATGGTTTCGGGCCGCGCTGGTGAAAGGTACGAGCGGAGAGGCTGAGCGGAGCCCATTGTACAAGGGATTAACCCAGAACCCCGTGCTTCTCTCTCCCTCTCCTCCGCCTCCTCCTCCTCCTCCTCCCTCTTCTTCTTCTTCTTCTTCTGATTCTCCTTCCTGCCACCGTAAGATTTCCACCGCAACCCACCCCACCTAATCACCCCCCAAAATCCTACTCCAAGAGATATGCTCACTCGCTCACAAGTGTGTGTGTGTGTGTGTGTGAGATTGGTGTCTATTTTTCTACTCTTGCAGCAGAACAGAATCACGCTGACTTATTTTTGGAAATACCAACTCCTACAGTGCAAGCTGTGTTTGTGATTTTTTTGTGAATTGTGGACATATATATTTGGAAGTGTGTGCACACACACACACACACACACACACACACACACACACACACACACACAGCAAGCTCCTTCTCCCCTCTCCCATTCTCCATTTAATCTTTCTTAACGGGAGCTGGATGTGCCGAATATTAATGTGACTTTGAGCTGCAGCTGATGGCTTCTGATGATAATTACACTAATAGAGATTGAGAATGAGGGGGCTGATGAGTGCTGAAGGCCAATGCAGTTTTCTGTGTGTGTGTGTGTGTGTGTGTGTGTGTGTGTGTGTGTGTGTTTTGGAGGGAATCAGGGAGAGGAAGTCAACACTTGTCTGTCGTTGGCACCCTAGAGACTCGCTGACTTGTGATTGGCTAGAAACATTTGTTTTGATTTTGCTCTGTCCCCGCCTACATCTCTGCAGTAGGGTGGATGAATGTGTGTGTGTGTGTGTGTGGAGGGGGGGGGGTGGTGTAAGGGGTTGACAGGGCATTAGTGGGTATTTACCCTAAACTAGCAACCACAAGGGCGTGGCTACTCAGCACAACAACAAACACACCCCACACCCCACACCCCCCCTTACTGCAACACAAACACACACACGGCACACACACACACATACACGCACATGCACGCATGCATACATAAACACAACTCCAACCCCACCCCCTCTCATCATGTCAGTCAGACGATGCCAGCTGGGTGGGGTCAACGAGGACATTGGTGTTTCTGGAGCCGTGTGTGTGTGTGTGTGTGTGTGTGTGTGTTGTCAGTGGAGTCGTGCGGGCTATGGGGTCGACTGGCTGGGCTAATGCGATGTGGCGGCCCACCCCAAGAATCTAGGTCAAGTTTAAATCTGCAGTCTGACGCGCCTTGCACCCCCATCCCCCCCTCTCGACACACACCCTCGTGCGCGCGCCCTCACCCTCGTGCACACTGACTCATGCATGCCCCCTCTCTCTCACACACACACACACACACACACACACACACCCTCTTACACTCGCCCACATGAACCCTCATATCATAGTACATAAATGAACACACACATAAATGGTGAAATACTTCCCTATGCACAGACAGGTATGGAAGTGTAAAAGATGCCCAATCAGCTGCATTCACATCCTCATGCAGAAATGATAAACCAACTCTTATCCATCTTGACAGATGATGGTGAAATCATCATTACCTGACTATCAAGTTGGCTGCAGTCACCTGCAACAGTATAGCGCTTTATTTTGTTTTGAAAATCCCTAAAATAACCAATAGGATGGAAATACTGAAGCGATTTCAACCCAGAATGCATCGTTGGCTGCAGGCGGCGGCAGCTATCTTGATGAAGTTGGGTAATGTCAACTTCACCCACAGACACACACATACTCAAAACCCAAACAAACAAACACACACACACTCCCAAATAAAATTGGCATTACACACTCATTTGGGTTTGCCGCTCAGAGTGATGGTAGCGCACTTGTAAACATCCCCATGCCCTCCGACACATGCATGTATGCCAGCATGAGTATAGCAGACACACCCACTGGAGTTCCTCGCTCCCCCCCCCCATCCTCCCCTCCTCCCCCACACACTCCATGCATATCGACTTATAAGGAAATATCACGGCATGACGCTCCGGTCAGCTGTGCATTGGAATATTTAACCCTGTCTCTTTCGTAACCCCCCTATAGGTCAGATGTAGGTCATTTGAATGTAGGGCAGACTGGCATGCAGTCTTTCTGCCACGCTCGACTTAACTCCATGGCTCCTCTTACGTAAAAAATCATCCTATATGCATTTAGCGCGCTATATGGACTCGATGCTAGATTGTGTATATGTATGTTTTCGGACGTATACACACGCAAGCACGCACGCATGCGGTATTCTACACATGGATGTACACGCACTGCCCCTCCCCCCATCTAGCTCACTAATCCAGGCGCGCACACGCGCACTGCTCTGCTTCTCCACGACCAAGCCCATGTGACTAAGCCGGGCCAAACGAGTACGGGAGGGAGGGAGGAGAGGCAGAGCGAGAGAGAGAGAGAGGAGCAAGAAGGAGGGAGGGAGGGAGGGAGGGAGAGAGGGATGGATGTGTGCAGTGTTTTTCCCTCCCTCTGCCCTGGTGCCTGTGAGATGGCGTAGTAAAGGAGGGGCACGTGGACTCCCATGCTGGAGCTACTACTGAGTGTAGGAATGTCAGCGTACACACACACACACACACACACACGCACGCTACCTCCGTTTTATCCCTTGGTTTATTTTTTCCCCTGTTGTTTGTTTTAACACCCCCTTCTTTAGCGATTGATGTTTGAGAGTGGGATGTTTAGCCTGTTATAGGAGAATATAAGCCGTGCTGTTTGAGTCACGAACAGAGGACCTGGCACGGCCGGCTCATACGCAGGAACTATTAAATTCTCATTGGCTCTCGTCAAAGACGTGGAATATTGCTGATGCGGTCGAGTTGTTTGATCGTTTCCGCAGTTTATCTATGATGTGTTTACTTAATGCGTCAACAGTAGTTGTCTTATCAAATCTAATCTGGAATTGTGTTCGTATTTTCCTTTGAATCATCTGCTTATCCTGCCGGTAAGTGGATACGCAATAACGACGGTTAAAAGTTTGCGCCGCAGGTTGGCGTAAAAACATCCGTGATGGAATTTCCCCCCCCTCCCCTAATCCCTCTGTTTTTGTAGCGTTATTTCATCCTTATTCATTTATTCATATGCTTTTAAATCTTACTACGATTCTCACCCCCCCTCTTTCCCCCGCTCCCAGCGCCGCTCTCCCATTGGCTGCCGGCTTGTTTTCAATGGCAGCTTTTTTTCTGCTCCATGGATACAGCGGAATGCTAGGGGAGCGCTCGTTTAGCCAATCAGAGCGCAGTAGTGAGTGGAGAGTGCCCTGCGGCCTCAGACGATCACCCCCCCCCCCCTCCATCCCAAACGCGCACTCTTCCAGTGAGGTGTGTGTGTGAAGAGGGGGGCGGCAGTGGATCGTGTGATGGGTGAGGGCTAGCGGCAGGAGAGGGAGGAGGGGGGGAAACTTCAGAACGAAAACAAGCTCACGCTGCCCCTTCGCTCCCCAATAGGCAAAGCTGGCGTGGCGCAGCGACACGCCCCCCTCGATGGACCACCATGAAATGAGCTTAGCATCCACTACCAAACCCTGCAGCACCCTACACACCCCCCACACACAATACACACACAATACACACACATACTCTCTTTCCTTGATGCACAACATACACACACATGTGCAACACATGCACAACATACTTTAATATACACAAACACGCGTGCACACACAGCGAACATGAGCACACACACTCAGAGAGCATAAATACACTCTAACATACACACTCATAATCTCCCCCTCTCCCAAAATCCGCTCTCCCGCTTCCTCAGCTGATTCCTTCCTCCTCCTGAGCCTCTACTCACACACACACACACACACACACACATGCTCGTCTCCTCCCAACAGTGAGCGACACTGCTGCCGCAGATCAACCCTCCTTCACCATGCCGAGACTTAACGTCCCTTCACACACCACCCCAAAAGAAAAACCTCACACACACACATGCTCGATGTGTTCAGCACACACACTCGACACACACATGCTCTGCTCTGCTCCTTTTCAATTGATCAATGAGTTTGACTCGTGGCACGCCCAATCAGTAACAGTTGATTTTGCTTGTTTTTTTTTTTTTTTTTTTTTTTTTGTGCATGCATCCACAGTTTTGGCGCACAACCTAAATATGTGTGTGTGTGTGTGTGCGTGCGTGTATGTTTGGGTGTGCTTGTGTGTTTGGGTGCAGAGGCTAAATATACAGTCCTGCATGCGTGTGCAGTGCTGTGCCCACTGGTGCTGAGGTGTGGTTTGTGCTCTACCTGGTGCTGGTGGTTGCAGCTGTGGCTCCAGGTCAGTGGTGAAGAACTGGTGTGTTCGTGTGTGTGTGTGTGTGTGTGTGTGTGTGTGTGTGTGTCCTGTGTGTGTGTTTTGTGGGAGTGGGCAAAGTAACTCTGCAGTGATGCCACTAGCCTTCACCCCCCCTCTCCCCCGCTCTCTCTCTCTCTCTCTCTCTTTCTCTCTTCTCTATTTGTTTTCCTCTCCCTCTCTTTCTCTCGCCTCTGTGTGACCTATATACTGAGAGAGGGAGAGAGATGCCGAATTGGCGTAGTGAGCTGGCATGGCCCAGAGCTCTGCAGGGTTTTTTTTTTTTTTTTTGGGGAGGGGGGTTGGCACTGCTGCCACTACCACAGTGGGCACACACACACACACACTTGCATGCACACACACACATACACACACACACACACTGGCACGTACACTGGCACGCCCCTGCCCTGTAGTGCACTGTGCCCAACAGGGGTGGCAGCAGAGCATTAGAGAAGGCGAGTCGAGCGCAGAGGGGAGTGTGTGTGTGTTTTGGAGAGCGTGTGTGTTTGTGTGTGTGTCTGGCGCTCTGGTTTTGGCGCACACTGACACACATTTAAATCGCTCCAGAAATGAAGCAGGAGGGAGTTGTGATGTGCGTAAACAAACACACGCATGCCACCCCCCACCTCGCACATGTACACACAGGTACTGACCCGTGGGTTAAAGAGTGTATGAAGCGCACACACACACACACACACACACACACACACACACACACACACACACTCACACAGTGACCTTCATGCACAGGAGCCGTTTTGGAAGACACAGCAATAGTTTGCATTCCACTGTAATCAGACAAACACAAACGGACGCAATCTTTATTTTCAACCTTGGCACAACCTCACCCTTCATCTCCTCCACAGACATCACCCCCACCCCAGTCCTCCTCACATGGACCCAACCTCTCCCTCAGTCTCACCTCCGTCTCTGGATGAGATGAGGAGTTCACCTCCAAAATCATTCTCTCTCTCTCTCTCTCTCTCTCTCTCTCTCTCTCTCTCTCTCTCTCTCTCTCTCTCTCTCTCTCTCTCTCTCTCTCTCTCAGTCTGAACTCCCGTCACCTCCAAAATCATTCTCTCTCTCTCTCTCTCTCTCTCTCTCTCTCTCTCTCTCTCTCTCTCTCTAGACTTATTCGCTTATTTTTTCCCTTTTCATGTCTGCTTGTCTTCTTTGGTCACCCACATACTTGTGCATACACACACACACACACACACTCAAACACACACACAGACTCAAACGAATTCTCCTTTCTTCTGTGCATATGTGTGTGTGGATGTGGTCCTCGTCATCACTGTGCCACTGACCTGCTGTCTGCACTTGAGTCGGCGGCGGTCTTATGTGGCTCGTCAGCAAGGTTCCTGAAGCTGTCAGCAGGCTGCCACTCACGTCACGTCAAGTCCCGTCACCTCATCCGTCAGGCAGGCCTTCGTGCAGCCTTCGCTGCCTCAGTCAGGGGGCACCTCATGGGGGGAGGGGCAGTGTGGCGTGGGGTGGGGGACTGGGTGTGGCAGAAATGTCCGTCTGACCACTACACTCACCTAAGTATTTGTAAAGGCTCATTGTGTGTGTGTGTGTGTGTGTATGTGTGTGTTTGTGTGTGTGTGTTTCCTCCACGCTCACACTCGTTTCCGAGCTCTCGAGTCCCTAGTCCTAGGTCTTCTGTCTGACACTGCTTTGCTGTGTCCTCTCCTTTCCTCTTTTTTTTCTTGTGTCCTTTCATCTTTCTTGTCCTCTCATCTCGCCTCCCACTCCACTCATCCCTGTTGTCTGTTGTCTACCTCACTCAGCTCCCGCTTCCCTCCTTCTCTTATCCTTTCTTCTTTTATCTTTCTTTTTCTTCTACTTCCGACCCCCCCTCTCTCTCTCTCCCTCTCTCTCTCCCTTTCTCTCCCCCCCCTCTCTCTCTCTCTCTCTCTCTCTCTCTCCCTCTCTCTCTCTCTCTCTCTCTCTCTCTCTCTCTCTCTCTCTCTCTCTCTCTCTCTCTGTGTCCTGTCCTCCTGGTTTGTGTTCCCATCACTGTCCTCATGGCCTCTTTGGACAGGGTGGCACCTCACTGAGGTGTCCTGGCACTTTGTCACTCTGGATTACATAAGACACCGCTGAGGTGTGACTGAGGGTGACCCACATTCCCTGTGTGTGTGTGTGTGTGTGTGTGTGTGTGTGTGTGAGAGAGAGAGAGTATGGTAGAGAGAGTACATGTCTGTGTTTTAAGGGAGAGTGAAAGAGATTGAGTGTGTGTGTATGTGTGAGTGTGTTTCTGTGTGAGTGTGTTTGTGAGAGGGAAAGTGTATGTGTGTGTGTGTGTGTGTGTGTCCTGTTGAGTGAGGGTGCCACCTCTCAGTTACCTGATGTAGGCCACTATTTTGGGCGTGTGTGTGTGTGTGTGTGAGGGAGGGCTGTGCCGAGGTGCTAGAGCCGGCTGTTATTTTGGTGCTTGGCACAGCGCCACTGGAATTTTCCTGCCCTGTGAAGCTCGCTGCAGGAGGTAGCTGCTGCTTGATCAGTGGGGTTGGCCATCACAAGACTATTACTGTTTCAATTCAGCTCAGCCACTCCAACTGAGAGCTGATATTTGCCTCAAATAAACGTTTTGTTTTTTTATATAAATATCCAAGACCCGTGCTGGATAATGTAGCATTAAACAGCCTACTGCATAATCTGGCTCTTGAAATATTTAGCCAGAGTTTAGTGTGTGATTGTGTAATGTGAATAGGTTGGGCAAGTAGATATTGTCTTTCTGTTCTGGTTGAGATGAGAACTAATTTTCTAAACCAACAAGTCATAGATCATTTACCCTCAAGTTGCCGCCCTTTTTGTCCATTTTCATTGGCTGTTTGTCACAAAAGTGTTAACTGGGAATATTTGTCACGGCTCGTTATCAATACACTAAGAAGCAAACTGACGCTCTGTCAACGCCCACCAACAGGAACAAATATTTTAACGACAGCAGTTAGAGTGTTTGCTTAAAACGCAATCAGTCAGATTAAAAAGACACCTTTCAGTGTTCATTGCTAATGCACTTCATTTAGAAACTGTGGCACACAGAATCCTCTGGAATCCATGGAATATTCCAGCCATTGAGAAGAAGTCAGCCACATAAGATGGCTCCTCACCTGCCCTTTGTCCAGGATTCAGAACATTCAGTTATGACACAAGGCATTCCACTATTCAGCCACTCGCCTTCAGAAACATACTTGGTGATTGTGCTCCGTGCCTTATGTGATTAAACCATGACATAAATGTTTTTGTTATTTTTAGTGTGTGTGTGTGTGTGTGTGTGTGTGTGTTTCCAGTGCCATCCTATCTTTAAGTTTATGTGCATTCTTTTATGTGTGTTTGTCTGTGGGCAATGGGTAGGAAGCTTTTGTGTATTATTTACTAGTATGTACGCATACTTGTGTATTATGGAGTATGAGAGAGTTTGTGAGTGTGTTAGGATGCTTGGTTCTCTCTTGCTGTGTGTGTGTGCACGTGTGTGACTAAGCCAAGGGGTATTTTCTGTCTTGCTGGTGCACTAGGGCATGTGCATTTCATCTTTTAGTGTCTGTGAGGTAGTGAGTGTTTTGATATGTGTATGTGTGTTCGAGTGTGTGTGTGTGTGTGTGTGTGTGTGTGTGTGAGAGAGAGAGAGAGAGAGAGAGAGGGTAAGTGCATCTCATCACACTCCCCTGCGTTCTGACCCTGCGGCTGAGAAGTTCTGTGTAAAGCGCCCCTGCCGACCGCTGTCCTCATCTGAACCCCCCCGCCACTCCAGCCCGCAGACGTCTGGCTTTGTTTGGGTGCCGCAGCGGTGGCCCGCACCGAAAGGTTGTCTCTCTTTCCCTCGCTCTCTCTCACTATGTCTCTCTCTGTTTCTCTCTCACTCTCTCTGACCTCTCTCTTGCTCTTCCTTCCTCTCTCTCTCTCCCTCCCTCTTTCTGTCTCTCTTGTTTTTCTCTCCCTCTTCCTCTGTCTCTCCTGGTGTCTTTCTCTCTCTGTCTCTCTCTCTCTCTCTCTCTCTCTCTCTCTCTCTCTGTCTCTCTCTCTCTCTGTCTATCTCCCAGTCCAGTCACAGAGACAGACGGTCTCCTAGTGCCGGATGGTAATCACCTTAATTCACTTACCGCTTCTCCCCGGCGCCACAACACCACGCCACCCTACCCCACCGCTCCGCTCCCGCCGCGCCGCGCCGCACCACGTTACACTACACTCACCGCCGTTTGATGTGGATGCTTGAGTCAGCGGCGGAGTGCTTCGCTCGCTCGAAGCCCCAAAAGTGGCAATTTGATTTGTCTTTGATTGGAGATGGGCCACCGGCGCACGCTTTAGCAGCACTGAGGAGGAGGAGGAGGAGGAGGATGAGAGAGAACATCAGAAAGTAGTGTTTTGAAATGACTTGAGATGGAACAAGGGTGTGTGTGTGTGTGTGTGTGTGTGTGTGTGTGTGTGTGTGTGTGTGTGTGTGTGTGTGTGTGTGTGTGTGGTCAGAGAGAATATGAGAGAGGAGAGGAGGTACCCCTGAGTGGTTTGAGTGTGCAGTGAGTGTGTCAGCTTGTTGCTACTGTTGTTTGTCTCCTACGACTAATTCTGTTTTTTTTTTCCATACAGATGTGTGCAGCTGTTATTGTTTTGTCTATGGTGGTGGTTGTTGTGCGTATTTTTGGCAGTGCATAGAGCATTTCTGTTGGTGCAGGAGTCTCTCTCTCTCTGTGTGTGTGTATGTGTGTGTGTGTGTGTGTGTGTGTGTGTGTGTGTGTGTGTGTGTGTGTGTGTGTGTGTACACATCTACACCACAGGAGCCTCACACCCGATGCTATCTGTAGTAATCTACCAGGTGGGCTTATTTCCCATGGTGCTCTCTACCTGGCTTCTCCAGGCCTTATCAGTGTGTTCCCATGACACTACATGATTCTCCCATAGTCCATACAAACCACACACACACACACACACACACACACACACACAGGTCTGCACCTTTTCTTCATCTGCAGTCTCAGTTTAATGCGCAGTGCAGATGGTTGTCTGAAATGTTGCTGAACATGTCCATGGTTTTACGTCTACTGTTTTACTGGGGATGTGTTCAAGTTTTAGTTTAGATTGATGGTCTTTATTAAAATGCTCACAATGCACATCACAACACTGTTGTCACTTTGTTTTGGTCGTATATTTCAATTCTTCGTGTGTGTGTTTGTGTGTGTGTGTGTGTGTGTGTGTAAGAGAGAGAGAGAGAGACTGAGACCATTTGT
>JAODXP020000027.1:9118695-9151195 GCA_027497455.2 Sardinella longiceps
GCCGCTGGTGGCCAAGCTGAAGAAGTTCTACGAGTTCTCGCAGAGATTAGGTAAGTCCGCCAGCCCGAACCTATCGACCGCCCGCCCTACCGCCCACCCACCCCTTTGGCTGGTGACACGGAGAGCGAGCCCCAGCCTTCGTGACCAGTAATCACACATACGTGCACACAGGCCTGGGGGAGATTACTGCAATCCCTGCTGGAACAGCAAGTTCTTTCATTCTCCCACCATTGCTTTCTTAGCGTCTCGGAGGTCACTGCCAGTGAACTCTGACCTTTTGGCTTGAACTTTTGTCCAAAAGGCACACGCGCACACACAAATGAAAACACACACAGACACGAACACACATTGTCTCTCATATGCATGCACGCACACACACACACACACAGAGATGCACGGGAGAGTGTGCATGGCATGCTCACTCAGTTGTCGTTCGCTGACACTCAGTGACATGAAGAAAGTTCCAGGCTCATCCACACACACGCAGGCATCAGTGCGCAGCTATACATGCACAAATGATCATACATGACTGAACACACACCCCCAGTCCTCTTCTAATGCACATACACACACACACACACACACACACACACACACACACACAAACATAAACACACATACGTAACACCGCCCCTCCCCCAAACACACACACACACATGCACGCGCGTGTCACAGCCGATCATGCTTGGATGCTCGCCCCGCCCCACACTGCTGTCTCAGGTTGTGACCTTTGGTTTGTGGGGCTTCTGATGACGACCTAACCCCGCTCTCCGCACCGTCTCCGCGCAGTCTCCCCAAGCGACTATGGGTGCCCTCAGCCATGATTGCCCTATTGCCCCCTCTACCCCAGACTCTCCTTACCCTCACCCCCCCTTCACCCCAACCCCACCCCAACCCCACCCCTCCTGTGCCCCCTGCATGCCCCTCGGGGCCCCGGGTGAGCGCAGGCCCTTAATCCCACTAATGGCCTCAAAGCCTCAGTCAATGAGCCCAGGCCTCAGCCAGCCAGCCAGCCAGCCCGCTCAGCTCAGCTCAGCGCAGAGTTACGTAACCAAGTAGGTCACCTCCTTTTCCCGCGTTTTCCACTCTGATTCACCCACTTCTGCCGCAGCACGCCCAGAGCAGGCCGAGGAGAGCGGGCATTAAGGTGTGTGTGTGTGTGTGTGTGTGTGTGTGTGTACGTGCGTGTGTGTATGTGCGTGCGTGTGAAGGGGGGCGTTGATTGGGGGTTTTGGGGGGCTGGGGTATTGAGAGCCAAGCAGAATGTGAGGGCCGTCCCTCATGGATGAGTAGATACTCCAACTGATGTTTAAAACGTAATTAGATACGTTTGATTTCCGTTTGAAAAATATACCCTCTTCCGCTGAATTATTACTGATAACATCATGGCTTCCAATGAGCCGGGACTCGTGTCGGGCACACAGCGCACTCTGAGCTGGGAGTGGAATGGGGGGTTGGTGGTGGTGGGGGGGGCCTTACCAGGGGTACGGCTTTAGAGTTGTTCCTGTTTGAGTGTAATTGGTCCCCGTGTGTCGTAACAACGGCTGCCGCGAGTGAGGCTGACATTTACTGGCAGCGGAGTCATTCTCAATGTCATGGTCGGTGCCGAGCCATCTCTGGGAAAACTCGGGGCTCGGTAATTGAGAACAGGTCCGAGAAATCAAGGTGTGTGTGTGGGAATGGGAGAAAGAGAGAGAGAGAGAGAGAGAGAGAGAGTGTGTGTGTGTGTGTGTGTGTGGTGGGGGGGGGAGAGTTTCCCAGGTACTCTAAGAGGATGGGACAGTTGCACACATATCCAGAGACCCGACTGCCTCTGCATGTTACGCAATCAAGAGCTGAGTGCTTTGAAGTCTTTACCCTACCCTGCCCTCCCCACTACCACGGAGGCAGTGTGTGACACACTGGCTACACCCGCCACCGCCGCCAGAGACCATTACACAATCAGCGTGCAGTACTGACTCCCAGCGCCAGTCAGCAGCTCCAGTCGCCTGCTTCGGAGAACGAACAGGACGAGATCGGTCACGGTATGCATGCATGCCAGCGGATGGCCTTATCTCTCGTCTCAGCGGTCAGAGCACATCTTTGCAGGCATTCCCTTGCATGCAGAGTCGCTCTTGAAAAATCCCTCTCCCCACAGCTAGGGGCACTGCAGAGGTGATAGACGTTACTGCAGGGAAAAGAGGACGGGTGAGGGCAGATCATACGAGGCCACTCTCCTCTCGAGGATGGAAAAACGTAACCAGGGTTGCGGATGCCAGACTAGTGGAAGGACATCCGCTGCCACCCTGCAGGGACATGTCACACATTCTCTCTCTCTCTGTCTCGCTCACTCACTCTCACTCTCTCTCTCTCTCTCTCTCTCTCTCTCTCTCTCTCTCTCTCTCTCTCTCTCTCTCTCTCTCTCTCTCTGTTTTTATGCACATCTCTGTTTCTCTCTCTCTCTCTCTGTCTCGCTCACTCACTCCGTCTCTCTCTGTTTTTCTGTACATCTCTCTCTCTCCCTCTGTCTGTCTGTCTCTCTCTCTCTCTCTCTCTCTCTCTCTCTCTCTCTCTCTCTCTCTCTCTCTCTCTCTCTCTCTCTGTCTCTCTCTCTCTCTCTCTCTCTCTCTCTCTCTCTCTCTCTCTCTCTCTCTCTCTCTCTCTCTCTCTCTCTCTCTCCTCTTCCCTCCATGTTCTTCTCTTCCACCCTCCTGCGTGCCCCTGATGTGATGCTCTCTGACAGCCCCTCTCTGCCCCCCCACCCCACTCCCTCCCTCCGACTCCGCGGGAGAGCCAAAAGCCTGCCGTCTTCTCCAGGGCCCCCCTCGGAAGGCGTCCCGCCTCCGCCTCTGTTTTGACTGGAACGGAGACGAAAGTGCACTTCCCGGCCATTTTTGATCAGCCCTTGTATGCGGTGGGGGGAAGGTAAATTAAAGTACTGCTGTAGCAGACGTCGGCGGCCATTACTGACGTCGCCAATCTGTTCAATTCACCGTGGCCAGGCACTCCCCCTCGCAGCCTTGGAGTGTCTGTCTTTCTCCAAGCCCAGCACACCCAAACTAGCACTCTAGCAAAGGCTCTGCTGTCTGACAGCATCAGCCCGGATCTCTGTCAATCTTTCATAGCACAACAGAAAACGGTCAATGCCAATAAGCACGTGAAATTGGAAGTCCCTAAGCAGCAGGGTTCTACAAAAACCTAATGACGTTGAAACTACATAGACAAACGCAAATGCGAACAAGACTTTTACATTGAGTCAATGATGCCAAAATCATTCAAAATCAAAAATCGAAAGTAAGATCAGTGGTGCCGTTGACTCAATTTAAACTGCTCATTCACATTTGTGTTCACATTCGGTCTGTTATTCCCAATTCTTTCATTCCACTCGCTTTCAAGTGCAGTGAGGAGGCTCATGCAACAGGGCTACGCTTGAATAATGCCGAACCATCACTTTAACCAATCTGGCGTTGCATTAGTAGCTAAACATGCATTAGTTGCTAAACAAATTCAACCAATGCAGTTAATAAAGTAGTGTAAAAAAAGTGTAAAGAGTGGTAAAGTTAGGTGTCAGTAGGTGTTTGGTGTCAGTAGGCGAACACTACAAGTTGAGTGTGACCTAGTTTTATTCGTACAAGAAGGTTCCAGGTGAAGGCAGCAAAGATGGCAGGTATTCAATCATATATCGTGACATCTTCAACTTTCCGCCTACTCCAGATGAAACATTTAGGGTAGGATAGGGGAGTTTTCCAGGGCGTAGGCGCTTCTCTGTACGTCTCGGAGCGGAAGCCCAGCCATCATCGTGTGGGAAGACGAGCGAGGCACTGACGTATCTGCCGCCGCTGCCTGTCAGGGGTCAGCGTGCTCCAGCCCCGTCCGCGTTTGATGTGCTCACAAATTGGCCTCGGATTGGAAGATGAAGGGTTGCTTGACGCCTGCTCTCTGGCTCTCGCCCTGAGACGGGAATGACTTGGGCTCTTCACTTTGGAAGGCTGACTAATGGACATCAGAAGTGGAATTTCTCTTGAGATCCGACGAAATATCGCTTTGGTCTTACTGACAGAGAGACAGAGAGAAAGAGACCTGTCCCATCTTGGCTGAATTCTTTGAAATGGTTCCTAAAAATATTGTTTTGCCTTTTTTATGACCCGTTGATTTAGAGTGCTGGAAAGCTGTGTTATCTATTTGTGGCAAATGATGGATCCTGACTTGTCCTCTGTGAATTCTCTGTGAATGTCCTCATGTGCTGTTTGTATCATTGATTGTAAAACTCATTGATATAGATTCATTGACCATGTTGTCCGCCCCCCCATATCTCTCTCTCTCTCTCTCTCTCTCTCTCTCTCTCTCTCTCTCTCTCTATCTATCTATCTATCTATCTATCTATCTATCTATCTATCTATCTATCTATCTATCTATCTATCTATCTATCTATCTATCTTCTCTCTCTCTCTCTCTCTCTCTCTCTCTCTCTCTCTCTCTCTCTCTCTCTCTCCCTCTCTTTCTCTTTTCTCTTTCTCCCTCTCTCTCGCTATCTCTTTATCTATCTATTTTTATACAGTATGTGTGTGTGTGTGTGTGTGTGTGTGTATGTATGCTGACCTGGTTCCCATTGTCCATCCCTCTGGCTCTGAATCAATCATAAACAATAATATCTGTTCCCTGCGCTGTGCGGCCCCTCTTGTGTAATCTCGTTTAGTGTGACCCAGTCAGGGCCCAGAGCTTCATTTATTACGCAAGAACGAGGGCCGCTTGTTAGCGCGCAAGCTTAATGCGCAGCACTGCCCGTAGTCTATGCATCTCACACACACACACACACACACACACACACACACACACACACACACACACACACACACACACAGTTTCTCACACACTCTCACACACAAACACACATACAGTACACACACACACACACACACACAGTTTCTCTCACACACACAAACACACAGACAGACTCACACAAACACACACCTCCTCCAGGGGTTCTAAGCCTCTGCTTAGCCTGCTACATCAGGGTCGTCTTGGGGCTTAAACTGAGTATGTTATGTAAGTATATGTGTGTGTGTGTGTGTGTGTGTGTGTGTGTGTGTGTGTGTGTGCCTGTGTGTGTGTGTGTGTGTGTGTGTGTGTGTGCCTGTGTGTGTGTCTGTGTGTGTCTGTGTGCGTGTGTGTGTCTTGGGGTACATGCATTTAGATCATTAGATATTAATGTCTGTATTAGATTATGTGATGTGAGCAAAGGCCCTTGTTTAAACACCCAAGAGGATTAGGTGTCTGACGTCTGTGAATGCACATGATTACTTTCTGTTGTATTCTCCGTGAACAAGTGTTGGTCTGCATAGGCGCTTTGTACAAGCGGTTTCAGCAAAGCTAAATAACAATCTCCTAATTGAATTGGATGAGCTGCATTCCTGGAGGGAATTGCGATGCGGATTTCGGAATGCCTTGTGTTTTGATTTATCCTGTTTAGTCAGAACCGAGATGAAAATGTCTGAAATCTGTAAGATGTTAATGAGTTGTTTTTATTTGAAAGATCTGATTGCTTCCCTCAAGAAATGAATTCTATCACACACATATGGGTGCGCACACACACACACACACACACACACACACACACACACACACACACACACACACACTCACACTCATGCACAGAGAGAGAGAGAAAGAGAGCGGGAGTTGTGCAGTTTTTTTTTACTGTCTTAATCCACAACCATAACTTTTCCTGAGTACAGCATGATTCTCCACAGTTAAGCCTAATCACTACAAAGAAACCCATTTGTAATCAAAAGCTTTTTCTTCTCCCCCCCCCCTCCCCAAAACCCCCATCCAGAGGCAGCACTGCACAGCCTGCTGCGGGCCCTGACCAGCGAGACGTACGATGACCCCACACAGCACCTGGAACGGGAGCAGGCACTGGCCAAGCAGTTCGCCGAGATCCTGCATTTCACGCTGCGCTTTGACGAGCTTAAGGCAGGTGCCCGCCCGCTCTCTGGCCCACCTCTCCGCCACCATCACCCGCATCCTCCGCCGGCTTAGCATGAACTCACCTGCCCATTAACTGAAGTGTGTGTGTGTGTGTGTGTGTGTGTGTGTGTGTGTGTGTTGCCAGACACTTAGTTGAAGACTGTGTGGTGGCAGAATTCTCCAGAGATTGCTCAGATTAGTCTAACAACAAAGCTGCTAAGATGCAGTCAACAATTATGTCAGCATTTTGTGTTTTTAAATTTCATTTTTGTCCCACACAACTTGCATTGCATTTGAGCCAAATAGCAAAGAGGTAGCTTAGCCCCTTCCTTCCTGGCTTCCAAAGAAACTCCAGGCTGTCTATCCAGTGCCTGGGAGTCTGACCCAAGGCCATGCATGAAAAGAGTGTTTTTTTACCCAGTGTATAGACGAATCCGAGAAAACTACCGGAAGTAAGCAGGCGCCATTGTTGAGCTACCCAGATCGCCAATCTGTACTACCTTTATAATGTCAGAGTATTCCATGGTCTTTGCTGTTAGTTGTCATTGACTGTGCATTGTCAAAATGTTTTGTTTACAGTCCAACAATGGCTTCGCCACAAGATGGCAGCCTACACAAAACGCTCGTCGGATTCGTCTATTCTGGTAATAAAGCTAGTCAATCATAAAAAGAGATATTAACGGTATGTTTAAAATATTACGTGTCCACAAACTGACTGCATATGTACAGTATTTACACCTCAAAGATATAGATCATGGGGTCATAGTCACTCGCCAGTACCAGCAGAAATCTGACTGACTCTGTATGCTGCTATGAGTACAAGCACCGTCATAAATGAGTCAGGCGTCATGTCAGACACTTTCAATCTGAGTGGGAAAATTTTCCAGTCCACCATCAGCGTTCTGGAGGGTAAGAATGTTCTAGAGCCTGAATGACGCTGTTTACACTTGCAGTAGCTGTTGTGTTAGGTTGTAAGGCTATCATAGGGGTGCCTCAGTACCACCTCCATAACAATGTTTTGACAAAGCAGTTTCATCTGATTTGTAATCCCGTAGTTTGTTATGATAAGTGAGCCGGGTGCCTTTTTACTATGCAGGCTGCTCAACTTCCTGTGTTTTCGTGTGTAAGGGTGTGTGTGTGGGGGTTTGTGTGTGTGTGTCGTTGTACGTATCTGGGGGGGCTGTGTGTGGAAGCCTTGTTCTTCGTGCACCCAACCTTTCCCTCAGGTGTGATAAGCGGTGGGTGTAATAGGTTAACAAGTTCCTCCTGCTCGCTAATTAGCCTCTAATAGGATTATCGTGCCGGCTAACGAGAAGTTAATTAGCGTTTCATTTTGTCTCCGTGTAAGCCCCAAGTTTGCGCTATCTCCACATAGGCATAAAAGAGAGCCAAAGAACAATGTGTAGCATGTTGGGTTTTTTATTTCTTTCTTTTTTTCTTCCCCTCTGATCCTTCCCCAGTACAAAAGGAATCCTCCACCTGGGGCATGGCGGTTCCCTCGGGCTTGGCTGCCGTGGCGAGCTCTCTGTTTTCTGCTGCTCGCATCTTTTGGGTTCAGCCGAGTTCATGGGGAGGGAAATACATTTTGCACAACCACCCCCCCCCCCCTCGTGCCGCGCTGTAAGTGGCTGTCACTTTGGTCGCCTGCAGATCTGCTTCCAAGTCTGTCTGAGACCGTCGCCATGCCTTACGGTCGTCTTGCTGTACAGGGGAGGGGGGGAAAGTGTTGCCTCTCACACACACACACTTGCACTCTCTCTCACACACACTCACACACTCTCGCGCGCTCTCTCTCTCTCTCTCTCTCTCACACACACACTCATGCTCTCGCTCTCTCTCTCCTTTTCTCTTACACACATGCGCGCATACACACTCACACACACACATGCACATACACACACACATATACATTATCTTACTCACTCACTCTCTCTCTCTCTCTCTCTCTCTCTCTCTCTCTCTCTCTCACTCTCTCATTCACACACACACCCTTCTCTCTCTCTCACACACACACACACACACACACACACACACACACACACACACACACTCGTGCAGTCATACTCTCACACACACACTCACACACACAGATTCCCCCAGGCTCTGGGGCTGGGACGCCCCAATTAGAGCCCCCTGCCTCGCCTCGTGCTCAATAAAAGTGGGTAGGTAGGGGGGTGCAAGGTGGCATGCCAGCCCCCATTCTGCCAGCCCTCAGTCACCGCCACAGCCACGCGCTGACCTAGTTTATCCCGCGCTAGCGCACCCGCGAGCCGCTGCACGGCGAAAACAAATGGGGCCGTCTGGACTGGCACTAGCCACAACACTGTCTGGTAAACAGACAAGGGGGCTCAGCACCAGTCCCTTGTGCCCTGGCAGTGCCACGCTGTGCGCTAATGCTAGCCGCGCTGGCATCCGCCATTCCCAATAATACAACAATAGGGCTAATGCAGCGCCAAGCCAATTACTTTGACGTCTTTGGCTGTCCGAGGAGCAGAAGGTTGACTGATAAGACCAGAGGCATGTGGGGAAAGGGACGGGGAGGAGGGGTGGGAGGGGACTGGTCAACTAAGTGGTCTGGTCACTCTATGCATGTACCCAAGTGTGTGATTTTTACACACACACACACACACACAGCTCCAAGAGTTTTTGCAGAATGCTTGGGAGTCATTGGGAGCCATCTGAGTTTGATCTAACAGTGGTAAAGTCATTAGAACTCTGAGATTCTTGGCCCTGACCTTCCTCTCTCAGGACAAAAGAAAATCGAATTTTACAGTTTGTTAAAGAGGGGTCCTTTGTTGTCCATTAGCACGAAAGGTCATCTTGCGTACTGTATTAGTACTGTATCTAGTGTGTGTGTGTGTGTGTGTGTGTGTGTGTGTGTGTGTGTGTGTGTGTGTGTTTTGGTGACAGAAATTGAGTATGGTACTCCCTAATGTAGGTCAGCACACAGGAGGACCCCCCCAAAAAAGAGTGTTTCGAAAAGGGGGGTGGGAGGGTTAGACGGGGACCCTGTAAGCGAGGCAGGCGGAAATGAAGGTGGTGAATGATTTATAGAGGGATCGGAATGCCCCGAACTTTAAACGCACCCCCCACCCCCACCCCCGCAGTATGTGCTAACAGACTCCTGGAGAAAGAAAAAAAAAAAAACGGCGGCGAGATCAAGAGGCACGCACCATTACCGCTCAATCAGAGACGCTCCTCTACACACCGTAGTCATTAATCAAACCCAACCCAAAGCAAACAATAGGGATTCTGCTCAACGCTGGGATGTTCCCATCCCTCCAGGCCCCCACATGGTATAGGCCATTGTGCGGAGGGGTGAGCGTGGGTAGTGTTTGTACAAGTGCTGTAAACTTTATGAATCCGTCTGCACTTCATTTCCTTGTATCATGTGATCAGTCACGGACTGTTTACGGCTTGAGTCACGGCCTAAGCACATTCCTTTCGCCTTTTGTGTTTACAGTGATTCAACTCGGAGGATGACGATCTAACAGTCATGCCCTCAATAAAAGTCCGACTCACTTTCCATGCTTCATCAACTATTTCCATTCAAGCATAATGCATGTTTGAAAAGGGAAAAAAATTAATGTAGTCTAGTCATCTTTGACTCTATTGTTGAAGTAGTTGCAGGCCCAGTTTATTTTGCATCAAGGACGTTTTTCAAACTGAATTTAACGATGGATGCCAGGCAGACGTTTATGTAGGTGGTTATAAATTAGCTTTTGTAGAAGGCACTTTTCTAAAGCAGATAGTTCTGGTCCTCGATCATCATTGCTTTAATCGTGTTCCATCACGTTGTAAAATCCACAATACGTTATGACTCCCACCTCATGGCGTTCTCGCCATGCTGCACCATAGCAATGTGAGCTGTAGTTGTGCTTGTGTGTTACTTGAATTATTCAGATAAAGATGAACTATTTTGTGCCTGAGGAATTGTTTATGATTTGATAATTTGCTACATTTCTTGTGGTGTTGACCTATAATGGTACTACTGCCAGGTTAATGTGGTCTAACGGCACTCCGCTCCGCTCTGTGTGGTGACTAAAGCCGGCCGCACACCGGTTCCGACAGCATTGCGGAGCACTTTCGAATCCGACAATTTTGCCTAGCACCTAGCACAGTAGCCGGTGAAATTAACATTGGATGTCAATGGGCGGCTCCGACAAAATAGACTTGAATCGTAATTCACAATCGACGGCGGAAGAGTTCGGCGCTGGTGTCCCGGGTTGCATTGAAAACAATGGAATCGAATGTTGGAAGCAGAGTGCTGAGCACTGTATCGGAACTGGTGTGTGGTGGCCTTAACAACCCCCTTTAACTCCTCATGGCTTCACCGGGGTCATTGCTTACCTAGAAAATAGTGTAGCATTAGCTGCATCCCATAGTCCCACCTACTGTACACCCTGAACCCTCAAAGACTTAACCAGCATGAACTAGCCAATCATGAAGTCAATTAATGGCATAGTTCTTAGGCCTATGGACATTGGGTTCAGCCACCATGTAGTGTACACACACACACACACACACACACACACACACACACAGATCCAATGCTTGTTTCGTTCAGCGATGTGTGCAGAATACAGGAGGAAAGGACTTGTTTCGAAAGCCTCCCTGTGCTCAAAAGTCCATGACCTTGAGGGCTAAATTTGACTGGTTTTATTGTGGCTTTGGCTTGCGGGCACAGGTCTGGAGCTGTAATACCCACACCAGGGAGTAGGTCACGGCCTCTGACCCCCAGTCAGCGTCTCTCTCCGACCCCTGACTTAAACGATGCCCTCCAGCTCTCTAAACCCTTCCATCCTCCTGCCCGTGCATCTCTCCAAACCTCACCTAATGAGACCATCCCTCTCGCACTCGTTTGCTCATTCCCTCATTCCCTCGCTGGCTCTCATCCCTCGCTTTTATCTGTCTTTCATTCTCAGCGTCTCTGTCTCTCTCTTTCCTGCCATGGCACTCCATTGTATTCCCATGCCCTTCCCAATCCTGCTCTCTCCTTTTTTTCTCCTCCTCCTCCTCCTCCTCCTCAAACCTCTCAAGTCTGCAGTCATCACCCCGCTGTCTCCTCCTCCTTTCCGCTTTCATCACTTGTTTTCTCTCTTCTTTCACTCTCGTCTTCTACTCCTCCTTCGCTCCTCATTTTCCTCTCTCCTCCCTGGCATCGGTCTCTCTCTCTCGCTCTCTCTCTCTCTCTCTCTGCCGTCTGAGCAGCCAATGTGTCGTGGCCAAGAGGGCAGGCCCGTCCACCGCCAAGGGAGTGTGTGTGCGTGTGCGTGTGTGTGTGTGTGTGTGAGAGGAGGTGGGGGGGGGGGGGGGGGGGGGATGTTCAAGAATGGGAAATATTGGAGGAAAAAAAGAGTGCAGTGTCAGCAATGGGCCGCTCCTTCTGCCGACCACTCCCCACTGCCCGCCGCCACCGCCACTGCTGCGGCAGCAGCCTCTGCCAGCCGGCTAAAGATCCACTTAAGTAAAGCGACAGCTAATCCTATCAATGTCCCCCTTTTCAGCGCGCCCAGCCCCGGGCTAGGGTTATTTTCCGGCGTGTCAGGCCTCTGTCATGGAGACTGGGCTGCATTGAGCAGCGTTTTTATGTGTGTAAGTCTGTGTGTGTGTGTGTGTGTGTGTGTGTAAGTGTGTGAGTTGGGTCGGGCTGTGTGGGAGGGCGGTTTGTCTCGTCTCTGAACGTATTGCTGCAGGGCCTGCTGCCATAATAGACTCCTGGAAAATGAAGGCACAGACATGCATGTGTGCATGCAGACACACACACACACACACACACACACACACACACACACACACACACACACACAACATACATAAGTCATCTTTTTTGGACAGTCATTTTGTCACACTTGCTCAAAAGCACCTCATTTGCACGCCATTAAAGGGAAAAGCCAGAATGAAGTGAAATTAAGTAATGCTCCCAAAAAAGAGCAAAAAGCCTCCATATGAATACAGTTAATAAAAAAAGAGTCAGGAGTTGGATACAGTAGGCTTGCTAGTGGTGACATGGACAACACCCTTGAGCCTTTTAAACCTCATTTTGTCTGTGGAAAATGCCCATCACCGTCTTTATAGTCCGTCTCTCTTCTCTCCTGTGTGTGTGTGTGTGTGTGTGTGTGTGATCCCACAGATGACGAATCCTGCCATTCAGAACGACTTCAGCTACTACAGGAGGACCCTCAACCGCATGAGGATCAACAATGTCCCTGTAAGTGGACACACGCTCACACTCCACACACTCACACCCTCACTCACTACACACTCACTACACTCTCTCTCTCTCTCTCTCTCTCTCTCTCTCTCTCTCTCTCTCTCTCTCTCTCTCTCTCTCTCTCTCTCTCTCTCTCTCTCTCTCTCTCTCTCTTTCTCTATACACACACACACACACACACACACAATCTCTCATCCTTGTGTAAGCACAATGACTCTTTTCCTTTCTCTATTCATCTTGGCTGAATCTATAAGTCCACGTCTTCCTCTTTCCTCCACTGGCCCTGAGCACCTCCAGCTCTATTTTCCTTTCCATTCCCTAAATCTCTCCTCCTTTACCGTATATTTCATCTTCCTCCACACAGAGTCTTTTTGTCTTCCTCTCTCTCTCTCTGCCTCCGCACCTCCCTTCCTCCCACTCCTCCATTTCTAAATCTATCGCTCCATCCATCTCCATCTATCTCCATCTCTCCATCGCCCCCCCTGCATTTAAAACCCCCTCCCAAATCCCCCTCCCCTCCTCTTCTTCCTCCTCCTCCTCCTCCTCGTCCTTCTTCTTCTCCTTCCCCCACTCCTCTTCTCTGTCTCGCCCAATCGTTCATCTCCCCCTCTCTCTCTCTCTCCCTCTCCCTCCCTCTCCCTCAGCGTCATTCAGCGAGACACGGCTCTCGAGTTGAACTGACTGCCTCATCCCCCCACCCCTCCCCCTCCCCCGCCACCGCCTCCTCCTCCTCCACGACCGTGGGGAGTGCCAGCGAGTTCATCCGACTCGCTCGAGCGCAAAAACCGCTGCAGCGACACAGACCCCAGACCAGCTGTGGGCCGCCTCCCACCCCATGGGAGCCAGTGTCTCTCAGAGGGCCTCACACCTGACCTGGGGCCAGTGAAACGGCGTCCCGTTCAGACCTGCAGCTGGCTCAGCAGAGTCGCGTGAGCGCCGCTGGTATTCCCCCTCCCATAAATTCCCCTTCACAGTTTATATATATTTTATATATTTTTTTTTTTACACTTATAACCTATGAATAACTTATATGGTTGGTTCCCGCTAAGGTGTCTCATTTTCTAAGCTGGAGTCAAATTTCAGTTCTCAATTTTTTCCTTGTTTTCATTGAGTGGCGTTTGCAGAGCTGTTTGAGTGTTGCCCATTTTAAATAGCTGCTCGCAGGTCAGTGAGACAATACAGTATGCCAGTATGGCTGGAAGCTCTTGCGTTGAGGGAGTTCTGGAAGGTTCTGGCCCATTCGTATGGGGAGAGGAAGACTTGAGAGTGATGGAAATTTGGCATGACCTGAGATGTAGGTCAGTCCACATTTGGAGCAGTTTAGCTAAAAACCTTTCAGATGTTCTGTGCCAAGTGACGCTCCATAGAGACAATAGTCTCTCTTTGTCTCTTGTACCCCCCTCCCTCCCCACCACCACCCCTTCTTTTGCCTTAAAAGGCCATGCAGACGTGAAGAGGAAATGTTTAATATTTCAACGCGGAGAACAATATGACTGGAGCGCCCACCTACTCCTACACACAGACACACATATATACACACACTCACAGACACAGTGTGAGTCTCTCTCTCTCCCTCCCTCTCTCTCTCTCTCCCCACACACACAGTCTTTGTTGTCAGGGTAAATGCCTGCAGCTCCTTTGCCCCTCCAGCTTCCCTTCCTCTCTTCTTCTATTCTCTCTCTCTCTCTCTCTCTCTCTCTCTCTCTCTCTCTCTCTCTCTCTCTCTCTCTCTCTCTCTCTCTCTGTCTTTATGTCCTCCTTTCACCCACTTTTTTTCCCTCCAAATATGACCGTGCCATTAAGCAAATGGAAGCATGCCAAAATATGCCATCTCCTATGGAGCCTCGCCGCCTTCACGCCAGCGGTTGAAACGACACTGCCCACTTGAGTGGAACCAGCGCTTGCTTTCATCACAAGCGACCCTTGTTGAGCAGAGTGACGGGCAACATCATCTCAGCCCCACTCCCGATCATTATTTCATGGCTGGACTCTCTAACAGTCCATTAGATTCATACCCCATTTTCCTCTAGGGAAATAAAGCCGCGACTCCATTTCCTGGCTGATATCTTTTCGAGCCCCCTCGCCGTGCCTCCGCCGGTGGGAGAGCCATCAGCTCTGTAACCGCTGCTCTGGGAACAGTTGGCACTGTTGATTTAATAATGCTTACGGATAAGGGGGGGAGATGCTTGGACCTGCACCCAGCACAGTTAGCCCCTTTTGCACTGCTATGATATTCCTCCCCAGAGATTTCAAAGATTTTTAGCCTTTTAGCATCAATCTGCACAGTGTTATACTGTAAAGTAGAAAAGCTTACAGTCGCCCGACGTTGCATGTAGATGATCTTCCGGGCAGCCCAGAATTGATTGTGTCGACGTGCGGTTGAAATTCATCTCTACGCTACACTGGGATGATTTATTTATCCTATATGCCGAGTCGGAAGCTGACAATGAATTTTAAAGGTGGTCGTTCGGGCGTGTAATGACTGTGGTCTACCTGTTATGCAACAAGGGGAAATCAGCACATTTTTTGTGCGCCTGGAAAAATGTGCCACTAACACAAAGCCCGAAGCCTCTCAGCTGTTTAGCAAACTGCTCTCTGTTGCCCTGTAATGATTCTCTCTCTCTCTCTCTCTCTCTCTCTCTCTCTCTCTCTCTCTCTCTCTCTCTGTCTCTCTCTCTCCCCTTTGTCATTGACACACAGGCCGACGGTGAGAATGAAGTCAACAACGAGCTGGCCAATCGCATCTCTTTGTTCTACGCCGACGCCACGCCCATGTTGAAGACATTAAGCGACGGCACCACTAAGTTTGTCTCGGAGGTAAGCGCAATCAGCCTCCTCCTCCCTTCGACCACCCAGATAAAAACGCTCACAAGCTCAAAAAATAAACGCTGAGCGCTGAATGATTCAGTGGTTTATCGAACATGCCAATGCCAATCTGGATCTCATTATAAAGTTAGTATGGATCGGTGTGTGTGTGTGTGTGTGTGTGTGTGTGTGTGTGTGTGTGTGTGTGTGTGTGGAGGGGGCGGGGGGTTTGGAGGGGTGGACGGGGTTCTATTGATTGAATGCTGTGCTGTGTCTGTGTGCTGCCGCAGAACAAGAACCTGCCTATTGAGAACACCACGGATGTCCTCAGCACGATGGCCAGCGTGTGCAAAGTCATGCTGGAGACGCCGTAAGTCAGCAGCCACTTCCAAGAACAGTGAATGTTTTGATCAGCATCTCTCTAGGAAAAAGTGATGCTAGCAGACACATCAGACAATTCTGTCCTCAGATCTACTGTAATTTGTGTGTGTGTGTGTGTGTGTGTGTGTGTGTGTGTGTGTGTGTGTGTGTGTGTGTGTGTGTGTGTGTGTGTGTGTGTGTGTGTGTGTGTGTGTGTGTGTGTGTGTGTGTGTGTGTGTGTACAAATCTTTGGCTGTGACTCTGACTCTACCAGGTCAGTCTGACAGTTTAAGTTTTAGTGTGTGTGCGCTTATGACTGTTCTACCAGGTCTGCCTCATTGTTCATACAAGTGTGTGTGTGTGTGTTTGTGTGTGCGTGTGTGCGCTGATATATATTGTATGTCTGACCTACGATTCCTTGTGTCAATATATTTGTGGATCTAACAGTCTTTGCCCTCTGTGTGTGTGTGTTTGTATGTGTGTGTGTGTGTGTCTGTGTGTGTGTGTGTGTCCCTGTCCGTCCATCAGAGAGTACCGCAGCCGCTTCACCAGTGAGGACACAGTGTCCTTCTGCCTGCGGGTGATGGTGGGCGTCATCATCCTCTACGACTACGTCCATCCCGTGGGGGCCTTCGCCAAGTCCTCCAAGATCGACGTGAGTGGCGCTCCCGCGTGCTCGCCCATTCTTAAACATGTTTGCCCAAGCACGCAAGCATTGACCTCCGAAAGGCCTGTCTGCGCCATGTCAACTATTGCTCAAGGGCACGCTTGTATCGGACACTGAATTTCTTCATTTGTATGGAGCTAAATACCCAGACATACGGCCTTGAAGGGGTTTGGAGTTGAATGTAGCCATTTAATACTAAAGTGTTTGAATGGGTCGTGGTGCCTCATGCTGTAGCAGCATTGTGTACTCAGGCACTGGGGATACTAATGACTTAAAGATGTATAACTTTTTCTTCTCCCCTAACAGATGAAAGGATGCATTAAGGTTCTTCGTGACCAGCCTCCAAACAGTGTAGAAGGCCTTCTTAACGCTCTCAGGTGATTATATGGTTTTTTTTTTTTTAACTCACATAAGATGGACACACTTTACTTCTAAAAAGCCAGCACTAACCTTCGTCATTTCTTAATCAAATACCCTCCGATGCTCGTTAACGCTGAGACCGTCCGTCACCAACCAACGCTTGCGCTACTTTTAAAAGATGCAGATGAAGGAAGCATCAAGGCCACTCCTGGGAATTAGCTCTAATCCTGGTTGATTAAGGGGGGGCTCTGTGCAGTGCAGGTTCCACGCGCACACACACACACACACACACACACACACACACACACACACACACACACCCCTCGACCACCGGATCAGTGGGGGCAAATCTGCCAGACCTTCATCCCCTTCCCCTCAGGGCTCTCGGTCAGGGCCGCTGACAGCTTAAGTCCTCGGCGCATCACCCGGCGCTGCGCTGTCACCAGGCACGCTTGCTCTCATGCGCTCCGGCTAGCGGGGTGGGCACGCTGTAATTTACTCGGGACTTCACAGAAGGAACTGATAATTGGTTTGAGACTTCCGCTGGTGCGCACAGCCCCTAATTAAAGCACTGACTCGGAGTCAGCCTGAATTTGTTTTACCAGCAGCCCCCTCCAGCAGCCTGGTTTGATGCGTCTGATCTGGAGCGACTGGGGGACTCCAGAGGCTGGCGTGGAGCAGAAGGTGCTGGCTCTGAGAAAGACGAGACTCATGTCACACACACACACACACACACACACACACACACACACACACACACACACACACACACACACACACACACACACACCCACCCACATCTTAAAAAATAAAACCGAACAAAACTGTAGCTACAGTCCCCCAAACCCCTCAATTTCAGCTTCATTACTTTAGCATTAGAATTGATTCACTTTAGAGGCCCCTCTGTTCGTGGATGATTTATTGAAAGTGTACGCATTACATGAAACCCATCATTTTCCTGTCAAGCAGTCCTACTCTGACTTGAAGGTGTCTCTTTGGACGGCTGCCCGCCCACACACACACCCACCCAAACAACCATGCACCCACCTCTTGGGCAGTCGGCCGCCATCACACTCCTTACCTGAAGGCTCGCAGCTGCCCCCGTCTGCGCTCCACCGTCTCCATGGCAACACCCCCTCCACACACACACACATGCATACACACACACACACATCTGTGTCTTACACCAGTGGAGCCTGTGGCTCTTCCTGTGGTGAAAGCCAACCAGGACACGTGTCAATCAAATCTCTCTCACACACACACACACACACACACACACACACACACACACACACACACACACACACACACACACACACACACACACACACACAGGGTTTCAAGCATTCACTGCCAGTTCAGAATCTAAAAAGGGCAACGTTTACCCTGTTGCTATGGCAACAACTGATGTGGTGTCCTGTAGTGATGGTAGGCCCCCCCACCTCACAAAAACCTCAGTGCGCTCCTGGCCTCACTGCCCCACTGGCAGGCCAGACCTCGCCAGTCAGGTGATTGGCATTCTTAACCAATCAAATTGTATGCACAAGCTAATTTCACCATCCCTCCCAAGAGCTCCATTCCGTGTGTGTGCGTGTGCGTGTGTGTGTGTGTGTGTGCGTGTGTACATGTGTTTGGGTGAAAGAATAGTAAAGGATGCTGTAGTACAATATTTAGATGTGTCTGTGTTTTGCAAGTAAAATCTTCTAGGTATTAAAAAACAAAAATGTGTGAAAGTGATGAAGTGATTTGCGATCTGACAAATGACTGGTTTGTGTCCTCATCACTCTTGGCAGGTACACCACAAAGCATCTGAGTGACGAGTCGACCAACAAGGCCATCAAAGCCATGCTGCAGTAAAAAACCTCCTCTGGGATCCACCTCTCCTCTGCCCCTTCCCTCCTCGCTCTGGGACAGCGATGCCGCCCTGCCCCTCCACCCCACCTCCCGCCCCTCTCGCCCCTGCCCCCGGACCCTGCTCTATCCCGTCACAGCGATGCACAGAATGTTTTTATATGAAAATATTACAAAAAAAAAACTACAGAGGGAGGGAGAGAGAAGGAAAGGAAAACAAAAGGAGAAAAAAAGATGACACAAAGGCTTTGGCGTCTCTCCCTCCCCACATTTTGTCTTTTACAAAAAAAAAAAAGTGAATGCTACTGCCGTTACCGGACGTCTTTTCTGTGCCAAAACTTGAGTCGCTTCAATTTGCTTTTACAAGTCTCTCTGGAAAGGCCATGCTACAAATGGCAGCTATGAAAGCATTTCTTGCTACTTCTCCTTCCTTTCTCAGTCTACTTTTTAATTGAGCTTTTGTTTTTGTCCTGTGTGAGGGAAGGGGGGAATGTTTTGACTTGAAATTTCAAAAGAGAGAGATATACATAGAGAAATATATATATATGATATATATTATTTTTGTTTGAATTAATATTTAATATTTCATCCTCTGCATGACAAAATGATGTCTTTTTCCCTCTATTTAAAAAAGAACTAATACTTAAAATTCATTTATCAATGTCAGCATTTTTTCTGTAAATTTAAGGATGAAAATGTTTAAATTATGTTTTTTGTTATTGAAATGGTACTTGTCACAATTGAGATTATTAAAAGATAGTACTGTTTATGTTTTATATTTTTTATAGATCTTGATTTAAGTGTTATTGTCATTTTTCATAGTTGTATTGTGATTTTTTTTTTTGAAAACTAACTTTCAAACTGTGATGGGGGTTCAATTCAAGTGGAAGTGGAAGTCCGGTGTGAAAAATGGTGACTTGTGCTGTCGGGAAACAATAAAACTGCTTTCATGTTTTTGTACATCAGCTATTGTAGATTTTTTTTTCCCCCTCCTCTTCGGGAGTCTTTGAATAACACCCCTCCTTTTGTCCCTTATGGGGGGTGGATATGGTCATTCCACGACTACCACAGTCATTTATTTATTTCCCTTGAAAAGTTGGTGGGTTTGCCCTTGTGTGAATGGGGTGCCTTTAATTAAGGGTGGAATGGGTGGTGTTTTAGGCCAAAGAGGCCATTTTAAAAGGCCTTCAAAAGCTGATGGTTCTTTAAATGGTCTCTTTTATTGTCTCTCTATTGTTGTGTCCCATTTTCCCTCTAAGATTGGCAGCTCGGGTTGTCTGAGCAATCTTCAAAGGCTAATTAGGTCTTTTTTTCTGAACTACATGTCTCATTCTCCTCAACATTTTTTTTTCTGTTTTTGTCGTTTCATTATTCTCTCTCTTGTCCTCCCCCTTTCTATCTGTCTTTCTTTCTTTCTTTCTTTCTCCATCTCTCTTCTGGTCTCCCTCTCTTGGTCTCTCTCGCTTTTTCTCCATTCTCTTGTCCATTTACATGTTAATCCAGTCCAGTGTCAACTCTTATGCTGTGTTTCCATCGCTGATCCTGCCGGCCAGGTTGTTTTATCTCCAGTAGGCTCTAGCTGGCCCACCTTCTCTTCCAGTCTTGCCACAAACATCATCACACAAATCAATTCCTAGTGCTCGATCAATAGCTGCATATTAAAGGTCATTAAATATGATTGAATATGAGAGTCAATACTCCTGTGCACATATGCTTGCCATTGCTTAGGCTGAACTGTCGCCAATTAAGTTTTAACACGGCGTTAATGAATCTTTATGATTACTGGCTAATTGACTACACCAAGTAATTCGTAATTCTGTAGGGCAATATTAGTTGCGGAGCTCGTTTTGTGACACGTGGAAATGTGTTAATGTACACCATCTTCTGTGTGGTTTCTGTGGTGAAAATTCATCACCTGGGCTTCCCCAAAAGATGTGTGACATTGTTACGTGGTAAAAGCTCCTGTGGTTCATGGTTTCGCATGGCTACTGTAGTTTCTTTTTGGGGGCTTCTGCATTTGAGCGTCTTTGTGGCGTCTGAACATGGCATCTGATCTGCATCAGAAAGGGACTGCAAGAGGGGGGAATCGGGGTCACTGCAATTCCCCAACACAATTTGCGTAGCGAGGTCACTCGTGCGTTGCCAGATCTTGCTGGAATTGTGCTTACGTTGCCAAAGTGAACAAAACAAAACAAAAAAACTAGGGGTGGGTAAAGGGAAAAAAAACCCCACTCTGCTCGTCCTTTTGACTTTCAGCATCGTATGCTTGTGTGAGGAGCTCCAGACTGCCGGCAAGCCCACACCTCCTGCTTCCCCTCCAGAGAAGAGGAGAGAGAGAGAGAGAGAGAAAGGGACAGACGGTTGGGGAGCAGGATGGGAAGAAGAGGGTGTGGTGAAGATCTGGTTGGATAGTGGCGCTCTGCAGTAACTAAGGGCAGAGATGAAGGTCAGGGGGAGAGGAGAAAGTGAAAGAAGAGAGAGAGAGAAAGGGAGGAAGAGAAGAAGGAGTGGGTGGGGCAGGGGCGTGGGGTTGGCTTGGAGAGGACCTTGCGGTACTATCGCTATGGAGATGATCAAAGAGAGAGCGAGGGAGAAGACGTGTGGTCCTATGTGGGCACTGCAGTGGGCTCTGCATTATGGCAGTAGTACACTCTAGGTCAAAGAGAGGGAGAGAGAGAGAGAGAAAGCTGGTTGCTGGGCGTGGCAGCCTGCATCTGTGCAGAAGTGCTTTGGAGAGAGAGAGCGAGAGAGAGAAAGAGAGAGAGAGAGTTGGGTAGGGGGGGAACAGTGGGGAGGAGATGGGGGCTTGCTATGGGTGGGTCCTCCTTCTCTGCAGCATCAAAGTGCTTAGTGTCACTGTAAGGAAGGGAAAAAAAAGAAAGCGCAAGAGCAAGGATATGGGGCAGAGAATAGTGTGTGTGTGTGTGTGTGTGTCTGTGTGCGTGTGTGTGTGTGCTTTTCTTCTCCTGCAGCTGCCTAACCCACTTTCAGTCTGAGGTTGAAGTGACCTTCTAGAAAGGACAATCAGTGGTCACCTTGCCTGTGACTTTGGCTGTTCCTTTGAAATCAACCCAGCACGCGACTATGGCTTAGCAACAGAAACACACGCCCAACATTTCTTACCTCCAGCACAAATGCCACACACACACACACACACTTCAATCCCCAAACTTCTCACACACTGCTCAGTCGCATGCCAGACACACCCAGGGAATCCACCACTAAAACACACTGCCATTGCTCTGTGTGTGTGTATCGTTTGATGTTTCCATCTGAGACCGTACTCCCTTTGGGTACTCCAGGAAGTGTGTGTGTGTGTGTGTGTGTGTGTGTGTTTTGGGGTGGGGGTGAGATTGGGATGGGGGTTGTGTTTCTGGGAAAACGGGGAGATGCTAAGCCTCTTACATAGCCTCCAGCTTGACTGCTCTCTAGAAAAAAATACAAAAAAAATTCCCAGGTTCAGCAGTGTGCCTAATCGATGCCATGCTCCCACTACACCCACACCGGCTCCACCTCTTACGCAAACACTGACTTTACACACACACACACACACACACACACACACACACACACACACACACACACACACACACACATACACACACACAGGCTTTGTGACACACACATGCACACACAGTCATCTTGTGAGTTCTGCTTCCAGGTAAAAGTGCCGCATTCTCTACGGCCTGGGCCGAGGTTCTCAGGTTAATCTCCAAATACACGCTCGTTTTTCTTTTCAACTCCAACTTTATCCATCTCTTCCTCCTGAGCTTTTTTTTTTTTTTTTTTTTGGGCACATGCCACTGAAACCTCAAGGCTCTCTGTGGAGTGATGGAGAGGAAGAGTGGAGGCAGGGAGAAGGAGAAGAGAGAGAGAGAGAAAGGAAGGAAGGAAGAGAGAGAGAGAGAGAGAGAGAGAAAGAGATCATCTTCACAGCATGAGAATGAACTTTCACCGCTACCGTGTAGGTCGTAATCTTCTCAGGGCCCCTTCTCTCTCTCTCTCTCTCTCTCTCTCTCTCTCTCTCTCTCTCTCTCTCTCTCTCTTTTTGGCCAACTGCCGGTGGTGCTCAGAGGATTCGCGATTAGCGAGTCTTCACACCATGTCGGACTGGACATCACTTTTCCCTGACCCGCCGGCCATCCCTCACGCTGGCTGACAGCCCTCATCTAAGAGCTCACTGTCCCAGCCTCCCTTTAGTGCTGGCCGCCCATATATCCACACACACCCGTGTGGGATCCGCAGATGAAGTTACATCCGTCACCCCAATCTTCCCTGCTTAACACCAAGCAGGTGTCAGAGATGCCATTGCCACAAAAAAAAAACACCCAAAGAAACAAAGAAATACTGTAATCCTCAAATTAGCTTCCTTTGCACTTTGTTTACTTTAGTTTGTTTAATTTATGTTGATGGTATGGCACGTCCTTAATGCCAGTATGTTTGTTATTTACAGCTTTGCTTGTGATCCTCAGCAGGGCATCTCTCAGAGCTGCATAATACAAAGTAATAAGCAGCCAAACGTGAAAAGGTCAACAGAAGGCAGCATTTCATTTTCTCATGAATGAAAGGGAACATCCCCCCCCCTCCCTCTCTCTCTACTATCTCTCTCTATCTATGTTTGTAGGTTGTTAAGGGTGACACAGAAAAGTGGCAATACTCTAGTTCCTGAGAACTCACAGGTTTGGTGGAGAGTGACACACACAAGACGGGTAAACCGCACTTCAACTGTACAGTACGTTGCTGATTCTCAACGCAGGTTTCTGAATGGCAGCAACAGGAGTGTTATTTGATGGAGCAACTTTTACACTTTCATTCATCACGTTTCCTTGCTAGAGCTGAAAAACGCACACACACACACAATAACCAAAAGCTGATATTACGTAACAATTCATTAACTTTGTACAACTGCTGTCGTGACATTCACAATATCTACAACTGGGTGGTTACTGTACATTTGCAAAGAGATGGACAGGAAGGTAAAGTGAGAGGGAGAGTTTGTCCTGGCGTGAGAGAGAGAGAGAAAGAGAGAGGGGGGTCATGCAGGATGTGGTGGGGAGCCGGGGCCCCCGATTAAGTGTCATCTCTGTCAGCACTGGGTTGTGGCACAATTTACACCCCTCCAAGTGTGAGCTCCCCACACCCTGCAAATACTCTCAACACACACACACACACACACACACACACACACACACACACACACACACACACACACACACACACACACACACACACACACACACACACACTCATACATACGCACAGAGACTCATCCACACCCTGTTTCTCTCTGAGTGTGAATGTTCACAACAAGCGCTGCCCAACTTTCTAAATTATCTATCATACAAAAGCCCCTGTAGTAAAATCGAGAGTATCTCACACACTGTTTTTCTTAGAAAAGGGCCGCAAGCCTCCTAAAAGTGTGAACGTGTGCATGAAGAGTGCGTACAGCCCTGCCCGCACCGACCCCTTCACTTTCATATGTGTCTAGTAATTCCAAAACCTGTTGCAAACATCTATTGGCGTCAGCTTTACTTTTATGTTTTATTTATTTGTTTTGTTTGTTTTTATTTTCTGTTATACCCAATGTTAAATGAGCATATCTTTTTTAAAAAAACTTGTTATAATTTAAGGTCTGGATGTGGGAAGGCATAAAGTGTCCCTTCTGGGCTCCCGTCTCCCGTCTCCAACTGATGATCTCGATGGACTTCATCAAATTAGGTGGCAGGTCACCGCAGCACACAGGCTCAACTGTCACTGGCCTACACTGAGTGCCGCGTCATGTGGATTACGATAAACAGCGGTTGTAGGAACCGTTTGCCACAGACACAGTGCACCCCTAAACACACCACACACACACACACACACACACCACCACCACGGCTCCACATCCCCTCCTCACCCTCCTCTGTGCCAGTGCGTTTAGAGATGGGTTTCTTTTTCTAAGAATGACAACGGCTTTCCTCCGAGACAACCCCCCCCCCTTTTTACACACACACACACACACACACACACACACGTGCATGTGCAAATATGCATTTACTGTACACACACACACAGATATCCACAGCCAACGAAATCCCACTTCCTCTTAATTGTTGGCATCACGTTGGCGCATACGCGCACACTTGACAGTTAATCAATTGTGTCAAAACTGCAACGGCTTACTAAAGCGTTCAGGGAGCCGAGTAAGGGATGCTGTAATTGCGGTGCACTGTAGAATGGGGTGAGCCCACTGTGATCAGATAACCGTGTGGGTGCTAGAATGTTGACATTGTCAAACACACCTTCAAGATGTACATTAGATTAGATTAGATTAGAATTTTCTTTCTGGCAAATAGTATTCGTTCAATTTGTTATGTAGGCTATAGCTCTTGGGTGGGCATGCTTGATTTTGGCTCACTTTGAACCAATTGAGTTAGAGCTGCTTGCAAATTGAGCTGATTTTATTTTACAGTTTGTATGTACAGATTGCAGTGTCAGACAGTCAACAACAACACAACCATCAACACTCTCTCACGTCTCACAGCTCAAACAAGCATTAAGCATAAAGTTGAGATTCACTGAAAGGTATAGTTTGAGTTCACAAGTTACTGAGAAAAGTGATGGTGTGTGCTTTACTGAAAGCTGTCTTCACCCTTTTAGTTAAGACTAACCACTAGGTTGAAACCCAAAACAGACATGGTTAAGTCTCTCTCTCTCTCTCTCTCTCTCTCTCTCTCTCTCTCTCTCTCTCTCTCTCTCTCTCTCTCTCTCTCTCTCTCTCTCTCTCTCAGGAAGCACAGGAGTCTGTGGTTAGAGGTTAGAAGTCAATCCACCTGACCTTGAGACCTAAGAGCTCACTTCCCTTCCCCAGACCCCTGTGACAGACAGACAGTCAGGAGATGGATTGGACTTGTGCCGACTCCTCTAATCACATAGGGGCCCTAATCTGAAGGGTCACTCAAGGCGCCAACACTGGGATTTATGATAGACATGAGTGTGAAACTGAGGGACGTTAACCTGAGGAAAGGAGAGAAAGAAGCAAAAAAAGAAAGAAAGAAAGAAAGAAAGATAGATAGAAAGGGGAACCAAGTACTAACATCAGAGTACTGTCTTTAAACTGGGCTTCTGAGAATTAACCTCAGTGGTTAAGGAAGTATCCAGTGTAGCTAAGGTATCATATCCATGTCCTCATCTGGAAAGTGGGAAAGAGTAGGTGCATGTGTGTGTCAGTGTCTCTCTGTGTGTGTTTGTGTGTGTGTATAGGAGAGTATTAGGGACCTGTGGGAGTTGTTTCCCACCGTACATCATGTTCTCCCCCCCAAAGGCTTCAAAGTGGGTCTGCTTCCTGTGGCGTCGGCGATGAGTGATGGCCTGGACTAGCGCTGGCTTCCCTGGGCCCTCCACTCAACCCTGCCTGACCTCACACCCTCTCCTCACCTCCCGTCCCCACAGCTGTTCCTGCACGCAACGCCTAATACACCGAGCTTTGGGCACCCACACACCCGCCCATTCAACCTCACACACACACACACACACACACACACACACACACACACACACACACACACACACACACACACACACACACACACACACACACACACACACACACACACACACACACACACACACACACACACACACACACACACACACACACACACACACATTTTCCTTCCTGTCATGACATGATGATTTAGGAATGAGGTGCTAATCGTTCCTCTTCCTGGTCTTATCAAGCTAACTCACCTGTATGGACATACCCACACACACACAGACACAGACCCACACACAAAAGCAAAAGCTAATCAACATTATGTGCTTTTGTCTATGAGTGTGTGTCTTTTCTGTAGAGTTGGCAGTTGTTCATTGTTCAGTTGTCCATTCCGTTTGTCTGGTCTTATCTGACAATTTCACACAGTCCTCCTCCCTCTGCGTGCAAGTATGTGACAGCAGCTATTCTCCTTCTTCTTCTTCTTCTTCTTCTTCTTCTTCTTCTTCTTCTTCTTCTTCTTCTTGCCATTCTTCTTTCTCTTCTTCTTCTTCTTCTTCTTGCCATTCTCCTTTCTCTTCTTCTTCTTCTTCTTCTTCTTCTCTTCTTCTTCTTCTTCTTCTTCTTTCTCTTCTTCTTCTTCTTCTTCTTCTTCTTCTTCTTCTTCTTCTTCTTGCCATTCTTTTTCTTGCCATTCTTCTTTCTGTTCTTATCATTCTTCTTCTTCTTCTTGCCATTCTTCTTCTTGCCATTCTTCTTTCTGTTCTTGTCATTCTTCTTCTTCTTCTTCTTCTTCTTCTTCTTCTTCTTCTTCTGATTATTCTTCTTTACTGGCTATATCCATAGCTGTCTGCTGGATGCTTTGAAAACAGGCAGGTGATTGGTGCTTGAAAACTAGTGTAAAATAGTTGCTGTGATAGGCTACCAAATATTCCATTAATTTTGCCATCATATTGACATTAATTAACGTCAAGTCATTTACACTGACTAGAGAAATACTATGCTGGGCTCAATGAATGATATTTTAGAGATAAAGAACTGGATGCCTCACAGCTTTTTACAGTTAAATGAGGGAAAACCTGAGGCTATTCTCTTTGGCCTAAGAAAGGGAAAGCTGAAGGGAAACCTGAGTCGTTTAACTCCTTTCCTTAAGACACAACTCACTAATCGTGGGGTTTTGTTTGACACCCAACTAAAGTTTTAATGCTGTATTGCGGTAAACACCCAACACCCAACTAAAGTTTTAATGCTGCATTGCAGTTTTTTTCCCCAAATCAGAGCAGTGCTAAATTATGAAGTTTTTTTTTTTTTTTTTTTTTAATTTAATCAGACTTTGAGAAAGTTATACATGCTTTTATTCTACATCTACAGCTGTTCCAGAATGCAGCTGCCAGACTGGCACAAGGAAAATGGAACATTCTGTATTACTCCCATCCTGGAGGCTTTGCACTCTCTCACTATTAAATACACAATACTGTACAAAGTGGCACTGACAGTTTTTAAGGCCTTAAATGTTCTTGTACCATTGTATGTTGTGGACATGCTATGTTTACCAAGTGAACTATGAATCTGCTACATCTCTGATTAGATTGATATTGTCACTTTATCTACCCCGTCTTGCTTTTGACGACATTTGATTCAGTTTTGGAGTTCCATGTGCTGTGCTTCTTAGTTAGTGTCACAGTCACTTTGTCTTGTCATTTGAAACTCAATGTGTCCTTTATTTCACCTTTGAATTATCATTTCCCCCTCACTGACTGTAAAGCACTTATAGCAGTTATATAAACCTGCTATACAAATACATGTTACTTACTTACACTATCTGACTTGTTTCTGATCTCTTTTCATGGTTATGCCATAAATGTTTTTCTATAGGCCTATCTATGCTACAATTCTATCACACATACATCTTACAGTTGCTCAGCAGAAGCTGTCTGATTGAGAAGCTCCAAGGTATTCTAGGGGAAATCCATGGGAAAGCCACATGATGAAAAAGTGATGTTTAAAAGGTAATCAGATTGGTTTGGACTGTAATCTTTAACCTCTTTTTAACTTCTGGAAGAAATAAAAATGTCCCTACTGCTGGCGATTTCAAATAGACTCCAAAGACCAAACTATTCTCAGATTTCTCCTGAAGATTCACTTATCTTATCTTTGGTATCTTGTGTACACTCTATTCTTGCTACAGTATGTTTTTATGTTTCACATTTCTGTCTTTTCACATTTTGCACCTTTTTTTTTTAACTTTTTGAACATTTTATAAATTTTTAATCTTATTGTTTCATCCTTTTTTCTTTTACTTTACATTCTAGCATCTTCTGTACTGTACTGTGCTTTTATTTTTGTCCAGCACATTGAATTTCTTTTGTGTACGAAATTTGCTTTATAAATTAACCAGCCTTCCATGTCTTGCTTCATGTTGTACCTTGAGAAGAAAGGAAGGATAGTATCTCTGGCAAAATGTTAGCCGCACTGTGTATGTCAGTATCCCACACAGTAGTAGTATCTCATGCACAAATTAGAATGTCAGAATCCATTATCATAATGTTGGATTTTACAGGTAGGATAAACAATGGCTTGTTAATGGCTTTCTTGACACGTGCTATAGGAGAAGCGCGGTTCCCCAGTGGTGTGGTGGATCACTGACCAGTATGATCTCCTCACCTTTTGTGCACACTCAGGTACTTTGTATGATCCTTGCGTTTCTGGTGAACTAAACCCTGGGGAAGCATTGGAGAGCAGTTTTTCTCAGGCAGAGCTGATATGCTATTATTCATGTGTAGTGTTTGCAGGTCTTGTCAAGTGGACTTTCTGCAGTCAACATGGTGTCAACATGGCCTATCTTGATGCATGCATGAGGGAACACTCCACTATGTTTCTCAAAGCTTGTTCTGATAGCTCAACTAATGTATTTGTGTGTGTGTGTGTGTGTGTGTGTGTGTGTGTGTGTGTGTGTGTGTGTGTGTGTGTGTGTGTGTGTGTGAGGTGTGTTTCTCATGCTTTTTCCCTCAAGGATGAAAGGCATCTCTGAGTCTTCACCTGAGTCCAGGTTTGGAGATAATGATGAGGTAATAGAGATATGTCCTTATATACTGTATGTGTGTACACTATATACAGCCCTGTGTAATGTATGGCTTCTAAAGTCCCTCTATGGAGTGTAGCCTCCTCTGGGTCCTATGAGCCAAAGGCATGCTATGTAACCTATACTGTAGGTACTGTACAGTAAAGCTTTTCCCTATGTGTTCACTCACTCTAACTTATAATAGTACCTCACATCAACAGAAGTCCTATTCAAAGCAGCCTTGCTATCTAGGCTGCTATATATCAATACAAAGGGCCACATTCTATGATTGCAGCTTGTTCACACGTGTATGGCGAAAAAAAAATGAATGGGAGCAATTTTGTGGACATTTCTTTTATTCAATTTGTCCCGCATCTGGCATTGGATGTGTGCTCAATTTAGCCTTTTTTGCAATGGAAAGAGTAAAACATATTGTAAAGGGTAGAGTACAGTAGGCCAGGCCACTTTATGACTTCAAGCAGGGTGGCTTTTTTTCACAAACGGAGAGTTAACTGCCTGGAAATGGCCACACTTTTCTTTTGCTGAATCGCCTCGCTGCCTGCGTGCCTGCCTGCCTGTCGCTGCTTAATGTCTCTGTTTACTCATTTAAATAAATGGGCCTCGGATAAATTATTCATCTGAAATGAATTCATTTCCAGTCACAAGTCACAACACCACTGCTACCATTGCCACTGCCCCCCCCCTTCTCCCCTCCATCACCCCCCCATCTCCATGCACATTCATGCATCCCTGAGTATGATTACACAGCTAGTATGACTGCCGCCCAGCCCACACCGCCTCTGTACACTTCCCCAGTCTCCCCCAGTGAACACTTGTTACAAAAATTATTCTGGTACCAAGCTTGTGACATTTCATCACACTGCGGTGAACCTGCAACGGTTACTTGTCAGTCACGGAGGTGCAAAAGGCCCAAGAGACCCCCACACCCTCCATCTCCAGTCCCTGACCAATGACTGTGCAACCTTCCTCACTATCGGCTCATCTGACTCATATCCGATTTCATAAATGGACACTGTACGAGAGGTTCTGTGTGTGTGTGTGTGTGTGTGTGTGTGTGTGTGTGTGTGTGTGTGTGTGTGTGTGTGTGTGTGTGGAGGGGGTGTATGTGTGTGGGTGGATATGTGCAAGTGTGAAATCGCCTTGGAAATTACACACCCACCCTCACACACACACATGGGCCCTCCCCAAAAAGCAAAGGGTTTAATTGTGGATGGGCCTTCCTGTTCTGTGGTCGTCTGGATGCTAGCGGAGGGGACCTGTGTCCTGTAAGTTAACAGCCTCGGCCACAGAAAGGGGGATGTTGGACCCCAGGGGAGGAAGTGTGAAAAGGAACCATGTCATACAAGAAAAAAAAAATAAAACAGTGGGTGGGGGTGGGGGGCTGGGCAGAACAGCCTCCAGTTAAGTTAATTCATGAGTATTTTGTAGCGGTGAAGGTAGCTGTTTGACTGTAAGAGAGCGAGGGGGTTCTGCATGGCCCCCTCAAACTGAGGGTCTGGGTCGGCTGTGAAACAGCTGATACCAACAGGAGCATTTTGATAAAAGTCTGGTCTGAACTTGCCAGACCTTTGGGGTCTCTCTGGTGAGCACATCCATACGTCAGCGGTTTGTGGCATTGGCCGAAACAATGTGTAAGTTGGGTGAGGTCTGTATTGCCTTTTGCACAATCTGAGGCCATACATTGCAAATGGATTGGCCTGTTCCTTAACCACATCAGACAATAGCCAGACAGCAACCCACTTCAGTGAAATCAGAAGAGTTGGACATAAGGCTACAATATGACATGCTGTCTTTTGAAGATTTTGTGTGAACGTGCGTGAACAAGGCAACTAATACATTAAAAAACACATTTTTGCTTCAAAACCAGCTCATAAAAAAACTAAATACCACTGCTATGTCTAACATGTCTACACCTGGTAAAAAAAAAAAGCCTACCGTACATAAACTTAAAACCATAAACCCTCCGCTCAAAAAAAAAAAAAAAAAAAAAAAAACCCTCGCTCTCACTCTCACACAAAAAAGAATTTGCTCTCACAGCTATAGCTGGAGGCGAGTCTCTGGTCTACTACACCATTTCTGGTAGTCCTCCTCCTCCAGGCCTATTCTTAATCCAGGCCTTGTGTGGGAAGTGTCCCCGTAGCAGCCCGTGCCTGCCTGCCCGCCCGCCCGCCCGCCTGCCTGCCTGTGATCTTAGAAAGCTACACAGCTAGCGGCCCGGAGGCTCAGGTTGCACAGCTGTTACGGTGCTATCGCCTTACGGCCACGGGATACGGTGTATGAAGTCATGTAGTAAATCAGAGTGGAGAGCTCCATTTCACGTCCAGCTACGGCGGTTGGTGTTAGTTCATGGCCGACAGTGCCTGCTGTGAGTGTTCTCAGGGGGCCTGTGTGGCGAGTCTGTTCCACGGGCAGGCGGGCGCTCGGCCGGTTCCACAGGCAGTCTGGTTCCACAGGCAGTCTGGTTCCGCAGACGGTGAATAGAGAGTCACAGACTCTGACAAGCTCCACCATTTAAACTCTCTTCTTTCCACCATTTAAACAGTCTTCTCCACAAACGTCTATAGAACTTCTCTCTCACTGAGACCTAGCAGATGATTCAGTCACAGTAGCCTAGATTATACATTACTCTCCAACATAAATGCTCTAAAATCTTGAAGAGGTCAGAGTGTACTGTAGATGGTTTCCACATGCTGCAGGTAGTTTCATTTTGAACATTAAATGAGATGTTAAAAGTTCAACTTTACTGTAAGTTCCACTTTGTTAGACAACCATACTACTCAATGCTGGCCTGCTGTTTTTTCCAGCTTCAGTTCAAACTGACAACAGTATGAATGGAAGAGCATTGAAGACTATTTATCATCAATCTCTATGCTACATCATGTGTGTGTGTGTGAGAGAGTGTGTGTGGGACCGGGAGAAGGGGGTCCGCTGATCGATTCTATAGTTATGTGGATCCATGCAATCTTGTTATTATTTGAAGTTGCTTAAAAAGACGTTCTTTGTCTTTGTTCAGTGTTATATGTTGTTCAGTGTGTTTCACTTTCGGAATTACACCATGTCACTCACCATTGGAACCACACACTCCACCGCCCGGAGCAGTCTCAGTTCCACTGTCTCGTACTTTATTTTAGACCATTCATGAGACCAAACGCACAGCGTGTGGAAAGACCATTCAGAAATTGTTCCTCATCACACAAACAAAAGCTGATACACGCCCAGACAACACACACACACACACACACACACACACACACACACACACACACACACACACACATACAGATTTGGTCACTCACAATGTGCATGTACTGTACATGTGCTGACAATATAGAAATATAGACACAACAATTCAAATTTTTTTGTTTGAAAATGTTTCTGTGAAAGTGTTTCAGTGTATGAAAGAATATGTCAGTCTTTGTAAAAGTGTGTGTGTGTTGGGGGGGGGGGGGTGCGTGCGTATGTGTGTGTGTGTATGAGTGTGTGCATGTGTGTGTGCGTGTCTCTGTGTGTGTGTGTGTGTGTTCACTGTTTGTGTGTCCGGGGGCCTGCAGGTGGAGCAGTAGCACCAGCTTTGGGGTGTGTGCCTGTGTATGTCTGTGTATGTATGTATATGTGTGTGTGTGTGTGTGTGTGTGTGTGTGTGTGTGTGTGTGTGTGTGTGTGTGTGTGTGTGTGCGCGCACGTGTGTGTGTGGTGCAGCGTGTCCCTCCCTCTCTCTCTGAGGGAGAATGAGAGGTGCTG
>JAODXP020000027.1:9153695-9156195 GCA_027497455.2 Sardinella longiceps
AGAGGGTCATTTTTCCATCTGAATGCTGATGCTTGAGGTGAAAGTGTGTGAGTGTTTGTGTGTGTGTGTGTGTGTGTGTGTGTGTGTGTGTGTGTGTGTGTGTGTGTGTTAGTGTGTGTGCGTGCCTAGGATAGGCACTCATCCCACATCCTTCACCACAGAACCACATAAAGCCTAACAGACTCCTTAAGGTTTGGCTGTTGAGTGAGACAGAGTACAATAAATCAAAGAACATTCATTTAAGCAATTCAGTTTTTTGCCTTTTGTCTAGCATTGACTGAGGTAATGTTTGTGAATTGCATTAATGTGTTTGTGTGTGAGCGTGTGTGTGTGTGTGTGTGTGTTTGTGTGTGTGTGTGTGTGTGTCCATGCGGGCGTGGGCGCGTGTGTGTGGGCTCACATGGTCATGACCGTACGCACACAGTGACAGGTGTGTCCATCACACGTCTCTCACCTGCGCTGAGCCGGAGCGATGTAAACACACACACCAAAGCCACTGGTGACCTCATTCCCAGCACACACACACACACACACACACACACACACACACACACACACACACACACACACAGCATGCCCACCTAAATATAAACACACAAACATTCGCGCCAGACTCAGAGGCCCCTTAGTTGCAAATCATCACAGTCAAGTCAAGATTGACGCAGCAACGTGTGGCGCTTTATGTACACAACAAACAAACAGCCAACCCCTAACACACTCCCAACCGTTAGTCTTACTGTAAGCTCTCCTACACTCAAAACAAAAGTCTCTCTGCTCGGCTGAAAATATGGTAATTCGTCTTCTGTTGAGCGGGAAACTGCAGCACACACGGTTATTTGGGTCAAGGTCAGCGAAACTCCAGGATAACATCTCCATACAACAAGGCATTCGCCACTGCCGTCACAGGAGTGCTGAAAATAGACCATTTTAGCCCGAGTGCCTCGAATCTGGATCACGTTTCAAAGTGTGAATTCTCTGGCCAGTTGAACGTGTCTCTCCTCCTTTCAGCGCCTGTCTCTTTGTTCTGAGGCAATTAGAATGTGTAGGACAGTAGGTAGACACACTGTTTCTCTGTGTATTGTCCATCTGTGGACATAAAAACATGTCCAATATAACCAGCGTGTGATTATTGCTTCGGGGCTTTGGGGAGTTTCTAACAAGAGTCTCTGAGCAGCTCAATAGCGGGGCTGGCTGGCTGCAGTGCCTCTGTGGTGTCTGTGCTGTGATGCCATAGCAGAAGCGCTAAGTCTCCTTCTACTGTATTTACCCAAGGATCAGAGCCTCCCGAATACCTCTTCTGTCTGTCTTTCTGCATCTCTCTCTCTCTCTCTCTCTCTCTCTCTCTCTCTCTCTCTCTCTCTCTCCTGCATCCTGATGTGAACAAACTCCTGGTGCCTCAGGGTATGATTGGGAGTGGTGTGTGTGTTTGTTTGTGTGTGTGTGGTGTGTGTGTGTGTGTGTGTGTGTGTGTGTGTGTGTGTGTGTGTGTGTGTGTGTGTGTGTGTGTGTGTGTGTGTGGTGGGGTGGTGGGGTTTGGAAGATTGGGTTCGGTGGCTTGGGTGTTTGTTTAGGTAACAGATGAGAGCGATTGTACAGGAGCAGGTGATGAGGCCTCACCCTACTTTAGCTTAGACAGAACAATGGCGCTCGAGAGTTGCGGTCATGCTTGCGCGCATCAGAAGAAATAGGTCCTGTTGGAACATGTATACCAAGAGTGTGCCTTCGTGAGTGTGTGCGTGCGTGTGTGTTTGTGTGTTTGAATCAGTTATTGTATACTATACAGTATACAGTATGTTGAATTTCTGTATGAATACAATGTGTTGGATGTGTTTAGCCTACTGTATGTGTTCAGTAGATGACTTGTATACAGTATGTACATTGTATACAGTTGTAAATTTTCATTTATGCAAAAACTATTTGTGTGTGTACAGTTGGTCATGCTTGTGTGTGTATGACGGCTAGTTTGTGTGGGCAAACCTGTTCTTCATGACTCTATCCTTGAGTGATGGGCAATTTCAGGCCATATCAACGATAATGATGAGGGATCATCGGAAAAAAACGAGAGTCGGTCGAGAGTGGGTGGTAAAGCACAAAGATAGATGCTGTACAGAAGCAGCGTTTTGAAAGGACAGTCTTTACAAAAGGCAGCGGCACATCGCTCGCTCCTTGACACATTTTTCTCAAGGTCGGGCCACATTGGTGAGACATACTTGAGAGTCCAGTCACAGCTAAAGTCAATTTTTTTTCCCTTGACATACATTCCCTGAGCATTTGTTTAAACTGTATTGACGTTTGTGTGTGTATGTGTGTGAAAGGTGACCCTTGTGACATGAGGCCCATCAAATTAGCATTGATCAGAGGGCAATTAGGTGTAATTAAACGTAGTCAAAGTAATTGATCATTTGCTTCAAATGTTTTGCTTAGACAGGTGAGAGAGAGAGAGAGAGAGAGAGAGAGAGAGAGAGAGAGAGAGAGAGAGAGAGAGAGAGAGAGAGAGAAT
>JAODXP020000027.1:9161195-9203695 GCA_027497455.2 Sardinella longiceps
CCTAGTTCAAAAACAACACAGCAGTAAAAATAAATAAATAAATAAATCTATAAAAGGGGGAAGAGGAGTGGGTGAAAGAACAAAACAAAAACAATAACAATGGTCTAATCCGAGCACGTGTGGAGTTGCGCAATCATAGGCATTATAAGGTCACCAAGAGCCAGGATTATGCCAGGGGCTGCGCCAGAGAGAAGCCCAGAAATGGCATTCGACTCTGGCCCACTGACCCACTGATCCACCCCTCTCTGGAACTCCTTTGCCCGCTTTGCTGCCGCACTGTTTTGATAGCCTCTTACCCTCACTAATTCTTGTATTCTTCGTTTTTTGCTGCCCTTTTCTTCCATTTTCTCTCTCGCTCATTAATCCTCTCCCTTTTATCTGCTATCTCTCTCTCTCCCCCTCCTCCCCCTCCTCTCTCTCCTCTCTCTCTCTCTCTCTCTCTCTCTCTCTCTCTCTCTCTCTCAGCAGCAGTCTGGTGATGTGCCAGTGCCCATGGCATCATTTCCTCTTCCTAAACACCAGGCAGAGAAAGATCCGGTAAACAACACCCAGCTCCCCTCACTGGTCAGCCCGCGCTCGCCTATTGGCTCTGTTGCTAGGAGACTGTTGGCTTAGGAACCGACTAGCTCACCAATCCAAAGAGCGTCTTGTCTTCTCATCCTCACCACAGATACCAGAAATAATTACAGATGCCAAATTAGAGACCATATTATGGGAGATTATTGGTCTGTTTTTTTTATATCAATGTTTTTTTTTTTTTTTTTTAACTGAACCTAACTTGAACTTGGTCTGAAATGGCAGGTAAACACTGTGCCAACAACGGATCATCATTTCAAAGGCTGTATTATATATGGGTACAATCACAGATATCCTTGAGGCTACTCACACACTCACACACACAACACTGCTAGATGTAGAGTCACGCTAAGGGCAAATACCAGACCATTTCAAACGCCATTAAAATGCCTTGTCATGTTCATAAATATTATGCATGTATATGAGAGTATGGCTTATGAACTTGTAGCACTACTTGTGTGGTATGTGTCTGCATTTGCTGTAATCACACACTGTCCTACAGTATGATGGTACATTTGTAAGAAATCAAGCCCAGTGTATTCAATTTGCCTTTCTGGAAAATTCCATAGTGTAGACAGTCACTACTGAAGTCATTAAAACTGGCTCACTGGGTGGGATGAATAGATTTTTTTTCAAAGCATATTTTGCTCGTAATTTCCAGAACTCAGTAAATTAATTATCTGGGCCAGATATACTGTATAGGAAATTGATTTTTTTAGACATTTCATTCTAACTTTTCTTTGAAGAGAATTATTTTGGCTTCCTCTGAACTATTTGTGAATATGTGCAAATAAGGAGAGGGAGTGCATTTGATATATTTTTTTAAAAAAATTGCTTAATTCTTCTGCCCCAAATATCAACATCAAGTGGCATAAAAATACTCATCAAGCAGACACCAAACTATGTAAACTATGGTAAGAATGACATATGCTGACTAAGACATCCAGTCTTACCTGAGAAAATCATGACTCAGCAGTCTTGTTCCTGTATACCTTCAGCAGTGCGTTTCAACACATCTGTCTGTCTGTAAGTAAGTGAATGAGTGGAGGGGAGTTTAGAAGAGAGGAAGATGCTGTCTGGAGTGCTTTGCTGTGTGGCTCCCTGGCCTGCTTTGCGTGACAGTCGGCGATTAAGGTCCAGAGTCCTGTTGCATGGTGGGTCAGTGGTGACACTGCAGGGAGGTGTCCTTCCACTGTCATTTCTGCCTGAGCTGCCCCAGCATGAGCTCTCCGTCACACACACGCACGCACGCACGCACGCACACACACACACACACACACACACACACACACACACAGCGGTGGGCCAAGAACTGAGGAAGGCGGTGGAGACGGAGATACACTGAGACACTATAGACATATAAGATTTAAAGCTTTAGCCCATGCTGTGGTGTGGTATGGCTACTAAACCAGCTGACTGATTTATAGTCTATCGGAGAGAACATCTATTAATTCATTAAAAATGTTATTTATTTATCTATCTATTTTGAGGGGAAAAAAGTAGGAACATTTAATTTTCTCTGAGGTTATTATCTGCGTAATCTTTCATATTTACTGCACTGTAGTGGCTGCAAAAGCTAATCCCTGTATGTTTCCCATAGCCACAGAGGCTGGCTGCTTTACAGTAAGTCACAGAGAGGGGGGAGGAGGGGGGGGGGGGGGTAAAGGGAGATGATGAGGCTGAGGCGAGAGATCATCTGAGGGCTGGAAAACACGACAACTGGGCCATGAAGTCATCGAGGCTGAGGAAAATCAAAACAAAACCATTTGCTGTGTGGTTATATAACCGGCTGCTCACAGGGATATTAGGATTATCTCTCTCTCTCTCTCTCTCTCTCTCTCTCTCTCTCTCTCTCTCTCTCTCTCTCTCTCTCTCTCTCTCTCACACACACACACACACACACACACACACACATACACTTGCTCTCTTTATTTCTCTCCACGTTTTGTTTACCAGTTACAGGAAGCTAAGCAGCTGTCTTGATCAGAGCTAAAGACCTCTCCACTCAGCAAGCGCTCTACTTAGAACTCTGACCCTTTTGAACATTTTACAGTTTCCACTGTTCTCAGAGGTGTTGACACACACATACAGCTTGTTTTGACCTGTGTGGCATTTGTACAGTGCACAACGAGCAGCATTTAAGAATTGCATCATTTTCTCTCTCTTTTTGACAACTGACATTAAGTCAAACGTTTACCTTTGACAGGCAAATGAGTGAACACTCAGTTAGGTCTTGATCTGCAGCCAAAAAAGCTTTAGTGTTAAAAGTCACCCATTCCAGGAAAAAATAATAAAAAAAAAGATCTTCAGGTCCTCCTGTGAAACTGCCTCAAACCTGGGCGAGTCCTCTTGTGGACCGACTTCACCGCGCTGGTAACTGAAGATCAAGGCAAAGATGTCTCAATCAGGCCTTTCTCTATGCATCCTCACCTCTGTATTTATGGAATCGGCTTGGCACCAGCTCAAACCGCTCTTCCCCCATTTTCCCCCGTCGTTTTCGCACAGCATCAAGGAATTTGCCGCCTATCCGACAGCGGTCCCATCCCTGACCCGCGCCGCGGGTTGGCGAGTGTGTGACTCACGGGCAACTGGACATGTCAGACAGACCCTTCCCGCAAAAAAAAAAAAAAAAAAAAAAAAACGTCTGAAGCTTGGCAGTGGTGATAGTGATGGTAGTGGTAGGAGTGTGTGTGGTTAGGGGGGGGGAGGGGGTCAGCTGCTGTGCTCATGCCTTCTGCCGTGGGCCAATAAACACCCCCGACCCCTGGGTGCCCTGCTGTGTGACCGACGTGTTAATTGTTGCGTCGGTCGTTAAGCCAAAGGCGCACAGATAGCCAGCCAGCCACCTCACACAATCTCTCTAACAGCCACTCACTTCGCCCTGTCTTGCCAGTCTTCTCTTTCACCTCCACATCCCTCTCTCTCTCTCCCTCCCTCCCTCCCTCTCTCTCTGTCTCTCTCTCTCTCTCTCTCTCTCTCTCTCCCTCTGTCAGAGACATGCCTGCAGGCCTGGGCCTCTGGCCACTTGCTCCTGTAAAGCTGCCAGCAAATCACATGAGTGTGTCTGGGCATAGCATGCCATTTTTAGCATGGCAGAGCAGGAGGAGGAGGAAGAGGAGGAGGAGGGAGGGGGGAAAGGAGGAGGAGACGGGGGTGGGGGTGGGGTAGACACATGAAGGTGTGTGTCAGCTGGGGGCGCAGAATGGGTCAGTGGGTCCACGTACTCGACTACCCGTCATGTCTGCGCCAGGCTCCTGATGAGCCTCTCAGATGGCAGGGCTGTGTGATGCATGGCGACGCTCTCCTCTCCTCGCCAGGGAGCTCTGGCATCTGATAGGCTTTCAAAGCACTTAAATGCCACCAGGCCACAACACCCAGAACATACATGTGCACATGTAGACACGCGCGCCCGCGCATACACACACACACACACACACACACACACACACACACACACACACACACACTGTGTACTGTCACTGTTGTAAGCACGGCAGGACAGGTATTTTCACACACACACCCACACACACACAGACAAAATGTTCAATCTCAATCTATTGTCACTGTTTACACTGTATGTCTCTCTCACTTAAACTGTCTTGAGAAACACCTGGTTACAAATGTCACTCTCTCAGAACCCTCCATCCAGTAGAATGTCAGTAACGTTAAATCATTCTGTGAAAACCATCGCTGCCATCTCTCTCATTTGTCCTTGAGAGCAAAGAGGATTTATGTCTATGGTTATCGGCATTCTTCAGATGCCCACCAGGATCCCTGAACAAGGTTATCAACAGTCAATCTACGCAACAATGTGACTATATTAGCAACAGCTTTTCACTTCTAATATAGTGTGAGAGCCTTTAACCTGTAACTACTGAAATACCTTTGCCACTGACTAATAGTTCAGGTACCAAGGGCTTTAAAGCGGTTCACTCAAACATCCGAGTCCAACTCATGAATTGCCTGTAAATGCTCCCACTACACAGTACATAGGCTGCACTATACACTATACATTTTCTTACATACATGCAAATATACATGCATGCATACATACATACATAAATCCATAAATTCTTCCTATAGCACTTAATGTTGCTGTAAAACGTTATAGAATTTGAAATGCAAATAAGGAAGTGAAATGGGATGAAAGGTCCCAAACGGTCCTTTTCAACCAAGTGGAGGTTATACTTGATGGGATATATGAGACGCCACCATGATGACAGAACAAGGAAACTGTTGCGGTTCAGTGACAGTGCCGTTTTGTTTCGTTTCTTCTGTGTAGGGAAGTGCAGAGTGATGAACATGTGCTGAATTTCCCTTTCGGCACATGAGACAGAGAGAGAGAGAGAGAGAGAGAGAGAGAGGAATGCATAGGGGGCATAGTGGAGAGAGGAGAGGAAAGGTAGCCTAAGTACCTTGAGGGTATGTGGGGGGTGATAGAACAGGTGAGGTGGAAGTTTATCTCCCAGCATAGACCACAGACACACACACACACACACAGAGCAACAAAGATTAGTTAGGGCCTGTAGAGACACTGAAATATTAGGTAAGAGCAATGCAGGTATGACACTGTGTGGGCTCATGTTGTGTCTTTAACAGTGTTCAGAAAACCACAGGACAATGCAGCTTTACCTGCTCTCGCCCACACAATCCCCAACAGGTAAGAGTTGCAACACCACCCTGTCCATATAAGGGAGTTGCGACACAGGCAGGTCCTCAGTCCAGTTCAGCAGGATACCATTCCTGATCCCTTCTAACTGCGTTAAGGCACAATTGGCACAAGGGTCCGGGAGTATTGCCAATACCACTTCCTGTTGAGCTTCAGTCTTTTATCACCCTCTGAATATCTTACAGCTCATATAAAATGGCACACACACACACACACACACACACACACACACACACACACACACACACACACACACACTCACACACACACACATACACACACACACCCACACACACACACATACACATTTCAGCATCAAAGGGCTTTAAGCATGTGCCAAAGTATATTGGTACTCCTAATAAGGAAACAGGAAGCCGTCAAAACCTTTGACACAGCATTGCTCTCATTCTTGCGGTTGTCAAAAGAAAAGGGCGTTTATTTACTTGCCCCGCAAAGTCATAAAAAAACGGTTATAACACCAAGCAGCATAACTAGGTGAACCCTTTGTTGTGGAGGCACTATCAGCAAATGAGAGCAATTTGTAGCGGGCATTCACTTTGATTTGGGCGGCTCTGACTGAAGACATGAACTCACCTGCTATCATAACAGCAGATATACGCTCCTGCAATCACACACCAGGTGACTTTTTGTAAGTCAGTGAAAGGTCCCATTTAAATGGAACATTAGAAACTGCCCTAATGTCCTGATATGGGCATTGCTGATTTAGCTGATGCTTTCTTCTGAAGAGAATATGACTGAGCAATGATTGGCTTGATATTCTCTAAGTTAGGTTTAAATGTTTCCAGTTTACCTCTCTTGGACTTTGTCAGCACAACCATGTCTGACAGTAAGAGAAGTCCAAGATGTGAACTTCTGCAATGCAAATGTTGCTAAAAATGGATGCTGCAGATCACATCATCTCACTGATGGCTCAAACCACATGTTGGGCAAAGGGCCCAAAATAAGTGAGTTTATTATCATTATTTCTAAGTTTTGGTATCCTTGGATCCCATCCAGCAAGGTATTCTTTCCCCTGCTTATGAATGGACACATAAAACGTCAGGTTTCCACATAACCAGATTACGACTTTGGACTGCTTGCCTCAGCTGTCTGGGCCATTCAGGAAAGCCCTTAGATGACCGCCAAGAGGTTGTGATTCACAGAAGTGCACATGCCCTCTCTCCCCCCTCTCTTCAGTAGAAAACATTTCTCAATAACTCTTTCCATTCAGAAGAGATTTAACAGAAATATTGCATTTGGCAGATGGCAAAAGAAAAGCAAGAGATTCAGATGGGATCATGCACAAGGCCCAGGAAGTACTGGGACTCATTCGCAGGAAGTGTGAGGCCTGTCAAGCATGAACAAGCTGGATTAAGGGTTTATCACGTGTCACATGGGCTAAGGCTGCAACCCCTCTGCTCACAAAGAGGGCCTTTCAGACGCCGCTGGCCCCCTGCTGGGGTGATGCACTGTGGGCAACAGCCTCCATCGCACCGCTGTGTAGGATAAGGTTACAGCTGCAGCCATTTCTCACTGAACCCTGGCTTCGCTTATTCCCCTGCTCTCCCTAAAACGGGCTGGGAAGCCAGCCAGTGCATGGCACGGGCATCTTGGCATGGATTCATGGACAGCCTGTGTGTGTGTGTGTGTTTGTGTTTATGTGTGTGTGTGTGTGGAGGGGAAACCTGTGCTTGTAAATCCAGATCTTCCTCCAGCATCACCTGTCACCCCGCTTAGCCTTTACATTCTGTCAGTGCCTCAGGGCTTGGTTCTCGGGCCTTGCTGAAATTCATCCTAGCCCAAATCGAGTTGAGTTTTGAGAAGCAAGAGCACGTGCCTAAGAAATTTCAGATGGAGCTCTCGTGAGAGACGTATAGCACGTGTGTAGAGTTTCATGTCACCCAGTTAGACAGAGGATTGCTGTATCAAGTAGGTCTGCGTGTGGACACAACCTGATTTATTGATGGGTGGTGATAGACTTTAGTGGGTGCAGCTGTGGGTGCAATTCTCAGGTTATATGATGCATTTGCAAATTTGTATGCACTTTGTATATCATGCATGGGTCATACGTTTTTGATTGGACAGGAGCTATACTCCAGATATTAGGTTACAGAAGCTTTGCAATATCCAGTATCCTGTGCCTCTGGTCTTTAAGCATGACCCCCTCAGCTTGGGCTTGAGAGTGATGATGAGCAGGTATCACTTTAGTCATCTGTCACCCTGGTATGCTCTCTCATCTTGTAGTGACCTGTGCCACTTTCCATTAGTTATGATATGGTCAATCTAGTTGATGGTTCTACTTGTACCATCAATTGACTTCCAATGAGCTGGTGGGTATTCTTGTGTGGAAACATAATTCTGCCAATGCAAGATATTCGCCTGTGCACATCTACAGTCAGAAACTACATTAACATAAATAATATGCTGTGTTAGACATTTAAATTAAATCAAAATTTAAACATGGGCTTAACTGTGTTTCTTATACATACACTACATATGTCATTGTTTGAATTTTCTTTTTTTTTTTGGTATTTGTATTGTAAAATGAAAGGTTAAGGCTTAAAGGTCATAGACCTCACCCAACACTAGCTCAAACCACTACACTACTGGGTTCAACGAAGACAGCTGTGTCTATTTTTAGTCATCCATATCATGGCCTGGCATGTCCGCTTGATGTGTTATGTTTACTACAGCTCCTAGTGCATGTCTATAAATACACATGCCATTAATGCAAAGCTTATCACTCTGGGATATCAACATTCACTTGTCTCATCCGTCATCGGGTAGATCTTATAAATAAACAGTAGTTAGGTCTTCAAAATCAAGACTCTTGAGGTAGCACTTAAAAGATTTGAAGACCCCCTAGAAATGCTTAAGAATAAGTATGCATCAAGGGTGTGTATGTGTGAGGCACTACACAGACCATGAGCTTGATATGAAGGGCTTTGTTCAGGTCGCAATGCCAATGCCGTTAAAAATCAATCGGAGCTATCATGGCTAATTGGCTTGGGGTTGAGTTGGTCGGCGGCGGCTCTTGTCGGAGGTAATGTGGCGTGACGTGCATTACAGGCACGCTCCCTGACCTCTGACAGCGCCACCGGTTGCACCAGGCGCAGCCAATGCCCCAGCCCATAATTAGACAGATTCGAGGGATCATCTCTCGCCGCGCCACCAAGCTCTGTCACCTCACATCTCTAATAGACATCACGCCTGACATCTGAATGACAACACTGGGATCACTGGGCTAAATTAATTAGAATTAATGGTCAGCTAGGCAAGACAAAAGGATTGCATGGGGCCTGTTTCCTCTTCACATACCTAATTTTCATCTATGCCATGAAGTGTAAACAAAAACATTACTGTGTATAATTAAATGATATTTGTATTTGTATTTTGATCTGTATATTCATTTGTGTTCAAGTAGAATGTTAGTGGCCTCCTGACAGGAACATGTGTAATGTTTACATTGGCTGTAATTATGTCTAGTTAGCCGTAGACTGGAGCTTATCACTCGGGGCAATTCTGAAGCTGTGGTGCTCTAGCCAAGGGAGATATCTGGCACACAGCTGTTAATGTTTCTGTCTACTGTGGCAAAGTTCAAAGCCCAAACAAACAGCATACGTTGTGTAACCCAGCGTTTTTCAGAAGCAATTCAACTGCTGATTTCAAATGAAAAAGAGCTTTTAATTACCACCCACCCACACGCATACACACTCTGACACACCATCAGCCGGCACAGATAAATGGCTCAACAGAAATATTTTAACTTTAAACACACTCTTGGGAACAGGAAGAAATTCATTTTGGTTGATTAAAATGTTTCTGAGGTGACTAAACAGCTACCGCTCATTACAACCTCAAACAGACGGTCGAAAGCCACAGATGGAACACATTACCTAAATGCTGCCTATCAACAAACTATTTTCAGACAACCGGCAATCCTCTCACTACAAAAGCTCTCTCCCCTTTTGACAGCCTGCCACTCGATTATTTCACTTGAAAGACAGCGCCAATAAATAAAAAGCATAAAAGACTCAACCAGAGTTCTATTGCTTTGCGCCAATCAGGATATGTTTGTATCTGCACTTTGAAGAGGTCGTCGTCAGCCGAGCTCAGATCCTTCAAAGACAGAAGGTGGTTCGACTGATCTGAGTCCAACAGGGTTCATCCCTGTTGTTGTTCAGGCTACATGTCCACCAGGGGAGATCCAGGGGAGAAAAAGCTAGTAGCCGACTAGTTGATCCTAAGGGTAAAACAGTAGAAATCAAAGGTACTGTGGGGATGCAGTTTTTGATTTTAAGACAAAGAAATCAAATCCATGAATAAATATAAGGATCATACAACACTGATGAACATTTTTTCCCAAAAAAATAAAGGTCTGGAGTAAGATAAGATCTGTGACATGTAATTTTATGATGTCATGTTTCAAGCTTCCAGGCCCTCCATCCATCCTATGGTCAGGATGATGCACAAACATCCGAGCGACTCAATTTCCGTCGTCAGTGGTCACCGTCCTGTTTGCGTGACTTCATGTCCACTTTATAGTTTCATGTGACCTCTGTAAAACTCCCCATTGTCCCCACCCCTCTGTATCCCTCCACTGCCCCAAGGAAGGCCTGTTCTCAGACAGGGATGACCCAGAGAAAACACCTGCTTGACTGTGTGTGTGTGTGTGTGTGTGTGTGTGTGTGTGTGTGTGTGTGTGTGTGTGTGTGTGTGTATGTGTGTGTTTATATTTGTGTGTGAGAATGAGAGAGATCAGGAATGAGAGAGTGCATTTTTGCTGGCAGGGGGTAAATGCATGCTCGTTTTGCATATGTTAATACAGTCTGTGTGTGTGTGTGTGTGTGTGTGTGTGTGTGTGTGTGTGTGTGTGGGAGAGAGAGAGAGAGAGAGAGAGAGAGAGAGAGAGAGAGAGAGAGAGAGAGAGAGAGAGAGTGTATATGAAGGGGACTTATATTTATGGACCTAATTACTCCCTGTCCCTCTGGTAGAAGCTACTTCCTCTTCTCCTGTTTCTTCTTCTACTCTTCCCTGCAGCAGAAGAGTGAGCTGTCGACAGTCCTCTCCAGACACAACACTCCCCCCCCCTCCCCCTACTCACTTCCCCCGCCACACACACACACACACACACACACACACACACACACACACACACACACACACACTGACAGCCGGGTCAGTGTGACATTGCTGTCCTCCATCTGCCCTCCTCTACTGAAGTGCAACGTTGCTGCCGCTGCCTGGGAAGAGGCAGCAACCCTCTGCTCCCACACAAGGAGGAAGAGAGGCTGGCTGAGACTCGGGCTGGGACTGGCCCACATCCGTTACTGGCCACCATCAGCACAGAGCCCTTGACTTAAACCTCCTGCTGAGCTTTGCTTATGGAAGTTCTCTGGTTGTGAAAGCGAATGTGTCAAGTTGGCTGGAAATAGAGTAGAGAATGATCATTTATCTGGTCATCCAGCACTAAAAGCGAAGGCTATTGCTTATTATGGGGGGGTTTCTATTAGATTTCACATTATGTAAGTTTCCATTATGTTGCCCAGTACCAGAATAAAATCCATCATCTGTGGTAACTCGGAAATTCAATCTTTAGAGCTGAGGGGACCTTGACCTTTTTGGATAATTTTAGGGGTGTTCTTACTATAAAAGAAATATCCTTGAACTTTTTTTTTTTTTTTTTTTTTAATATTTCTCTTCAGAAGGTTTTTCTTTTTAAAAAATAAGATACTGTCCTTGATTTTGTCCTAACATGAATGGAACTGGATGCAATCCATGACGATGCCTGCTAATAATTTTGTTAATTTGATTCTTACATTGAGTCCTCAGCCTCTGTTGCGGTGCAGAAGCATGGAGGTTGTCCCGTATGTTGGTCTACATGAAGCTAATTATAACCACATGAACTGGGACACGACAAAACAGGGACACCAGGAGCTGTCTGGGGGTACCTGTCTGAAGATTAGCCTTTGAGTTGAACGACAACGGCAACTTACCACGTGATTGCTTTTAGAAAGAGGGTCTATCTTTGTGTTTGTCTTCATGTGTGTGTCTAAGATGGTGTGTGTGTGTGTGTGTGTTTCTGTGTGGCTATGTCTTTGTGTGCTCTCAGCATTTACGAGGCTAATAAAATATTCATCACGATGTAAACACATGCCTGTTATAATCTTTATTAATGAGAGAGTAAGGGATGCTGAGACTGCTGTGTGGGATCAAAAATCCCCTAATTGCATTTTTTGAAGACATGCCAGTAACTGTTTACTAGTTAACTACTGATCAAATAAATGCTTAAGTGTCTTTTCGCACAAGGATTCTGAAGCTGTGAGTGGCTCTTTTGACTAATGGGTAATGGTGTCAGTACTGACCATCCTGCAATGCAATGATTAACTGGCGATGAAGGAAATCGTTTCAACTACAACTGTCAGTTTAATGAGTGAAAGGGGAAGAACATCAATTTGTACATTAACTTAAATCGTTTCCTCTCTGTCGGATGGGCAGTAATAGAAAAAAAACAACGGCATTATTCATCATTCAAAATGTACGATATTCACATCACAGCTCATGAACATGAGCAGTTCAACGATTTTCTTCAAAGCAGGAGGGTGGACCGTGACCACTGATCCCGGGAATCCAGCCGCTGAGTGAAAGTCATCTGCTGGTGGATCGTCTGAAAATTCAATTTCATGACCACTTTGCAACGCAAGGCCCTTCAACAACAACCTCCCAGGGTCATTGAGCCACCATCACAGATGGATTGAGATGAAACGGTGGTGGGCCTCCTACACCACCACTGCCATGACCCTGCCTTACTCCCAGCTCCGGATTGAGAGAGGAAATCGCTGAGATCTCAGTCGCTTTCATAGCTATCTCTGACAAAGTCCCCTGAATTACCCCTGAATAACCACGTAAGTACATTTTCCTTCACGCTGGATTTTATCCAAAGCCAAAAAATAAAAGATGTAGAAAAGAGCAAGCGAGAGGGAGAGACTCAAGACAAAAAAGCACAAGAAGCAAGAGTCAAAAAGTGCTTTGATATTGAACAGCGTACCTGGGATTAGGAGATAAAACGTCTACAGCGGGCCTCACTCAGCAAGGCCATAAAGGTAAAGGGAGTCAGATTCTCCATCTTGGCCACATATGGCAAACTCATATTAATGCTCCCCTCACAGCAGCTGCTGGGGAGGAATTTTTACTAGCCACATTCCTGAGCGCCGGGCTAATTTAGAGCAGCGCTACAGGCTAAGGAGCGCTCTTAATCAGGAGCCTACCGGCCGTCAGTTGGATGATGTAGCCTACCTGTTTCACAATGATTGGCCTGACACACACACACACACACACACACACACACACACACACACACACACTCACACACATACAGTACAGTATTCATGTGTCTGGTGACAGATGCACACGTCTCTCTCTCTCTCTCTCTCTCTCTCTCTCTCTCTCTCTCTCTCTCTCTCTCACACACACACACACACACACACACACACACACACAAGCTCATTTTCACACCCGTAGGACATGAGAGGCAATGATGGAAGCACAGATTAGTCGCCGGTAGTTAAGAAATGCTTTGTGGCAGTTTCCCACATGTGAGGTGTGTGTGTGTGTGTGTGTGTGTGTGTGTGTGTGTGTGTGTGTGTGTGTGTGTGTGTGTGTATGGCGGGGGGTAATTAAAGTTCACCATCCATTTCAGTATACTCTCTGTATTCAGCTGTGATAGCTATGATAATGGAATTGTCTTTTTTTCCAGTTGAATAATTTGAGAGAAGAAAAATGGTGTCCCGCTCTTAAGTTTTTTTAATGGCACTCTATCTTCAGGACAGAATATAATCTAAAGGATTGATTGCATTTTAATGTGGTGTTTCTAAAGATGAGCTATGCCTCTCATACCTCAATTCCCATTAGAATAGGACAGAGACAGAAATAGTGCAGTATAGGACAGGTTTTTATTTTTTATTCTATCTTTCATTACTGAACATGTTTGCTCAGGTGACAGCTGTAGGGAGGCTGGGGACAGTTGTTATGCAGTGTCTGTGTGAGTGTGTCTATGTGTGTGAGAGTGTGTGTATTACCACTACTACCTTAACCAGACCTCTCCACTATCACATGCAGTAGCAATAAATACATTTTTTTAAATGCAATTTTCTAACATTATGAGTTTTTAAATCACAAGTAATGTGTTTTTTTCATGTGCAGTAATTCTTTGTGTGAAAAGAAACTCGCATGTAAATTGGTTCTTAGTTGGTCAAGCCATTGTGATTTAAGAGCACCCAGGCGCTGAACTCTGACTGACTTTGGTCTGGCTGGCGGCGGCGGAGGTGCGAGGTGTCAGGTTGAAGGGCATTTTAAGAGCCTTTGTTTCGGACTTGATCCCTAGCAGCGCTCACACTCTGCCCTTGCTCTTTATTTTTTTTCGCCCTCAGGCTCCCTGCCCTCTAACAATGTGGCGTTTCATGTTTTGGGGCATGAAAGCACCAGGGCTAAGCCCTTGCACATAGGCCTCTCTCTCTCAATGTGGTGTGTGGAGGGGGTGGTGATGGTGGTGGTGGTGGTGGTGGTGGGGTTGAAAGGCCATTAAAAAGAAGGGGTGCTAATGAAACTCAAGCCTGGGTTTAGCTTAAAGATGCGGGGGCCTGCCACCACCGCCGCTGCTGTTTCGGGGGTTTGATCCTGCCCTTCTGGAGGACTTTTATTAGCCAGAGTGATGTGTGTGTTTATGTGTGTGTGTTCTCGCCGTTAACATGTTCATTTAAGGTTTCTTTAAATGGGGGGGGGGGGGGGTACTTTTAGTATGAGGTGCTGGGGGATATGAGATATATCTGTTTTGTGTTATCTACCTTTGTGTTGGTGTGACCGTAAGTGTGTTTTTGAATGAATATCACTTGCCGGAACACACATCCGGTGGGGGGGTGTCGGAGGGGAGAAGACTCGCAGCTACCCATTCTGACTCACCCTTTGGAACGGTAGCCCTCACCTCAGCCTGATTAAAAAAGAAACAGGCCCTTCCTCCGAGAAACCCCTGTAAACCAAAACCACATGCGTGCCCCCTCCACTACCTCTGTGCACCACATCCCGCTTTAAACCCAACACCCCCCACCCCATCCCATCCCACCCTTCCATCCACCCAAAGCAGCCCTCTCTCTCTCTCTCCCTCTCCCAGGCCTTGGAAGTATTTGGGGGGCTGCGGGGTCAGCAAATTCATAGCACTGGAGGTGCTGGGAGAGCGCACAACCTGTTTGATCTCAGCATGCCGCTTGTCTCCAATAAATTAACCAGCAATCGAGGCTATTTACTTTGGCTGGAGGGAAGGGGGGCTCAAGCGGGGCCTGCGTTGTTAAATGGCCGAGTTCTATCCTTTATGGCCGAAAACGGCGTCCTTTCCCTTCATTTGGAGGGATACGTGGGCCTTTGTGAGGCATTTAAGTGCCACGCAGGGGTTCTGTTTAAGAGGCAGCTCGTGCCCCGTCTCTGGTTGACAAGAGAAGGAGGAAGAAAGCACATTAGCTTTTTGTTTTATATGTGGATTGGGCAAGCGGCTGCTCATGGAACATCAAAGCCTCTGGTTTCTTGGGATGGGGATGGGGGGATGGGGTGGGGGGCAGAGGAGTAAATGAGAAAGTTGCAGCAGTGATTGCAAACAGAAGTCTCCATCCAATGGACTTCATGGTTCAGTCAAATGCTAACTTTCGAAAGGTCATGGCATGAGCTTTGAGCTAGTATTTGCTACAAATGAAGGAAAAAAAAATCCCATGGGTTTGGACATATGTTATGTATAGAAATAACTTAATGAGTGTAGATCGCCATTTTCCACAGATCTGGCTGTGGTTAGCTGTTTTTGAGAGAGTTCCTCTCATGAATACACTATTTCCATGATGAACTTGACTGAGAATATAGCCTAGTAGAAAAGCTAGAAGAGCTCTGCGTAGTGAACTTGCAGCCCACTCATCCAGAAAATTGAAACATCCATGAACATCCTCCCACTGAGGTAGTGTTTTTTTTCTTACTGGTTACTGACTGTGTGTGTGTGTGTGTGTGTGTGTGTGTGTGTGTGTCCCTGGTGAGTAAGAGTGTATGGATCTCTGGCTGCCACAGACATCTGGCTGGGATGTTGGGAGACTGGAGGGAAGTAGGCTGGGTGGGGGCCTATGATTGGCTAATTAGCAAACGCAGGATCATAAGGCTCCGCCGCTCCAACACCATATCGCAGTGTGCTTCTCATGTGTGCTATGTGTCTGAGTTGTGTGTGTGTGTGTGTGAGTGTGTGTGTGTCACTTTCATTCTTTGCCAGCTCAGCATTTGTTGCGGTTTTTCCCTGCTTCAGACGTCCTCCTAGGCACAGTAATTGTACCTTCCAAGTCATCGGCAGACACCTCATCTACCCCAAAAGCCTGCACATGCTCAGCGGCTCAGCGAGTCACAAAGCCGCCCCAGCATGAGATGGCTTCCGCCTGTGCTGCCGACGCTCACTGAAGTCATGCAGCTAGAGTTCCTTACTGTAAGAGTATTTTCTTCAGGAATGTTCCCAAAACCACAGAGCACGGATATCTACCTCTTAACCCTCTGCCTTCCCGTTCCAGCTCACTTGCAATGGGGTGCGGGGATGCTGGGAAGCGGATTAACCACAAGTGTGATCACTGAACCACCAGTAATACTGACATACTCTAGGTTTGGCTCATCAAGTCAGTATTACTGACCAAGTAGGCCTACAGACACAGTGTGTGCTGTGAATGCACCCATGCACCACAAACGGACAGATCCAGAGAGGGACAGTGAATGCGCAATTGTGGATAGGGGGCTTGGGTTATTTGAAAAATCATGTGCGCGGCAGGTCCTAGAGGAACATAGAGGGAGAGTAAGTTTTGCTCAAAAAATATTGTCTGGCATCTCTTACATATATTCTGGCCATACACATACCTTTTGTCTGCCTCATATTCTAGATTGTGTTATTACTATGTTATAACCCCTGACATTGTTGTTACAACTTTATTACCATTTATGTTTGTTCTTGAACAGTCTACATTTTTGTGATTATCCCTTTATGCTTGCTTGAATTGGATGTTTTTTTTTTTTTTTAATGAATACAGTTGAAATTCATGTAATTTGTGAAATTACGAACTGCTTGAACTGCTACCCTCGACTTCAAAACTAGTTCTCTTCTTGTCCTGTCTGTCAATAGGGGAAAAAATGCCAGGATCAACGTTCATAGCAGACTCCCCCTCGTGTACAGCCCCCCAATTATGAACTGCCAGAGATGATGGGCCATTATATTAACAAGTGGACAAGAGGGGTGTGTGTGTGTGTGTGTGTGTGTGTGTTGGGGGATGTGGGGGGCAAACCAAATGGACTCCTCCGAGCCCATTCATGAAGAGAGGCCCCAGCGTCAGCTCACAGGGCCCAACGTGACGGCGGCGCGGTGCGGTTTTGTTTCAGGCTAACGGGTGGTCGCCCTCTGGCAGAGGCTTCCCGCCGACACATCCGCATTCAGCCGGCACGCTGACCTGGCAACCCGTGGGGAAGTTTGTCTTTCATCCGTCAGAATGCATACTTTCACACCCGTGACGCAGGCTGTGTGGACGCGTCTTTGTCTCCCCTCTCACTCTCACTCTCCCTCTCTCTCTCTCTCTCTCTCTCTCATTCTCTCTTTTTCATTCCCTGTTCTCTTTACTTTCTCTCATTCACCCCTTCTCTTTCTTCCTCTTTCTCTCGCCCCTATGCTTTCTCACCATCTGTCTATCTCATTTTCCTTCTTTTTTTTTCTCTTCCTCTTTCTCTCCACTACTGTATTTTGTTTTCCACTATCTCATTTTATACGTTTCTGTCACTATCAAATTTACTGGTGATATTTGATCCTTTTCTTCTTCATTTCATCCACACTTCTTCATTTTATGTTTCCCCTATAGACGCTTTTTCCCCCCTGTGTAAACCATAAACCACCAAACATCTCTGTCAAACTGTCTTCATCACAGAGATTCTAACTTAGTATATTTCCTCTCTCGCTGTGTATCACTCTACTCCCCTCTCTGTTCCTCTCTCTACTTCCGTCCTTCTCTCCTCTTCACTCTCTCTCTCTTTCTCTCTCTCTTTCTCTCTCTCTCATACTTAGTAGACAGATGATTTACAGTAGTAACATGGGACTCCACTTTTAACAGGACACCACTGAACCTAACACGTGAGGCCCCCAGCTCAGGAATGTGTGTGTGTGTGTGTGTGTGTGTGTGTGTGTGTGTGTGTGTGTGTGTGTGTGTGTGTGTGTGTGTGTGTGTGTGTGTGTGTGTGTATGTATTTGGACTGTACATACCATTAGAAGAATAAATGCAATGGGACCACATAAAAATACACGCAGTATTTATCCTGTACACTGTATTACTGGCTCTACATATCAACAGATTGCTTTTATCAGGTCATTGGCTGATTCTTAAAACATTACACTGTAGCACATGGTATGTAACCAACAGGAAATACTGTATGTATCAGCCAGCACACATACTTTGCCAGCACATGTGAGGTTGCCAGCATATGTTTGTGTGTGTGTGTGTGTGTGTGTGTGTGTGTGTGTGTGTGTGTGTGTGTGTGTGTGTGTGTGTGTGTGTGTGTGTGTGTGTGTGTGTCTGTGTGTGTGTGTGTGTGTGTGTGTGTGTGTGTGTGTGTCCACGCAAGTGTGTCTTTGTCAATTAAACCCTGAGTGAGACTATGTCAAAGTGTATTGTATGTAAACAGAAATGGCTGTTTAGGACACATGTGTCAGTGCACGTGTTTCCCTGTTTGTGGGGTACAAGTGTGTGGTGTGTGTGTGTGTGTGTGTGTGTGTGGGTGGGAGGGTGGGGGGGGCTAAGAGGGATGGAGGGGGGGCTTCAGAGAAACTCGGTCCACAGAAAGAGGAGAAAGGGAAAACTGAGCTTCTTGGAAACAGAAGGCTCCGCGTTGCTTGCTAACTTGGGACACATCTGTCAAACTTCACACACATGAAGATTTATGCAGCCGTGTGTGAGGAATGTTGAGCTCACCAGACAACTCTTTACAGCCAGGCCAACTGACATTACTCTGGAAAGAGCGCAAAAGTCACTCTATACCGTGCATGTAAACACACACACACACACACACACACACACACACACACACACACACACACACTGGTCCATTTAATATCTAATTCCTGATCAGACTGTTATTTGTTCCTATGTGTCAAGTCAGCATGTTTAAGTGGTGTATGTAATATGACGTATGAACTACACAAGTGGTATGTAATGTTTGTTCTGCCCACAGACATGTTTAAAACTGAACACCAAATATGTTTTGATTTTTCCTTCACACAGGCCTCTATGTTTCTAGGCCGGCCTAGTAAGTCTATGATGGCCATGAGAGATCCTAGACTGAGAAGACAGAATGTTCTAGTACAGAGACTCTAAGGCGCTACTGATCTTTCAACAGTGACATCCATACCAATATGGCTCCTTTATGTTAGCCATTCATCCGTTGTCTTACCCAATCAGAGCATTCGCTTTCCAACTCGTCTTTCTGGCAATTTTTTTTTCCAGCGGTGATAATTTCCCAGGTTCCTTCTCTATTACCCTGTCACCACCAATTTGGCTCCCTGTCCCGCCCGTCCAGCTCTGCGCTCCTCAAGCCTTCATCTTTTCAGCGGGGTCTGGGGGTAACCTGATAATCTCACCACTGGATGTCAGCATGGGGGCTCTGCACCCAAAATGTTATTTTCCTGCTCTTCCAAACGGTGTGAAAGTGTCAATGTGCTGTGGTTGGAGAGCCACTATGATTCAACCAGACAAGGCCACCAACTGTACTGCCAACGAAAAAAAAAACAGAACAAAACAAAACAAAAAAACACTGGACTGTCATGAAGAGACTGACAATCCTAAATAATTGATCGTACAAGTATTCATCGATGACCTGTTTGTATATCAATGCCAGAAATCAATGTTGTTCACCAGGCCTCTGCTCTATCTTAAATCCATTTGCAAAGAAGTCATGACTGAGTGATGGAAGACCTTTTGTTGGCAGATTTGAGTAAACAAAGCAACACAGTTCTTGTGAGAATATTTTGGCTCCATAACTAGGAGTTACTTGGAGTGTAGCAATTTAAGACAAATCATCTGAGTGAATGACAGCTCTCTGCACAAATTTCATCCAACTGCCAAACAGGTTGATATATGGCATTATAAGTGATATTAAATATGACAGTCATCCCTTTCATGTGGGGTGTTTGACTTTAACTAATTCAAAACAAAGACAAACTGCCTGGCATGTTTCAGCTAAACACTTTGTAATAAATGTCTTCAAACACTGTTATTAATTTAGACAGTCACCAAGACAAAATATTGTTTGCCAGATTGTTTGTCTATTAAAGATTTCTGAATAAACCTACTTTTCTGATGAAAGTATGGAGTCAGCATGAGACATTGTGAAAAAAACACCTTTGTTTGACCCATTTGACAGCCACTTTAATCTGATTTGCCTGACAGGGTAAGGAACCTGACCTTATGATAGTGCTTATGTCGAACAAAACGAGAAGCCCTATTGGTGAAATCGAAATGACTTCTCTAAGCTGCTAACCTTAAGGTCTCTCCATGTCTTTTGAACTCTGACCCCTAAAAGATGACCCTCAGTGGCCCTTGACTGAGCCGAGAGCAGGGGTGCAGGAGAGCATGGTGCCTCCTCTCCTCCTAAGCACCCATGACCACTGGGATCTGCGCCGTTGTTTTTTTTTTTTTTTTTTTTTTTTGGCCGTGCTGACACGGAGGGCTGACATCACCGCTGGGGGCCTGGGGAACATTGGGAATGGGTGGTTGGGGTGGGATGGTGGTTGGATGCCTGGGGGGACTGGACAGTGCGGGGAGAGGTGGTGAGGTGGAGGGGGGGTAGAGAGGGCACAGAGAGAGCTTCCCTCTTTTGTGCTGGAATTTGCACACAAAGCCTCCGGGGCGCCCTATCTCCCGATCTGGACGGACGCAGCACTTTTGAAAGGCAGTAACGGGATTAAACGCTGGGGCCTGATGATCTTGCGACAGTTCCTGCTGGTGGGATGTCTCTCCATGCCTTCATGGCCCCTCACCACCACCTCGCCTCACCTCCGCCATGGACCCATGCACCCACCCATCCACCCACCAGGCGCTATCTCCATTCCACCACTTTGCCTCTCTCTCCCAATGTATGGGAGAGAGTTGCGCTGCGAGGCTAGCGTGCAGCGCGATTTCACACCCCTACATAAATATGCGGCCATGTTTACAATCGCATCTGATGGAGTGTGACTCTTCATTTGCACGCCGCACTTTGATATGTGAATGCCTCGCAGCCATGCTTGCCTTTTTGCAGTGTGTCGGGTGTTTAGAGAAGGGCTAGGCGTAGCGCTGTCCAAAAGCCGCCGGCTATGGTATTCAAAAAGAGTGGAATTCGAAAGTGGGAGTTTGGTTGCTTCACAACTACCCACACCCCCCTCTTCCACCCCCATACTTTTTCCCATCAGTTCCCAGCTATCATCTCTACCTTCTTCTCCAGGCAAATCTGGCAGGTTGAACCGGCGCAGCAGCATCTTCCATGGTTTTATTGCGAAAAGAAAAGAACAGAGAGAGAGAGAGAAAAGCATAGAGAAAGCAACAGAAACAAAGTGTTCTGAAACAGGCTGAGGCCTCTCACACTCTCTCTCTCTCACCCTCCTCTTCCAAAAGGCAGGCTAGAGAGGCGTATGCTGAGAAATGTTCTTCCCAAACTGGAACATTGCACGGGGCAGATTTCACAACCTCAGCACAGCGAGTTATGTCATGTTTTATAAGGTCTTTTCACTCTCACTTGGCAAGCAGTCAGCAGCACTGCTGTTCTTGCCACTATGCAAAAAATAGACAGAGGGGGAAAAAAAATAAAAATAAAAAGACTGTTCCAACATTTACTTGTGTTGAGTGCAACTGCAAACCTGGAACAGGCTTCAATTTTGACCCCTGGGGATTCACTACAAATCTGTCTGTTGTATGTTACTTCTCAAATGATGACCCCCTGATCGCCCCTCAGGCACCAATCTCACTCTTTTGTGTTTCCTCATCCCTCTTTTTTTGCCCTTTTTCCACCCAGTCTCTTTCAGCCCTGAAGTGTTTTGGAGAAGTTAATGATGTGAGGGGTTTGACTATGTTAGGATTGTGTAATGACTTTTTGGAAAAGACTTGGAGTTGGGGAAGCTTTGGAGAACTGGTGGGTAACCTTTGGAGAGAGAGAGAGAGAGAGAGAGAGAGAGAGAGAGAGAGAGAGAGAGAGAGAGAGAGAGAGAGAGAGAGAGAAACTGTAGCTACAGATGAAATAGATAAGTGGATGAAATCAACTGAAATAAATAGAATAGCTCTTTTGGTATATTGATTATACAGTACACTCAGAATTATATGCTCATTATGTTACTACACGTCAATAACCATGAATCTCAATATGGACATTCCAATTGACCCATGCCTACAACACATTTAAAAAGTCTAATCTGAGTTTAAAGACATTAAAACATGCTGTTGGCCAACGGATTGTCCGATCTGATCGTCTGATTTAATGATGTGTTTACTGTAGTCCTAGACCACATATCATCTGAATGAGTCATAATATTATTTTAGGTCTATGTCCGTGTATCTGCCTACATATTTCCTTTGAAATCAACACATCTCATGAACAAATAAATGATCTTTAATCAGCCCTGGCTAGACAGAGGAAGGGCTCCCAGCCTCATGGAATGAGTGATTCTCAGACTGAACACACAGTTATGTCAACACACTTCCAAATGACTTGCTTAACGTACTGTATATGACCACTGACCGTAAACAGTGCAGCCTACAAAACATACATGCTCCTATAGGGCTGAATGCAACGGATCTCGGAACTCCAACATGGAGTCTTGTCGTAGATGAATCAAGGTGGAATGACATTTGTGAAAATGTCAAAACAAATTCAACATTTTCCAGAGCCAGACAGAGATATGATGTCCTTTAATAGCTCAGAAGAAGAAATAATAGGATGTTGCTAGAATATATTTAGTGGAATTAATGGACTGCATTTATCCAATGATCTGATGACTTGTCATATTTTCAAAAAGTCTTTCATTCTACAAATTTAACAGCAATGACAGCCAAATCTAATTTGTTAGATACAAATACAAGAAAAGAACATCATTAAATTCAATAAAAATCATTTTTCAGTCTTAGAACAATGCTCATGCCCACCATCCACTTTGAATAGAAACAGTATCATTAAAATACACACTACTAATGCTTTAACTATGTCTGACAAATATTCATTGGAGAAAGATGACAATATACCCAAATAAATCCTTTTCGTGGCAACCTGTGTGTTCACATCAGTCAGAGCAGACTTGATGTTATGCCTTTAATGACAGACAGGGAGAACACAATAGACTCCTAAATAGGTCAGGGTCAATGGGAGCATGGCATTCATTTATTCAATTAGGGAGGCTGGTTGCTACGCTTTTTAAATGGCAAACTGATTGGATGACGCTATTGCAAGAGCGACCTTCATGTGGATGGACCGCGCCACATCTTGGACATTGATCACCTTTCCCAATGTGTCTCATGCATGTCTGATGACATTTATGTAACGAGGGGCTAATGACAATGAGCCTGCATGTTCTGATATGAAAATATTCTTAGTGAGGTGGAATGATTATAAACACGTTTGCTAAATGTTAATGGGTCTATAAACCATATATACTCCGTTTTGATACATTCATATTCAGTTTTCAGATTCATTTATACCAGCACTTTACACACTGAGTGGCTGTAGGCTACTCTGCGTCCACAGTCGCAGCTTGGTCATGTTATTGCATGACTGCTGAAAGCACTCTTAATGTATGTGTTGGTCCTCAGCGACTGACAGGGACTTCATCAATAACACACAGCAGGGCGAAAGCCATTCATCTCTATACTAACCAGGCAGACGTCTTGCAAGCCGATGCTTTTGTGCGTTTCAAAGCTGACTGATTTAGGGAGCAGGTCATGAGCTTTGGCAGGGGGAGACCATTTTCCTGTCACACTGAAATTAATTGATGCTTAGGACAATGACTGGCACTGGTGGCAGGGATAAGACAGACACCAATATTTGCTCAACTGGTCTCGATAATTACTGCTAATTACTTCACCTTTGACTCCATCCAGTCATTTTTCATCAGTTCAATTTGTTCATTTTTCTACATCCTAGCAGTAAAGTATCACCCATAATGTGAAAATAGCAGCATTTCCCCAAATGGAAATGACCACAGTTGAAAATGTCAGTGACAGTGCCTATCATTTTTTTTAATCAATTTACTTTTTTTTTTGATAATTTATAACATTTTATAAAATTTATAATTCAAAGTTTCCCAGTGAAGCCTATAAAGTAGTACTCTTTAAACAAGGTCTACATCTACACCTTGTTTTTCTCGTGACTATTTCTTTGTCCCCCTGTTTAATTGGAAAACAGTATCTGAAAGCTATAAAAGAATTTTGTATCTTTTATTCCTGTGAAACTCTCTCTCTCTCTCTCTCTCTCTCTCTCTCTCTCTCTCTCTCTCTCACTCACACACACACACACACACACACACACACACACACACACTGGTGCTATACCCTAGTAGGACCTCCCTGCTCTCTGCTTTGGTATGAGCTGCCCTGTTGGTTCAGAGGTGAGGCCCGGAGCACAAGCAAGCTGGAAATAAGACCACACTAATTGTTCCTCAGTCCACCTCAATTATGGTGAGCCCCAGAGCAGTCAAATTGCTTGTGAGAGGGCCATGACACTGGTCCCAGGGAGGCAGTGGGGGGGCTGGGACAGGGAGGTCGCAGCAAAGGGAAATTCAATTAAGCATGCTATGCTAGTCTCAAGACAAAAGCCACTATTCAATTTCATTCGCAAACAGCAGGCCGTCGGAGAAACGGGTCGGCCCAGTGGGTGAACATAAATGCAGGCTTCGGAGCCAGAGGTGTGACATAAAATGGCCTGCATGTGCTACACGTGAGGAGGCTACAGGTTTGTCCAGATTTGGAGAAAAGTATTAGAGAGCTTATTCAGATAACAACCGTTACTTTTGAGAGGGATTGTCCTGTTAAATAATTTTGGGATGTGTCATAGAAACACATGCATGAATTAGAAAATAATAATTTTGTTACAAAAATATTACCATTATTTTGAAGATATGACATATGATGTCAATTAGACACATGTTTATTTTATGCATTTGTTGTGGTGTGGTAATGGACCGTATTTGAATGCAGTATGAATTTCTTTTGAAAAACCACACTATGCCAACAATAAATACAAGCTACAGGAAGACACTCAACATACTTCATGCTGATAAATTGAGTGTCAGTTTCATTAAATTAATGGAATGTAGGAATTCCCCATTTCATCTGTGATCCCATTTAACACTAAAAGATACCAAAGCCATCTAAAAACACCAAAAAGGGCAAGTTCCTACCCGCAGTAACATATTTCAAGGCACACATTGGAACTGCCAGACCAGAGACTCCATCCTTCTTACTGTCAGTGTGGCATTGTTGTAGCTCTTCTCTTTTTATGTGTTGCTTTTAAAATAGAGATGTGAATGTCATTGCCATGAGAATCCATCACTGCATACCTTTACAGCAGTAAAATATGTGTCCCTCAGCACATCTTATCTTTAGTCCGTTAAGCTTTGTATAGACTATAATGAGTATGAACATAACATGCGCGGTACATTTAACCTTGGGACTGACAGATGCTCGATATACAACACACATACTGTAATGGCAATTCAAATAATGCAGTAATGCAGGCAGTCAGCAACACCTGAGAAGGGCATTGCTGTTATCATCTTAGGGGAGCATCCAGTGACACTGTGAACAGCACCACTCATGAATATGCATCGAACACAGCTGTATCCTGTCTCTGGCTTCCTGCAACTATATAAATAAATAAACAAACAAATAGTGATAAATGAATAATGAATTCATATCAGTATGCGAGACAGCAAAACAAACCTACTCCATTATATTCAGAAAATGTTGTGTTGTTATCTTCTGCCACTATAAGACATTGAGATTCCTAATAGCCTTTCTCCTTGTGCCACTATTCACTATAATGCATATCGAACACCTCGCCCAGTTGCCCAAGGGCCCACATCTCCACACAATTGCTTGCATTATTAATCGCTGAGAACATGGATATGCTGCAAAACTGTCGATATGTCAGTCAGCGTGGATTAGAGTCACGGCCCAAGCTGCTATGCCGGCGAGTATCATCATCACTGTGGAGCGATCCTCAGGTTACTTTTGCAGTGGCGCGCTTTAATCTCTTAGCCTAGCGGGGAGCAGCTGATTAGCATGCTAACTGATGGAGTGAAGCTGTTGCCGTGGTTTCCAGTACACTACGGGCTTTTTAGGCCTCCTCACAGCAGGCCAGCAACCCCGCCTCTTCTGAAAAGGACAATGTGGAGGAGCCTGGCTGAGCACATCCAGTTAACACAGGAGTCCAACACAAAGTAGGCTGTACACGCTGACTGGCGAGAAAATCGAGAAGAGAGAAGTGTTTATTCTTGACCGTTTTCATTATTTTCCCAAGATGTCGTTTAGCATGCACACCTGCGCAGCTCTTCTTGTCAAAGCTAAAATATAAAAGTTAAAAAGGCTGTTTAATAACACATTACAAAATAACAGAATTGAGCAACTGAGCTCCATTCTAACAGCTACCAGGTGTGAGGCTCATTAAAATGGCCATTAAGCCGGGAGCAAATTAACTTCACAATTAACAACTGATACAAAATGGTAACAGGTGTGAATAGCGCTGAGCGTTTCTCCACTGAGAGGCAGCGAGAGAAGGTCTACAAGGACATTTAATACTCAAAGGGAAATTAGCTACCAGTATGTCTGATGTCCTCTAGCCCTTTAGCACCTATGGGCACAGGAAACGAGGGCTCCTAAAGTCAGATGAGATCCTGGATTAAATGTGCTCTAAAAAAGCTCAATAAAATGTTGGCTCAATGTTGGTTCAGCTCTGGAATGTGGACTCTTACCAATCATCCCCCGATACATGGTAGACAACGAGAGAGAGAGAGAGAGAGAGAGAGAGAGAGAGAGAGAGAGAGAGAGAGGGGGGAATATAAAAGGAAGAAAGCAAAGTAAATCAAATAAAGAACCAACCAAAAGGCGTCAATTGTTGCAATAGACAAGTGGCCCAAGAGGAAATGAGAGAGACAGCTAGCGATCATACGCGATGTGGAAAGGCCTCTGTCCCCAGCGTCCCACTGTACCAATCCACAGCATACTTGAATGCCGGCCACTGCCGAAACCCTCACCAGATTCCCAGATTCGGGACAGCTCACAGTGCTTTCGGCGTTCCCCTCTGGCTGCATTCTTCCATGTGGAGCCAAAGATCCTATATTTGGATCTGCTTGACGATTTCCCGAGTGAAAATGAGAGCAGCACGGCTACTCATCACTTGGCACGGAGGCCCAGAGACTGGCGTGGAGAGCGGCGGAGGGCCCAGCCCGTAAACATATGGCTTCCTCCATGAGAGAGCCGTAAAACAGGCTATTTGGGTCGGGCTAATTACAGTCTAGACATGCCTTTTTGTATTCCCAACTTCCAGCCCCCACCAAAGACGGCAGAGCACCATCTGCCCTCAGACTTCCCCAAAAGCCACTGCGCTGGGCCCGGCCTCATCTGGTTGGGCTCCTCGGTGGCAGGGAAACCTGCTTAGTCACTGGGAACTCTGGCAGCTTTGGGGACTGACACCGGGGGTCTGGCGCTTAGCGGTCCCACTGTCACTGACTTGAGATCAGTTTTGTCAAGTCTAAAGTGCTTTACATGCTGTATTTATGCAACCGCACACTGGAGCATCAAAAGCACCCAATAAAAATAAACATTCCAACAGAACTGATGCCAGATCAGAAGTGCTGATGTTGGAACCGTGCATATGGGAACCTAGCAGCAGAAGGCTAACAGCTGACCAGAATGATGTGGTCTCCAACCCCCGGCACATCCACAGCTGTTGTGTGTGCACACAAGACACCAATTGCTTTGGCCGAGCACTAAATCACCCCTCTTTGACAGAGCGCCTCTGTAAGGACTTTTATTTATAAACCTGTAATCGATAACACCAGCCATATCTGTGGGCACACATGGAAATATGAACAGAGGATTCCAAAACGCTTAACCAACAAAAAAAGGAGAAAAGAAACACCGGATGTTCTGTTTTTCTTCTCTGTGTGTGAACGAGGCTTGGGATCTGACTTGGGTTGCAGTCCTTCAACACATGACAGATCTGTGGAGATCAAAGGTATTCACTGTTTCTCAGCCACGGCATGTCTTCATAAAACTTTGCAGCCATTGGCTATTTCCAGTTCCTACAGATGCAGGAACATGTAATCATTTCTGGCTTCTGCCAGCACATGCACAAATTGATCCCTTATATCATGTGAGCCTTCAGGTCAAACCCTGAAGATCCCACAATGGAATGTTCAATTTCAGAGGTTGTGTGTAAATCTATCACTCTGTCCTCTTCAAAAAAAGAAATTGCTCAAAGCTCTGCAAATGATGTTTAAATCCCTTTTATTTCTGATCTCAAGGAAGGTATGTGTAGCAATATTGTAACAACCAGTAAATCTGCACTGACCACCGTATGATCTTAGTACAAGAAGCAGGAGTCATCTGCACTGTCAACTTTGGCCATTCAGAGCAAAGTTTAGGTAACCATCAAACTGTTTGCTACTGTTTAATGGAGAAGCAGCAACATCAAAGACGCCACCATCCATCAAAACTAAAATGTCAACCAAAGTCTGACCCGAACCATAACCCTGAATCTAAATCTATTTGTATATCTCATTCATAAGACGCCATCACCCATCAGCAGAGTTGTGTTGATTGCTCTAACAGGATGCTCGAGAGAAAGTGGAACACACCATGCCGAACACAAGCTGTGTCCATCCCTGACCCCAGTCAACGAACCACAAGAGTTCCCCGCTGTGTCTCATCGACTCTGCCTGCGCGGTGCTGTGCAGAGGCCTGCAATGCTACAGTACATCTCTCTCATCAATCTAACATTTCAGTTTGGATCCGTAAACAGGTGGAGATTTATTCCTTAAAGTTACTCTTGTATGCATGATGGACAGGTCTCTGAAATGCACCAACCAGTTGTAGCATATGGCGGTGATGTAATCTCCGCACAGAAGCCCAGAGACCATGGGTGAAATCTGCTTAAACAGCCAGGCCCTGACGCAGATGGCCCAGTAACTGGAGGTGCATATATAAAACGCTGACATATTAGATCAGCCCCCCCCCAAGCTTGGGCAGCACTCAAATCCAGTCAGACATCTTTCTCCGTACATGGGCCCGGCCTCAACGCAACAGATGTGAGGTGACAGTTCTTCCAGCAGGGCATGAAACAAGCCTAGATGAAGCAAAAAAAACAAAACAAAACAAAAAAAAACTATATATTTGTTTCTTTACTCTACACCACTGTCGACACTTTATTTCAGTGATATATCAACTCCTTTCCTTGTCATGGTAGAATGAGTGTCACCCAGGGTGACTGATTGGCGGTGACAGGAAACAGAAAGCGCATTATGACTCCAGAGAGTCCAAAAGAGTGATGATGACTAGTCCCGTGTGTATAAAACAAACACGGCCATTTGTCTGGGGGGACGATTACTAAAGCGCCTGTGTGTCGAACCCTCATCAGGCGGACAAAAGGGATCCTCAGGAGGGCGAAGGAGGGCCCTTGTTGGCCCGACGCCTCAACACCAATTAGACAAGTAGCTATTATCTCCCATTTGAATGGCTCTCTATGACAAAGACGGAGGAGGACCCTCTTACTTCTGATGAAGAGCGTCCTGAAGGATTGCCATAATGGGTCCTCCCGAATCATCCATCAGTAAAAGTCGGGTTGAGGGGGCTACTTTGGTGTAGGTTTGTGCAGAGGAGCATGAAAGGATAGGGTCCGGCTCGTCTCTGTTCACCCAGAGCACACGTGCTGTCACAGGGGTCTCTCTGCAGTGGGAGCAGAAGTGGCATCAGAGGAGAAGGTGTTGGTGACCACTACTGGACCTGAGCCTTGTGGCAGAGAGAATTGAAGCAGAGCAGTCAGTTTTCAATAATCTTTGCTTATGGGTCTTTGATTTTGGAAACAGACCATGGGTTGTGGAAGACAAGGGGAAAGGAGTAGGGGGCCAGAGATGGGGTGAGGTGGGAGGACTGGGATGGGGTGAGGTGGGGGGCCTGGAATGGGGTGGGCTGGTGTGGTGTGGGTGTTCTGGAGGATGGTGGTCATGGTAGTGGGGGTGCTGGTGGGAACGGCAAAACGGACCATCCCAGCTCCCTCCGTGGCCCCTCTCTCTCCAGCCCCCCTCGCTGCGTCGCCACAAAGGCCCATAATAAGTAGGAAAATCCCACCTCAAGAACTCTCATTCACTCACTGTCACCATTCGTCGGCCATCACTTCCTTAGAATCAAATGGCTTCTGAGCGAGCCTTTCATCCCTTTGTCACTGCGCCCCGGCCCCTTCCCTGTCGGGACACAGGGAGGGACAGGCCTGTTAGCGCTAGCACTAGCCATGACCCTTGTACCCCTCCAAAAAAAAGACCCCCCACCCCTTCCCTCCCTCTCTCTTTGCACCGCAGCCCCAAACCCCCTTTTGTCCCAGGGCAGGGTCCCCCAGGCTGGGGAGAATCATACCCTAGCCAGGCCCTGGAGAGCAGGAGCCACTGGTGGGGGGTGGGGGTGGGGGGGCTATTGTTCCCCTATTCATCACCTAGACAAACGGGTCCTGAGTGGACCTTAGCAATGCCCATGGACTCACACACACACACACACACACACACACACACACACATGTACACACATAAACGTACACACACTCTTTGGGGACAATGTCACACAATGTGACAGCTCCCACTGGGTGTGGAATGCAACAGCATTGAGGCTGTTTCCAATAGCCGTGCTGGTATGCCAGCCGCGCACAAAAGATGGGTTTCTATAGGCTATGGATTTATCGTGGTGGATATCCTTTACAGTTGGGCACTAATGAACAGCCAGGACCAGTGATGGATCTGACTCTGACGGCTACTGGCAGAATGGGAACAACAGGTTTGGGGGAGCACACAGGCTTGTTGGATGATTCTCACCATCCAGAGGATCCTTTTTATGATTCAGATGCTTCAAAGAGCAAAACGTCCCATCAGAGGTGTCTGTGTGCAGATCAATACCACTAATGACAGTCTCTCTCATCAATGCAATCAGAGGCTCAGGAAGATCAAACCTGGCACCAGTCCTAGTTCCTGATTATCACTGTCTTCTGCCGCACCAAAAATGGCCAGATAATGAATTAATTAAGACACTTGAAAAGGCACTGCATCGCTTCTTCTGGTCTTGAAAAGAGAGACTACATGTAACAGGGAAATTATTCATGTTTCTAAGCGTAAACTAATTAGGAAACCACACATATGTAAGCAAGACAGATGAAAGATGAAAAATTCATGAAAAATTGTCACTCTACACAATATTGCATAATAAGACATGCACACCATACAGATGTCATTAATAACATTTTGCATAAATATTTAAGAGATCTTGGATATGGTAATGTGTAGTTTTTATGTTGTTATAAAGGAAACGTAAAATACTGGAACATAAAACACTGTATATGATGGCAACATGCAACAATTTTCTATCAGAGCTTATTACAACTGTTAATCACTTTATTGCAACCCACTCTCTTCTCTCTTTCTTTTTTTCTCTCTCTCTCCTTCCTTCCCTCCCCCTCTCTACTTCCCCTAATGGTAACCGTCTGCAGGGGAAGTTATCCATCATGCTTGGCCGTGCTACCGTGCAGCGCTGCTGTGGCTGGCTACTTGGCCAGGGGCAGGGCGGTGGAGCAGGGCTGGGCTGGGCTGGGTGGAGTGCAGAGGAGAGGAGTGGAGTAGAGTAAAGTGGAGTGCTACTCCTCTCTTTAGGGGGCAGGAGAGAGCCTTGGGAGAACCAAGCGCCCAGAGAGCCCCGGACCTCACAGGAAGCTCAATGCCTTACACCCCATCCCATCACACATAACACCCCCTGCTCCCTCACCCTCACCCTCTATTCTATGGGTCCGCTCTCTGGGTTGAAGGTGATGGGTAGTGATGGTGGTGGGAGTGTTTATGTGTGTGTGTGTGTGTGTGGGGAGGGGGGTGTTAGGTGGTGGTGGTGGTGGTCACTGGGTGGTGGGTGGACGGGTGCATGGGTGGTGGTGGGGGGGGGGGCCACATATCCCTGCAGAGCGTGGGGATGCAGGGGATTAGCAAGGGAGGGACTGGTCCCTGTTGTCACACTCTCTTAATCTGCCTCCAATCAGCTGCAAACGCACAAAAGGGCCACGCCGGGGGAAGCGCGTCACCCCTATAATTGGCTTCATCCTTGCGGATTAAACTTGCTGCTGAGGCCCGTTTTTTCTTCTTCTTCTTCCTTCCTTCCTCCCCTCTTTCTCTTTCTCTCTCTCTCTTTCTCTCTCTCTCTTTTTCACTCTTTCTGCGAAAGCCCCCATGAGAGAGAAAAAAAAAAAAAAAAACAAGTGTGCGCCTTGAAGCTTAACGCAAAAGAGCTGGAAATAAATGAGAGCCTGCCTTAACCACCTGGCCGACTTCTCCAATTACAGTCATTAGCCTCTCATGATGCACTCGATGCCTCCATTAAAACGACTCTGGGCCTGGGTAGCACTCATCACTGTTTTGGGTGCACATGTCACCACTCCATGTAAATGAAGCATACCTGAGGCTCTTAATCACTGCCGTACTGGATGTGTGTGAAGGGTTATCTCCCACCGACAGTGTTGTCTGGACAGGCACCCCTTGTCTCGCAGCCAAAACCTTTCCAGTAAATTGTGTGCCGGTGGGTGAACTCTTAGAGGAATGTTTGACGGAACAGAACCATTTCTCAATACCGGAGATGCACTTCTGCATAGCAGTGTGAAAATAAACCAGTTTTTTTTTCCTCTCTCTCTCTTTTTTCTTGTAGGCGCTAGTAATGGTTGCAAATCAGGATGAATTGTACGTGTGAAAGTGGAACATTTTCTTTCAGGCCTTTTTTTTTCCCAACGTCCCTTGGTATCTTTTTTCTCTCCCTCCTGTAATTCAGCCTCATTAAACCACTCCACCAAATGAGGCTCTTTAACATATCGGCCCACTCCACAACCCCCCGCTGAGCGCCGGTCTTACAGACGCCTTTACTCAGAAGAAAGCTAACAGAGACGGCTGAACCTGAGGAACCTGACAGTTGACAGCCATTGCTTACAAGATCCAGGAGACAGTGGTTGGCCTTCCTCCCTAACACCCCCCTCCCACCCATCCATTCCACCATCAACCCACCCACCCACTCCCACTATACTCTCTATAATGATGGGCTTGCGACACTTCTAGAAAGATCTATTAATGTCGCCGCCGCCGCCAAAAGCCGAAGCCCTCTGTTCTGGAGGTACTCTCTTCAGTCTGCCTCCGACGGGGAGATTCCCTCTCGGCGCTGATTAATCCTCCCACACAAGTACCGAATAGACAGCGTGTGCCATCAGGGCTTACGGCTTACGGCTCTCAGACACCGCCACTATCACCGCCGCCGCCACCACCGCCACCTCTGTCATCATCACGGATGCTGCGGCTGCTTAGAGACTCGCTTTCCTTGGACACACTTTTGTTGTCTTCTGTAAGGCTTTTTATCTAGGGTTGCATATTTGCGTGTTTATTTCTGTTTCTCTCGCTCTGTGTGTGTGTGTGTGTGTGTGTGTGTGTGTGTGTGTGTGTGTGGCTTGAGAGGCTTCTACTAACAGTGTGAAATCCCTTTTTATTTGTTTCTCCCAGTTCAGTGGCTCAGTCTGAATCTGATAGTGCGCCTCAACTGTTTATCGGCTGCTTATCGCAATGGGCCCTGCACGAATCGGTGCCCTGCCTTAATCAAGCCGCCCCTTACCAGGAAACAATAAATCTGTGGGTAAGTGCTGGATAAGTGGGAATTAGGCTTCTCTGACTTCTGAGTCTGCCTCTCTCTCTCTCACACTCTCTCTCTCTCTCCTCCTCTCTCTCTCTAATTCTCACTCTCCCTCCCTGACTCTGTATTTCTCTCTGTCTCTCTCTCTTTCTTTCTTTCTTTCTCTCTCTCTCTCTCTCTCTCCGTCTTCCTCTCCCTCCCTCCTTCCCTATTTGGAGAGCTAACAGCTGGGGAGCATTAATGTAAGAGAAAGGGGGTCTGGTCTGAGTTTCCTTCCTTAGGAAGAGCGAGCGTCTGCTGAGTGTGGAGCCCGAGGGCAGGCCATTTCGGCTCCCTCCCTCCCTCCCTCCCGCAGCAGACCACTTACATGTGGCGTGTACATGTGGCTACCGTGGTCCATTAATAACGCACTGCTCTAGCCAGCTGTCGGCCTGCAGAAAAGTAACCGCTAAGGTATGCAAGGACACAGGGGCTGGCATGAGTGATTTAGGGACATTTAATGTAACGACTCAGATGCAAAGTGAACGCTTTGCGAGCGGAGCTGTTAAAAACGAGACACAGACTTGTGAGGCACTTGTGACAATGTTTAGACGTACAGAACGGATCGTGTTGAAAAAGGTGGAATTAAATATAGACTTTGCAGAAACGCCTTTTAAGGAATCCAGGTGCGGAGAGTTTCTCGAAGCAGCGCCGCGTCGCGTCTGGCAAGTGAGAACTGTATACATCAAACGCAAAAACATGATGGTTCCCAGCCACTCAGGTCATTCCCCCAAAATCATCACAGGGAGGGGGCTCTTTTATGATGTGTCAATGATGATGTGAGAATCACCACCCTTCTCAATTGAACAACCCCCACCCCAACTCCACCCTCAACCAGCATCTCAGATTTGGGCCCTGGATGTGGGGGGAAGGAGGGGGATGGGGATGGGAGTAGGTGGGGGGCAACAGCAGCTAGCGTAGCGCCTCTGCTTCACTGCCTTCAGTCTTACGAGAGGCATTAAGAGACCCTTTGATCTCGGCATGGGGGCAAAAAACAGAAATCTAAGCAGCCTCTGCAGATGAGGGCTTTACGGTGACTCTGCGTGCTTCGTCTGAGAACAAGGAACGCATTCGGAATGAATTAATGAGAGGAAGGTGAGCGAGTAAGTGTGTGTGTATGTGTGTGTGTATGAGAGAGAGAGTGTGTGAAAGAATGGAAATGGGGGTTCCTTGAGCGCCTTGTGTATTGCTGATAAGGAACCTGCCGGATGTGTGTGTATGCAGGCGATGCTTAGCACCCCCATGTTCTCCTGCTGTGGGACCATATTGAGAAAGGGATGATAAGGTATGAAAAGGTATGGAAAATGGAAAAACAGAAGAAAAGTGTGGAAAAGAGGGTACAGAAATGGAGTAACCACTACAGTATATAGTGTACTGCAACCACAACTCTCCCTGACACACACACACACACACACACACACACATACAAATCATACACACACACACACACACACACACACACACACACACACACACACACACACACACACACACACACACACACAAACATACAGTACTGTACACATTTCCACCAGCTGATTGTTTCCACCTTGTTGGGCAGGCCGGACGTCACTGTTGTTAGAGAAGAGTTCATCCTTGTGCTGTTTCCAAGCTGGCGTTCATGGTAACATAGCCTTCGTTGCCATGCCAAAACTGAGATGAGCCAGTATTATGGGATGTGTTAGTGGGAAGCATCAAGTATCCAGGCAGTGAGGCTGAATGATGGCTATTTTTGTACATGCACCCACCACCCAACCACAGACACCGACCACACACACACACACACACACACACACACACACACACACACCTGCCACGGTGGAATAAATTCTTGATTCACCCCTGACTCTTGTCTTTTCCAGTGGCCTCTGTCGTCAAACGCACATCGTCATGGAATTAGTTATGTCACTAGGCTGAGTGTCGCAGCAGTTGTTTTCACCTGGTTTCCGGGGTAACCAAACCACCATGGCAGCTTCCTTCCTGTTCATGACATCATATTGGCTGTGAAGCACACTGCCCCCCCTCCAACCCCCTTTTTTTGGTTCATTGTCTTTCTGAGTCACTGATCTGCTGTTGACTCTCCATTTAGGACTCATCCAGTGTTGGTGGGCATCCAGAAAAAGGGGGAAATGGTACAGTTCAGTGCATGTTCACTGAGTTGTTACATTTACTGGTTGCTTGTGTACAAACACACATTGGGCTATTTTGCAGTGCCTCTTCACTTCATTAAGTGTGCATAAACAACAATTAGGGATAAACATACAAGTCATAGAAAACAGTGATTGAGACAAAAATGATCTTACTACCTCTGACGAGAATGCACACACACACACACACACACACACACACACACACACACACACACACACACACACACACACACACACATTCATATTTATATATTTTTTATCTTGAAATGGCTCAGCAGACCAAGAACAAAATGTTCTGTACATTGCATTTAAATTTCACGCTCTGTTTATAGGCTTCTCAAAGACAACATACACACACACACACACACACGCACGCACGCACACACACACACACACACACACACACACACACACACACACACGCATGCATACACACACACAGTGCTTAACCACTTGTAGGCTCTGGCCCTGACTTCCAAACAGCTGGTTGTGGCAGTTAATAGAGCTCCAGTTTGGCTCTGAGCGCAGACCTCCTCTCTTTATTCTGGGTTGGCAAAGGACAACTGGCCACATGGCCTTCCACTAGCTACTGAACCACACACACACACACACACACACACACACACACACACACACACACACACACACACACACACACGCACACACACACACACACACACACACACACACACACACACACACACACACACACACACACACACACACATTCACTCTCTCTCTCCTACTCTTTTTCCATCTCTCTCTCTCTCTGTCTCCCACTCTCAAGCCTCTATCTGTCTCTCTGTCCTCAGACTGTCACAGAAAGTATAGGCTAAATGAACAAGAAGGCTTGTGTATACATAATGCACAATCAATCAAACACACACTCTCTCTCTCTCTCTCTCCCTCTCTCTCTCCTGACAAGCCCACACCACGCAGCAGACTGCTCTGGCAGCGACCCAGGCCTTCTGCATGACTGGCCTGAATGAGTATCTCTATAGCAACGGGAACGCGGGGCAGTGCCAGGGGAGCAGCTGGCGAGAGGTGGCAGATTACCCTCCGAACAGATTTACTGGCACTCCAGCCGTCTGTGCCCCACTGACGCGTTTGTTTGGGGAGGAGGCGGGCGCGCGCACAACAAAATTAAAGGAAAAAGGGGAACTTTTCTTTGAAAGAAGGGAAGAGAAGGAAAAAAAACAGGAGAAAGGCAAAAAAGGGCTGACTTGTGTGTAGAGATACAAGGGCTTTCACCAGAGGCCATCTGTGCATACTGTAGGGGTTGAGGGGGGTGAGTGTGTGTGTGTGTGTGTGTGTGGGGCGGGGGGTGCGTAGGAGTGAGGACGCACCAGAAGAAAGGAGGCCTTGCACTCCCCGACTACAGGCACATCTAACAAGCGTTGACTTTCTCCCGCTGTGCCGTTTGAAGGCTCGCTTTTCATTAAACTCATTCATTTGGGATTCACAGCTAGTGGGAAGCATTTATCCTATGTCTCGTTGTTCCTTCAAAAAGGTTAATAGTGACATTATGACACGGCCCCAAGACAGATAGCACTGTCTACCGGTGGGCCAATGATGATGACACACTGTGTTGGCGGACAGTGCCTCCATGCAATTCCCATCAAGCTTCCCCCTAATGCTTACTAACGAGGAAGGACATATCTTTTGAAAGATTTATGGGACTAATCGATCCCCAAATTAAACCAGACAAGCTTCTGCATTTTATGGACAATGCCGATATAATTTATCAGCCTGTGCTCTCCAACTAATTGCGCATGGGCTGGCAAATATTAAACGGCCTGCATTAATTTTTCCCAGTCTTTCTCTCGCTCTCTCTCTCCCTCTCTCTCTCTCTCTCTCTGTCTCTCTCTCTCTTGTATCTGTGTTCCATGCACAGATTTATGGCAGTGCTGTAGCCGCGGCCAGACAGTCGGCTAGGGGCACGAGCGTGAGCAAATCACTCACGCACAGGAAGTGATTTAGAGATGCGCCTGGGCTCCACGTGCAGCTCAGAGGAAGCGTTGCAGCAGGATAACACTTTACCTTGCCTGTAAAAAAAAAAAAAAAAAAAGAAACCTCACAAGGGTCTAAGTGATCGTTCATAAATTCATAAGCCAGACATTCATTACAAAATGCTTCGATGGCTGTTTTCATGTCTGCGTGGGGCACCAGTGGATATCGTCATGTCTCTTCAACGCACTAAGATGAGGAGCCAACCAGACGTCTGAGAGCATTTGGATCATAATATCCGAAAGAGACACCTTTCCCACAGTGCAGTCGTTGCTGTTTGCTGTTCGCCGACTTTGTTATTGCCGTATAGTGTACACCTGTTCCCATCAGAGCTCAGTCGAGTACCCCATCGCCGAACCGAGGCGAGGTGAGTCGAGACAGCGCTCTTCGAATTCAGACAGAGTTATGCTGTCTCTAAGGACTCGTGCCTCCATTAAAGTTTTTATGTGTGGCTATCTCTGTGATTTACAGGTTTTTATAGCGCCCTCGCAAAAAAGCATTAGAGTCGCTACGCTCTGCCTCTTTCCTGTAATGGACAAGCTTGTCGTTAAAGCACTTAATGAAATCCCTAACTGAGCAATAGTCGTGGCTAAAGGTTCAAGGCAGGACCCTTATATTGTACCAATATCCTGTTGATATCATATTCAGATTTCTATAATAAGCAGTCTGAGATGGAACAGGAGTCGTCTTGGCTGTTCACAGAATCCCCATGAGATAGTGGAAGTGATACAAGACACGTTCGCCTCCATTGTCTGTTCAGTTGCGACCTACAGTTCATGGTAATTACCGTACTCTGCATACATATATGTAAATCAGCATGGCCGTCATGTGAGATGGAGGGGTTTCAAGGACAAATATGGAGACAATGCTCGCTGTTTGACAGATGCAATTATTCTGGACACATGGAGCTGTCAGTGTGCCAGGCGGCTTGTTTTTTTGAAATTCTGTGAGCTGCATCTTGAGTTGGACTTTTGATTCTTCTCACAGTCTCCCAGAGTACAATTCCGCTCTCAGCGTTGTGGAAATGTTCCGCAGGAGAACACGTCAGGAGGTGATTTGTTGAGCATCATTTTCGGCTGTACAGCTGTGAGGGAGGGGTACAGCCTGAGGGACGGAGGCGATTCCCTCTTTTCTTCACTCCTTTTTTTTCTCCCTTTTTTTTCTGACTTCCCTCTCTCCAAAGCTGACCTCAAGAGAAAGGCCATATTTCTCAGTTATGTTTGGTGTGTAATAACACGTTACTTAGCTTTCCCATTTGTTTGCTCAGTTTGGACTGTTATTTTTTTTTTAAATATAATTCAAACATACAGTTCATTTCTCACTGTTTTAACACTGTATTTTTATTCCCTGCCTGTCATCTCGACACAGTGCAAACAGTATGGTGATAACATAATATTGCACACGTGGCAACTACAAAGTCTTGGCTTTTTTCGGTGTGAACAGCTGCTTCAGTTCAATGCCTGGGCTGCCTTTTGGCAAAGCCTGAAGTCATCACATTGGATTGATGGAGCTGTTAATTGAAACAGATCGGGATCTGGCCTGACCCCTACCTCAACTGGCCTTCGACACCCCTATGCTCTCAGATGTCAGCTTGACACACACACACACACACACACACACACACACACACACACACACACACACACACACACACACACACACAAACACAGAAACACAGAGAAATGGGAAGAAGGGAGTATCCCGTCACACACAGAGGAGATGGACAGAAATGGGAAAATAGTCCGGCTGCCAGGATATACCCCCCCACCTCACCCCCCTCAAACACACACAAACTCCACGCCTCCTTCCATGTAAAATATTGGTCCCCATGGAGTCTCTGTGTTGGTAATCTGAGAGAGAAGAAGGTCTCTTTGGTCTTGTTAATACGGTCATATCCGGCCTGAGGCCTCCTATGGTGCCCACCTCTTGTCCTTGGCCACATCCGCGCGCTCCACTCACTCTTTTGTTTTTGTGTTTTGCGCAACGCTTCTGTCAGGATACGGTCTGTGGAATGTTGCTACCTCAGCAGGTTTACAAGAGACCTGAAAGCAATTACTGACACTTTCCACAATGAATATGAACTTTCCACAACTTTTGTGTAAATCCCTTTACGGAGACTTACCATCAGCTTGCTGCCGGTTTGGAAGACTGAGTGTTTATTCTAGCCATGAATAAAACCTTGCAGTAATGAAAGTCAAATGAAATGAATGCAAGTGGACAGCAACTCAGTAAACACATCTTTTTCAGTGAAGCACCATAAATCCTTGGACTAATCTGTACAAACATCTGATTACATGACTAGCCTTCCAACTATCCCCTTCAGTGGAGCTGCTTCTCCTTCAGCCAGAGCTTGCAGTGTGAACCAACGCCATGACTCACTTGGGCCTGAGCACAGAGCCCCACTGTTCACGGGTGCCATACAGCCTGATTTATCAAGCCAGATTATTCTTACACTGACACTTGTGCTCTGATCTTAGGGCGAAAACATCTCCCCCGCGCTGTCATTAAACATGCAATGACACACCCCCTCCCATCCACGCCCCCGCCAACACCACCACCGATGAAAACACGCCGATGCATGTGACATGTTTTTCTATCTTTATTTAATGTTTTCCATACATCAATATTAATGTGCTCACAGGCCATGAGATCATGTGTTTTTTTCCTATGGACAAGCCATCCTGGTAAGTTTATTACATATGTATTAATGTGTTATTAGGCAATGCATTCACCTATTTGTGATTCATGTCAGCTTCAAGACATGAGTTTCTTTTGCACGCTGCTGAACACACAACACATTAATTCTAGAACATGTTTGCTGTGGATACCCGCCAGCTCAGCTAGTCTTGTTTGTACAACACTCCTTTGTAAATGAGGGGGAGTCTGATGCCATATTTTTTCCCATGGTTGACCCTCAAGTATATAAATTTATTTTGGATAAACCTGCGAAGGTTGTGTAAGCAAGGGGTTGTTCAGTACTCTGTTTGTATGTATGGATCCTCCATCATGTGTTTTGGAGGACAGGCCTCGACAGGCCCCCACCATAAGATTCGTTCCTCTCATCTGCTAATATGTGAACTGAACCACGAGTTGGTGCAGCTGCTTGCTTTTGTGTTCTGTTTTGTTTTGGGGTAAAACGGGGGGATGGGAGGGCAGAAAAGAGGGTGGAACTCCACTGTCCAACTGTCAAGGTCAGTGGTCAAGCTTGGAGTGAGTTGGTCTGGTCTTTATTCACTCACCACACACCGCACACACACTCCATTCCACAAGGAATTAAATGAGACGTGTACATACACACACAGAACAAACAATAAACATGCTCCACATAGCAATCTTCTTGTTTAATATGTATATGACAGAAACCAGGCACTGAATGTACAACTGTGCTGTCCGCACGTACGCCTACATGTTTGATGTTTATGGGCGGCTGTTTGACTCAGAGCTGATTTATTATCAACAGCAATTATGTGGCAGGCGAACTTGTTATTTCTGTCGATATCATGTCCTTAGTTTGACAGCAGTGAGAAAATGAAATTAAAAGTACTGTATAAACTCCTGTGAAAACTGAAATAACCATAAAACTGAGACCAACAACAGTTTCGCTTTAACAGCCATACTGCTTCGAAGAATTTATCAGCTAAACCACTTGCAGGAAACCATTTTAGCTGTGCACCTTTCCTGAACACAATGAGAATTCTCATCATCAATCTGCATATTGCTGAATGCTGAAAATCAAATGTTCAACTGTCTATGAAATGTTTAATTTTATTATTATTAATGTTTGATTATTGCAAGTAATATTTACAAACATTAAATTAATTATTTCAAGTTAAGTAGAAATGCTTATATATTCCTCAGCTGTCCTTAAAACACTAGTTTACATCACTTGCTCTCAACTCATCTGATCTCAAACAGACCTGGTTCACTCTTGTTTAATATGTATAGCGGCATGTGGATTAAACCAAATACCTCAGTTAATCTTTATAAACTAACAGACTGTAAAGGATTACAATGTCATTGATGAATTCCATGTATTGTGTTGTGTAAAGTCATTTGGGGTGGTGCAGGCGTGCTAATATTTAACACCTTACACTCTAGTTGACCCTGGTCTGAAGGCCTGCAGCATGCCATAGTGCCATTATCCCTGCACTGCACTGCTGCTTCTGGGCACTGAGTGGCCTGCAGCTGCTGTCTGGCTGTTTACCTTAGAGGTATCACCATTTTGAGTGGAGGGCAATTAACCCCGCGGCTAACCCCCCGGGCACCGGCCATGCCACTGCTCCACACACACACGGCTGTCTGTTTGCTTTACCACTTCCTGTCTTGGTGTGATGGGGGTGGTGACGGTGGAGGACTTGTCGCATTTATATCCGGGTCGTGACCTCCCAAGGTCAGCTGGTGTCTGGCTCTGTAAAAAAAAAAAAAAAAAAAAAAAAGGCTTTTTGGCAAGGTAGTGTTTTTTTTCCTGCTCCCAAAGACACCATCAAAATGAAATTAGTTTGAATTAGAATGACAGGAAACGTTTCGCCAGAGCCCTTAGTGGTCGTAATAAATAGATTGGAACAGAAGAGTGAGGGCCAAGGGGAATAAATTCATCCCTGGGACGGCCCACCTAACACTTTAATCTCCCCGGCACCGCTGGACTCCGTTTTATGGAGGAAAAGTCCATGAAAAGGAAAACTAAAACTGCGTATTAAGAACCAACAACAAATGACACTGAAATCCACTGTGTGTAGCCAATATGTCCAGACGAAGTAAAAAAAAAAAAAAAAAAAAAAACGTGTCTTTTCACAGCGGAGAATATAGTCTAGTTTTTACACGACAAAAGAGAGTAGCAACTTGGCCATAAACACCTCTTGCACCATTAGTCTCAGACACATGAATAGCAGCTATTGATGCAGAAGGAACATTTCTCAGCTCATATATTATAATGTTGACTTATGTACCAGTGTACTTAAAAAAATATATGTATAAGACAATGTTTTAGTTCAGTTTGCATTTAAAAAAAAAGTGTCTTGGAGTTTTACGCTGTCACCTGCCCTACAAAAATATTGCTTTAAGTTTCACTTTCTTACCACGGCGCGGAAAGGCCAGCTGCTG
>JAODXP020000027.1:9206195-9211195 GCA_027497455.2 Sardinella longiceps
ACACACACACACACACACACACTCACAGAGAGAGAAAGAGAGAGTGAGAGAGAGAGAGAGACTTGCTGATGCTTGCTTCTTTTCACTGCTGCTGTCCCATGTCTTTGTGCAAACAGATGACGCAAAGTTCCATAGGCCCCTGGCTAGAAATAGCGTCCTCTAAAATCATTAAGCACCTATTAAGAGAGGACACATTAGACACAACTAAATGCCGTTTTACAGTAAAAGATTGCCTCACAAGAAAACCTCAACATGCAGTAATTCCTCACACTATAAAATCATTCAATTTATCCTGATAAAAAAAATGAAAATGAAAATAGAATAAAATCTTAAAATAGCAAAATAGCTTAAGAATAGTATCTTGGCACCTCTTAATGAAAACAGCATCCCCACTCAACCCACAACCCCCCGCTCCTTCCTGCCGTGACTCGTTATGAATAATTAAAAGGCTCTGATCACGGCGGTGCTCTGCTAATTGATGTGTCTGATTGGCTGTGTTGTCACCGAGCCTCCGAGTGACATCCTTCACCCGGGGGAGTCGTTCCGTGGGCTTCCGGAAGGTCAGATTGAGTGGTCACCTCTGCCCTCTCAGTTTCCCCTTAAGTGACACGGTGAGTGTGTATAGCACACCACAGCACATAGCTGGAGCGCTGCCAGTCCTCTAGTCATGTAGTATGTAGAGTATGCTACAGATGTCGTACTAGTGTCCTATTGCACATAGGTAGGAACATTATGTACTCTATGTACTTATGGCTGTATATGTCTTCTTTAGGGGCTGCCCTTGAGAGGGCTATTGCTATTGGTTGATATCAGTGGGTGTTCATGTTTAGTATTGTTATCCCCATGAGCTGAGGTCCATTAAACATCAAACTTGATTCATTGTACATAAAACAGTAGGTGGTATGTGAACGACATTGACGTGGTAATAAATAGTTTTTTTGTGGAAGTGGTTGTGTGATGGTTCATTTTGATCTGACAGGTACTAATCACATGATGAAAATCGCACACACAAAAACACACACACACACACACACACACACACACACACACACACACACACACACACACACACACACACACACACACACACACACACACACACACACACACACACACACACACACACACACACACACGCACGCACCAACCAGACCTAGTCCACCTTTTCACACTCCATTTAGCTTTAAGCATGTTCCAAAGCGTCACAAAGACATCCACACCTCTGTCTCTATCCACCACCCCCCCCCCCCCCACTCTTCATCCTCCACCCATCATCCCTGCTCTCTTCCCCGCAGGAATATCGGCACTTATGGGAGGGAGAAAAGAAATCCCATTCCGGTTCTGTCGGTCAGAGGAGGAGGAGGAGGAGGATGACTAGCCAATCAATTATCAGAAGCAGCTAAGCGCAGCACTTCAGACGGCAGTGAGGAGCCCTCTATTAGAGCCGCGCTCTTTTTATACTGCCATTAAGGGCCTGGCAGGATGAAGGGAAATGAGGATCCCCAAGAGGATAGCCTATCACAGGGAAGGAGAGGAGAGGAGAGGAGAGGTGTGGGGGTGAGGGGGGCCTATGGGTGGGGGTGTGGTGAGGGTGGGGAGGGTGAAGGTGAGGGGGTTTGTTGGGGAAGGACAGGAGACGTTGATTCATGTGATTTTCCTGATGATTTTTTGATTTACTCTGAGCATGTCGAATCATAAACTCTGGCCATCATGTCAGTCTGGGAGGGCTTCTGTATTGATTTACTGGAGATGTCTATCCCTCCCTCCATTTCCTCTCTCTCCTAGTGAGACAGCACACACACACACACACACACACACACACACACACACACACACACACACACACACACTGTATGTGTATATGCACTGTATATGCACAGGCACCCACACAAAGAAAGAGAGAGAGACAGAGACCGAGATGGCAACTAGGGAGTCCATTTTCCTATTGTGGGGAAAGGTCATTGCGTTCAGTTTGTGATAACCTGAAGTCATTCATAGGCACGTCTGGTACGCTTGCCCCCGACTTGCTCTCTCTCTTTCTCTCTCTCTCTCTTTCTCTCTCTCTCTCTCTCCCTCCCTCCCTCCCTCCCAAACCCTCACTGTGAACAATTAGAGCCCCCTCACTGTTAATGAAACTGCTCACATTATAGGGAAAACAAGCCCTGCCTTCAATGTGTTCATCCTCCCGGTGACAGCTGTAATCACATGATAATTTACAGCCGGCGTCTACATCTGACGCTCCCTCCTGACATTATACAACCATGTCGAGATAGATAGTATTAACCTCTGAAACTGTGATAAACAAAAAAGCCGGATGATATTTAAAAAATCCACAGGGACGCGGGCACCAACTGCCGACTAATTAGTGAAAGCGCTCAAAATCTCTTAATCAATAGAAAGGGGTCTCTTTTGGCAACTCCCTTCTCATTAAAGACTGATTCAGAATCTAACGGTCTCTTCATTAGCTTTTTTTTTAGGGGGGGGGGAGAGAGAGAAAAAAGAAGCTCTCCAAAAATAGTGAACACCAGCAACATCCTCATTAAAGCTCCTGAGGCCGTATTCATCCAACAAAGGCTTATTTCAACAGCCGGATCGGAGCCGCTGTGACTGAGCCAAAGGAAGGACAGCCATTGGTGGCAGTTCAGACAAAAATTTCCGCTTCTCATTCTCAGTTTTGCAACCCCCCCCCCCCCCCCTCCACGTATGAAAGGGCTCATTTGAAAGAAAGCACTCAAATTCAAGTTCTTTTGTCTTCTGTTAAGTTGGTTCATGTCAGAAGTTGGTTGTTTTAGTGATTGGTTGGTATTTGAAGGTGTCTGGCTATAGTAAATCAATACTACGAAGGGGGTGATTGAGTATCCCAGATTGTGGTAAGTGGGCTGGTTGGAAATGATTTTTTTTTTTCTTCTTCTTCTTCTTTTGGACTGGTCGTGTGAAGCCATCTGCCATTAACTGCCATGGTGGAGATTTGGCAGCCAGGCATTAAAAGTTTGAAAAGAACGCTTCTTGGAAAGGAAGTTCGCAGAGGGCTCATCAGTATGTAGCACACGACTGAACGTCCTGCTGACCCCAAAGATGTTCACAGTTAGAGAGAAAGAAACTATGTCAAACACACACAAGAACATGCATGCATACCCCCCCCCCCCCCACACACACAAACACACACACACACACACACACACACACACAAACTTTCCAGAAAAGTGAAGATAGAAAGATGGTTGATGGTGAAGATTGCAGTATGTAGTGTGCACATTTCCAGTGGTGTCAGCAAAGGCAGGTCTTACGTAAACTGTAAAACACATCACACAGACATGTATGTCATTAGAGTTATGTGTAAATAAATATACATCATTATCAAACAGTACGCGGACCACATAGATAACTAACGGCACTTCAGCTGTTCTTTTGCATTAGTGTAATATTCATCTCCATTTGCATCTATACGATGAACTAAAGTGAAACAAATATTAGTGTTTGTGATTTTATCCATGTACAGTAGCACTGCCAGGAGATAACACTTTCTCTTAATTTCTCTTTAGCTTTCTTTGGCTTTTTTCCATATATTTATTCAAGCAGTTGCATCACCCTCCCCCATCTCTGTGTCTCTGTGTTAATAAAGGCACTCTGGTACTGTAGGCCTATTCAGGGCTCCGTTTCCTGTGCAGAATAAGTGATGATAACAGGTGACAGACTTGCAGTGGGGATTTTTCATCCGCTGCATCTTACGTCATTACTCCTGTTAGACAGTGTGTGTGTGTGTGTGTGTGTGTGTGTGTGTGTGTGTGTGTGTGTGTGTGTGTGTGTGTGTGTGTGTGTGTGTGTGTGTGTGTGTGGTCTGTGTGTGTTTGTTTCTACACATGTGGAGTCTCTCTCTCTCTCTCTCTCTCTCTCTCTCTCTCTCTCTGTGTGTGTGTGTGTGTGTGTGTGTGCTATAAGGGTCATCCGTTCTAGCTGTATGTAAAACTCATCGTCTGCTCTTGGCTCTCCAGCAGCTCCCTGCATGTCAAGTGGCACACTTTGCTCTCTGGCCCTCCTGGTTCCACCTGGCCTAGATTTGCACACGGCTATATGCACACACATGACACACAGACAAAGCACTCGCACATTTCCACTGGCGTGCTGCTGCTGCTGCAAAAAAAAAGAAAGACAGAAAGAACGAAAGAAATAAGGAGGAAGGGAGGGAGGAAGGGAGGGGGGATGTGGGGGGTGTAAACTTCCTCCAGCTGAGTGTTTGGTTTGGAAAGAAGGAGTCCCACCACAAACACCTCCCACCACCACCACCACCACCACACAACACACACCTCCACCTCCACCTTGTGCTGGATCCATTTATAAACTGGAGCCAGACATAAAAAGGTTATCTGGAGCAAGTGCAGAAAGGGCACAAGCAAAGGCTTCTGTTATGATGCCCTTGACAGCTGCTGACACAGCACAAACCAACGGTGGAAGTGTGGGGGTGGTGGTGTGTGTGTGTGTGTGTGTGTGTGTGTGTGTGTGTGTATATTTGTATTTGTGGTGGGGGGAGTGTGTGTGTGTGTGTGTTTGGGTGTGTGGTGAGGAGTAGGAGCAGAAGGGTCAGTGGCCCACGAAGGGCACGAATCGTTTATTCATCGGGGTCGGTGAGGTCACAGGGGACAACGAGAGGTCAGTGTCAGGAAGACATGATGCTCAGCCTGCGAGCTGTAGAGTAGGAGGACACTGCTATGTATGTGTGTATTTTTATGCATGTGTATATTTCTACGTGTGTGTGTGTGTGTGTGTGTGTGTGTGTGTGTGTGTGAGAGAGAGAGTGTGTGTGTGAGTGGGGGGTTGAGATACATGAAGAGAAATGGGGTGTGTGAGTGGGGGCTGGAGTCGGGCTTGCAAAGACCCTGGGTGTCTGCTCAGCAAAATCTGCAAGGACAAGATCAAGGGGTTTGCCTATGCATCTTAGTTGACCTCCACGTCCCACAGGCCCTCTGGCCCTATCCCCCCGTCCCCCAACCCACCCATCCTCC
>JAODXP020000027.1:9216195-9228695 GCA_027497455.2 Sardinella longiceps
CTCTTAACTAGCCTGCTATTCAGATGTCTCGGAGGTTTGGTCACGGTTTGAGAGAAGCTGCTAAGACAAAAAAAGGGGCTCCTTCAATCACATAACACACATTAAACACACATTAAAAGTTCAATAAGTCAGCCTAGTTGGTTATGTTTAGAAGCTTAGCTTCTACACAGTGTAAAAAATAATCTATTTGACATATGTAACAACATCCTCTTTTTATTTAAGCATGCACTATTTAACAAATATACCCTAGAATCAGCATTTCCAAAATCTATTATAGTGACATCCGCTGACCATGGTTCAGTTCCTAAATGAAAGTTGTATCGTTTGCATGTAGTTGAGGTTCAAAGGGTAAAACCCTGTCCTCTTTCAAACTCATACTGTAGATAGCCCTTGTGACCAAAACCTCAGAGAGGCACCGAGAGAGAGAGAGAGAGAGAGAGAGAGAGAGAGAGAGAGAGAGAGAGAGAGAGAGAGAATGCATTGTCATCTGGGAAGTGACTTTTGGCTTGAGTAAGGCGGTAAAAGAGAGTTCCGATTCCCACATTATGATGACATATGAATATGTGAACCCAATCTGTAACATACATCTGCTACAACGGTAATACCACGTCACGCTCACTTTTATTTGACCCTGATGATCAATATCCACTGTAAACAATATATCAGATGAGTAAATGGTACACATTACGTTACGAATAAGACTTAAAAGGCTAAAAAAAGGTGCAAATGTTTCAAATTTTAAAGAGTTTAAGACCTTTGGGAAAAAAAACGACTAAGCATTTGTAAATTAGCGTCAAGAAAATGCGATTCTTCCTAAGATTTTAAAACATCCAGTACATTAAACAAACTCCCTGACTCACAGAGAGAGAGAGAGAGAGAGAGAGAGAGAGAGAGAGAGAGAGAGAGAGAGGGGGGGGGACTCCTACTCCCAGCCATAGGCATACAAACAGACCCACACATTCACTCTCCCTGCCTAATCACCAAGCGATGGCGCTTGACCAAATATTTGTTGCTCCGTGACCCTGCTGGAGTGTGGCATTAGTTGTTTGCTGGCGGCTGGCCTCGGCTGGCGTCAGAGGCGCTCGCTCACACGTGTGGCCATGGCTGCCCAGGGACGCTGATTGGCCCACATGGAGACAGAGGCCTTGTGGGATAAGAAACCAGGGTGAAGGATGAAGGATGGAACAAACAGCCGCTGCAAACACACACACACACACACACACACACACACACACACACACACGCACAAACACACACTCACATACACACACACATACACACACACACACACACACACACACACACACACACACACACACACACACACACACACTGTCTGACACACACACATGCATGCACACAGGTATTTATAACATGCAATAACTCATGCCCATACACTCACATACTTGGGACAAACAAACAGAAACAGAAGCATACTTGAACACACACTCACACACACACACACACACACACACACACACACACACACACACACACACACACACACACACACACACACTCACTAACGTCAGCACCCAAACATCACTGACCTATTTCTCACACTTTGCCTTGGAGTAAGAAAGTACTTTCAGGGTGGTCCTATCTACTACCTATTTGCAACATTTACTGTAACACTGACGCTTCACAAGTGTTTCAACAATTCATTTGTTCCCTCTGTCATCTCTGATCTCTGGACCAATAGGCTAATATTTACTAACCCCATCACTCAATAGAAATGAAACATACTGTACAGCATGGGCACCACGCCTTGGCAGGACAACATGGGTGTCAGTTCCATACGTTAGGCTGAGTGCCTGCAGTAAATCCTCAATGGCTGGCAAAACAAATAGCCGACTAGATTCTGAGCTCATGTAAGATTATGTCAAGTGTAAGGATAAGAGGTTTATTTGTTTAAGATCAGGCTTGTGTTTTGTTTATGTTTGTTTGTTTGTTTGTTTGTCTGTGTGTGTATGTTGCCCATGAGAGCATGCGTTCATGAGTGTGTTGGTATGTGTCAGTATGCAAACACTCGCAGGCTGTTTCAAGGTCTGCTTGGGGCTTTTTCTGTACATGCAACAGATGCAGCAAGTTGTTGTGAGGCATTGGCTAGCTGGTGTGTGATTGAGGCGGATTAGGGTCTCACAGAGCAGCAGAGTTTAGTGACTTCCTGGTGTGCCTCACCTTCTCTCCTACTCCTTCTTCTCCTCTCCCTTCTTTCCCTCTCCTCCTCTTCTCTCCTCTCCTCTTCTGTCCTTTCCTCCTCTCTCTCATCTCTCCTCACCTCTCCTCCTCTCCCTTCCTCCCTTCTTCTTTATTTCTCTGAGAGCCGGCTGGGGTTGTTGCGAAATGTGCCGTGCTGGTGGCCTTGAAATTGCCGCTGTGAGAAAGCCAGCAGCTGCAATGGAGCCCTGACCTTCCCCTCCGAGCCGACCAGCCTCAGGCGCACACACACACAATCTCTCCATTCTAGAGAGAGAGAGAGAGAGAGAGAGAGAGAGAGAGAGAGAGAGAGAGAAAAGAAGAGTTGTGAGAGGGGAGGAAGGAGAGCTGGTGGGCTGTTGGGAAGGGTGCTAAAGCATCTTATGGATTCGGAGTCGGCCAAGAAGCACTGTAATGTGATGTGTCATCCCTCCTGCTGGTCACCCATAATCCTTTGGGGGAAAGGGTGCAAGCTGCTCCTTTTGACACGGCGTGCCGGCATTTTCGCCTGTGCCGCAGATTTTACTGAACAAGCATGGCAGGGGTTTAAGGGTATTGGTGTGTGTGTGTGTGTGTGTGTGTGTGTGTGTGTGTGTGTGTGTGTGTGTGTGTGTGTGTGTGTGTGTGTGTGTGTGTGTGTGTGTGTGTGTGTGTGTGTGTGTGTGTGTGTGTGTGTGTGTGAGTGAGTGAGAAAGAGAGAAATGGGATGAGGATGTTTGAGCCAAATGTCAGACATGTTTGCTCCAGTGTTGGCATGTTTCCACATATTAACGTCACTATCCCCTTTCACCGCATCTTAGTTCAGCTCTTTTCACTGAACTCATCTCCTCTCATCTCAATTTTCATGAATTCAGCAAGTTATTTCAATCCAAAAACATTTTGGAGGAATTTCAAAATTGCTATTGTGTACCTTTTGGTGCAACAATGGTGATGCAGAAATGTCTTTGTTGTCTCTGTCTCTGATTTAAAAGCTCTCAAAGTGAGGTAACGCATTTGAATCCCTATCTAAACTATCATGTTAGCTGTCTAGCAGTCCATATGGTTAGCCCGACACCCGCCGCCCTGCGCAGACGAATAATTTAATACAAATTGCTTTACATGGCGCTTCTAATATCGCAGAGCACAACAGAGACTCGTAAAACACACGGCCATAAACAGCACATATCTCAAATGCCAAACGTGTCAGGAATGAAACTACAAAAGCACCCACACACACACTCACACACACACCCTGCACCCCCCCAACAATACCTATCTCCTCCGAGACAAGCGCCCCGCACGCGGACAGTGCAGCACGTCCTGTAATAATTCATGTTCAATATGGCATTTTTCTTCCTCTTCTGTCCACCCCTGCCGAGGTGATCATAAAAGTGACAGCTGTTGCCGCCCATTAAACAAGAGTAGTAAAAACTGAACAAAGCATTCTGCTGGCCTGCTGACTGTCCCAGCACCACCCAACCAACCCCACCCCACCCCACCCCCAACCCCAGCCCTCCATCTCTAAGCTGGGAGGGGAGTTGGAGTTGGGGAGGGAGGTGGAGGTGGAGCTGGAGACACCAAAAAGCTTGTCTCCCTGTGACCAGCACATCCGGTTTGGTCAAAAGAAAAAGACGGGGGGTGTGGTGAGGGTTTGTACACATGGGCCCGACGGACAGTCGTGTGTGTGTGTGTGTGTGTGTGTGTGTGTGTGTGTGTGTGTGTGTGTGTGTGTGTGTGTGTGTGTGGACAGGGAAGCGCGGGGAGCGCCGGGGCAACTAGCCCATGTGTAAGAGGATTAGAATAGATCCTCTGATGTCACCGTCTGACCATCAAGGCTTCACCTGGCCATGACCCCCCCCCCCCTCCCCTTACCCCCCCAAAACCTATTCTCTCTCCCGCTCTTCCTCTTCACCCCCTCCCTGTCTGTGTGTGTGTGTGTGTGTGTTTGTATGTGTTTTTGTGTGTTTGTGTCCCGGTGACAATGACACTAATGGGGTGGGCTTGTGGACAGTATAGGGGCCAGTTAAGCAGGGGGCTGTCAGTGGGTACAGGGTGTACTCTCATCCTCTGGCCCCGTGGCGAGCCTCAGGGAGGGATTACACACCAAGCCAGCCCCCCTTGCTTTTGTTTAAAGGTACCAGTGCTAACATACTGTGGAGGAAAAGCATATTATGCAAAAACATTGTCACCAGATTTATCTTGCACTTGACTTGAATATTTACACTTTCATTAAAAAGCTATCTGTATGCCACTGTGTGTGTAGCTGTCACATCAAATCTTCTTTCCATCTTTTCTTTCCTTTCCTCCCCTTTTCCCCCCATTCTGCCATTGTCCCTGTGCACAGGAGAGGAAAAGGGGGCCATAAGGAATGAGGTAAGGTGGCACGTGAGTCAGTGACGCCATTTGTTCACCAAAGGGGGGAAAAGTGGCAGATGGCACACGCTCTTCCCTTCTTCTCTCTCTCTCTCTCTCTCTCTCTCTCTCTCTCTCTCCTGGCTGTAAAGTGAGGGCATCTTGAATGGCTTTCACGCCCTCCGCACAAGCCATTGTCACGATCAGCTGCTCAGCGGGGACAGCCGGCAGGGCTTGGGAAAGCGACGCTGAGTTATGGTCGCCAAACTTGGCGAACTCGGGGCAGCAGGTTCCGCTGACATCATCGACCTTCACCTCCCAGCTGGCGAAATAACTTGCACTCGTTATCAAGTTTTTTTTTCTCTCTCTCTCTCTCTCTCTCTCTCTCTCTCTCTCTCTCTCTCTCTCTCTCAGACAGGAGACATGACAAATATGTGAAATATGTCTGACCTTGGAACATATTTAGTAAAAAAAAAAGAGAAAAAAAAGAAAAAAAGAAAAAGCAAAATACTCCTTTTACAGAGAATCATGTGCTCTTAATGAACTGTTCCTTTTCACAGGTGTAGATTCTCTGAACATGATGATGGTCATGTGGAATGAATTTTTCTATGTGCTGTAACATCCCAACATAACACAATATAGCGTAGCCTACTTTAGGCTATATTTACAGTATGATCACTCATCCCAGGACAGACAGACAGACAGACAGACCCTCACTGAGTGCTTGCATGCACTGCAATAGAGTGCAGAGTGGACCATGCAGCTAGAGTGGCTCATAAAAGCACCAGTGGCACATTCCTGCAGACGTCCAATTCATGGACTAATGCTCACGGGGGAGCTACTGGAACAAAGGAGATGGAATTTTCCCAGAGATGGGTAACTGCGGCTCGTGCACACACACGCACACACACACACACACACTGGAGACTCGCATGGCTTTTTGAATTAGGCTAATTGCAGGCCGGTTGCCTGTTGCTGGTTGTGGCTGTGTGTAGTCCCCTCTCTCACCTGGGATTAACCCCTATTAGTTAATAACCTTGCATTAAACCGACGCATAAACCCCCCGTACGCTCCCCCACAAAGGAGGTACATCCACGGGGGCAATCCATCAGTGTTGTTGTGGCTGGTGGCGGGCACAGCGCCGGGTTTGGGCGAATCCCATTTGGTTATTGCGCCGCTCTTTCTAGAGCGCGTGCCCCCTAGCATCTGCTGCGCTCAAATCTGTGAGTCAGGATTAAGTGTTTACAGATGGCTTTCATTCTACGCACATAAACTCAACATATTGTCCATTGTTAGAGTAGGGCTCTTTCACACCTAGTGCTTCCAGGCATAATGCACTGACAAGCTCTTCACCACGTCGCATTAACATTTTGTCACCGAGCCAGCCCTTTTTGAAGTCCCCAAAACAGCTTGCTTAGAGAGAGGTTAAATGGCTTGACTCCAGAGAGACAAGCTGAAGTAGACCGCAAAAACAAACACAGGCACAAGCACAATGATTTTTTTTTTTTTTTGGAAAGAGGGGTGGTGCTTGACAAAGCTTGGTTGGAGATAACCTCACTACCACTACCCAAACTATAGCACCCCTCCTCTTCCCCACTGTCAACCCTTACTCAACCCAATCTCTGTTTGAGGTGTGGGGTCACCCTGACCGCTATGAGTCTACTCAGTTCAAAGGCAGGGCAAACAGAGAGATATAGAAAGAAAAAAGGACAAATAGAAGAGGGGAGAAGGTGGAGGTTGTTGAACCTGATGAGCTGCAGTGGATGATATGGGGAATATTGAGAAGGAGGTAGAGGATGACAACAGTGGTAGGGCAGCGACCCTTTTTTCCCCTAAATGAACTGATTGATCTGCTTGTGCCGAAAGTCAAACATCAATCAATTACAAGGAAACACCACGTCATGATCACACAGCACAAACTCAAGGGCACGGACCATTAGGAACAAGCTGTTCAACAAAACAAGCCCCATCCCATAATAAGGGCTGAAAGAATACACCTAGGGCTAAACTACAAAGCAGAACGGTTGGATCAATGCTATTTGTGTTTACATTGCATCTTTCAGTGTCAGACCTAAAAAAAGACTTTCAGTCAATCAATCAGTTAAAACAATCATTGATTTAACATGTACATTAATATTCAGCATTCCAATTCAGTGGAATTCAGAATTAGATACAGCATAGTCTGAATAAGATCCTATAGTCCAAGTGACTGAGAAGTGATATTTCAAACACAAGCTCTAATTCCCACCACACGATTACTTTTTCCTCAACACACCATTAACCATTTATTTACAGATGCAAGGATCAACAAAGAGGTTGACTTTAATTGGACTATGCTGTGCCACATGGAAATTCATGAAATATTAAATAAACTTGTGTAGACACAGTAGTCACAATATTGTTGTTTTCAGAATAAGTTCACTGGTCGCATTACTGTTGTTCTCAGTGGATTCCAATAATGAATTCCATGGGTTTCATCAACATTGCAAACACCAGCGTAACATTTCCTTTTCCTTCCATGCCCAATACGACAGTTGACCTGGAAGTAAGGAGCGAGTGGACAGAATTGAATGGACGGTCGAATCTTACATTCCCTCCATAACAGAGGGATGCCTCTTCTCTCCTCTCCAAGTGAGTCATTTCCCTCTGTCTTGTTCTTCAAGGGCACTTCCTTCCCTACCACACAAGCTCTTTTATTTATCTCGGTGGACTTGGAAATCTCCATAAAAAACAACATGTAAAAATGTCTATTATGACAGGTTATGTATAAGCAACTTTCAGTGGGATATAACACATTGTTTGAATTGTTTTGGGATGTCCTAACTGTGTTGAATTGTTCGTTTGAATTGTCTTGTGATGTCCTAACTGTTTTAGTTATTTTTCTTTGAAACCACTTGAAGCACATTTGACATCTTAATCTTTCTTTGGTACAGCTGCTTCATTTTGAACAGACATGCAGGCTGTCCAAACTGACATCCATGTCAGCTAAGAGCACATGCTGGTTATGAGGGTGGAGTAATTGCATAGCTGACATCACATCAGGTGGGGTAACTTGTTTTGGGTTGCCTTCAAAATGTCACAGGTAACCTGAGACCCAAGAAGACATAAAGCTCAAGAGGTGCTATAACATGTAACATGACACATGATGGAAAAACAGCAAATCTTTTTGGATATTATTTATTTTCCACGTCTGAGTAGATACAGACTTTCTGACAAAGAGTGAACAAAGAACAAGTCACTGAAAGACAGAGAGAGACAGAGAGAGAGAGACATAGAGAGAGAGAGAGAGAGTGTGAGAGAGAGAGAGATTTGCTAACTGTTCTCAGTGGAGCCATTCATAGCCTTAAACCCCTGGAAATGACTGTGTGGAATTCTTGGAATGTGCCATCTCTCTCTCTCTCTTTCTCTCCCTCTCTCTCTCTCTCTCTTCCTCTGAGCCACTCTCCACCCCTCCTCTCTCTCTCTCACACACGCTCAGTGCAGATCAAAAGGCTTGAACATTAACTTGGCTGAACTCACAGACCCAGAGGCCTCGCTCTCAGAGCGATTTCCAAGTTCAAGGGTCCTTGTGAACGCAGCATGTCAACAAAAAGGCCTCACATTGAGCAGGTACACGTGAGGGCAGAGGTCGGAGGTCACCACAGATACAATACGTCTGCCGAAAAAGACAGAAGAGCCCATAACAGGAACACCCCAACATGTCAATTTAAGGCGTTAACGCTAATTAACGTCAATCACCTTGCAACCATGTTTCAGCTGCCAGCTTGTCATTTTTTTCCACAGCTGTCCTTTTTTTTTGGGCGAGCCAGCAAACCCGGGAGAGACCCTTCTCAGCTATCTCACCTATCCCAAAGGTTATCACTATCGCTGAATGGCAACGAGCGCAGCTACGAGAGTTATTTTTGCAATCGCCCATAAAAGTTAACATTTCACAACAGGTGGCCTCACGGGAGAAGCAATTTTCTGGATTTCACCACATTTGCGGAGTGGCTGAGGGAGATAAAGCCACGCGGCATAAATCAGCATGACCTAGAACACTCTCTGCTCCGAATTAACGTGACTCCTCAGCCTGGAAATGATATATGTGTCAATTTAATTAAACCAGGCCAGCTCATCCCTATCTCATAGTAGTAATACAATGCACACCCCAGCCTGCTTCCCCTGCCTTATCTATATTCATAATATTTTGGATCCCAATTGCTTGATTAATACTGATACTCGCATGGAAAATGATAGGATATGCTTTTTCAATGTTTTGTTCTGATTTAAAATGTACAGACTGGTTTATTTAGTTATTTTTTTAAAAAGGTAGTTGTTTTCGAGTGGGACTGTGGTGAACTTTATAAACTCATCATGCTCTGTTGGATGTGTGGACGTATTCACACTCTTGCCCACATTCCTCTTCCCCTTGTCACTCCTCCGGAGGCTGAGCTTCAATCGCTTTCTCACGGTGCAGCCCGGGGGCCAAGTCCAACCAGCCTCGCTGCTGAGACAGTGCCCTCAGTATCGCACGGGAGCAAAAAAGCTCGACTCGCCGCCCATAAAACACAGATAAACAATGGGCCCCCGCTCAGCTCCTCCGCGTGTGGAGCTCATCGTAAAAGAAAACTTTGCACTGCGGAGCCAATGGAGGCCTTTTGATCTATCGCCGCCAACACCCCCCAACACACACACACACACACACACACACACACACACACTTCTCCCTCATTCACATAAACCTCAGCGCCAAGCCTCTTGCCTGCTGCTCCCAGGACTGGCGCATCCCACTGTCCTACTGCCATACACACACACACACATACACACACACACACACACACACACACACACACACACACACATCACATAAAACCTGGCCAGCATCCATCACATACGATTCGTCTGGCACCGTCTCAGGAAATGAATGATATCCGACTCTCCTCCTCACAGCAGCACAGAAGTGGATTAGGGATCAATTAAAGGAGTGGTTCTGGGTGTAGCCCCGTATGAAACAAAGTTAAAACAGAGGGAAGGCTTGTGCATAAATTATCTACTGTCTGATCACCTGATGTGATTTCAGCAGGAATGAAATTTTATTTCAGTGATTCATTTTATGCGCACCATCATGTATGTATGGACACTGCAATACGACGGTACTGTAAGACTACATTGTATGTCTTATCAAGTCGTTTCAATCATCTACAGACTTAACTGTGGCCTGTGTATGCATGCTCTTTAATTGATCAGACAAGCTGTCCTCCTTATCTCAGAAAAACCCATGATAAGAAAGACGTTCTCTTATAATTGTTCTCTAAGAGAACACACTGACTGTGACATGGATCCGGTGTTCCATGATTCTCATCACATGACCCAAAATAGTCCCCTCAACCCAGCACCATCTCCATCCCCTGTCTTCTCTGCTCTGTGGGAGAAATTATGCTCTAGACCGATGATGCCGTCAATGTGGCACAGGGGTCCAGTATGGGTGATTATGATGGAGGTGGTGGGGACGCTACTGGTGGTGTTAGTGTGTGTGTGTGTGTGCATGTTTGTGCATGTGTGTGTGTGTGTGTGTGTGTGTGTGTGTGTGTGTGTGTGTGTTGGGGGTGGGGGGTCGCTGAGCGTTGAATAAAGAGGCTACAGAGCCTGGCAGGGGGCTGGCGGGGGTCCAAGTGCAGACACTGAGCGATGGGGACCACCGCGCAGCAGCTGTGGCCCTCCGTCACAGGCGCTCTCTCGGGCCCAGGCAGGGGCGGGAGCCAGCTTCCTGCAGGGGAGCACGACAGATTTACTACACCGCCACGGCAGGATGTCCTGAAGAGCCGGAAGCCTGTGTGTGTGTGTGTGTGTGTGTGTGTGTGTGTGTGTGTGTGTGTGTGTGTGTGTGTGTGTGTGTGAGTGCGTGGGTGGGTGATGTGTATGATGTGTGTCAGTGGATGTCGGCAACATACTTCTACCCACACAAGAAGGTATAGTTCTGTAAGTGTGTGTGTGTGTGGTGTGTCTGTATGTGGATCTTTCCAACTGCAGCCCACAAAAGGATGCATATTGTGTGTGTGTGTATGTGTGTGTGAATGTGTGTGTGTGTGTGTGTGTGTGTGTGTGTGTGTGGGTACTTGTGTTGCTTCTTGCCCTGCTGCCTCCTCCACAGTGATGTCATTACAAGACTGCCTCTGTTTCCTTAATGGGGGACTGACTCTGAGGAGGGGAAACAAGAGAGGTCTTCAGACCGCTCACTGACATCAGTCTGTACAGATGAAAGCTCGGCGCGCAGGCTGATTTCCTTCCCAGCACAATGGACAATCACTGTCACACTCACTGCCAATTCTTACCCTGTCTCAACCCCCCCACACCCCATCCCATTCCATCCCACCTCCCCCTTAGCGCCTCTTCGAGTTTTAAAAGCCTCAAAAGAAAACTGGCCTTTCACATGCCGCTAAGTTCTGTTTCCATTCATGACTCACTGCTAAGCTGTCTGCAACAGGGAGATGTGGCGTCCAAAAGGAGACCTGACAACCACTATTTTACCACCATAACTGTCTCCTTCGATTTTTTGGAAAAAAAACGAGACGGGAGTTAAGGGAGCTCTGAACGGCTACTTAACATTTCGAGAGCGGCATTTAAATATCACATCAGTAACAACGGACTGATTCTTCCCCTAGCTCCAGCCTGACCAAAAAATCTGACAGGTCTCTCTCTCTCTCTCTCTCTCTGTCGACATTTGGGCTGTGATGTCAGCTCTGGCATACTATAAGCTTAGGGGGAGGGACGGGGGGACGGGGGCATGTTAGCGTTAAGGCTAGATTGCGCAACATTTCCATATTCCGTTGTGTAGACAAGGGCCCCTGGTTCTACACTCGCCTCATTTAGTGTGTGTGTCACCCATCAGTCTCTCTGAAGAGAACATGGTCTCGCTGGAGACTGCTGTTCCCCCTGTAGCCCCTAGAGAGGAAGCTATTTAAGGCTGGACCTGAGGGGGAGCTATTTAAGGGTCGGACCGGAGTGGCGGAGACGGTAGACGGGTGGAGGAGACAGAGGAGAGTGGAGGTGGAGGGTGGAGGGTGCAGACGCCTGGCGGCTCAGCTGAGCGCCGCCACAGCACAGAGGAACCCCTCTTGTGGACGCGCTCCTGTCCTCCTCTCCTCCTCATGCTCTTTCCCCCTCTCCTCTCCTCTCCTTCCCTCACTTTACACAGCAGAGCATTCACAGCTAAGAGAGCTGCTCCATTGACTTGCCTGTGAGTGAGTGTGTGTATGTGTGTGTGTGTGGGTGGGTGGGAGAGATGGTTTCCGCGTGATGTGTGCCTACCACACCACTTAATAGCGAACTCGTGGCGCAGCCAAAACACATGGTCACTCCCGGCTGTCTGCTTGCAAGGAAACAAAAGACCACACATAATCACTCTCTGTATTGTTTCTCTTTTTTTTTTTATTGTCACCCCCCCTGCCCCCCCCTCACTGCCACCATCCGCCCACCCATTCCATTCCATTGCTGTTTGACTTATTGTGACTGGAATGTCTCGTACACACACATGCAGAGATGAGGCACTCATTCAGAGGTTGCCCACTGACACAGGAAGTGACTGCGCACTTGCACACTGCAGACACTTGGCACGCTCCAGCCCTCTGCATCACCAGAGGAAGGGCAAGATTTCCACAATAAGATAAAGAGAGCTTAAAAGGCCGGGGGTGGAGGTGGGGTGGAGGTGGGGTGGGCCAGCACAAGTCGTGGTTGCCAGCTAATTCATCCGTCCCCTGGTGGGCATTTAAAAAGCGAGCTGCAAAGTGTATGTGCTGTGTGTGTGTGTGTGTGGGTGGGTGTACAAGTGTGTGTGTGTGTGTGTGTGTAATGAGGGAGGCGGCAGGGGTAGACAGAGTGAAAGCTCAGAATGCACATCCTGTGAAGCGCTCTGCAGAAGTGTGTGAATGCACCCGTTGACCTCAGTCTCAGTGTCTGATGTATGAGTGACGTGACGTATAGTACACACGTGT
>JAODXP020000027.1:9231195-9331195 GCA_027497455.2 Sardinella longiceps
TCTTTGACTTCCTGTTAGATTGTGTATTCAGTCAGCTGATGCATCCTCCCTACCACACAAAGATAAATAAGTGAGAATTTCAGAGGAACTCACTGAAATCAAGCCCTGTGGCTCTGAAATAGCTTGACACGGACTGACAACTTGACATTCGAATTTCCTCCTAGCAGGGGCCAAAGCTCTGTGTTGCACTAAAAACTGTATTTGTACATTTATTCGTAACATTGGGAAATACTTCGAAAAGTATTTCCTCAGAAGGTTTAAAGGAGAAAAACAGAATATATTTAGCTCTGGTGAAACTATGCTGAAAGCCTGAGAAAAAGTGAAGTAGTTCTAAAAAACTGCTAAAATGGCACATTTTTGCCATACTTCTAATGAATTTCTCTCTATGAATGCTCTAAGGTATGTTCCTCTTCTTTTAAGTTCATGTCGCATTGACCTGTCAAACTGAGATTTTCCTGCTAGCACTTGTTTTTTTTTCTGCATGCAGAAATTTCCCCCTTTTGCCTTTAGTGACTCACTCTCCCCCTACACACATACACACTCACACTCGCACACACATTAACACACACACACACACACACACACACACACACACACACACACACACACACACACACACACACACTTACCTAAAAGAATATCCACTCACATGTTTACAGATGCGTGTTAAAGGACACTCACAAATTAGGGAGAGTCCCTCAACCCACACTGTCAAGAACCAAGTCCTTGCAGGGAACTTGGACCAAAGCAGGTCTATTGAGATCACTGTAGGAAGCTTCTTGAACATCTTAAACCTGAGGTTTCCGCCTCATGTGGAGTCAGCACAAAACAATCTTGATATATCTATGGCGGATCAAAATCATATGCTGTAGGCGGGACCATGAAGAAAATGAAACTTATTGTGAGTGTAATCAGTTAGTGTTCAGATGAATCACAACATTAATCTTATAATCTAATAGCAACACGCACAGTATGTTGGACACTATACAGAGATGTCATATGCAGCTCTTTGATCACTGCTTCATATTTAGTGATAAGATAGGATTATATTATTACAAGATCTTTAATAGGCTAAGCTTCATAACGGTCACAATACAATGCATGACAAGTAAACCAACCCTGTAATAGGCTACACAGGCAGCTGAGACACTTGAAATGTTACATGTGGACTGAACCAACATTACACATTGCTTGGAATTGTTAAGCTATATTGAAAAAAAAAAAAAAAAAAGTCTTATAACAATGTAATAACACATTTTATGGATTTGTCAAAAGGTGCATTAAAGTTTAGCTAAGGAGTTAACATGTTCTATTAACCCTGTATCCATAATGAATTATAAACATAACTATGCATCTATAGCCAGTGGCAGTCCGCACCGCAGACAGATCTTGAACCCGCCACCCTGCCAGCTACAACAAACCCACGGCATGGGAGTCGAACGCTCCAACCACTGAGCTAAAAGCCCAGGCTTCTAACTCAGGAGTTAGAAGCGCCCATAAAGGAAAGAGAGAGAAGGTGCCCATCAAGGAATTGAGTTGTGAGGATTTACACACTGCTGCCAGCTAGCCGTTACATAACTATATTTAGCCAAATTCACCTTAACTCCACGTGTTAGTCAGTGTCAATGCTTTTAACAATTTATGAGTCGATTGGTTTGCAAATTTGAGTGCTCAGTGCATGCTCTAATGTGAGATGAACATATTGGCTCATGAAAATAAGTCAGAGCATGGTTCAATACAATAAATAATTAATTTCACACCAAATAAAATGTTCACAACAATTACACAAGCAACACAAGATAGAGCCCGCAAGAGGCAAAGATATATGCAATGTAGTCACCCATCCATGCACACACACACACACACACACACACACACACACACACACACACACACACAGATACACACACACACACACACACACACACACACACACACACACACACACACACACACACACACACACACACACACACACACACACACACACACACACACACACACACACACACACACACACACACACACACACACCTGCTGGACTTTAGCACACAGCAAAAGTGTGGATGAGCTTGTAGGTTCTAGTGCCCCACTAATGAGCAACTAAGGAGCTGAGTTACTGAGGGCAGGAAGGCTCACCAAGGGGAGGAGGGAGCCCAGGAGAGACACACCACACATGAAGACATGGATCCAATAGCCAAAACACCAAGTGCACCACTGCAGGAAAAGTGAGGGGGGAACCACCACCTGAGAGCCAGCCCGCTATCCACCTTGCCCCACAGCTCCAGTCTTGCAACATAAGGAAGCATGTCAAGCTTGATCTCTAATATCAAATCACACACACTCATTTTCTGAATACACACGCGCATGCACAGACATTTACGCACACACTCACATGACACGTGCATTGATGCACCAGTCATACACCAACAAGGAACACATAACAAGACAGACAAACAACATTGAGAGCCACCAGTAGCAATGAGGCAATGTCATATGAGTTACATATAAAAAAGGACAAGTTTAACAGGACAAAATACAAGCGCACAATAGCCTGGGAATTCCCATGCTCCTTTGCTCGCTTATTTCATTTCACTCTGCAGAGGAGCATGGTGACTATGGCCGTTTTTCTCGCTTACTTTCGGTATCCAATCGCAGAACAAAAAGGGATTTGTACGGCCCTCGATTGCATTTTACGTCACGTGGTGGCTCTGGTATTGGCTCCGAGGTATGTACAGACGCTATGATAGACATTCGTAGCGCCCAATAAACGGCTATGGACAATTGTAAACGATGCTTCCGCTACGAGAAATGCAATAGGTAGGTCCCCAGACTAAATATCACTTGTGATTTTAGTTTGGCATTCGCCAGGCTAAGCGCACAAGAGAAGCAGAGTGAAAGTATGTTGCGCCCCCAAACTTTCACGAAACAAACAGAGAAAACAAGGCAGAAGTCGTTGATGATCGAGAAGAACAGTTGGCCTTCCTCATGCACAGCTTTGTCTATACAGCACACAGCAGCATTAGCTATCAAAACAGCATATCAAATACAAACCAACTCATGTCAAGCCTACCTACCAACTTGACCAGGTACCACTTCCCACCAAGCAGATGGAAAGGAGACAGATACCAAAGTCACAACGAGCTACCAACAAGAGAATGACGTTAACATCCAATAGCAGTCCAATAGACCACCTTACTCCAGGTCAGTCGACCTGGCGGACGAGCACACATGGCCAGTTTCCTACTAGACGGCGCAGCATGCGCCCCATGCCACTTCCCTGTGGCTATGTTCCCGACCAAACCAAACCAAACCAAACGAAACAAAGACATCGCCCCAAGCATCTACTTCCTTAAATATTGACTTGACCGGCCCACTTGTTAGCCATGTTAGGGATACCGCAGACATGTAGCCTGCTACACTAATTCATGGTATATTATGGATAGAATGAAATCATGTAGAATAAATAAGGGATTTATAATGGGTAATAAATAGCTAGTTATCAGTTTGTATGTTAATAAGCTATTTCTTAATGGTGATGTGTACTCTATTCCGAAGTGTTACATGGTTATAGAAACCACAACTGGCCTCATTCAAAAATGTTTGAATGACCTTGGTGATTGGTCAGTTGAAGCAGTCATATAGAATGTCAGATGAACTGAGGTTAAGAACGACTTCCCTTAAGGACATATAGACCCAAACAGTAGTGTGTCCTCGAAGTTATAAGATCCAAAATAAGTATGTGTTTTTCTCTGGTATCAGCTGTGGTTCACCTAGATCGTGGTTTGCTCTAGGTTTGCAGTTCTACTATCAGATTAGATCACGTGTGTATGAGTGTGTATGTGTGTGTGTGTGTGTGTGTGTGTGTGTGTGTGTGTGTGTGTGTGTGTGTGTGTGTGTGAGAGAGAGAGAGAGAGAGAGAGAGAGAGAGAGAGAGAGAGAGAGAAAGTAGGCCTATATGTGCATTGTGTGTGTATGCATTCAGTTTCTTTTAGGTTTGCAGCACACGTAGGCCTACTACAGGTGAGGACAAGGGGTTAAAAAGCAGGCGAGGCAGAGGAAATTGCGGCTCTATTTTAAGAGCTACTAGCAGAGCATGCATGATTCTTAGAAATGCTTTTGTGGCAAGAGTGCTGTAGAAAGACCACTGGGGCTCGGCGAAGGCAAACGCACTGATCTCTCCACAGCAGCAGCAGCAGCAGCAGCGGCGGCGGCAGCTACACAACCTCTGTCTGCGTCAGCCCGACTCGCTCCGACACGTAGAATGAGACGAGAGATGAGATGAGACGTGGCCCCTCACACAGCTGAGACAGAAACAATGGCATGGCCTCCTCAGGCTCTGTCTTCCTCCCGTCTTCCGTCTTTCTTTCTCTCTCTCTCTCCTCCCCCCCTCCTCCCCTGTCTGGTTTGGAGAGCGTCTGCTCAGCCTCTGCAACCTTCTGTCAGAATGAGCTGCTGAAGCCACTGAAGCCGCTTTGTGTCACAGAAAAGACAAGGTGCTTTCTTTTCCTCTCTCTCTCTCTCTCTCTCTCTCTCTCTCTCTCTCTCTCTCTTTCTCTTTCTCTCTCTGTCTGTGTCTTTTTTCTCTCTTTTTCTCTCTCTCTCTCTCTCTCTCTCTCTCTCTCTCTCTCTCTCTCTCTCTCTCTCTCTCTCTCTCTCTCCTGTCTCTTAAGACCTGTTTCTCTCTAGTGGAGTCTTCATTGAAATCAAGGTCAGGAAATGGAGTTTCTAAATTTAGCTGGCCTTAGAACTGTCAAAGTTAGTGTAACAACAATAGAATGGTTTACACTGGCTCTGGCTCTTCTACCAATGTATACCCACATGGACAATCTAACAATTTGTAATTTAAAGTGACAACAAACACCTCTTGTTTATGCTTTCAAAAAGACTGGGTAAATTCCTGTGTGGGTGATTTGACACCATAACCCACTTGACACTTTGAGAAGACTGAATTGTCACCCCCCCCCCCCTCCCTCACTCGTCTTCATATTCGCCCAAGTCAAGACTGAGTCAAGCAAGATAAGGAAAAGTCAGAGAAACTTTTTGTGGTTGACTAGTGACAAGAAGCATACATGATTTCATATCTACACGATGAGTGAACTTACCAAAGACGCTTTGAAGTTAAAGCGATGTGTAATATGTTTGTCTATGAGCAGTTAATTTTGACACTTGTGAAGGCTTGGCCAAAAGGCACCCCTCTCTGTCACCCTGTCAAGTGTGACTAACCCTTTCCACCCTTGTTTTGCTATTTTTGTTAAGCAGCAAAAGCAACGACAACAACAACAACCAATAAAAGACATACTAGAAATTCAGTGTTCAAGAGTGCAGATACTGCCTCTTCATTTTGTTAGCTTGATTACAATACATACATTACATAATGTATGTATCAAAAAATGCCATAGGTAATTGATGAAATAAAAAAAAAACTACTATTTTAAATATGAATAATGGAAAGAGATAGAAACAACAACATGAAACAACATGGTACGTTCTTGACAAAGAAAGATGCTGAGAGCGCTTCTACAGTGTAAGAGATATGTTTCAAACAGGTGCTCTTTTGAGTAAAAAAAAAATATAATTTCAAAAAAAAAGAGAAGGATCAAAGGCACTCCATTTGGAATAAAGTAAAAACAAGCCTTTATTGAAACATGGCAAGGTTAAAAACACATAGGCTGACGCGTCACAGCCATATTAGCCTGCTTCAGGGCATGGTAAGTTTATGTTTTTGTGAAGAAAATCCGGGTGTCTAGCAGAGGCACTTGGGGAGACATGTGTAGCGTCTGCTGGATGATTCAGTCTGATTTCAACACCAGTGAGCGAAAGAAGAGAGGCCTGTTTGTTATTGTTTGTGTTGATGTTTGTGTTTGAGTGTTTGTGTTTGTGATTTACTTAAGGCTGGTTCACGCAGAGGTGACAACTCAAGCTCCTTATGTTGATACTGCAGAGAAGCTGCAGGGATACAATGGCAACAACTATAGTCACAAAAGTTGCAGACGAGGATAACAGCAGCTTGTGAAAATGTGTGTTTTTGCTTTCAACTTAGCGACTCATTACACGTCCACGCCTCCCCAAGACAAACACACACACACACACACACACACACACACACACACACACACACACACACACACACACACACTTGCATGAAAAACCAACATATGCTGTGTCAAACACACCTCTATGTGTGGCGTTTGTTTATCTAGCCACCTAATCTGTCCTTCTTTCTCAACTCTCTCTTCTTCCTCAACTCTTTATCTCTTTCTCTTCTTCCCCAGCACTCTATCTCTCTCTTTTCTTCTTCAACTCTCTATCAGTCTTTTTCTCTTCTTTTCCACCCCTTCTCTATGCACATGACAGCATCTGTGTCAACAGTCAGGTAGTGAGACCATAAACATCCGCTCTACCATGCTCCTTTTCCCACACACACACACACACACACACACACACACACACACACACACACACACACACACACACACACACACACACAAACACCAAAGCATCCCCTGCACTCCTTCCATCCAGTGGGGGTCTGGACGTATGAAGGGAGCAATGCAGCCTGCCTGAGGGGAAAGCCTTCATTTCATATCCTCCTGTTTATTTGAGGCCAGGGGGAGGGGCTGCTTTAATAGACAAGTAGTTCTAAAAACAGAGCCATGCCACCTGATTTGTGCCTTCTGACATTACGACATTACTGAGAAAACAAGGCATTTTCCTCATCTAAAAACAAAACAATCTGGGGCCGCTAAGGACCCATCTGGCCATAATGCCTGGAGCTCACAGCAACTCGGGTTCAAATCCGACCTGCGGCTATATCTCTCTCCCATTCACTTCCTGTCTCTTCACTGGCCTATCCCAATAGAAATACAGGAGAAAGGGAGCAAAACTGAAGAATCTGCGGGTAGCTTAACAATGTAGGCTGATCTTCTCAAGTATGATAAATGATCAATATGCACGCGCCTCTGAGCTTCATTGACATTCATGTATTCCTAATTTGTAAAAATGAGTCATAATGCCATTGAATACAGAAACGGCCTAGCGGCTGATTTCCCACTGAGAGGAGGATTGCGAGGCACCACAGGTGGTCGCACCAGGGAAAGTCACCGGAAAGAAAAAGACGGTGAAAGGAAGAGAAAAGATCAGATTTTCTGTGTTTTGGTTCTTTGTGCATTGTGTCATTCTTCTCATCTTTTCTATTACTGTATGTATCATAGGAATGTCCCTGTAGCTCTTGGTTTTAAAGTGATGTTGACACAGAAAAGTCCCCCCTGGTTAGTGGTTAAAAACAAAGGTCTGTCATATTCAAAAATGTATAGCCTAACATTCATAGAGAGTAGCATGTGTACAAATGATTTTCTGAGCAATTGGTTATAACAATGTTTCTTCATCAGTCTTGGCAACAGGCTACACATTCACGAATACAAGATCAAAAACAAACAAACAACAACAACAACAACAAAAAAAACGATCTGAGAGCATGACAGGAAATGACTTTGCTTCAGCTGAGATAGGTAAGATGTAGTATTTTTCATCTGATGATGCCTAAAATCAAGCTATAAAACGTTTTTCAAACTGAGGGGCAAATTCACAGAATCCACAGCTATTTGTCAGATATACGCATATGACAGTAAATTGAGCTTGCCAATTGTGTTATTTGCTAATTGCTGTGATGAGGGGTTCGAGAGAAACTCGAACTTTAGTAGGCTACATGAAAATTCTAACATTGACAAAAATCCTGTACTCGCAAAGTATTCCTCACGGAGATACATGTATTGTGTGCAAATTGAGCCTTCCAGGTGGAGCGTGAAAATTCTCTGCCTTCCAAAGTGGGGAATGACAGAAAAAGTTTGAGAGCCACTGCTATAAAAGGTTATAGTTAGTTTTACAGATTTACAATAAAGATATCATGTTGTTTGACAGAGCTGTCTATTCAGAGCTGCAAACATTTGGGAATTTATTTAAAGTAACTCTTGTTTGCCTTTAAAACTTTTAATACTTTAATGTATCACTTAACATTACCACACGGCAGTTTGAGAGGAGATTGCCACCATCTCACTTTTCTTGTGCTTTTCTAATCAGTCAGAACTCCCCTGTTTTGAGAGAACTTTATCTTTTTTGGAAACCATTTAAACTGCCACAAAACGGCCTTAATTTGTACTTAAAGTGTTTCATTGAGAGGCACTAGTAATTTTGTTTAGGGAAGCTGGATATGTCTGTGCAAGCATGTTATGTAATACTCATGGCAAAAAGGGAAAAAAAAACAACCTACTCAGCGTTCTTTGCAGGGACGAACAACACAGCTGATTGTGTGTGGCTGTGTGTGTGTGTGTGTGTGTGTGTGTGTGTGTGTGTGTGTGTGTGTTAGAGGGGAGAGGGTTGGCCAGGAAAGTTTTCCCTTTAGTTACATTAGGGGTTAGAGCTAAAACGTTTATAAAGCAGTTTATGTCGCCATTATTTAGCAAGTCCATTTACACAAAGCCCTCATAGCACAGGGCCCTAATATAGAAATGATGGATATGGACAAAGAGAGAGAGAAAGAGGGGGAGAGAGAGTGCGGGGGATGGGGTAGTGTTGGACAAAAGGCAGGAGAGGCAGGTCTCCCCGCATGCAGGCAAGGCAGTGGATCAGTGGAAGACGGGAGCAGGTAGCGGCATGTGGAACGCCCTGAGAGTCGGGAATCTATCTCAGAATACGGGCCCTGCCAAAAAACGCCGGAATCTTGGCGACCACACACAACAGCTGTCGCTCACACGAGACCTGAGTTCACCGGGGTCAAAGCTGGCGTGGAGAAGAGGGGAGGACAAAAGCGTGGCTTCAGAGAGGACCAGTAGCCCCGAATGCAACATTATAAGTTGGAAGGGACATTAGCTATGTGCTAACATATCTGGGCCTATACAGGCTCATATGTGTACATTTACACATAATTAAACCTTAGAAATAAGGCAGGAACAACCAAACACTCGCCATTCAAAGCCTAACTAGGCAGTCAGGATTTAGTCTAACAGATAATGAGATTAAATGAGTGATAGTCTCTCTTGCCATTTATAATTGACGATTAGCTGATTAAGATATATTAGGACTTAATGGGGCCAGTTCTATTTTTACCCCACTATGACTGCTTGGACTATAGGCCATGTGGTGCCTTAATGCACCTCTTAATGCACTTCTTAATGCACCTCTTGCATTGTGCAATTCAAAGAGCCTTAAATTCAGTTGGAGTGAGTAGCGACAGATTGGATGCAAACAGTCCTGAATTTCCAGTCCTGGAATTCACTTACCACATCTTACTGGAGAAGCATAATAAATAAACAAAAGCTTGTACGATGAAGTCAAGACTTTCAGGTCTTATAGGTATTTCATTTGCTGATTTATTTCATAACCAAAATACAATTGATGGTGTTTTATATATATTAGATTAAAAAAAAATCTTCCAAAAAATGTACAGGGGGGTTCCAGTCCACTAGAAAAGGAGTGATATTGAGTATCGTCAAAGTGGCCTGATTAACATGGAGCTTGGAGCTGGAGCTGCGACTATGTATGGAAAGGCCCCAAGCTAGAGGATCCCTGGTGCCTTTCGCCCTACATTTTGATAGCTGAAGTCATGACTTGATTTAGGTTGAGCTGCTAAACACTGGGACCAGTTACTCAACCTTGGCTCTAAACTAGGTCTACCACCGGCTGAGCGTTGGCTGGGGGATTAGGCCACGCTATTTTTGGTGTTCAGGGGCATTTCGGGTCATGACCATCAAAAGATATGCATCCTCTGCACAAACGGAAATTGTCCTAAACATACATGTTGACTTTTTGGCGTAGTAAAAGCATGCTGTTATTAGCTTCTATTCAAATAAGCGACTCAAATGCACTTCCCATGGCTCTTGAAACATGCTTCCCTAATCTCTCAATTAGTAGTCACCGCTCTTGCTCGGTTTGAGTCACATGAGGCCTCAGTAACCACTTGTCAAACCGATACTACTGTTATGAGTAGCACTCCATCTCTGTGCACTATATGTGAGCATACTGCCCATTCAGAACGTGAACTCTTGAATGCCTCATCCGCACGTAGCCGTAACCACATAACTTTTGCAGCTCAACAGTCATTATGAAAACATGGTCTCAGAGTGGGGCATTGAACGTCTGGATCCTTATGGGACCAACGGCGTCTAATCCTTATTATGACTTCATAAAATGTATGTAGCCCCTCAACTGCACAGACTCCATTCTGTTCCATAAACAGACAGCAAGTCAGCCCTCTCCCAACCCCGCTGCAGCCCCACTATTGCTGGCCAGAGATGGGTGGTGTCATCACAAAGACCTCTTTATGATGATAAATTATGATTTGTCACAAGTCCAGAAAAACTAAGCAGAGGGTCCTCGCCGCCGGAGGTGCAGCAGCCAGCACTCTCTGTGCAGCAGTCGGGCTCTTCAACCCACCCCCCGATCGAGAGCGATTTGTGAATGAAGTTCTCTTCCTTTTATGGCATTTGTGAAGTTTAATTTGTGTCAGTGTAAAAAAAAGAGGAACCGTAGCACTTCTTCAATATGTGTGTAAGGGAGCATAAAAGTAAAAATTGTATCACGTTCCCTTATCTACATTAAAAAAACGCTATGAAAGTTTCAGTTTGTCTGGGGTATCTCAAGTTTCTTTGAGCAGAGTTCTGTTTATTATGCACACTATCGGATCAGATTCATCAGCTTTCATTACTTCACCTTACAGAAAATAGTCTCATATAAATACACTCATTATGGTCCCAAGTATACTTCATTTGGGCTGCATATAACCGCATTGTGATGAATTCAGAATAAGCCTAAAATAGCATAAAACTGTTTCACAGAAGCTGAGATGAGAAATCTAACTCAGTTACCCCCCTTGGGTTTTTTTTTAAACCCCATCTTTTCTCAGTCACAGATACACATAAGTCACATAATTTCCATCTCACCTTGTGGTTGTGTTTTTATAAAGAAAAGGCTCATGCGTGCGAATGAAATAGTTTTCTATTGCACATGGGGACAAGACAAGATGGTATCAGAAGTTGTTAAATGAGTAATTAAACGACATGTAGCCAACCTGCAGATACTAAAGTATTTTCATTGTCTTCCTGAGTCATCATTTTGTGCTCTGGTCAAAAATAACCATTCTGACCATTTTGTCTTTAAATGAGTCCTCTAAACCTTTCTACCATCTTACGGATTCAGCATCAAATTGTTCTCTCTTACACACACACACACACACACACACACACACACACACACACACACACACACACACACATGTCCTAAATTCTGTTGTTTTTCTGGGGGTCAGCTCTATGTTCCCACAGCTCTATGTCATCACAGCCCTATGTTCCCACATTTTTTAGGAATTTTTATTTTTCACAGAATTTTTGGAAATTAGGCCCTATGTTCCCACATTTCTTAGGAAATTTGGGAAATTGGGCCCTATGTTACCACAGCCCCATGCTCACATTGCAAAGATTTTTTTGAAAATTAGATCTTGCTTGAACTTACAGGCAGGGGTAGAAATGTGGGACTATAGTACCTGACTTTGAAGAAAGAACGAAAAAAAAAATCTTAAAAATGTGACAATATAGGGCTGTGGGAACATAGAGCTGTGGGAACATAGGGCTGTGGGAACGAGTTGTGGGAACATAGAGTTGTGGGAACATAGACACGCTCCCGTTTTTCTGTAGTGGGGCAACACTTACACTTCGGTGTGAATTGATATATCGGTCAAATCATAATAGCCTACTTTGACCGCATCGTCTCAGATGCCAGTTTGGTGAAATGAAAAACCCATGCAAATGAAATTTCACAGGTCTTGGTCCAATTAAATAATAGTATTAATGTAATGTTCATTTTGGGTAGGCTATAATATTTTAAAAGTTTCTTTCTAATGTGTTCTAACAAAGGAACACATTTGGAAACACTTTCTGTAATGCAAGTAGCCTATATCAAAGAGACAATGAGCATTCATAAAGCCTCATAACTAAATTAACACTAAAGGTATTAATATTTACAATTTATACCTGTGACTTGATCATTATGATGTTATTAAATAAGCCTTTAGAAATTAGAAATGATTAGAAAGTGTCACAAAGCATTATACATTTTTTTTATTCATTTATATTTCCATTCAGATTCGGAGCTAACCTTTTGGATAATAAACAATTTCTATTTATGTAAGCCATGCAATATTAAATATTTGAAGTTGAAAACATTTCTCCCTTTTTCCATTTTGATTTCAACAAACCTATAATTTTACTGAGTAATAAGATTTCTACTGAACAATAAAATCATTTCCAGAGACATTAATCACAATTCTATTAATTTAGCTAAAATCTATTTGCTAGTAAAAACTGCATATCTCCCTTTACATCATCTTCAAGGTTTCATGATTTTACTGAATCTAATGCTGCAGAATCACTCTGACATGCACCACTTCCCAAGCCTGTCCCCATGGAGATGTAACCTATTGTCAAGTGCAAAGAACACAAGCGGAAATCCCAGACAATAATCAAGACTTCCCCCCCTAGCTTTATGTATGCATACAATCACTCTTATGACTTATGTCAATAAACTGCTTTTATGACAAGCACTTTTGCAAGCAGTTTTGAAAGTTTGCCCTATTCGACAGGACATGGTAGGTCATTTGGGCCTTGATAACATGATAAATGTTTGTATTCATAGTGATTATTCTTTAAAGACTTGAAAGCTGCCTCCGTTGATTTTGTGGGCACCTTTGGCTTTCTAAATATTTAAGTTTCAATTAACATGCAGCCATGTTGTCTGGGGTCATTATCAGCTCCTGAGAGCTTAGAACTGGCCCCTTCCAAGCCAACCACAACACTGAGTCACAGCAGATAAGGAAAACGCTTTTCCCTGTGACAGTTGTCACTTAGTCCATTTTATTCATTCTTTTACTACTACTTTTGAATCTTGTAGGGAAGTTATTCTCTTAAATAGCCTATGAACACTTTTAATTGATTCAGATGTACAAATAAATATGCCACGCACTACTAGTAAGAAAGCACTCTTGGATTTTTTGTAAAAACAGTAACAGTACTGTATACATTCACTCAATTTTGTTTGGAAATTCAAGACCAGCAATCACTGAAATAAATAACCTATTGTATAGCTTTGCTGTTATGTTGTATTTTCCCCTGATACAATGACAGCAATCATTTATCTTCTGTGCACCCTGAAAATGTTATTCTTGCAAAAGCATATACCCCAACACAAACCTCATTCACAAACCAGCTCCACTCAGAGTGCTTGGAGTGGCTCTGAAGTTGATATGCTACCAGGGGAGTTGGGCACAGACATGATGAATGGACCTGCTCAGACCGAAAGGATCCAGCTTTTCTGCAGGAAAATCAAAGGCGCGGTCACACTGTGTCAAAGCTATTGGGGTCACTAATAAGAATTATGCATGCTAGTATGTCCTATAGGATCAAAGCCTGCAGGTGATAGCCTGCCGTGGGATATCCCTCAGGTTGTTTTAGATATACTTCAGCCTTAAAGCAAATACGTCTCAGGCCCCGTGCTAAATCAAGGCTTTGTTCGAGTCGGTATTTGACTTTGTGATAACACTACACCAGATGAGAAGTCGTTGGGGGCGAAGTCCTGTGCTATTGCCATGTGTTACGTGTAGCCAGTCCATTTGTGTGGCCCTGACTCCTGGTGAAAAATGTTAAGCTTGTTACAATCCTCATCGTGCACCCAACCCCCCCCCCCCCCGAGCCCCCCCCTCCTCCTCCTCCATCCCCAGCAGCCTCCAAGGCCATGCATGGGAATGAGGCCAGGAGGCCCAGTCCACTGGCCAGACCCACCCAGCACCATCCTGCTCCTGCCTCGCTCAACTAATCCTTATGCTAGCAGAGGACCGGAACGAGGGATATGGAAGGGAGGAGGGAGAGAGAGAGAGAATGAGAGAGGGAGAGAAAGAGAGGGTGTGTGTGTGTGTGTGGGGGGGGGGGGTCTGCGGGAGGGATAATGACAGAAAAACAAAGAGAGGTGAGGAAAAGTTTGAGGAGACAAAGAGATAGAGAGAGTGCGAGAGAGGCTTGAGGAGGAGAGAAAGAGAGCGATGGAAGATATATGTAAGAGAGAAACTGAAGAGGAGGATGAGGAGGAGGAGGAGGGAAAAGTGACAAAGAAAAATGAGACCGAGGAGGCAATAGAAGGGGAAAAAAGTGAGACAAAGGGAAAGGGGAGGCAGAGGTAAGGTAAGAAAGTCAGTGTGAGACAGAGAGAGAGAGAGAGAGAGAGAGAGAGAAAGAAAGAGAGTGCTTGCTCTGTGGATAAACAGACAGTGGGGCGATAATGGTGGGCTGGGGTGGTGGTGAGCAGAGGTGCACAGCAGCCAGGGAAGGGAAAGAGAGTAGGCCTGGTGGACGCTGACACCTGTTTCATGTCACAGAACCGCCCCATGTCTGCTTTTGGAAGGGAAGTGGAAATGAAGGAGGGTTTGCAATTTCCTGTGACCTGAGAGAGAGAGAGAGAGAGAGAGAAAGAGAGAGAGAGAGAGAGAGAGAGAGAGAGAGAGAGAGAGAGAGAGAGACAGAGAGAGAGAGAGAGAGAGAGAGAGAGAGAGAGAGAGAGAGAGAGAGAGAGAGAGAGAGAGAGAGAGAGAGAGAGAGAGAGAGAGAGAGAGAGAGAGAGGGACTGTCGAATAGACTGTGTCGGATGTGAGAGGGAGGCACAGTGGAGAAGCCTTCATTCCTCTAACGTCTAGACCTCCTTCTGTCATCCTCTCAGTGGTTTCAGACGGTGACAGGTGTATGCACCTGTTTGTGAAAGGGTCGTGTTTAGAGATTATGTCCGCAGATTGATCATTTAAGCCCTGCTGTTATTGTGTTGAGAAGAAGATGAAAACAGGTGGTTAATTTGAGGCATGGCGTGAGCTTTGCTGAATTTCACCTGAATTTGATGTGTGTGTGTGTGTGTGTGTGTGTGTGTGTGTGTGTGTGTGTGTGTGTGTGTGTGTGTGTGTGTGTGTGTGTGTGTGTGTAGAGAGAGAGAGAGAGAGAGAGAGAGAGAGAGAGAGAGAGTTTGTTCCATCAAACTTGTGCTCCACAACCCCAACTTTGAACCTGGCAGCCCTCCATTTACTGAAAAGCTGACCAGCTAAAATTGGCAGCAATCGGCCATGTTGGCTCCCTAACAGGCCATTTGGCCATTTCATCCCAGAGTTGTCCCCCTCTGATGACTTTATAAGAGGAAACAAGGGACCCCAAGAGGAGTCTGTGTTGACAGAGCAAGGAAGAAGTATTACATCCGTTCTGCCTTTGTGGCTTTCATAGGGGTCATGATGCTGCACTGTTCGTGAAAATTCTTCAAAGCAACATGTGTGTGAACTCCTAGGTATTTCTGTAGGTGTGAACAGAATGCAGAGAGAGAGAGAGAGAGAGAGAGAGAGAGAGAGAGAGAGAGAGACAGCAGCCACCTAGCCGTAAAAAATACAGACTGGTTTGTATGTCTGTTTACAAGAAATGTCTTCATTTGTCTTGTCAAGATTCTTGCTACGACTTATGTGCTCATATAGCACTTCCTTAGATTGATAAGAAACTCCATACATTTCTTATGGATGCAGTCTTGCCTCACTCTTGTCAGTTGCTGGCATGGCGCAGCATGTTCTGGAAAACGAGTTGGACGAGTGTGGCATGACTCAACCTAAACACGGGCCTACTCAAATCAAACGGCCAACCAGACAGGAAACTCCGGTGAGATAAACCTTTCTGCATCGAAGTCAGTTTGTTTTGTTAACACCATCAGCTGCACCTCCTTATCCACACACACGCTTGCGCACACACACACACACACACACACACACACACACACACACACACACACACACACACACATACATACAGTACACGCACAGTGATCTGTATCATGTGTTCTCAGGAAAGTAAATAGACGCCCGCACCTCTGGTCTTATCTGCTTGTTCTGATTGTTTAGGTAAACCCATCACTCCAGTCATTCTTCAACACGTTATGATCATCTTCTCATCACACCTTTTCTTTGTGGGAAATGATTTGCAGGATAGCAATAGACAGACAGGACACTGGCATTTTTTATTATTTTTTTACGGTCAGGCTTTGAGTTTGCCCCGAACATCGGTGTAATGATAGACAGTGTACTGTATTAACGGGAAAAATGACTTACAGTAAGTCTGAAACCCCCTTCTAACACCCCACTATAACAAAGCAAAAGTAAAAAAAGAAAGAAAAAACTGACATGCAAGTCAGTCTTGCATGTCTAGTTTCACTTTCACCAATCTCCTAACTGTTTGGGACAACCCCTCTCAGGCCAAAAGTGCACTGGTCAGAGCTTTCATTTTACTTTGAATATTCAGTGTAGAGAAAAAAAAAAAAAACAGTGAAGGGAGGATCCCCGCTGCTGCGGGCCTGACTGAAAACTCCCCCATTGTGCGGAGTTGAACCTAAGAACAAGAGTAAGCTGTGGGTTTAACGGACATCTTATCTGGACTACATGATTAAAAGAACAAGAATGCGCTTTTGTCGTCGGAGTACCGTCTCCAAGGCTGTGCTTGTGTATATTGTCTACAAGCGCTGTGTGTGTGTGTGTGTGTGTGCACTTGCATGTAAGTGTGTATTTACAGTAAGTTTGTGTATGTGTGTGTGTGTTCATGTATATGCACGTCTACTGTATATGTGTGTAACTAAATACTTTAAGACAGATGCTTAGAGAATGTGTCATACAAGTGAATCACTCCTTTCCGCATTCAGACTCCGGCAGAGGACTGGAGCATCAACACCTCCAGCCAAACAGGGCATCAGAGCTATGCCTATGGCAGCAACAGCAGCAGCAGCAGTAGCAACAGCAGCAGGCCCAGCTTTGCTGGGAATACCACTCGCCCCCGTTCTCCTTTTATGAGTATATCAGGTGGCATGCCCCACACTGCCCACACACTCACTCTGAAAGCCACTGAGTGAAGATGGGTGTCACTCACTGACGAAATCACTCAGCGCCCCGAGCACAGCACCCACCTCCTCTTTCAAGCCAGCAGGCACCTCAGGCGCAGGAGGGTGTGGGAACATCAGCAGGGAATTCCTGAGCTCTCCAGGAGGGAGCGGAGGAGGAGAGGCTGTTGTTACAAGAGCTAGCGCATGTTTATTTAAGTCCTAATGGGCCCGGTAGATGAGGGTGGCAGAAAGACAGAGAAAGAGAGAGAGAGAGAGAGAAAGAAAGAGAGAGTAAAGTATAGAATTATGGTTTGTGTGTGTGTGTATGTTTGCCTCTGTATGTATTGTCTGCTCACTAGTATATACCGTGTGTGCGTGTATGTGTGTGCGTGTGTGTGTGTGTGGGAAAGAGAAAGCTGAACGAGAGAAGCTGATGGAGAGATAGAGCGAGGTAGCAACAGATCACCATAGATAACAAAAGAGATGCAAAGAAAAAGGTTTAAAAAAAAAACAGAGAAAGAGGGGGGAAATCTGATGGACTGGGTTTGAGTAAGTGACAACTCTATTCAGCACTACAGTGTGAAAGTAAAAAAGCGACTGTGTGCGGTTAGGGTCATGAGTCACTCATAGTCAAACTGATTAGAACACAGACAAGCCCTGTGCACAGCTAACACTCTCACATACTGCTGCATGCTATAGAAATGTAGGTTAAGGTTGCAGTGTGTGTGTGTGTGTGTGTGAGAAGTGAGGTTGAATGTGATGTGAGTGAAAGTGTGAAAGACCTCACTTTCCAGACCACTTTTACTTTACCCGAAAAATCCCTGTTCGCTGTCAACAATGTTACCATCAACATCGTTTTTTGTATCCCACTCACAGTAAACTGTATGTCTTTTCATACACATTTTTTTTTCCAATAGCTTTAAGAAGCTTTGTGTGCAATGTGTTCGAGTGTGTGTCTTTGTGTCGCTGAGTGTGTGAATGAGAGTGTGCAGGCATGCCTGTCAGCGTGCGTGCAGGAGCTTCTGCTCAACCCGGCAGCCGGAGAGAGAGAGAGAGAAGCGGCGCAGAAGAAATCTGGACTCGTAATGAATGAGCTTAGACAGCCCACAGCAGTAGCAGTGTGAAGCACGCAGACCAATGAAAGGCGTGACAGAGGATTTACTTGAGTGCTCTGGCAGAGAGAGAGAGAGAGAGAGAGAGAGAGAGAGAGAGAGAGAGAGAGAGAGAGAGAATATGTGTGCATGTGTCACAGAGATGTGGAGCGAGAGAGGGAGAGAGAGAAAGAGACAGAGAGAGAGAGAGAGAGAGAATATGTGTGCATGGGTCACAGAGATGGGGAGCGAGAGAGAGAGAGATAGAGAGAGAGAGAGAGAGAGCGAGAGCATTTATTTAGACTCCAAGCATGTGTGTTAGTAGATGTGAGACAACCAAATCTAGGTTGGTGGCTTGATATTTGTAGGGGGTGCATGAGAAAGAAATTGAATTCAGAAGCTGGCCGCTTCGGTGCATATTGTGTTCTACAATCAACTGACAGTCATGGCTATCTGCATTTCATGTGCAGCACAAGCGTCCATGTTGACAGATGAGTGAGGACAGCCACAGAGACAGAGACAGGAATGCATGGTGTTCCAGACATTTCCACGATAAATAGGAGAACGTCAAGGGCAGAGGCTTTATCTTTTTTTTTTGCAAGACCACACAATAAATATGTTTGTTAACTTTTATGTGTGTATTTACATACTTAAATACTTATACAAGCCGAAACATAGAAATTCTGCAAGGCAAGGCTACTTTTTGTTGCTTCACAACACATCCCCTTTTTACATCCTGAAAAAACCTCTTTCCTGAAACCTCTTCCTTACTCTTTACTGGAAGATTCCGCTTTGTTTCTAACAAACTTCACACATGACTGCCTGGATGTAAACATTGTGATTGCTCAAACTTAGCCAAGCAAAATATACCAACTTGGCCTTTGTTGCACAGAGGGATTGATGTCAGTAAACTGCATCATCCCTGACACATTTACGATCGCAATACATTCCTGGCAAGCAGACTAAATGTGGTAGTGAACCTGGTCTCACTAAAGATTATCATTATCAAACAGTCCTATAATAACAGGAGCAAAAGCTAAAATAGCAGAGAAACATAAAGGGGCACATGACAGATTCCCATCATGATGACATCATCTCTTCACGTGATCGCTTTCACACGGCTGCCGAGATGCATAAATGACAGGTGACAAATCTCACTGCCTCTCCAGCAGTGTACACAATCATTTCTGAAATCTACATTTAAGCCTGGGGGCCACAATTACTAGCCAAAAAAGAGGTATGGTGGGTATGTGTTTGAAGACTTGTAAGAGTGCTGAGGCACAATTCAACATGGGTCTAAATGTCAGCCTGTCCGTGGCTTATATGCAAAACACTCTGCTGTGAGCACCCTAAAACAAGATAGAAAAGAAGAAGGAAAAAAAAAAAAAAAAAAACGTGGGAACAAGGGACTGTAGTTGTGTTTGTGCCATCAGTAAGCTGATAAATCAAGGGGCCAGTGAGTAGTGGCATACTTATTGGCCTCACTGGGCACAGAGTGTTTCGGCTCTTGGCTGCCATTATTTGGGTTTTTAACACACAGTCCAGACAACACAAGCAGTCAGTGAGTCAAACTTCCTTTCCACATCTCTTCCCTTTATTCAGACACAATGTTTTGCCTTTGCCATTGCCAGAGGAATTTAAACAACATTCTCTTGGGGCTTCAACGCAGCCACACTGACACCACACAAACATAAAACAACACACTGAACACATATTAACACATTGTCAAATGCACTCAGTGGTAAGATTGAACTCCTGAAACACTAAGAGGCAACATAATCAAATATGTGTGTCTGTAAGTTAGTACATATGACTTCCTGGATGTGTCAGACTGAGATAAACTAGATCTTGTGACCACTGAGAGGAACCCCTGAATGGATAATAAAATAATAATAAAATTAAAAATAAATAAATTAAAAAAAAAAAAAACTCATGATTCTGATGACCTCCGGTTGCATGCCACCAAAATGCAAACCACAATATGAATGTTTCATGGGGCCAACTTTCTGAAACCATAATTGTTCAGCCTAACTGACGTCTTTTCATTCTGAATCACAGCTGAGGACATTTTCTTTGGCCGCTCGCTCCAAGGAACGTTATGACGAGTGTGGCAGGAAGTGGGAATGGGGGAATGTGTCTTCCCCAGAATCAGTGTTTCAACCATCTGTTTCCACTGCCTCTGCAGGACATCTTGAAGACTGCTCTAAAATACTAACTTGTATAATCCCACATCTCGATTGCTGAAGCAGAGGAATGTACACTTTGGGTAAATACTACTACAGACATCGAAGAACACACAACGTTCTTTTGAACAGGCTATGGAACAAGCGAGAAGATTTCATTTCAAATGAAGTGACTGTGGAGACTTGAGGCTATGATGGACAGTTTCCATAAGCCCTGTCTGCCTTTGCCTGCCGTTAGCTATATGAGAATAAAGGGCTTTCCCTCGCTGTGATGCTTTCCACTTACACAACCTGCAAACTGCTAAAAAACTCTCCCTTTCATTTCAAACCAATTAGCCTATCTCTGGTTTGACCAGGCAGTCCAAGTGAGAGATTGCCTACGTAAATGTTGTTCTCTCACCTGAACAGCTGTTCAGCTGAGTGTTGTGGATATGATCGTAACATTTCAAAACCACAACAGGAAAGTAAAACAAGAAGGCTCAGAGTGTACGGTACAAATGGGGCCCTCCTGTCCGGGGTGGGTCTTCGCACCAACCACAGGATTCGAAAAAGAGAGGAACTAGAGAGTGTGAAACTAGCGCTTCTCTGTACAAAAACAAAAATCTTGACACTTCAAGTCAAGTGAGTGATATCTAATCGACATTCTGAAGGCTCAACTGTTTGCGGTCCAGCATGGTCGTTATAACATGGTGGTACAACCAATGGACTATTTAAACAGCATGTTGAATGTTGAAGTGTAGACTGTGGGAAATATATTGACTGACTGGTGAAGGGGTGCAGAGAGGGGTTATCAATACTAACTTTTCAAGACAGGATTTCCTATTGAAATATCTTTCTTATGTCTTTCACTTTCGATTTTACCTCTAGCTGATAAACTGTCTAACACACCGTATACAAGTCAACACAATAATTTTTCATGAACAAATTATATTAAGGCAAAACATTTATAAGCACAATCTTTATTGTTATTGATGTTGTGAATGTAAGGTACTCATTTACATTGTTATAATTTATAGCACAGTCAAATTACCTCAAATGATTCATCTGAATAAATAAATAAATAAATAAATAAATAAATAAATGCACAGTATGCACTGTCCTCAATCCAACAGCTAGAAAATCGCTAGGCTATCAAGTCAAACTATGCATACTTCAGACTCGCTCCAGTATGTCCAACAACATTGGAGAGGGTAGATAACTTGTACTAACTAACTTTGTCCAAAGCCTTCCTTCCAACGCCCGATTAACACTGCTATTGCACATTCACGGTCCTTATATTCACAAAGTCTTGGCTGCATTTCTCTCTCCCCTGACCCATTTCATACTGACATGGATTAGCCTACCGTGGATCTTGAAGTTAGGCTACTTGATGTTTGGGGAATCAGTGGGGGTAGGCAATATGTCTGAAATGCCCCATTTGTGAAGAACAAAGAGTGCCTGCATTGTTATAAGGCGATGTTGGTCAGATAAAGCAGATAGCTTTCATGTAATTATTGCAATTCCAGAATACTTATGCAGTAAGTAATCTATAATTTATCCTCTCATAGTTTTTATTAGGTTGATCTTAACCCAGTACTTCACAGGGTGTAATCTAAATCTTAACTGGATTTTAGGGGCTAAATAAGGATGCATCCGACCCCAGCATTCAAATTTTACTAGAGGAGATGAGTGAGCAATTAAAGGCGATTAATCATGTCTAAAATTTGATCAATTTGATTATTTTTTAATTGTTTGACAGGACTAGTTATCTTATAAAATAAAGTAATTAATGACCTTCTACACCTACTTGCGTGGTGATTGACGATGTACAGTTTAACCTAACAATTACAACCTGTCTTTTAGCAATTTCAGGTATGATGGCCTTGCTGTCAAACTTTGGATATATTTTGTGGCACGAATGGAATCTGTTCTATTTGACAGAGCAGCTAATTGTGTTTTTGGAAATGATGGGTTCCCATGGTACTATACAAGCTCACTTAATTGCTAGCTACAGTGGCCTTGTCACCTCTCAAAAATGGGACCAAGTGGCTGTTAATAAAAGCTCTGGATAATTGTACTTTATGGGGGTTGTTACAAACAGGCACACAGAATAACCTCATGCTCTATTCGACTAAGACCGATTCCAGTTAAGTTTGTCCTTTCATGTCTGTGCGGGGTCTTCAATCGACTTGACTCGCATTCTCACGTCTGTTGAAACCCACCAGTTTGAGTGTTCATTGACCCACCTGAAAGAAATCACAGAAAAAGACAGAATATAAGTAAGCACGCATAAGAGCAAAGCAAGCAAGCATAAGTACTAGGCAGTGCTATAACATTACATCCAATGCTCACATCACTAGGACTTTATTTGAAATGAGTTCAGAGGAGGACAGAGAGACAGAGCGTAGGAGATGCTTTACGATGTGTCACGCCTCCCTCTTTCTTCTTTAATTGGGCACTAAAATTTCTCACGGGGGCTGAGGCAGAACCGAGCGTGTCATGTCACGATAGAGCGATACAGAACCGCTTCAACAAGTTATAAATGAGAACAATTGATGACAATCAAACAGTTTGAGTTTGTGATTTTTTCTCTCAACACTCAAATAGCACAAACGCAAGAAAGAGAAGACAGAGCGGAACACGAATGGAATATACAGTGAATCCCAAACATTTGCTTTCTTTTTGTAACAAAAGTATCCCAATAGGTTTTGCTGGATTGGAGCCAACTCCTCAGGGTGCAGGAATCGTTCTCAAACATTCCAGAGAGGTGAGATCATTCTCCCACCAAGTTCCATCATTGCAAGCCCTTACGGACTGCATGCCGGAAGCACATTTCTGTTCTATGACTGAGGCAAGTCTTTTGAACATTTTTTAATGGTAAAAAGAATGATAACTTGGATCACATCCCTGAATCAATGAAAAGTTATTTGAATGTAAAGATGTCTCCATATGACGATTACAAATCCTAATTCTAAAAAAAAAAAACGGTATCTTACAGTAACTACTGCACAGCAGAAAGTGCATGACCTTTCACCACCTGGAACTCTACTCATGCAGAAAGCACAACCCATAACAGTGGCAACTCTCACTTCAGAATTCATTACATGTGTACATGTGAGAGTCTGCATTGCTTGCTATTTTACAAGACAAATTGGCCATTGTTATAAATGTCTAAATCTTTTTTTTTTTTTCCTTCCTACTTGTGTGGGAAGCATTCAAAGGCGATTGAAGCTCACTCATTGAAAAGAGTATTTTCTCACCTCCTACACGCTGACTGGATTCAGCAGGCTAATCAGTGGAAAGTGAGGGTGAAAGGGATTTTGTGTGAACGTCCATGCACCTACAAAAATCACTCCCGCATTCTGCATTCCGAAAAAAAAAGAGAGAAAAAAAAAAACAAAAAAACCCCAAAGGCCGGCCTCTTTTCTCAGTCAGCTGAAACTGTTTTGTAAGCCCTTGGGCTGGCATAAATACCCTTAATGTGAATGCCACTCAGACTTGACTCTGCGACTCCTGCTACTCTGTTAAACCCTTTTTTCAACAGGCCTGGGTCAGAGGGCTTCTATCAAAGGCTTAAGACGGCATTATTCCACTGAATACCGTACACTTGGTTCACACACTGGAAGTTAGAGGGCCTGTTCAGTTGCAAATGGTGCTTCCATGGTACAAGAACAAGCCTATACGCTCCCATGGTTTTGTGGACGTCTCGACTAAACCTGACCTGCGTGTTCCATCTATATGCATTACATTCCTACTCTACGTGGTACTTTAAAACTCGACACCCACAGATACATATCCAATTTTTTTCCCCGCAGATTCCATACTGTTCGACAGGGTTGGTCTGTTATACTGCGAAACTGGGACAAAGAATGGGACAATGGCTTAACCAGCGGGGGATCTACACATTGGTGGGCTAATCCTACTGTATCACATTCCCACTGACATACTGCAGGACATGGACTAGAAGGAGAGGCCCTATTTAACCCACGCCACACGTGCTGAGCTGAGGCCCTGGGCCTGACTGCCTCAGTTACCAGCCGTGCGTCAGCTTGCGGATATCTTTGGGCAGATGACGGTTTGCACTGAACGTGTGAGAAGGGGAAAGGCCACAGTTTAAAAGAGAGAGAGAGAGAGAGAGAGAGAGAGAGAGACGGCCTAAGGCTCTATTTCTGGGTGTGGGTCGGTATTTGTACATCCATGCACAAGCTCCCGCAGTTGCTTACACGTGTGTGACCATCATGACGCTTTTGCCTCCTTTTTCTTTTTGAGAAAAAACCAAGAGGAGTTTCTTAAAAAAGCTAAAAATATGCACTTGACGCCAAAGGGGATATTTGAACTGTTCAGAAGAAAAATAGCACTTTGTATTGTTCACGAGGGATTCGCCCAAAAATGTATTTTCCATCCCCCAAAAACAACCCTTTGGTCTTTTTTACTGAGAGACAGTCTTCACAGTTGATTGAGAATGGGGAATCCCACACAGTAATGTTTCATACTACGTAGGCCTGTACTCCCTGGGGAGTTGTAGTAATGAGTTACTGAGACGGAAATAAAACTACAGCAGTGTGCTGTTGACAGAGACAAGTGTGCAGACAGATTTAAACAGCATGATACAAAGTAAATGACAGGAGACTTCCCTCCATGAGAGATGATTCTAGACAGTGGTTTAAGCCACAGGTTTGTTGTGACCCATTACTATGCAACAAATTCAGATAAACTCTCACTCCACAGCCTGACGTAAGCTTTGGTTTGATGGTTATGAGCAATGAGAGTGCAGTTTGATTATACGCCTGCCATGACAGATGATGTAAAGATTTTTGTTTTGTTCCCAATTTTGTCAGTGTCTTTTTTTGAAACAAATCTTTGGCCAGTGGGCTGTACATCTCCCTCTTGTTCTATTTCCCTGGACTGAATGTAACTCTTACAGAAAACCTACTGCAGGCCCTCCAAGAACCATCACTGCCAGAAAGTGAACACAGTGTATGTGACATCTGACAGTTTAAGTCTCCAATAAAACTGGGATATTTGAAGTGTAATTTTTCAACCTGTCACAAATACATTTTTAAAGCACAACCCCACCATTTACTACTACAGATAAAATATTGTGACAGGTTATCTTGTCATCCTAGGCTATTCCATCCTATCTTAAAAACAAAATTGACCTTTAAACTGACATTAAAATTGATTTAAAATCAGGCCATTACAAATTTGCACACTGGTATGACTATTAGAAAGGCTGCACAAACTACAGTCCAGTTTGATCTCACTGGCCACTGGCTAGAACCAGTTTGGACAAGTCCGGCCCCAGTGTAGCTATTCCAGGCCTAAGCTATGAAGGCCATCAAGTCCAAGTTAGCTTGGTCTGAAGGTGGTGAGAGAGGGGACTTCTGTTAAAGGCCCTGACAGGAATGAGAGCAGGAGGAGTGGGTTTAGGTTGGGGTGGGAAGTTGGTGGGCGGCCGGGCGAGTTGTGGACACTTTACCCTCCCCTCTTGGGGTGTTCCAGAAGTGGTAAGGAGTCTCCTTAATCTGGCTGAAGCCCGTTTGCTGAGAGTGGTGTCAGCTCCGAGTGACGTGTTGTTGCTGAGCGCATTAAATGCCTGGTGCTTGCGCACTGAAACGCGATAGGACAGGAATGCACCCGCCTCTCCGCTCCAATGGAGTGGCGAACGGCTGTAACGGAGCACCATCAATGATCTGCAGACTCTCATTCATTGACAACTGACATGACTGGGCTGTTTAACCTCCTGAAACGAATGCCATTAGGGAGGCGACATCTGTGTAAAGGCCACATAGACGATTTTGCAATTATAACACTTTTATATTATATTTCAGGTGATGCAACAAGCTCTGATATGAATAAACTATAAACATCCAGGTAGAGCATTCACAGTCAAAAAACAAAACAAAAACACATACAAGACCATACATGTGCCATCATTAGACCACAAATTCATCCATATCCAGGTTTCCAAGATAAAATGTGGGTCAAACGCCAGGTGAATGGGACATTCTAGTGGAGAGTTGAGTTTATTTTTAAATCTTCTCTCACTCCCGGTCACTGGGACACTGGGTTAGCCTGCCTGGCAGACACGCAAAGCAGACATGGACGCAGCTTAGTCTTCTGCGGAGGTCTGACCAGATATCGGCCCCACACACACACACACTCACTTAAACACACACAAACATGGGCAGATACATGCACACAGTGGCGTGTGCACGCACACGCACACACATCCGAGTCAACCCACCCACCTCAAACTGCCTCGGGGTCACAGACTGACCCCATTTCACTCAGAGGCAACAGGGCTATGCCATCACTTCACACTGAAGCAGAGCAGGCCTTTGAAGCCCCTGGCCTGGGCCGGTCTCCAGAGGGCTGGTCTTTCCTGGAGAGGCCAGCCATCATTAGCGGCGCTGGCTCACTGACAAGCTGCCAGCAGCTGCTGCAGGAGCCGTGTTGAGTGCCATAGGGGCCAGAGAGGAGTGTGATGATGGAGGTCTCCTGAAAGCCAGGCAGTCAGAGGACAACCATCCTGCCACCTTGGAGCAACCTTACCAGAGCACAGCTCTTTGTTTTACAATTGTTCACTGAGACATACAGTGAGAAAGTATGGGGTCGTTCCATATGCGACAGTCTAAAAAAAATTTAAAGTCTCAATTTTAAATGTCAGTGGTGGATGATGGGGACTGACTCTTCAAAAAGCAAAGGTTTGGCATGATCCACTTGCTCCTTAAATGGCTTTTAGAGATGGGAGAGGGTGTTTATCAGACGGGGTTTATTTATCGATCTGAAAACAAATATTTTTTTGTTTGAAGTCAGTCCTGGCGCAATTAAAAGCATTACCAACTCATAAGACAATTGAGCCAAACAGAAGAGAAGAGTAGAAGAAGAGTAATTGAAGATCTTAAGATTAATATGGACTTAATTAAGCATGACAACAGACAATAGGATCATTTCTTGGGAGTTTAAATTCAGAAGTATGAGACATTTATCTTTTTTCAGTCCTTAGGTGAAGACAGCATAGGGGCAACAACCAAAACCATTGGTTTCAATGAGAGGAACTTCACAGTCATTAACCTTCTGCTTACAATACATCTGCAAAGAATGTCCACACTCAGCAAATGTCCTTTGCCCTCTTCTGCCCCTCTCCTACTGTCATTTACACATGATGGCCTTACTGACCAGGGACCCCTGGGTTTACTACTCCAGCAAGGGTCACACTGGTTTGTCCATTAGCACGCTAAACCTAAGCTAAACCTTTCAGCACTGCTGCTACCCTCAGAGAAGCCAGCCCACTGACTAGGCTGTCACTGACCAGGGTTGCACAGCTGCGACGGCTGCAGCAGGACTCGCACATGCAGCTGCAGTCAATAAATCAGTGACGCAGAGCTTTGACGGACAGCCGCTCAGCTCCACAGGTGCTGGGTTTGAATGGTGTGAGAGGGGGAGGGGGCTTGAGGAAGATGTAATGTGCCTGCATGGTCACTTAGTGTTCCAAATGGAAAGAAATTGACCTGTGTGTATGTGTGTGTGTGTGACTTTGCTTGCACGTGTGTGTATGTGTCACGTTTGTGTGATAACCAGTACACTCTTATCACTAGTAATTGATGCAACGGTGACAGAGACTTTACTCCTTAAAATGTACAAGAAAAAAAGTGTACATTGAATTGTAACTTGGTGAAACTGCATCCTGTAGAGACAATAACTTATGCATTAGTCAGTGTGTATCAGACTATATGGTATGCACAGTTTACAATAGCACTGACCATGACTACACCACCACTGTGATGTTATTTGAATTATGTATAACCTACATGCATATATAGACCGGAAAAAAGTCACATGGGTTACAGACAGAATGAAGAAAATGATATGCACAACCCCGACAATGGTGGTCTCTTCACCTGGGAGCAGAACTGCATACAAATGAATAGTGAATGTAATTTGTCTTTTCGCTGACTGACAGTGCATAACTTGCGATTCAAGCCACACACACCTGTTTGGTACATTTCACTTCTTGGGTGAAAGATACGTCAGTATGTTGATGACTCAAAAAAAAGGTACATAAGCCTGATTCAAAAGCTCTTCGAAACGGGGAGGCTTACCCAAGAAACTTTACTGTTTCTTACAGTGAGTCAACTTCCACTACAGTTTCCGTCTATTCAAATATGAAAGGGGATTTACAAAGAATGATAAAAAAAAAAAAAAAACTGACAGCACATCAGAGCCAATCTTTAAGTGGGCCATATGTAATACAACTATGAGTGAGTTATTTACATTCAAAATTCCACTACGGTACAAAAGCCCTTCTCAAAGAGTTTCCCGTAAACCGAAAGACACTCAGCCTACTTTAATTGAATGAGCATATGACTGGAAAAGAATGAATCCTTACTTCTGCAGTTCCCGCAAGCCTGCAGGTCTCAATCACTTTATCCATTAGACCTACCTACTTGTAAATAACTTCCAACAGGTAAGCTAAAAAAATTGACATCCCAACGCAAAACTGAAAACATGGGTTTGATATCTATTTATCTGTCTATATATCTGTCTATCACATCAAAACAGTGATGAAATCCAATATGCAATCTGACTGCAATCAGTCGATTGCACAAGTCGATGTGAAGTTCGCACGCATAGGATATATCACAGCTTTGATTAGACATATGCATGGACTTGTGTTTTGGGGAAAGGAGTGTATCAGTGAAACTGGATTTCAACATGCCCTGTAGCTGCTATGCCAGCTTTTATGGAGTATCGTAAAATGTTCATGTTGAATAATGGATAAAACATGTGAGCAGAGAATCTAAACTGACAGACAAATTCTTTCATTCATCAGACACTGGATAGTGATCGCTCCAGCCTCTGGGGGTTTACGATCCTGACTACACTGTCAGCCACTGAGCAAGCAGGTTGCACTACCAAGTCCCCACACTGGGATGAATGAGAAAAGGAGGGGGAGTGATCACACAGACCTCATGATGTCGCCCCGAGGGGAGATGACCTCACAGGCCTACTCTGTCCGTCGCTCACAAATACTTATCCAGTCATTCAGGAGCCAAAGGCAACGCTGGGGCCATTCTGAGGCACGCACTCCCCGTCGCCAGATTTCTCTGTGAGGGGATGCTTCTCTCTCTCTCTCTCATCTCATCTCCACGTCCGGCCATTAGACGTACGTCCTGCGCAAATGTAATAAACACATGACATCGCTTTGCTTCGGCATGTGGCTTCTGCTATTCATTCTGCTGAAGGCCACCCATTGTTGCAACGACACATTAGGAGACCGAAAAAAAATGCTCTTTTCCAATTTTGCACTTCAACTGGACAGGAAATATACTGCAATTCCCCTCCGGGGAACACGGAATTATCAATCTGTCCTCCAGCTGCCTGTCTCACTATCTACATCTAAATATAACAAGGAGAACATGATCAAATCTGCTGGTGGTAAATGACTCTACTCTGATACTATGCATTCGCCATACAAGTCTGAGCAATGTGGGATTCATATAAGGAATATTCTACTATATAGCGAAAAAAACTTTGAAGCCTTTGCCACAGGCAAGATATTATATCATGTGATAGTCACACTTCACATAATAGATCTAGTCTCATGTCATGTGTAATAGATGCCTGAAAGGCTTATGCTATCTCTCAAAGTGTTTCATATATTTCTTATTGCAGTCCAACAGGAATCATATGTGATTCAATAATAATGGAAGGAAAAGAAAAAAAAAGCAAAACTGAATTGTTTCCCATGCAGGTACAGCACATGTCGAAGTGGGTGTTAGGCAATCTGTGCAGGTCTTTCAAGAATGTATTTCAGTTATATGTTTGTTGGCACACTGCCTCTGAGCTGTGGTTTATCAAACAGTGTAGATCAGCCCGAGGCCTCCGATGAGCCGCCATGGCTTTCCAGAGAGCTGCTCTTGTGACGGGCAGCTCGGTTGCTCGATAAACCATCTGCCACTCCAGATAATGCAAACGTCATTCGGGATTCGCCTCACCTCAGTGCTTTCCTTGAAGTCTCCCAAAACTCTCTGATGGCCTGCTTCAAACCACCAGTGGGAGCAGATTTAAATAAACAGAAGAAATCGCTCATGTCTGTGCTTGTTGCAAGTGCATCCGTAGCATTTTTTTTCTCTGAGCGTTCATTCGAAAGAAACCTGAGTAAGGCATTCCAGAGATGGCTTATAGCTGAGCAACTGCCTCAGAGCCCACAGTATGTATATCATCAAGCCTCTCAAGAGACTTGACTATGGAATAAATTAATAGCAACATCCCACACACGCATCTGTAAAAGTCTGAATGGAGTAAACTGTATAGCTGTAGGCCTCAAACTGTCTGGGGGTCAATAGAGGCATACATACACAAAAAAACCCACAATATTCCATTGGAAATGTCTATGGCTGGTCTTGAATGTGAGGTGACATGGCAACTTTTTTTTATAAACATCTTTCCACTCCAGACAAGAGAGACAGACAACAGGTCAAGATATTTTCCTATCTGCTCTCTGTGTAGGCATATCGGTGGCGGATATTGTGTTTGAGTACCTTAAAACAGGATGCGTCTATTCATCCTATAAAAGCACATGATCAAGGACGGTCAAACCACTGCATTACATAGAACTTCATATAGCTCTAACAAATGTGTCTGCACCTGCTCATTGATGACGCTTGCTTGTGAGCAACAGATGATCTCTGTTATGGTGTTAAAAGTCTGAGGGTCAAAATAGCAAAACTATGTGTTTGGCGACTGCTGACATTCCTCCCTGCAACCTTCAGTAGATGACAGCGAGTTCCTGTCATCCAACAAACATTTAAGGTCAACGTGGTTTATGTTATGAGACACTTTTACACTTGGCACTTTTTGCCCACAGGAGAAGGGCTCGTTTTTCCTCCCCGTGACCTGGACATCCGGGTGAAAGTCCGGCTGCACTAAACGGTCTGCCCTCTCTCCTCCCCCACGATCCCACGCTGAGGCGTTTCGCGCGAGCTGCACTGGGGAGATGTCTCCGGGTGGGGAGCCTGTTTGCTGTGAGCTCAGAGTGGCTTCCACCAAAGTCTCTGCCGCCTATTGTTTGAGGGATTTCAGGAGTTGACAGAGAGAAGCGGCCGGCTGAAATCATGTCATTCATCCGTAATGGCAGGGTTCAGCCTTCTTCTTGACACAACCTGTTCTTTCACCAGGGCGGTTCTGCTTCAGCTCTCCCATGAGGCGGTGGCTATTACTTGAAAGAGAGTTAAAGAGAGAAAGAAAGGGGGCCATGAAAAGACAGAGAGAGAGAGCAAGAGAGAGAGCAAGAGAGAGAGAGAGAGAGAGAGAGAGAGAGAGAGAGAGCACAAGGTCGGCTGCATTGCAGCTTTGTTTATCCCGAGGGCTGTGGGAAATGTATTTTGTCCCCGCGGCGGGCCTTCTCGCTCCGAGGTCATTCATCTACCCATCCTTTGGGTTTGAGCACTCGTCTGAAGCCGCCTGAGCTCAGAGGTGACCTGGCCTACGTACGTCCCCCCCTCGCCTAGGGTCTCTCCCCCTATTCATTTTCCGCCAGTGCCTTTGAACGCTCCTAAGCCGAGCGCCAAATATTTACACGGGGTGCTGGTGTTTGTTTAAAAAGTGGGACGAGCACGAGGCCGTGGCGCTGAGGCCCGGCGCGCGGAGCAAACGCCTGAGACAAAACACCCCCTCCAAGGCGTTGTGATGACTGCCAGACCACCGTGTCTCGCGCCTTCGCTTCTCACCGCCGCCGTCAACCTTCCTTTTCAGGACATAGGGAGCGAGGAGCTGTCTGGCTACCCAAAGACTCTGGATCATAAAACGCTCATGGGGTCTGGTATTCACAGCTATGTGTGCGGGCACTGAAAAAGCAAAAGATCAGTGGCTTCAAAGTGACTGACTGATATCAATCTGATTGAAGTTCGTTGTTGCAGTAGCAACATTAATTATGTAATTAAATTTCCAATTAAAAACCTCTGGGATTAAACAAGCAGGCTTACTCAAAAACTGAAGCTTACTGATATGATAACAAAAGAGTAGATTTGGCTGATTGTAGCTGTTGCAAAAGTGATAGACAAAAAAGGGAAAGGCTGGGCCTGAGAAAGCACTTGAGTGGCACTGTTCTAGAGGGAGGCATTTACTACAACCTGCTGCCACACTGACTTGCTGTAAATCCTTAATCAGTTTAAACACACTTATAGAGCTGGCTTATTCCCCCCCTGCGCAATCCCATCTCTCATTCAACATGAATGGGGATAAAGGCTGTTGTGACTGTGTGTGTGTGTGTGTGTGTGTGTGTGTGTGTGTGTGCCTGCCTGTGCAAATTAGCAAGACAAACGGCCAACAATTTTTCATCGGCTTTCCATGATCGGCTCAATCAAACACAATGAAGTTCAGATTGAGAAGTCACATGCTGCAAAATAAACGTACAAAATAGGCCTACAGTATACCATTCTTCACCCCATAGCACTCTCCCTCGCAGACTCTCGACCCGTGTGACAAAGAGGTCACGTTTCCTGCCCATGTGTCCGTTGCGCTAACTAGTGATTATCGGCCATCCCTTGTGTCAGTGTCTTTTACAGTTAGGCCAGCCTGAGACCACTATAACATCACCGCACCAACCAACCTAACTGTAATCAGACAACTGCAGCACAGAGAGTACTTGGAGTGACTCAGCAGTAACCGAAAGCTGATCCATCCTTTGCTGGTCTTCCTGATATAAGAAATAAAATGGACCAAAAAAAAAAAAAAAGAAAGAAAAAACTGTAGACGGAACAAGAGGCTCCCTTGTCAAAACCTGTCCATGCATAACAAGATTTTGACAGGTCTTTTAGTCATTGGCGAAATGGTGCATAACAGCACTGAATCTGCTGGTGTTCTAATGCAACTATTCACTCCAGATAAAAGCCATCACCAGTACAGGTTCATTTTAAAATCTTTTAAAAGATACAAAAGCACTAATATACATCTTTAAAAAATGAACAAAGGCTAATATCTAAAATGCTATTTTATTACTGTACTGAAACTCATCTGTGGGTTATGTAATATATTTGACCCCAAAACTGCATACTAAAGCATACTTTACAGTACATTTTTTCCTGTCACACAAAAGTAGTTATTTTTTGAACTGGACGTCAGAAAACAATTAAATAAATCTTAATGTTTCTCTGAAACAGGGCAACACAACACACACACTGAACACTGCCATACTCTGTCCCCCACCACACAATAGGAAATTGTAAGAGGGGCCAAAATCTCATGATGGCTAACAGTAAATAATAAAGGGCTATCTTCGCTCTAGCACGCCAGTAAAGAAAGCCTGTTCTACTTGGCCCTCACTTGATTAGATTTAGAAAAGGGCAATTTTTAAAGAATCCCTGGAAATAATACCCTAGTGTGCCAGGATGATACAGTAATTTAACAGGATAATTATTCCTATGTGACTCATCCATCTCGAACAGTTATGTCAAAGAAACCTCTGGGCAAATTGTCTGAGCTCCAAGTCTCTTCAGCAACTTTGTGACAGAACAATGGACCCTGACAGGCCTCAACAAGCCCAAAACCCACGTTGTGGCAGGCCGTGAAGTTATTGTGCCCTAGTGTTTGTGAAAACACCAGCACTACGTCTCTCGATCCCCCTCTATATTCCTTCTCTTTTTTCAGTTCATCTTTGAGCTTACCCCCTGCAAGTCCTCTTTCGTTCACACTGACATCTTCCTGTGAGGAGACCCTCGGAAGACTGAAGCCCATTCCTTTAGATCCTGACCTTAGCATCATGACCCTGTCAGCCCCTGCTGAGTAACCTTTAACCTTCCACTTGTGGCTTCCTATCATCTGAAGTCTGGAAAAAAGCCTATAAGAAGTAGGGTCATTCTATTCACCACTACGAGCAGCGTGCTAGGGCAAAAGTAAATGACATTATCTGACTTTATTCTATTGTGCAGGATTTAGTCTATTCAAAAAGATGCTATTACTTCAAAGAAAACACCACAAAGAGACTGACAACCAGCCTAGTGCAGAAAAGAGACTACATAATAAAAGTCAAAACAAACAAACAAACAAATGAATGACTGAATGAAAGCAATCAGTCTCACTTTGGTCAATTTCAGCAGCTCTGAAAGATTTAGTGACAAATGGTGAGAAGACTTACGGGGAGAAGGACTTATGCCAACAGATAGAAAAGTTACGGCAGTACAAATGAAGACTGACCTATAGGGTGAGTGAGTATCTCAAGTGAGATGTCCTAAGGGTGAAACCTGCAGAACTTGTAATAAATCTTCTTCAGGTTGAGTCCTCTCCAAACACTCTCTACTTCACCTGAGGGGATGACCTGGCCAGCCCCTACCCTGGCAGAGTGGACATAAGATGAGCTTTCAATGACCTGAAGAACCTACATACCAGACAAGATAAGCCAATGTAGCCCATGCTGAATCTAGCCCTAGAGTGGTGTCAAGGGTTGTTAGAATGCTAATTCAGCCTGACCCCTTTTTTTTTTTTTTTTTACAGCTGATGGGGGCTGGGATTTTGTGGAGTAGCTCTAAGTGTCTGCTCTTCTAAATCTGTTCTTCCAGATATGCTCACTGAGTCTTTTTACAACTATCATCTACATCCAATTGTGCCGAGAGGATTTGCAAAGGCCGACTCGAGAAAGAGGGTGATTTGCACTCTGTGATCTAGCCCTTGGGGTCAATATTTGCTTGAGGTTTGGCAATTGAAGGATAGACCTGTGTGTTTGCAGAGCAGAGCAAACATGTTGGCCGTGGTCAAAATATTTTGAGCAGTATTTCAAGAAGGCTAGAAGGTACTGAAGAGATTTTTCCCATCATGATCATAAGCTCCACACAGCTTCATTTCACTGTAATTAAAGGTATGGCCTGCTTACTTAATACGGTAATCCCTTTGTCAAAGAAATAGATAATTTCACTAAGTGCTGCAAGTTGGGCAAGACTTAATAGGTGACACAAAGTTCAATTTGATTGCAACACAGGCACTGACACTTAGGCAGGGAAATTTGTATTTGTTGCAATCAAAAGGAGTTCCTTGTGGTGAGGATGCTGGACATGTGTGAGTCAGTGAACATCAGCGCTGCTCAGCCACAGTTCCCAAAGGTGGAGCCAAAAAAGATCTCTGTGCCAGTTATGATGAATGTGTAGTTGGTAAAGCTTGATATCTAAAAAATAAATACATTTTAAAAATAAAAATAAAAATAGACACAAACGTATCACTTTAACGCTGACAGAAAGAGAGAAAAATGTCAGGTGGAAGAAAAGTATCACATAAAAGGGGAGAACTTGAGTCATATGAATCGGCAGCAGTTCTATTGGTTTTTCCAGATGGCTGGCAATCTCTGATTGCTTTACACTAGGGGCTATCACACTGTGCTGAACGTGAGAGGGGAGTAGAGAGGAGGGGTCAGATCACTGTGTCACCCATCAAAGAAGAGAGGACACTAATGCACTAAGTCCATTTCGCTTCCTCCACAAACGTGTTAGCCCCTGAGGAGATAGAAGGCATCCGGTTCCCCTTTGCTCCCTGCTTGCCCACTGGTCGTCTGCCGAGACACTTGAGGAAACCAACTGAACTGGCCTTAAGTTTGACTGGTTTTAAAGCAACACACTGCCATCTACAAGTTAGTATTTTCTTGAGATCTCATGGTGTGTGGGGGCTGGGGATTTCCAGCTTCTAATCCACTTTGTCCGTTTTTTGGCTGGCGGTGTGGAGTACTACTTTGCCAAGTGTTTACCCAATGAATCATCCTGTGGACTCAGTGATACCTGATGCCACAGCACCGTGTTTGAAGAGAGATGTTACTCTGTCCTTTTTTTGAACTATAACCCTGCTGTCTGACATCAAGACGTATTAGTTGTAATATTACTCATCCTCATTTACTGATGATGCCAAAACATCCCGTTCCATTCCGCAATTCGTTGAGGCTCAGTATAAACCAGTGGCATAAAATACTGGCATTGCTGTTATGTGTTTGGAGAAGCAGCAGATAAATAATGCAGTCTGGTGCCTCTTCTGAATAAGAGCAGAGGGGCCGCACAGAGAGTGGCTAACAGACAGAAATCAAGCGTCACCTCCACTTACAAGGCACAGCTGAGGGGGGTGGGGGTTGGAGGTGTTAGTGAGCTGTAGGCCCAGGCTACAGCAATGCCCACAGTTGGCCAGCCATGGTTGGGTTCAGGTGTGAAAGGCTGTCAACAAGGTGGCTCCCCCGACACTTGCCTGGTGTCCTGTCTGACACCCTTCGACAGTGCCACAGAGTCTGATGCCAATTGCTGTCACACTTGGTCGAAGGGAACCTTTAAAATATGCCTCAATGTATGTGCACACCAGATGGGCATGAGGAGAAAGCAAGGAGTGAGCACTAGGGCCTGAGAGGAGAAGCTGAATAAGAGTGTAGAGGCAAATATTGTTATATACAATATACTATAAAATATATACTAATATTTAAGACTAGGCTGATCCTCATCTTCATCTGCCTTTAGGCTGTCCGGCCAAAAAGTGAGAAGCATGACTTTCTCCCTCCACTCACTCTGTCATGACTCTGCAATTCACAGAATGAGAGAAAAAAAAAACTCCACAACACCTCTTTAAAGGGCGAGGAGGGGAGGAACGAAGTCGAAGGAATCTAGAACAATAGAGGTTTTATTTTTACGAGACGCCTCCGCATTTGAATACCTCCGAAGGCCCTACCCACCCATTAGCCTTGGGGAAGTCAGCAGGGCACGGGCAAAGTGAGAGTTCCTCAAGCTGCAGCCAAGGCTGTCAATCAGCCTAATTAACATGGGGTGAGAGAGGGAGGGAGAGAAAGAAAGCAACAGAGCAAGGAGACATGGAGGTGTGACCTCTGACCTCTAATCCACAAGTGATGGAGAAAGCTGTTGCCCCACTTGCTCCTATTACTCCAAAGCAGGAATGTTAATATTTCATTAAAACGGCTCTGATGCTCAGATTTAGGGGGTGGAGAGTCTGCAGCTGGTGGCCCTCAATTGGATGTGTTCCCCTGTGGTGATAGATCATTCTCCTCCTGGAGAAAACAAACAAATTAAGGCACTGTGCTTCATTACAGAAGGAAGAATGAGCTCCTTGCTAGCAGGATGGGAAGTTTAATTTCCCATGGTGTTTTTTAAAGTAAAGGATAATTAATAACAAAAATAATTAAGTGAAGGTAATCAGGGAAAACTACGGGGGAGAGAAAAAGGTTGTGGGAGGGGAGAGAAAAGTCAAGCGTATTGTCATCTTTTATTTATAGCCTTTTTGTTAATGAACCACAAAGTGATTAGCAAACAATTCTTGTTCCTGTGAAAATCTGGCATTTGCCAGAGATCTTTAGCAGATCTAAAACGCGTTTGTTAGTTGACTTCACATGAGAGGTGGCTTATGCAAGTGTGTTTGTAAAATAAGTCATTCATTCACAACTTGTTGATCTTTCAATTAAACAATCCGGCCCTTGTCATTCTTCCAAAACATTCAACTGCGGCTTTGTTTGCCGTTTCAAAAGTGGCTCATTCCCGCGGCTCCTTGTGCACAGTCATCGGTCATACTACGCTCAAAGGTCATCTGCGCTGCCTCTAATCTCAGTCATGGGACCCAAGGGATTGTTTCCTGTTAAACATCTCCCTGCCCCTTATTTATTTCTGCTCACAGTGGCATTACATGTATGTAGGTCAGTTGTACAGCTCGCATGAATCAGCCAGTGAGTTGTTTTTTTTTTTTTTTTTCCTGGCAGGAGGTGAACTGGCTGGAAAACAAACACGCTGTTTGTAGTAGCAATGACTCACTCACAAGCCAAACCTGGAAAATGGGACAGTAGGAGACCCATCTCATTCAGGTCACCAAACCCTTTTCCTTTCATCGCTTTCTCCTGCTCGCCGCCTGTCTCGTGTCTTTCTCCCTCTTTCTTTGTTATTTTTTTTTCTTGTTAAAGAGCCTGGCAGCTGCCGAATCTCTCTCCTCTTTGCAACGAGTCCTCAGTGAGTCATCCAGTGACTGGCCCGCTGTCCCTTTCCCTGTATAGGAGAATGACACCAGAGAGCTAGAGGTCCAGCTGTCTCGACGTGTGTTTGACGGCCCATTCACCCTCCTCGACTTGTTCTGTCATATCTGTTTCCCCGACTGCCGGCAGCGTGCTTATAGCTCTGTTGGGTCACCCCCACTTCACTCCCATCTCCCCCACCACCCCTTCCACCACCACACACATATTTAATTCTCTCCATGACCCAGTGAACATCAACAACAATCAAAAAAGCAGCTTCTCGGTCTTGGATGTGAGTGAAGCTTTAGAGCTAAGCCAGTGAACACAGCACGCTAGAGCGGGGGGATCAGTGATGCCAGCACGCAACCATGCCTTCGCCTGCCTGGCATGTTTTGGTGCCCCTCCAGTGCCCTGAGCCACACAGACAACCAGCACGGACCACCACATGCCACCCACTCTCAATCATCATTCCTCACCCCCACCCCCGCCTCCAAAGATAAAAATGTTTGATCCCTTTAGACTTTTATTGGGTGTTATGAGGAAGTGTGTGGATTTGAGCTGCTTATAGCCCTAAGAGCCAGTTGTGTAGTTAGAAAAAAATCCCTTCCATCTGATTCTAAATACCATGCTTCCATACAACTGTTCCCATAGAGATGGTTGGGGGAAAAAAAAAAAACAAGACTTGAAGACTGTATATACAGCCTCAACCTGGAGATTGGAGGCACGTTGCTGGGTACTCACTATTTCTAAGAATAAGGTCCTATGAAAAAAGAAACATTGAATCAGCCTGGAAAGTAAATTAGCTGTGTCTGAATTACATAAGACACTGCTGTTGCTGCACCATTTGTCAGGGATCTGTCAGGGCACATCAGCTGATTGGTCAACCCATGCCATCCCCTTATTTTCACACAACTAATACCCATACCCATGCTCTTCAAATACATTTGCTGGCACAGAATGGAATCTCTACAGCAGCTGAATGCTAAATCCAGTGACACAGCATGATATGACACGTGGAAAGAGACAGTCACTCGATCTGCTCGTTAACAAAAAGAAAACGCAATTTAAATAGCCCTATAGTCAGAGAGAGAGAAAGGGGGGGGGGGGGGATTAAGACATTCTAACTCATCTAGTAAAAACAGACAGAGTTTTGGCAATCAGCCTACTATTTAATTTTTATTTACCTTGGCATAGGGGCTTTTGACTAGTTCAATATCTTGCTTACTGAACTTATCAGGTCTTCATCTGTAGTTAATGTTCTGGAGATATGCGCGGCTGTCTGAGTCACTAATGGATTAAGACACTAATACAGAAGGCTAAAAGAAGGACTAGGCTGGCTGACCCTGCTATGCACTGACCAGATGACCACAGACTGACTCAGTTTTAGAGGTTATCATTCTCACACTGAGACCTTCAACAGTAATTTCAACGTGGATATTTTAACATATCCAAGTCAGCCTCCAGATGTACATCATTACACTAACTTGAAACATCTACTGAGGCAATTTTGTCTGATCATATGGAGTTCCCTCTTCCTTTGATCCCCTCACTTTTCTCTCCACATTTTCCTCCCTTTGGCAAGTACAAGTGCCAGCCATTTACTCTCACAACAAAAACAGAATCTCTGAGGTATCACTTTCTGGCATATCCTTCACTTCCCCTTTTGTAGAGACCGAAAGGCAAGCCTACTCTCCCATCTGAAACTGCAGAGCAATGTGCCTTTAGCCAGACTTGGCAGTAATTAGGGATGCTGAAGGGGGGAGGAGAGTGGGTGGTAGCGCTGTTACATAATACCCCCGACGTGCCTGTGACCGCCCGGCACGGCAGCCTGCATTTATCAGTCGTCCCGCGACCCCCCCCCCCCCCCCCTCCCTCACAACACCCTCTCATTTGGGGCTGAAAGAGCATTAAAAGTCTAACTAATAACAGACCCTGATACAACAGTGTAAACAGGGAAAGCCTGGAAACTTACCCACCCTCCCAACACACACACTCTCTCTCAGCTAAAGACTGGTGTTTTTGTTTAAATCCTTCCACCACATTCCAGACTTGATCGGAATTTGAGCTGGGGAGTGTGGGGACTTCGAGTGCATTGAGGAGATAAAATATCTTCCGACTCTCTGAATCCTTGTTCCTTTCAGAGCTTTGTTGGGGCGGCAGAGTTGAAGGCCTGTTGGCGTAATTTGTTGGTGGACATGCTTTATGAGCTCAAGCACCGTCTGTTGAGTCTCTCTGAGGCACAAGACAACAAAATGGGCTTGCCTTTTTTGGTTACAACTGAGACATGACACCATCGGATTTGTGCACTATGAAAAGAAGGAATCAAAAATCAAAAGTCTTCGACAGTAAACGAACTCAGGACTATTTGCCTATAGCGCAGTTTATTCCAAAGTAAGGAAACAAAAGAGATGTAATATTTTAAATGGTCTGTGTAAACATACTGTAGGTTAGATCTATGAGGTTCCAGTTATTCTGACATCACAATTTACTTCAAATCCACCTTTCCGTGTCCAGATTTGATTGTCACAATCTTGGTACTCTCACTTCCTCTATTTTCTTCAAACCCAGGCAATAAATAAATAGTCACACAGTGTCACTTCACTCTTTAAATATTTGAATGATAAATAAATATTATCAAACCTAAAGCCAAAGTGTGTTGTATTGGGGGCTCCTATATAAATTCTTTTACTACTTTCCAACTACTACTGACATCACTGAGACATTATTCTTTTGCCTTATAATGTTATAATGTATTGCACTTGTACAGTGTGCCTTATGTGATTCACATGATTTGAATGATGACCATACTATAAGCTTCAAAATAATTGTATTTTGATGACAATCTTTCCATATAAGAAGTCATACAGCTATATGAAGTAAGCAAAAAGGGCTTTATGAAGTACCCTGCTTTTATTACCTCCGCCAAGGAGGTCATGTTTTTTTTTCCGGAACTTGTTTGTCCGTTTTTTTGTCTGTCTGTCTGTTTGTCAGCAACTTTACGGCAAAACTTACTGATTCCTATGACAATTTTTACCAGAGGTATGTCTTTGCCCAAGGAAGAACCCATCCGATTTTGGTGATGATACGCTTGATTAGGATCTGGACTAAAGGATTCCTCACTATCCACAAATACGCCTATCAGGCCTATCATGCGGGAACTCCAGGGGGTGTCAGTGATCATATTGCCGTGGCGGAGATCTGCACTCTGGGTGCATTTCAAGTTCATAATTATATCAACGAGTAAGACTATACACAAATCTAATTGCTTGGCCTTATACTGTCAGTGTATAACCAGAGACATATCCCTCAAATTATGAACCAGAATAACTGATTTCACAAATAGGCCTATATGCTTTAACAAAACACATTGAAACTATAGAAAAGACAATGGTCATTCCTTTTAAGGGGTTGGTGTACTCTCCTCTTGATAGTTTTTCGTGTAGCCTAGACATTACCATTTTCCCAAGACTGATTTATGGGCTTTTGTAAATAAAACTTCAGCTAACAGTTTGGGTTCTCTAGGCTGTGGTTTAATAGCACAATCGGGAACCAATAGGACCACATTTGTGAGCTAGCCTATTCCAAAGAAATTACGCAACTGAAAAAGCCATGATGTGATGGAGGGCGTGAAAAAAACAGAACTTTTTGTTTTGCTTCTCTCTGGCTCACTGAACATCATCCTTCCTTCTAAGTGAGACTGAAAAAAAGAGCAAGTTATTTGCTGAACAGCTGTTCAAGAGAGGTACACGTGTGTGTGTGTGTGTGTGTGTGTGTGTGTGTGTGTGTGTGTGTGTGTGTGTAAGAGAGCATGTGTGCGTGTATTTAGGAGCCTTTGACGACACAGCAGCACAAGCTGAAGGAGGCTCAGATTTCTCGGCCTGTGACCATGAGGCCATCCAGGGGGAGCGCTTGGCTGCTGATCCACTAAAGTTTGACTCTTTAAGTGCTTAAAATCAGGGCAGCCTCTTGGCTTTTTCCACAACTCTATTTTCCTAAGCGCTGGCTGCGCCTCTCTGGCTCCAGCTCACAGACCAGCTACATTGTGCAGGAGAGCACTTGGCAGCCGGACACTGTCGGCCCGCACAGGCCAAAGAAAACACAGACGCAGTCTGATGGAAAGAGAAGGATTGCAGGAGTGTGGGGAATGCGAAAAAGTAAGAAAAAAGTACAGTAGAATTAAAAAAAAAGTAAGAGAAATGAAAAGGGGGATTCCAAGTATGAAAGAATGACTTCAAGCCAAAGGTGATAGTGGGATAAGCATAGAAGGATATAAGACAAAAAGTCAGAAAAGACTGACTGAAAAAAAAAAAAAAAGAGGAAAGCAAGTTATGCAGACTCTGAAATGAGCATGTGCAATGCAGAAGGAAAAAAAAAGTGAGAGTTGTGGCTATGCATAACTTGCAGGTAGGGGCATGATGTCAGCAGGAAATGAGGTGAAGCCTGGAGGTAAAACCAGGCCAGCTGAGGTGTTGCGTTTATGCATGTGTGTGTGTGTGTGTGTGTGTGTGTGAGGCGAGCGAGAGCAAGACACCAAACAGAGCTCTGCCGTTTCTATGTGTCTACATCTGCCACTAGGTTTTGCTCAGCATGAATCTCTGCTCCAAAAACAGGCAGATTACGTAACCTGCACAGCGCCATCCAAAGAACAAGGAACAGCCAGGCTGTTGTTCACATGTGTCTGAGCAGATCGAATGGGCCATGTGTGCGCAGTGTAGCCTATGTGTGCTCAGTGTGTGCATGTGTTTGTGTGCCTATGCCGTGACTTGGCATAGTGCTAAGCTAACAGCTCTGATTTATTCAGGTTTCAGCTGGAGACTAAAAGGCTGGGAAACTGAGAGGCACTGTGTGTAGCTCCTTCTACCCTAAACTTGAATGTACTTTCAACCACCTACGCTACAGTCTGCCAGCCAAAGTTCTTGTGCAAGGCAGCTCTGCTTGTCAGAGAGACTGGTTTCTTACACAGAATATTATAGAAAGTCTACTGAGTTCTGAGGATTTGTAGCTTAGAAATCTAAATCTAGACCGCACATATGCTCAGCCAGTAAACTACGTCCAGCGATGAGTATTGTGAGTGGTCAGAACGCTGATTCCGCCCCAGCATTGAACCGTGGTCTATCCTTCGTCACCAGACTCTACATGTATGTTGACTCCTCAGGCTAAACGATTTAAGGAATTTGCTTAGGCTAAATGTATTATGCCATAGAAATAGGCATCAGAAATTATATCCAGATGTATTTTCTCATATGGATGTAAAATTAGGATAATCAGTCTTAATAATATGTGTATTGAGGTATTGATAAACAAGCCTGATTGGCATGTTGGCGAGATTTCTTCCTGCAAGTCAGACCTCTGAAATATGACCCCAGCATCTAGGCTAACCTTTGGAAGGGGTGACTACTCGCCAAAACATATCTCAGTATACGCAGACGGGGAAGTGGCATCAACACTGGCAAAAAGCTCTCTGCTTTCCAGAAATGTTGCTGTTTGAGGACCTACCACATTAGTGAATGTTAGTGTTTGATGCCAAAGCATTTTGCTCTGCAGCTGTTGTGGGAGATAAATAACAATGGGCCGTCTATACATAGATCAGTTGATTATTATTATACTTTATGCAGTGATGAACGTACTGTTATAGCTCTGCTCTGACACGCAGATGGCTGTTTGTTACAGAAAGATATCCTGACACGCTGCCTGTAAGCCAGCGCGGAATTAAACTGTCACATACATTTATTAGCAAAATAAAAATATACAAACCAAGAGTCTTAGTGGAGCAGATCAGTCCGTAAAAAAACTATCATTCAGAGGAGGTACTGTAGGCTATTTAGAATGCAGTGGTGCACATTCATGACACTGAGATACAATGATATGAACACAGTGGCTTCAAAAAGCATGACAAGCCTGAAAATCTGTCATTTTCCCAATTTAGAGCCCAGATTTAGTGCAGAGCACATGGTCAACAGTTAACAATATGGCTGGTGCACCCTCTTTGTTGGACAAGACAAGAAGTGTAGGGGAAACTATTTTGGTATCATGTGAAACAATTATTTAGGGTATAAGGCACAAAAGGCAATGTTGCACATAATAACTATAAAGTATGTTGTGCAATGTCATTTGATTAAGTGTCTTCAAATAGTTTGCCTAGGCTGATTATCAGCCTTCTGGAATCAATATAAAAGATGTAGCCTACTGTAGGCTAGAAGCTGGAGAGATTCACTTACTCAAAGGTAAGCTATACACAAGAACTTCAAAATAATTATGCAAAAGTAAATCTAACACAAATGTTAGATGTCTTTGTTCACATGTGAGATAGGATAAAGGATGTTCTGCAAGTAGGCTACATCAAGGTATCATTTCAGCAATGTAGCTTTGTTAGCTTAGCTTTAAAACAGTACATTTCTTATTGCATCCAAAAATGTGTCATTAAAACACATGAACAAAAGAAATGACATGCATAATGTTAAATCTCTCTGGACAAGCCCATACTTTATTCAGTCACCATTAATATTTACCTGGTATTTCCCAAAGCTAATGTGTCTACATCTAACAGTATGGACAAGTAAAACATAATGGAACAGGAATATAAAGCAAGTCCTTACCCATTTCCCTTTGTTTTGCGTGATGGTAAAATTATATTCCTTTGAAGGGTTCACAGGTATTGCTTTATGGTTGCACTTCACCTAGCCGCTAAATCTCGACCCCCTTTTCCATGTGCTCAGAGCACGCGCTCGGAACATTCTGCATACAGTCAGATACAGTCGTGACGTCACGGGGTTGCAGCGCTTCCACTGCTAGTGCAGGAGAAAACAGTGCCACCGAAATGGATACTCGCGTACAAAATTCAAGTAGCAGATCAACCATGTGGTCATAAACGTCTGGTGAACATGGACCACAAACCACATGTGCAAGGGCCGTAATAATGAAGAGTTGATGGGTTTGCCGAATGTGCTGTTCCTTTGATAAAAATCGAGGAGCGATACAGCAAAGGGGAGGTGGTTTGCAGTGATTAGGCAACGTGATTCAAAACGAAATCGTTGGATGTTGCAGTTTGTTCCTTCCCGTGAATACTGTATGATAGACGACATTATGAAATGTTATCAAATTAGTAAAGCCTACCGTTTCATCATTATAGGCAGTTCGAGTAATTTATAGTAGCCTACCGCGCATAGCGGGTAGGTGCAGAGGGTGTGGCTGTCAGATAGTCCACACACTCTAGATGTGGTTATTCATCCTAACAAGATGATGATACAAGCAGCCGTGACAAAATGTAAATAAAGCTACACCAGACATAGGACTATGGATTACCCTTGGTAGCTCACTGTATGAGATGCACTCTCGAGCATTTAACTGGATAGCATAGCCAAGATGGGTTGCAAATGCCATGAGGCAACACTGGAGACAGGTGTTGATGTAAAGACCTTCCAGAAATACTATGCTTCTCTTAACGCCTAGCAGAGTTTGGTAGTCATTGAACATCCTTAGTTTGTTTGTAATTCTTGTCTTCAGTACTCATGTCAGTTTCCAACAAATCATGTTGGAAAGTTATGTTACACTTGCAGTACCAGTGTTGAGGGCCTGAAAGTGTTGAACGTGGCTGATGTACCATGTATGGCGTTATATTTCTCTGCACTTAATTGATATGTAGTTGCTGTCACATCTGTAGTGTGGGAGTTTTTTTTTTTTTTACATTTATCTTAGGGTTTTGCTTGAAAAAACTTTATAGAGCCAAGCCATGACTGTTTTGGATTACTCATTTTCTAATAGATGTTAGACCAACACATAGTAATGAAGAATGAAGCAACAGGAGTAAGTTGAAAGAGAAATGTATTTGATTTGAGAACATGGAAATAACATAGTAAAACAAAGTTTGAACACTCACACGATCAAGACCAAAAAAAATACACTTCTCATGAAATATTAAATTCGGTATATACAAAAAGATACAAAAATGTATTTATTTCAAGGTCTACACAACTGGCAACCTTATTTTTTATATTTTATTAATAAAAATAAATGACTTAAATACAAATTATTAAATTTTGCCACTTTTTAAAACTTTGAGGCAGTTCAACATGTAAATCAGACAGATTAAAAAAAAAAAAAAAATTGCATTTGCATGCAATGTCACAACTATACAGGGCAACAGTCTCTTAACTTGCATAAAAAAGCTGAACATTGTAAAGTCTTTTATTTTGATATTTCCTCTGGTTAGACTTCATACATGACTGTTCCGAAGCTGTTCCAGCCTAAGTCGCAACTGTTCACTTTTCCTCCTAAGCTGTTCTTTAAGTGAGAGGAGTCTCTGCTCATCTGACTGCATACTGAAGATGCATTCTGTGGCCTTCTTCAAGATCACCACCTTGGCAGCCTTCTCGTTGTTGGCTACCTCAGGAATCTCGTCCCGCAGAGCAAAAAAGCTCATTTTGAGTTCGTTGCGCCGTTGACGCTCCAGTACATTGTGAGTCCTGCGCTTGTCGTTATCCTCTGAGTCTGATGTCCGTGGACTCGAGCACTTGCGGCTGCTGCCTGACTGCCGCCCGGGTCGGCTGCTGTTGCTGGTGGCGACCGTCTCCAGACGCAAACGCTTGACCGCAGGCTGCTCGTGACGAGTTGTGGGTGGGGCGGCGTAGTTGTGTTGATGGGTGGAGACGTGGCAGCGCTTGAGCACCAGGGGGCTGTGCTGGCGCAAGTTTGAGGGGTCAGAGTCACTCCGCCTCACAGCTTGCCTCCTCTCCACGGTCACTACATCGATCTCCTCCTCTTCTTCCTCATCCTCATCTTCTTCTTCCTCCTCCTCCTCATCTTCATCATCATCATCATCCTCTGCAATGACAGAAACAAAATTATATTAATATAAAATACTGAAAAGGATCTACCATTTCATTAAAAAAAAAATAATAAAAATTATATATACATATGAACTGGAAGAGTTAATGTGAATGCCTCTTCACACTTCTGTTGGGGGGAAAAAAAAAAAATCTCTGCATTCCAGTCCCCACCCCCTTTCTTCGTCAGCTGATGTTTGAACACTGCAATGTTACAGTCTAGCCTACAGTTCATGCCTGTCTAGAGGCTGGAATATAGCAGTGGATCAGGATGGGGAGGGGGCAAAGGGGCGGGGGGAGTTGCTTATGCAACTACCACTAGTAGGCTACGGATCATCTAGTGCAAATTTTCACGCTTTCCACCCTTGACATCCAAGGGCACCCGTGACTGATATTACCCTGATTTCTCAATGGAAAGACCATCTTGCATAGTGCAATCACCTATATCAACTGGATAACATTTTTCAACCCCCCCACAAGTTAAGGCATTAATTTACGTATGCACCGTAAATTGACAACACACATTAAAGAGAAGCCAATTAGATTTAAAAAAAAAAAAAAAACATCTTAAAAGATTCAGATTGAAAATAACAGCAACACACCTGAATCACTACCGCTGCTACTACCGCTGTTGGGAGGAGTTTCCATTGACATAATTGTCAACTGTGTCACTTTGCTTGGTTTAGGATTTTCGGCCAGGGGATAAGGAAAGACCACTGAAGGATCGATGCATTCCGAAGCAGATGTGTTGAGGTCTTGCAAATAGTTCGCATTTAGCCGGCTGCTATCCGAGCTGTCGCTTGCAGAAGATTCTCTCCTAGCAGCCTGGAGCGATGCAAGTCTTTCGGAGACCACTTTCTCCAACTTGGCTGCAGCTGAAAAGCCGCTCCACATGCAGTCCTGGATAATGATAGACTTGGAGCTGTCTGCGTCGCAGATAAAACTCTGGTTGACGACGTCGTCGCCGAGAAACTCTGACACCATCTCTAGTTGGTCTGCTCTTGATGGGTAGAGGCTGGAGAGTGAGGGTCGTCGGCTTGGTGACAGAGGCGGAGTGGGCAGCAGTTCGAATTTCTTCCAAATGTCCTCGCTTGGAGCAGGCGGTTGAAGCTGTCCCTGTTGCTGGTGATAGAAATCCTCATCGTCGTTTTCAAAATAGAAGTACGGCTGAACCATGTCATATTCGTAGTCGTAGTTTTTACTCGCCAAACTTGAATTCAGCGGCATGTTGGCGACCTAGAAGAAACATGGGAAAAACAAACATTACATTACAATGATTTCTGTCAGTTGCAACGGTACAAATATCCATTGCATGAAACGTCAAGTTTCTTCATGTCTGCAATATCATTAGTTAGTTCAAGAAAATGCGCAGTGTGTCCAGTTACAGTGACCAAAGGCTTTCGCTATTGGTTCATGGCAGTGGATATCATATTTATTCAAGTAATTCATATAATGTAAACTCAAGTCCTGTGTGGACAGAATAACGTTCGTCTCCCACTAAACAGTCTTGCAATCAAGAGAGCAGCTGACAGGGAAAGCAAACGAGCGCTACAACAGCCGGTGTCTGATGTTGCTAATGGACATTTAAACGAAGGATGATCGGAAAACACGCATGCAAAAAAACAAATGGAGATAAAATCTTTAACAAGCTAAGCATTTCAGTAATTTATTACACTAAACACGTAGAAACAGTGCCATTTCCAAGTTATTAAAAACATGCGTATTTGCATTGCGTTAAATTTCATTGCGTACTGATCATGGACGAAAGCGTATGAAATAAAAATCCTTACCGTGCGTTCAACGGAGGCAATAGGGGAAAATGTCCGTTTGCGATGAAAGCGCTAGACACGAAAGTGGAGAGAAATATCCAAAGAGGAATAGTCCTTGCCAGCATATGTGGCAACAAAAATCTCTGCGACTTTTCGAAGCAACCAGCAGCTGAGTTCACTGAATGCTCGCACCCCGGGCTTGCTACTCGAAATGAAACGCAGACTGTCATTTGGCGCATGAATAAGTCTAGTGCTGTTGTGTGTATTACTCCGCCCCTGTATTTTCCCGCCAAAGCGTCTGGCCGAGTGTCAGTAGCCCAGGCTGTGACGGGACTATTTCATGGAATAGCGGATGCACATACGCCCAAGCCCGATCTCTGGAGGAGGGGTTGTAGAAAATTTTACTCACGACTCGTCATGTACAACTAGGTAAACTGAGTGCCACAAGATGGGCATGCGTTTGCAGTGTGATCAGCGTGCAAACTGGCATGCAAACATGTATCAATACGTATATGCAGAAGCACACCAATGCTTTCAAAAGCTCTCCAATGAATGGCTCTGGTCTACCAGGAATATTTTGTGATAGCATCGGAGCGTAGGGTACTGATATTATGTCCAAGCTTTATTTACACCTAACACCTATGCAAATTACCACTATCCAAGTCAAGTTCAATACTTGGCTTCTTTTGATCTGGGACTAATTATCTCTAATGTGTCGTTCGTGAACCTTGGATAGGCTACAGGTCAGTTGCATAAAATAAAATCTTTACATCGCCATAGTTTTGTCAAATATGAGAAATAGCACTTACAACCTTGAGTTATGCAGCGACTTGCTGGTCTACCGTGGGAACCCTTTTGCAAGATCAATTGAATGTAACAATAACAGCAAGACATAAACTAGGTGGATGTTTTCTCATGCTCCCGTTTGATGCTGTGGGCTATCAGTAGATGGACAGTGTGACCTATCTTGCACATCTGAACATTGTAGTGTGTGGTGGGTGTGATAGATTAATGGCACACTCTTTGCCTACCTCAGACACTTGGAGAACGCTATCATCGAATTAACCTATGCAGTTTCTGAAATAATAACAATAAAAATAAAAAAAAATTAATACGCAGTTTTACGATTTTTATCATTAGAATTGGTGGTGTAGAAGACAACTAAAAACTAGGCCACTTTAAAACATAAACCGCAAAATATTGGCTATACTGCAAAATACCTTGCAATTCCACCGCTCATGATGATTGCACTGTTTGTCATGATATATAGGGTCACACTGAGTGGCCAGACCAATCTTCAAACTCAACATAGCTTCAACAAATTCAATTGTTTAATTGAAACCACATGTCAGTGACTGAAATAGCCACCTGTTTCAGTGCTGTAAGTAGCCTACGGACGCAGTCAACATTGGCAACCCCAAGCAGTGTCTTAACATTTCACCTCCAGAGTATGTCCAATATTATACTATAGGGACATTGCGCCATCTACTGTTTGATGCAACCCATTTTGCAGTTATTTTAAGGTCCTTTTTAAGCACGGAAAAACAAAGATGCTCATTGAATGGTTCTCGTTTAAAAAAAGAAATAAAGAAAGAGAAACGTGAGAACAATTTTGCTGAATTTGAAATTAGGCTATGGGACTTCGACTTAAAAATAAAATATAGTAGAATGCCTATTATTACACATGCAGACTACATGGAAGATAACAACATAACTTAATAGTGTAAAAAAACAAACAAACAAACAAACAAACAAACAAAAAAAAACAATGTGCAGCAGGAGCAGATTGGAGTCTCGGTTGTGTTTCCTGAGGACCCTCAGAAAGTCTGCTAAGCCATGCCGTTGATGTAAAGGAGGGCTAAGTCAGTGCTTTGTCTACTGAACAAGGCTTTTAACCTTAAAATGTTTTGCCATTTTGCTATTTTGTAAGCATAAAAAAACAGAACATTTGTTCTTGATCTGGAACAGAAACTATTATTTTAAATGGTAACCAGTTAACCTCCATTTTCATTCCTGAAAGGGTTTGTCGTTTGTGTCTTCAATGAAATGGTGAAGATCACCTCTTGTCATTCAAATGTAAGGGGAGAGTAGGCCTAGACTAACTGAAGCTTCCACTTCCACTACTAGGCCTATTCATTCTCCAAGTTTCAATGCTTTCATTGGAGGCAAAAATTGTAGGCTATCTAAAAATATTCCTCTTAGACATAATTTCCTGGCACATGTGAGAGGGCTGGGAGAACAGCATCTGGCTGTTGTAATTGCATCCTCTGATCTGTTTGCATGATATGCAAACTAGTAGAAGTCAGTCCTTGGTGTGCTGGAGAACCAGTCTCTGAAGGCACTTCATGATTAGCAGAGTCAGGGCCAAAGGACGATAGTCATTTAGGCTGGTGTAGCCGGAGCCGTTCTCACCACACTCGGGTCTCGAACTTGCCACTCCGTCAACTACAGGTCTAACCCACAGCATGGGAGTCGAAAGCTCTAACCACTGAACTGAAAAGCCCAGGCTTCCGACTCAGCAGTAAGAGGCAATTCTTGAAGGATTGGGTTGTGAGGATTTCCTCATACTGCCGCAAGCTAGCTGAGCTAGTTGACATCCTTTACACTGGTGATGGGGAGACTTCTTTAGCACTGGGATGATTGTGGCTGATTTTTGGCAGGGCGGGATGACTGCCTGCCTGGGCCAAGGAGAGGCTGAAGATGAGGGTGCTCTACCTTAGTGCTTAGAGTGTGTGCCCACCAGCTCACCCTCGTCTGGAGCAGCACCCCTCTTGGGGTTTAATTCCAGGAGCTGTCTTACAGCTCTTACGGAGCGGAGTGGTGCAGAAACCGGGTGGGTGTAAAGGCAGGGTTGGAGTGGTGCAGGAACCGAGTGAGAATGAGCTTAGGGCTGGCTGGAGCAGACGAGTGCTGAAGTTGTGACGTTTGAAAGCGGTCAAAGAAGCAATAGCTCCCCTGTCAGCGGTGCACTCCGGTCTCCTGTTTTCAAGTCAAGTCAAGTTTATTTTTATGTAGATTTAATACAATATAGTTGACCCAAAGTGCTTGACGCATCACAACCTCTGTAGTCTGTATGCCCTACCACATATTGTAGAGAAACATTTCCTGGCGGCCTGCGATGTCATATCATAATATCTTTAAAACTGGTAAAACTGTAGGCCTACATTGCTACATTGCTGTAAGCCTACATTGCATTAATTTATTGCAATATTAGCCTAAACTGTTGATATGCAACCTGGGCATTTCAATGATTACAAATGGGATTTTTTTTTCTCTCTCTCTCTCTTTTTTTCTCCCCCTGCCCATTTGGCGGCCCTCAGTTCAATGTTGGGTCCTTAAATTGGCCCTCACGTATCAAAACTTTGAAAACCCCTGCCCTACCACATAGACTGTTTATTTTTGCTGTACAGGTGAGACTCTATGCTCCTCTTATGGTTCGCCCTGCCTTTTTAAATTCCACTTTTTAGATTGACTCGAGCAGCCCAGAGCTCTGTCACCTGACCTGAAGGCAGCATTGCGCTAGATAGTCATCCAGGATTTCTGTGCATATTTCCAGCGCCGGGTGTACTAGTCTGTCTACAAAGACACATATTGGAGTCTACAATAGAAAGAGACATGCTAAACACACACGCACACACACACACACACACACACACACACACACACACACACACACACACACAGGGCTGGACCTGGGGCCATGGCAGCCTACCATGATTTCATTCAATGATGACAAGCTGGACACCTTGCATGAAGATTTAATTGGACCAGCCCAATCTCCTTCTAGAACATTATGAGTAAAATATGACAGCCCTGACCCAAAACTGACCATCGGCCCTATGGTCAGTACATGCCTGCACACACACACACACACACACACACACACACACACACACACACACACACACCTCAGTCTTAAAACGTGGAAACAATGGTAGTCAGTACATGCCTGTACATGCCTGTAAATTCCTTGTCAAGGCCAAAGCTAGAATGATCCCTGGCTTTAGACCCTCATGATCGCTGCATGTCATCAATATACTGTGGTTGCAGAAGCAATAACCTGGTGAACTGTGTCTGCTGAGTCAGAGTGAAAGGTCCACACCAGATATAACACACAATCATGGTTTGTCTGTAGAGACCACTAGGTGGCATCAAGCTCTCAGGTCTCGCCTACATTAGAATGAATTCGAGTTTTATGTTTTTCTTTATAGATAATATACTGTGTATTATCGACTAAGCCACATAAAATATTAGAACGATTTTAGGCCCTATATCTTATAGACTATTGACAAAACCATTATACTTCTACCTTGAAGTTCACTGTACTTTTCAGTACGCTATGACGTAGAGGGGTTGGTGTTGTGCTGCCCCACGTGTGCTTGAGGAGGGATAAATGTCAAGCGACACATGAAACATTCAGATGCTGGGGAAGCTGTCCTCAGAAAAGCACTGTTCGTTCCACCGTGACCTTATTGTCGATCTCATACCACTGAACGCCTCTACGTTAATTGAAAAACAATGGCAGAGGTCTTAGCAGAAACTATGGGAAAGCGCTTTACAATCGGATGTTGAGTGGAGTAGCCTAAAGTTTGGGTGATTTCTTAGACTGATGCGCGTTGGTGACAAGAGCAATTAAATGGTAGCGAACCTATGAATCCGAGGTAGGTTAAAGTCAGAGTCGGTAAGAAAACTTCCTTTTGTCGGTTTTTAGTACACAAGTGATAGACCAAAATACGCTCTCAGACAAGAGCAAGCCGATGCATTGTATATCATCACCTAGGTGAGATCATGGTAGACCTACAATCCCTCAAACCCTACTGGCCTCTCATCCGTTTTCTGGTGCCTTTGGCTATTACCAACATAGCCATCGACCTTGGGGAACAGGTAAGTGGCACACTTTATGGAATAATGTTATATAGGCCTACCCTTGTCACTGTAGCTGTTTAGAATATATTGCCCTTGCAACTTGCCAGGACCAAAACACTGCATTATCATGTAATGGACAAGTTGATGTTTGGGTTCAGTTCAGTTTGAAATGTAGGCTATTGTCTACTCAAAACTTTACAAATAAGTGTGAAAAGAAATTGCCTAACCTTATCGCCTTGGCCTTCAAACCTAAATTTGTGAGTTTAAAATAGGTTAATATTTTTGGTGTAACATTAAGCTTTTGGCTACCCATAGGCTGCATCCTCATTAAGTAATGGGAAAAAAAGAAAAACAAAATGATATGACAAATGACAGACATGATGACTGTCAAAACAAATAGGCAAAAAAAAAAAAAAAATGTTATCAAAATGACCAGATCCCAACATAAGAAATAGATTCTTTCCTTAATTTCACAGTCCGCCAAACTTCCATTGGCTCTGTCCTTAAGTTCATCTCATATCCTTGCATTTAATGACCATTTACAGAGCTTAAATAGTTATACACTTGTGTCCCTAATCACTTCCTTAAAAATTGGGCCAATTTCTTTTTTTCCCCCTATGATTTATTTGCCTCTCAAACCAACTAAGTGTCGCTATATGGGCTTGAATGCTGTCCTGATAGGCTACAGTGGATTTGTGAAGCATTACTGAGGTGTAATGGCAATGTCTGTGTAACCTACTAATCATGATTTAGGCATGAAGTAAGAGTAGCATATTGTGGATTTTGTGTGGCTGATACTTTCTGTATGAGAAGTTGAGTATACTGTTTATACTAAGGTATGAACCACACAGCCTCTGTACTAATTTGTCCCTGTGCCCAGGCACAGACAGCTCTATAAATAACACCTCTTAACTCTATTGACGGCACATTTAAATTTAGGTAGGAGCATAGGTGAGACTTTCATTGAGGCATGAAGTGGGTTCCCTCAGTAATGTTACTTGATGAAATCCCCTTACTTTCACCATCCTCACAGCACCATACTCCAGCTTCCTAAGTCAGAGTATCTATTAGTGAGTTTTTCAGTGAAGGAAGGTGGTGATGGTGCTGGTTTTAGCCATATGACAGGACGGGGTCAATGCAGATGCAGGGAAAACGTGTTCAAATTGATAGGTTTAGTTTTTCTTGTGGTGTAATTGTTAGTCCGATGTCCCAAAGCGCCAATTTCCTTGGAGTGTGATTTGAGTCCTGCCTGCTGAACTTCAGTGTTTCTCCTGGCTACGAGTGAACAATGACCACGGCATTGTGCTCACTTGAAGTGAAATGTGATGAGTTTGCCTTTCAATGTGTCTTACTTAAAGAAATGAACTTCGTGTCCCATTCTGGGTGGCGTGACATTCTGTAATCTGATCACCACTGTAGTGTATAGCAGAGTTTATGACCTTTGGCCCAGCCAGACATTCATTGTCTTTTGCTAGTATTCCTGTCCGGTCCAGTGAAGGGTAAGAGGGCCAATTAAATGGCAGTGTGAGGTGCAGGCAGACCAGGGATTAGCCTAGGACCAGGCTTGCATAACAGACAGTGGAGGGTTTAAAAATAGGCCTCCCCTTGCTCATTGTGCTGCAGCTGTGTTTGGTTGTTAAGTCAAACTGATGGGAAATGAAGTCACACACACTCACACATCACATGATCAGGAAGTAAGGTTGTGATTTTATTACACTGGTGACACATAAAAAAAGAGCATTGAAGTCCTCCTATGGTGCTGCGTCTTATTGAAAATGGCAATTGTTTTGGATAAGGAGTGTTATGAGGGATTGTGGTGGTCACTGTTTGTTCCTTGAGTGTTAGTGTTCAACATGGGACTCTTTCCAAATGACCTCAAGTCTGTCCTGCTGTGATATTTTTCGTTTGCATGCGACATGAGGTGACACCAGTGACATGAGGATGTCATTCAAATAGATGAAAGATGTGATATCAACAGAGACATGATGGGACAAGAACAATTTTCAGAGTGGGCATCGTGTTATATAACAGGACCTATGAGCACCTACCTGTGGTTAACCTTCCCATCAATCCAAATTCAATTTTTTTGTAGAGCGCCAAATAAAAAAAAACATTTGAATTGTCACACTATACAGACAGAATGAGGAGCACCCAACAGGGGTAAGGAAAAACTCCTTTCTATTTGTACTCTGCCTAATTCATTTTAGAAAGAAACCTCGGGCAGATCCATGCCTCATGGGCTCAACCCAACTGTCAGTGAAGTACCCGTGCAGTCAATGGTCTAGTGATGGTTTTGACTAAGTAACATATTGTAGTAGCAGGAGTACAGAATGTAGTCAAAGCATAGTTTGTAGAGCTGTCAATCAAATGGGAGAGTCGGGGGATATAGTCAATAGTAGGGTAGCGCTTAGGCTAGGTAGAGTTCATCAGATAGAGTTCATCATTATTTAGGTATTGTATTCAAGTCCTGAGTACTATGTACCTGTTGTATGGTAAAGGGTCTCTCGAAGCAGACAAGGAAAAATAACAGTAACCCCAAATCCAGATCCTCAAAACTCCACACTCCTACAGTCCTTTTTTATATACTGGAAGTCTTTGTATTGATAACCTACGCTCAGTTATTGAATTAAACTTGACATTTTGTCAGTTATCTGCTTCCATTCAATGTATGTAGAAGAACAAGATCAATCAAACATACAAATAGACTGATTGTATGTGACACTGTATGAAGGTTTTTTTTTTTTTTTTGCGTAGTTTCATCATTCCAAAGGCATTCATGCTTGTCCCCACAGGCTTTGAATCGAGGCATTGCTGCTGTGAAAGAGGATAAAACGGAGATGCTGGCCAGCTATGGGCTGGCGTACTCGCTCATGAAGTTCTTCACCGGGCCCATGAGTGACTTCAAGAGTGTGGGGCTGGTGTTGATCAACAGCAGACGGGACCGGCTCAGGGCTGTCTTCTGCATGGGCGTTGCGGGCACCATTGCATTTGCTTTGCACATCCTTATTGGTAGGTGTGTGAGTGAGCGTATAATGACCCACTTGAGGTTTAGGCTTTTTTTTTTTTCGTTTTTTTTCCTCTGCTGTATCTGTGGGTGTTTTGAAACGGAAATGGACACTGAAGCGAGAATGCCCTGGCTAGCAAGAAATAGGTCTGGAGACAGGAAAAGTGGAGTGTGTAGGAGACATTTATTCATGATGAGTGGGAGCACTGGTCTCGTCCAGACACTGTATATCTGACTTTTTTCTTTACTTGGAAGCTAACAAGACAAACTGATGTTATGTCAGCAAACCTACGCAAAGAAGCTTCCTGAATGCATGGCATGGGTTCACGGTGCCATTTGCCCTTTGAAACAGAGAAAGTAGTGTGAACCACAAACAACAAGACAATTCTCTGTGAATTTCTGCTCTATGAGTAATTTAAACCAGATGTTAACCCATTTGACTGTGGTTCGAATGGCCGTTGTGGTGGAAATGTTTACTGGGTTTGGGCTAATTTTAAATCAGTTTGAGTTATTTTTAGGTCCTGTCTGTTTTTTTTGAGGAAGAAACATATTTTACTGTACATATTTGAACAGTATATTTCAACTGTTGATTTTTAGCATTGTAAATCTATCTCTAAAGTGTTTTTTTATTATTATTCTCTCTATAGCTTATACAGATCTTGGTTACTACATCATAAATAAGCTACATCACGTGGAGGATTCTGTGGGTACCAAGACAAGGCGAGCCTTCCTTTATTTGTCGCTCTTCCCAGTTCTGGATGCCATGGTAGGTAACCTGGATCGTGCTTTAGGTGCCAATCATAACTCCCTTTTTTCAAAACCTGTGAGAGAAATGCATCCTAATATTGAAATTCTGCCAGCAGGGTAATCCTGTGTTATCGTGTATGAATATCTTCTATTTTTTTGCGTTTTTGTTTTTTTAAGGCGTGGATCCATTCTGGAATTCTTCTCAAGCACAAACACAGCCTTCTTGTTGGCTCAGCCTCCATATCGGATGTTGTTACACAGGTAGACGTTGCCATTGCCAATGAGATCATTTGTGTTTTTCTTTAGCAAACTACCTCACTGCTCAAAATTTGGTTGTATTTGTGTAGGTGGCGTTGCTAACTGGTGTCTTGGTTTTCTCCTGGTTAGATTGTATTTGTTGCCATCCTGCTCCAAAGTAACTTGGAGTGTGTGGAACCCCTCCTCATCCCCATTCTGTCTCTCTACATGGGTGCACTGGTAAGATTCACCATCGTTGGAATGGGTTTCTACTGCAACGTCTATGAGAACATCCCGAAATCCAGCAGCACCGAAAACGGGGTATGATCCCAACTTCTACTGCTGTGAACATACATGTATAACCAAGTCATTGATGTTTGCAGAGACTTGACAGAGTTCTGTTATCTTAGTCCTGGCTTTTAGGTCTTTTGTCTCGAGTGTTATGATGTTACTGAATGTTGGCTCAAGACGTCCAAAGTTTCCAACGCCAGTTGTTAAGGCTGTCTTTTGCTTTCCCTTAGATTACAGAGCTGTCGTAAGGTCTATTGTTATGTTTGGTGCACGGAGAGCAAGCGTGAAGCCAGATTGTGACTGAGTTTGTCTCTCTGCCTGCTGGCTCTCTCTAGGGGGATGTTCCCATTAGCAAGATGCTGAGTTTCTGGTGGCCGCTGGCCCTCATCTTAGCCACTCAGAGGATCAGTAGGCCTGTTGTTAACCTCTTTGTGTCTCGCGATTCCAAGGGAAGTGAGGAGGCTACTCAGGTGTGTCATTTTTTACTTGTATGCATTTTTTTTAACATTTTAACTACAAGGCAGGGCCACAGCAATTTGAACTAAACTAATGGGAATGTAAAATTAATGTGGATGTGTGTGTGTGTGTGTGTGTGTGTGTGTGTGTGTGTGTGTGTGTGTGTGTGTGTGTTTTGCAGGCAGTCGCTGTCCTCACTGCCACTTACCCAGTGGGTCACATGCCTTATGGCTGGCTAACTGAACTCCGAGCTGTCTACCCTGCTTTCGACAAGGTGAATGACTGCCCTTGATCTGTCATTGGAATGTAATGAAATCAAGTAGCAGATAAGCCATATTGCTCAGACGGCATTGCTCCCAAGGACCCCTATTGCGCTGGGGGTTTTAATGTCAACGTTAGCCATGAAAAGCATAATGATGATGATGTGGTCAACCCACTTAAATTGCAGAAAACACTTACTGTTACCTTTGACTCAATGAGTGGTTAGCCATAAGGCATTTTCAGATCAAACTGAAGTCAGGAAAATGTGATAATCATCTTGGTAAATTTCCACTGGATGGTCTTATGTACCACAGGGTTGTTAGTCATTCTGTTTGTCATCAGTTCAAATTTACTCCGTAATTACAATGTGGAGGTGAACTTGGCGTTTTCCAAGCCACATTCTCCCCGAGGCATCCCACTGCCCCAGGAGACGACCAGATGTTTTTTTATTGTGCAGTTTTTTTTTTTTTTTCAAAACCACCACTATATTATTGAGAGATAACAAAACACGTTTTGATTGGTTTGTGTATTTAGGTAGTAAACTTTTAATCTAAGGCCTTTTCTCTCTCGTTTTGTTTGGCTGTGACAGAACAATCCAACCAACAAGCAGACTGGTGGCGCCTCAGTCACCAAGTCGCATATCAAGAGATTTTCCCTGTGCTGCTTCCTGACCTCCTTCACGGTAAGCGCCGCTCCGCAGTAAACACAATGATTCTGCCCCGCTGTCACTTCAGCTGGACGCTCGCCTTGTGTCTGTGGCTTCCTAAAGCACCATCTACTTCACTCCACCACAGGGCTACTGCTAGGGACAGAGCTGATCTATCAGCAGCCTTAGGAAAGGGAAGTTGCTTGCAACACTGCTTGCGTATATGCACAGGTCAGATCTCATGTGTCCAAAAAGCCTCTTTACATTGGCGTTCCTGGAAAGTTCCACAGCGGAGAACTGGGAGAGGTGAGGCACACACTGTCACTCGCTGCCTGGCCTTCCGAGCGGAACATGCTTGACGTGCCAGCCGCTGACTCATTATGTCACAAGTGACATTGGGTGTCGGGTTGTTTTTTTTTTTTTTTTTTTTTGAGGGGGGGGGGGGGGTGAAGCTTGGAGGAACTTGAGCTTTTGCTGGCAGTGGAGCATGGGGCTTGTCTGCCGTACTTTTTTGTACTGACATGAACCAGGCAAACCAGTCTCTCATTCTCCACTGGTCTCTGAATCTCAAGTACCTCACGCACAAACGCCGTTCCTGCTGTGTATTTGAATCTTAAATTATCAATCAGGAACTGCACGTCAAATCCTATTCAATTTCAGTTGATCTCCTTTACTGACACATTGGCATTCTTGGAATAAGGTCTTTGCATATTGAAAAACAATGATCGTTGGCATGGTTAGTCTATGCTTATGCTCATCAACAGTGATTTTTACACCTTTGTTGATAAGAGTGAAACAGGAAACTTTGAGCAATGATGTTGAGTCGGTCCCGTAACTCACATAGTTTGCCAGAGATGTTTTCTTTTCTTGGTTTTCAAAAGGTGTTGGTCTACATGTGTGTGCACGTTTGACATGCTTCACCTGGGTGAGGACATATCTCAGAATTGGTGGCACACAGACAACTTTGGGTGGCCTCTAGGTAGAGATGGGTGCAGCTAGGCAAATAGCTTGTATTAAAGGAGAGTACCGGAGTGAATTCAAGCATAGCCCTGTTGAAAGAGCTTGCTAAATGCGCTAGTTAGCGAGTGGAACAAAATAATTTGGTACAGCACAGACCGAACACGAACGCAGAAGCGAACAGGCACTTTACACTGAATCAATGGGACCTGACTGTTGGAAACCGAAAGTAAGATCTGAGGTTACATTGACTCAATGTAAAGTGTTTCGCGTTCGCGTTAGGTCTGTGCTGTTCGAAAATCTTTCATTTCATGCGAAATATATTGCTGTTAGAAGGCTCGTGCAGCAGGACTATGCTTAAACTTACTCCGGTATATTGCTTTAAATGTGGCAGAGAAAATGCTTTTGATTTCAGATTTTGAAGTGTTAAGAAACTTGAATTAGGTCATCCTATGTTTTGTTATGAAGATTTGAAACAGTGCTTATATACTGTAGGTGCTATCTTGCATATCTGTTCCAACTGCAGCTTAAAACAAAAACTTGCCAGACTGCGTTTTCCACAGCCTGCAGTGCTGAGAGTGTTGTGTGCTTAAAAAAATGCAGGTCACATTTCTGGTGCATGATGGGGGTTGAGGACAAGACAAACAAGAAGGTGTAATGTTTTTAAAGGCATATTTTCTCCAGTGTCATTCATAACTCTGTGTGGAAATGCCACTGTTATAAACGGCAAGTTGCTGCGCATATGCTGGACATACCCTTTGTCTGGACATGCCCTGTCACTTCAACTTTTAAGTGTGCGTAAAATTGTTCCCCTCAACCTTTTCCTTGGACTGTTTTGCTGAATAGAGTTTTCCCGATAAAATAGGAATTCACAACTGAAGGGAGGCTGTTAAGTAGTCATGACTCAAAGCCATAGCGTGTGACAATCAGTATTTTCCTAACTCAAGCCAAATTGTAATAGTTTTGGTTCCCCAGTGTTTTCTGTGTGAGTACATTCGTGATTGCGTTAGACAGAAACCAAAGCCTGACTGTTGTCTTACCACTTGATGTGAAAATGAGTTGGTGCAACCCATCACAGATTGTGATTTATTTGCCAAAAACCACAATCATGCCCACATTCTTTGGGACTATTTGCGCTTGTTTTTGACTTAAGCCACGAAACGAGACGGCGAGAGGTAGGAGATAGAAACCAAATGGCAACAATGATGACAACAACCATGAGAACACCAAAACAAAAACAACAACAACAGCAACCTTGAGTTTTTTTCTGGAGCTCCATAATTGTGTTTGTCGAAACAGTTTTTCACGCTTCAAAAACAGGATGTCAGTGGCTTGGGCCCTGGGGCAGTGGGTGGGGATCGAGGAACCCAGGTTGCCAGATGTTATTCTACGGCATGGTAAACAAGAGGGCGGGGCTTGTTGCCAATCACCTTCCTGCAAGGCTGTTTGGAGCACGATCAGTCCAGCCATACGCAGACACAGACCAAGTAGAGGAAGAGAGAGAGAACTTGGGTCCAGTGGCTTTGCCGTAACATGTTCCTAACACACCTGTGAAAATGGATAAACCAGAGGTACACGAGCATTAGCTCGAGAAGACAAGCCAAGTGTGCACACAGGTAGACAGATGAGGCAATATTGCATTGCATGCACGCACAAAAACACACAGAGAAACAAACGCACACACACACACTCACTCTCTCACACACACACACACACACACACACACACACACACACACACACACACAAACATGCATGCAAAGACACAGTTTTAGACAGTGGAATGCAAGGATAGTTCTTTGGTGATTTTGTGGTGTTGTGAAGTGATGGGTTGTGAAATGAGACCTTTGTATTTTCGTGGGAAGCAACGAATAGTTTGAAGTTGGACCACATCTGTTGGCCCCAAACTTATGACTTTTCTTTCCTTTTTTGGAATCTCTATTTTTTTCCACAGTAATGAAGCATCAACAACAACAGACAAAACCAAAATTGGAGAAAAAATCATTATATGCTATGACAAATTATCCACCTCTATATTACCCACATTAATGAATCAGAATCAGATCTTGATTTCATGACAAAACTGTCAATTACTCTCAGTAAATAATCCAGAAATTATAGTAGTGTACTTTGTGTTTTTATATCATTGTTAAACGAATCATATGAATGGACATTGACTAAGAGTGCCCTTAGAAATACACCCATAAAAGTATTTTATGTTTGAATGTGACCATTGTCAGTCATCCTAAGTTCATATATAACTGCATTGTTGAGTACTGGTATGCTTTCATTACATCATCATGTCTTGTGGAATAGAAGTGGATTTTGAATTGAAATTGACAGTGAACATAGTCACAGACATAGTATTAAATGATGTCTCTTGGTCTGTGTTATCCAGATGTGCCTCATATTGTTCTGGAGTCCTGGAGTGTCGGAGAGGATCTTGGTGGACCTAATCGGAGTGGATGCGTCATTCGCCCAACTCTGCATCGCACCCCTGAGGATCTTCTCCTTCTTCCCCCTGCCAGGTGAGGCAGTACGGATATTGTTATGCATATGTAACGGATGTCAACTAGCCTGGGCTAGCTGGCAGCAAATAGAGTACGTGGTAAATCCTCACAACCCTACCCTTAAGAAAACTTACAACCACTAAGTTGGGAGTCTGGGCTTTTCAGCTCAGTGGTTAGAGCGTTTGACTCCTATACCAGGGGTTTGTTGTAGTTAACGAGGTGGCAGGTTTGAAGCTAGTGAGCAGCCCTGCCATCCTCAGCTACACATATGGATTATCTGAAGTCTTGAAAGGGTTTTGGTTAAAGCTGTGTGTGTTTGTGTCTGGATGTGTATCCAAACAGTGTGCGTCCGTGCTTGCCTGACGGGCTGGCTCATGACACTGAAGAAGACTTTTGTCCTGACACCCAGCTCTGTGCTTCGCATCGGAGTCCTGATCATCAGTCTGGTGGTACTCCCTTATCTGGGGTGAGTGTGGACTGTGTGTGTGTGTGTGTGTGTGTGTGTGTGTGTGTGTGTGTGTGTGAGTCAGTGAAACGTGAATGATTGATGTGACCGCAAATAATGAGATACATAATCCTACGCCCCGTAGGATATTATTGAAAATCTTTTATGAAGCGCAGCAGTGAGGCATTGTGGAGACCAGCTATGATTCACTTGTATCTAGGGTACGGAAGGGGGAACTTCATGTATAGGTCAGAGTCAAACATATCCTATACCACAGTGTGGAAAGCACCAAAAGGGCTTCATGGTTTTCTTTAGGTTCTTGGTTTTTCTGTCTAAGCCATGAAAAATAGCTTCAGTGAGCATGAATAATCTTCACTGTATATATTTATGTACGCACAAACCGCTGTACCACCAAATCTACACTGCTGTGTTTGTGCTTGTAATGTTGAAACCTCAAGCATGTTTACATTATTTGGCATCTTTAGGGTAAGTTAACATTATGGCTTCTGTGCCCACAAAAATGCTTGTTGCTGTGCAAATAAGCAAACCATAGAGTGGGCATCCATGTCACTCACTTGACAGTAAAACCATGAAGGCGCTCTGACAGGTCTCAAAGTGAAATATGCTAATCGGGTTTTTTAACCACTGTTGTAATTATCTAACCAAAGAGAAACCTCTTGCAACATCTTTGAGGAGAACATTATGCATATCTCTCGAGTCAAGATTCCATACACTCACAGATGCCAGTGACATGCCTTTTTATTTCACAACCCTCCCCCTTGGGCTGAATTCAAACAAGATGCCATCAAGATGCCAAACCGTTTAAAAGTGAAAAAGAGGCTAATTGCCTTGAGATGAAAAGAATGTGAAAGATTATGATGTAAGTTCTGTCTTGACAAGTACTGCCTTAATGGTATACTCACAAAAGACAGGTGACCTGTGATCGTATCCATATTATTAGGAAGGTTGTTAGGAGGAAGTTTATTCTAGTAACTGCGTCACCAGTTCCCTTACACTTCCCTGTAATATTATGAAATGGCATTGCATGGCATCATATGTAGGAGTGCTATACCGGTAATCCAAAAAACAGTCATAGAGCCAGTATACATGTTGTTGAAGGATGAATCTACATCAAAGAGACAGCATGTAGTTGTGGCAAGGCTATGGGGGATGGAGAGTATTTACTTTTTGACTTCATTGCAGTAAAATCTTTAAAGGGAGACTTGGCAACTCTTCACAACTGTCATGCTTTTTATCAGAGAAATTGTTTTGGTACCATGTCTAAATAAATTTGGATGACATATAGCCATCTGAAGGGTGGATAAATGCAAGTTTTATTGCCACCAGCATTACAGGATATACATGGTATAGTTCTGGGTGTGGGGTAGGGCACCAACTCAAAATAAAAGCAACCCTAGTTACAGCATGATTTTCAGGGCTGCTAGTGTTCAGGCGAAGTGAATTCAGCCGTAGCCTAGTTCCCTGATATGTAAAGAGGATTCAACTAAAATTTCAATGTTTCCTGCTCGTTGTGCACTTATGTAAATTGTGTGGAACTCATGGGAATTGATAACTAACTTAATCCAAGTTAAAAGTACATCCTTGCTTGCCCATCACTGCCTCCTAGTCGAATATATTGAATTTACCCATGGCCAAGTAGAATTTTAGTCTAAAACTCTAAAAGTGTGCTGCAAATATAAAACCCTGCCACCTGTGCACACTTCCCTGATATGGAAAAAAGATCAGCCCTGGATTTTGCATTTTTTGCTGTTGTTGTTGTTGTTATCAGACATCATTAGCATGTTCTAGTAGTGCCAGAAAGACTGAAATAATATTTTTATGCCTTTTATGTAGCTTGTTCACTAGTTTTACAGCAAAAAGTGCACAGTGTCCCTTTAAGGGACTTTAAGGGTTCACGGTGTATGGTTAGAGGGGACAATGGGGTTTGACAGTGTTACTGTTTTTATACAACAATAATGTCATCCATCATGCTCAGTGTTCAGGTAAAATGCTCATGTGTTCTATGTTGTGTTACAGAGTTCACGGGGGCACTCTCGGGGTTGGATCGCTGCTGGCCGGATTTGTAGGAGAAGCTTCCATGGTCGCTATTGCCACCTGTTACGTCTACAGAAAACAGGTTTGGAAAAACACTTCCTTTTTATGTCTCTGTCCTGGAGGGTAAAGTCACCTTTTCTGTGAGGTTATGGAGAATCTACGTAAAAGCTAGAAAAAGAGTCAGAGAAAGAACAGAGTACTAAAATGATGCAACTAGTTTAAGGAGGTAGCGAAAATGCTTTCAAGCTGTAGCTAATGTTTTTGTTTTGTTTCTCTTGTTCTCCTGATCAACGTTGACTGTAGAAGAGTAACAACAAAAACAACGAGCTGGTTGCTGAGGGGGAGAACTCCTCCCCGATGAGGGAGGTCAACCCCACGACCCAGTTAGACAACATTCAGGAGCTTGGAGAAGGGGAGGACCAATGAAAAGACAAAAACAACATTTGGAAAGCAGAGATGGAGGAAAACATGTCTTTGTCATCCTACTTACTCTGTGATGGAGCTACGGATTGCACTTTTTTCTTGAGAAGGGGACTTCTCCGAGGTCGGAAAAGGACTGGGAAAGTTGCTGTTGATTTGGGGTGGGAATAGGGGTGGGCATGGGGGGAGGGATTTAGTAGCAGGTAGGACATTGGGATGGCTATGCAAAATCTTCTGATGGCCCTCATGCTTGTGACCCAATTCAGAAGCATGCGCACAATCTCCCATTTTGGGGGGAGCTATTGATGAGTTCTACCCACACAGCTACTGGCGATGAACCAGTCGGACGTGGTGGACACTGCATCCACCTATCTGCTTTTGCTACATCAGTAGCAGTAAGCTAATAGCCTTAAAGCACTTATTCTTATGCAGGTTTTATCTGACAGAACCAGTGTTCCAAAACTAACTAGATGTTTGGCAGTGTGCCAGCATGTCAGGAAGTGACACAAACCATTGTCCTTTTCCTACATTCTCCTCTGTTGGTTGGCTTGCCTATTCTTCTCTTCACAGTCTAACTGTAATGAGCTACAACAGGACCAAGGGAGGTGCAAGCACAGGGATGACTCCTGGAATGCAATGAGACACGTATGACTCACAGGAAAACACTGGAAGTGTGGTGTTTTGCGGCGACTCAGCTGTTTGGTGACCTCTGAGCAGAGTGCTTCACTTTGGGGAGAACAATAGCTATGACGGAATACTTCATTTTATTGAAGTGCATTATTAAGTCAAAAGACTCATCTTTTAAGTCTTGAGGGAATTTGGGGTTTTACTTTTTAAACAGACTTTTCTTTTGAAATGCCAGTTTTGCTTTTATCTGATTTTTTAAAATCATTGTAGAACACTGTATTTAAAAGTTTTCCTTATCTATGTTTTATATAGATGTCAAAATTCTGCATCAAACTTGAGTATTTCCCAGGACAGGGGTACTAACACGTCTGTCAGGTTTTAGTGATTAGTTATCACCCACGGTCTTTATTGGAATTTGCCTTACCTTGCAAGAAGCCTACTTCATAAACCAAAGCGATGCACCTTGGCAGTCTTTACAGGCTCACCAGATAAGACCAAAGGAATCACCATATCAGCTGTTCCTTATATGGAAGCTTTAAAAGTTGGACATTTGGGAGGGGGTGTTGATCATCTTACTCATGTATGTTATGGCTGATTCAGCATCAGTTTTATAGTGATATTTGTTCAGAATGATTCATTATCTTAATATCTGCCAGTTCATTATGTCAACTTCGACATCATCAGGCATGATTGTGTGAAAAGTATTTTTTAACCAAACTAACCTATATATAATCACATATCATGCGTTATGTATTAAAATCTTGTTTCTTGTTTAAAATAACGGGTCCATCACATATACATGGTCCATCATGCAGTTCATCACACCATCAGACTCTGGATGTAATGATAAAATGTGTCTTTTATTACAGACTTTGGAGATATTAAAAATGCACCTGTTGCAAGCATTCCCCAAGTCCTTCTTGGTTTTTAAGCACCAGTATTAGATGTATGTTAGCCAAAGATTCACTGACACTTAAGTTAATTAATTAACACAATTAAACTAAGTCAAGTAAAAAAATACAGCATCTGTTGTTAGTCTGTTACAATCAGTAGTACAAGAAAAAAAAAAAAATCCATAAGTCCTCGAGTCAGAGGGTTGGTCGGTACCATCTGCGGTCAGTAAGGCACATAGTGATTTCTGGATACCACCCTAGAGTTAGAAAAATGATAGCACTGCATTGCCGGTAGCCTCTTGCATTGTCCATGGTGTGGAAGAAGGTTGGATCCGTGTCAAAGCATGTTAAATCACATCTGCAGGGTCTAGCCTTTTAGAGAATACACTAGGTCAGGATGTTTAACTTTTTTTATGACACAGGCCAGAATGTATGTATCAGCTCCATATTTCATTCACATTATGTGCAGGTCTAGAGCATACAGCATTAAGTACGTTGTAAGTGATTTAGAGGATGAGTGGACAGGTCAATTAATTTTGCAGATGATTCCATAAGTATGCCTCATACACATATTTATACATATTTCAGAAAACTGGCAATACAAAAACTGCCACCTTAACATAAATAATTTGTGGGACTAGCTTAGATTGTTACCCAATTCACCTATGAGCCACAACTGGCTTCTTTCTTAACTCTAGAGTGGTACACCTTTGAAAAACAATGAGACTTACTGCCCTTGAATCATACAGACAGGCCAAATTTAGGGGTCTGGCTCAAGGACTATAAATGTGTGAAGCCTTTTTAATACATCAGGTAGAAAAGCCTCAGAGGTGAGAGAGAGCCAACATAATTCCACTTTCAGAAACAATCACATTTTTTTTTTTAAAATATAAATGCCTGTTTTTAAAGAGCTTCGATGGATTCGGTTCATAAGAAAAACACATTTTCAGACCATAAACTATGTTTTCTTTGTTTGAGAGAAAGATCAGGCATGGTTGAGGAATGCACAAATTATAACTCTTAAAACCATGATAAAGCGTGCTGGTCAAGCAGAGTTGGTCATTTTCTTCTTGGGCTAGAATAATCATATTGTTTGTCTGTACGGGCGATAAACCATAATGAGAGCCACTTAATTTGAGATTTTGGTTGACAGGACAGCCAGGTCTCCCAACCTGTGCTTTACTGTCCAGTATAAATTACAATGTTTGGAAAAAAAATATAGTGTATACAACACATAAGTTCCAATTCTTCAAGCATCCTTTCCATATTGTGCTTAAAGAAGTACTTTTCTTTTGCAGCTGTTGTCTTTTTCTTTTTTTCATTTTTTCTTTTTGCCAAGTCCATCCATGAGGTATACATTTTTTGTACAGTCAACAAAGGCCTTTGCAGCTTCCAAAGGAAGACTTCCAGAGAAAGGATTCACAACACAGTGGCAAGTATGATGCAGAGGAACAACAATGTATTTAAATAAGCTTAAAAGGGCATCCTGAGTTGACCATGATCAAAAATCCTGGTCTCCTGGGTTAATAATCAAGTAACAAGAAAAAAAGAGTTGACCTTCTGGTCACTCAAGTCCTGCAGAAAGGTCCTCCTGAGGAAGGGCAGGGTCACCAATTACTACATTATAATGGCGGTCATCCTCAGTTACCAGGCAGAGACAGGGCCAGTCCTGAATGTGATCATCAGGGTAATGTGTGATGAACTCTTCCGTGTCGGCCATGTACAGGCGGTAGGCCTTGATGGTATGGCGCAGAGCATAACCCAAGAGAAACATCTCCACCTACAACACAGAGGAGGAAAGAAACATGCTGTGAGATGACTGCATGTCAACACAACTTCAAAGATTCCCATCTGGCAGAGAAAGGGGGCGTTACTGAAGGCACGAGAGATGCCAGCAATGTCACCTGACTTGTTTTCTTCCAATCTGCATTTGAAATCACTCATCCCAAACATACTGTATGGGTACACTTGCAAAAATGCACTTAAACCACACAATGTCATTCAATTACAGTGAAATGGCAAGCATGGTCTAGTTTGGTGGTTTTAGAGCACAGCCTTAAAATTAATTTCCATTCGGGAGAAGCCACAACAAATTATTTCAATTGCGTCAACCTGATACCCAGACAATTAATCATGTACTGTAATTGGGTATGAAACTGTGATGCATCAGTGGGTTTGGGGCTGGGCTGGGCTGTGCATCTTACCTGTCGGGCATGAGGGTTGATGAAAGATGGAAAATGTGGTGATGAGAGACTTGATTAACCTGATTAGCCTTAGTTCAGCTGGTGATTAATAGTTATTATTATGTAATTATTTTGAACTATGTGTCCTGTTCATGAAATTCATAAAGTGGAACTAATATAAATAGACACATATTGAACAATAAGGACAAATGCATGGTACTAAAATATATCATTTCCTATCATCTGCTCTCAGTGGCATTCTAATGACCCGTCTGTCTTACCGGTACCTGTTCTTGCCGTCTACACAGAGATGTGGGCGGGTGTAGTGATTTACAAAGTTAATACACATGCATATAGCAAATAGTGTGGCCTGTACTAGCCCATAACTGTTTGTGTTCATTCGCACGTCCTTGCACACCTTGGTTTTATTAATTTGCACAATTCAATCTGCACGATCTGCATTTGATCTACCGGGAACTTGAATTTATTACAACTTGATTTTGTATCTTGTATTGACTTGTGTTGGCCTTAAATGGGATCATTTAGGTATAGGCCTATGCAATATTTTACTTACTGTCTTACATACTATCCTATGCATATGACTATAGCATATTTCTTAGCAATAGATTAACAAACTAGACCGCTCAGTTCTGCACATCCTCTGCCCTGTGTGTGTGTGTGTGGGGTGGGGGGGAGAGAGAGAGAGAGAGAGAGAGAGAGAGAGAGAGAGAGAGAGAGAGAGAGAGAGTGAGAGTAAGCCTATCATCCCAAACCAATAACCCCACAAGATGTCAGGTTCATCATACACATTAAATTTGGTGCAGTTCATTTTGGGGCAGCGCAAAGATGGAGTGGCCCCCAGGGACCAAACTAAATTTTTGAATGATTTAGAAAAAAGCGGGGACAGACAAAAAGCGAGTTCTTTGCATCCCTGTCTAGAAGTGCCACTCATTGAACCTGAACTCCCCACCACCTCCGGTTGTGTGCTAGCCCCAAAGCAGGATCTGCTGTGTCTACCCATTCCGATTCCAAAAACCACAGAAGGGGGCCAGAACTTTTCATCTATTCATGTCACTTTCTTTGCATGTTCAACACATGCTCAAAGAATCTTCGAACTTTGCTCTACTCTTTGAGTCTGAAACTATTTTCTTTGAAGACAAAGCCTTTTTCACAATGGGTTTAAAAGGACAACAGTCTGTAGCATATCTGAACTTTACACATAACAACAAAGAATAATTTCAGATTTACGAGCGGTAGCATAAAGACTGCTTGACAACAGCAGCCACACTTCCCCCTGTTTGTCCTCACCTGTTCCAATCCACCACTGAAGCCCATCTGGCTCAGGTGGTTGGCCACCAACGTGCGCGGGCATGAGGAAGTATCGCGGGCGAAGAGCAACCAGCAGAAGATGGGAACGTCGTCGCCGCTCTGCATGGCAGCGTGCAGCTCCACAGCACGGGCTAGCATCAGCAGCTTGAGCGCCTCCATGAGGCCAAACTCATCCACTCCACCCTGGAAGAGCTCATCACACACACGCATGCGGCCCTCTGGCCCACAGGAGTTGGCCGCCTCATGCCACTGTCAACACACACACACACACACACACACACACACACACACACACTCTTGAATACATACCCCATAGAAACTGATGTGGTATGAACAAAAATAGGTAACCCCATAATCCAATACCAGTGAAAACAATTCACAAGTGAGGCTTGTACCCATTTCTGGAGAAGACCCAGGTAGTGTTTCAGCAGATCCACAGCATTTTCAGCGCCATTAATCTGCTTGCATATATCAGGAAACCGCCAGTCTTTAATCACCCCATAACGACTCTCCAGCTCCTCTGGGACCTGGGCAAAAACACCACACTTCTCAAAGGCAAACTCAGCATAAGGACTCTCCAGACCTGCATGGTATGGTTTACTAAAGATTCCTAACCAAAACCACCTACTGTGCTACAGAATCGAATTACTGCTAATACACTGTACCATGTTTGACTGTACATAAGGTATTTCTCAATACAGTTTTTTACCACTTAACTGTCATCTCCACTTACACAAAATGAATAGATGCATATCAGCCATTCAAAAATATAACATATCTACATTTTTATGGAGACAAGCTGTCCATTCTAAATAAGTCTGTGGTTACACAGCCTGCTCCTTATAGCCAGTGGAGAGGGGGGCCTACCAATAAGAAGCCCTCCTGCTGTAGCCAGTCCGGAAGCTGGGTAGTGTTCATCAGTGCCTGGTAGAGGGTGGCCCGCAGGGCACAGTAGTTGTCTCCTCTGACCCGCCGCAGGGATCCAAAGCTCTGGGAGAGTACAGCGTAGCCCTACAGAATGGCCAAAGAGGGATGGAGTTGTTAATAAAATAAAAGTTGTAATTAGCAATAGGCAGGACCACTTCTAGTTATACTCTAGAGAAGTGGACCAAGGGAAAAATACATACATAATAAATACAGACACTCTCCACGTTCAAGAAATTCTTAAAGACCCAGCTCTTCCGAGAGTACCTGTTGTCCTAGTCCCATCAACTACCTAGAATACACTAACTATGCTCGCACAAGCTCACACTCTTGCACTTTCCACTCTCGCACTCCCTTACTCCGCTTAGCAAATCGCACTCCTAGTCAGGTATTTACTTAGATAAATAAGTTGTAGCTTGATTGTTATTCCTCTTTTTGTCAGTCGCTTTATGAAAACTCTGAAAGCATAAATGTAATGTAATGGAACGTTATGTAAATAACAGTAATGTAATGGAACATTATGTAAATAACAACAGAATTAATTATTTTATGACACAGTAGTATCATCAGTGTAAGGCAAACGTCTTTCAGGTTACAACAAGCCATTACTTTCACATGTATGATGTTTGAGGCGGGGAACTTCCTGAGGGTATTTTGTCAGACATAATAGTGTAAAATGACATGTATTGTAAAATTCCAACTGTAAAATGAGGAAAACACCTTTCTGATGACGGCACTTTTGGTGGTCTGTCCCTTCCACTCTCTCTCGCTGTATGTCAGGATGGCCATGGGAGACTCAAGGCTGCAGCGGTCTGTATAGAAATGCTTATCAATAGGAAAATATTGCAGACAATATACATGGGGGGGGAGCAAAATATAGCAAAAGCAGTCATTTAAGATTGCTGACCGGTCACATCCAGTTTGTTCTTTTCCTGCTCTTCTTCAATCTCCTCCTCACCACGATAAAGATCTTCACTATAGGAAAAAAGGTGGCCTGAAATCAACACCCATCCTCCACCCTCGTACAACATCTTTCACAATACACATCATAAATCATGCTTGATTTAGACTAACCAGTTAGTTTCATTGCCGTCCGACTCAACTGAACTCGACCGGCCTTCTTTTCCAGGTAACTCTTCCTGGGGACTTGTAGTCAGCTCATCTTCTACAATACCAGTCAAAACAACACTCTTTGTCTCCACATCTTGCTCATCCGCCTTAGTCAACAGCTCATCCTCCAGCAGGTCTTCCAGTGAAGACACAGTGGTCAGGCCAACCACATCCTGAGTCTCTGAGTCTGCAGCTGAGTCTCTGTACAGAAATAGACAAAAATCAAGAGGAAGCAATGACTTCATTAATACATTTTTCCTTAAAGGAGACATAAAATGGAAAACCACTTTTATGTTGGCTTTGATGAATTAAGACAGGTTGTGCATGGTCAAAGAGCTATCATGAACATGAGGCATGGTTTTGCCCTCTTTCATATGAAAATCTTAAATTTAGCAATAGCCAATAAAACATCACCAAATTAGAACAAAGCCTACAGGTGATGTCAAATTGCTCAAAGCCATTGCAGTTTAATTAAGGTGGCCAGAGTGAGGTAGCCTGCCAATGCCATCCTACGTACCTCCGCTAAACATTTTATCTCCATACGTAGTCTGGCCCAAGTCCCCCTAGCTGCGTTTCCCTCGGTTGCTCTACGGTTTAGCCAATCAGCACACAGTTTTGATCGATGTCTCAGAATTTTGTAGTCCTACACGGTCTTACAGCATAGGAACGCGTTTGTTATTCTCCCCTACTTTCAAATTACATTCACAAAATTGGTACATGACATTAACATCCATGATCTTGAGGATTTATTGCCACTACGATGTCTAAATAGATCAGAACTTGCCAGAGGTCTGTTATTACTGAACGCGGAAGTTGTAGGCGTGAGAGCCAGGTGAGAGAATACGTCATATCCAAACGGAAACCTATTTCAATTGCATTGGGCCAGACTGTACGACATAGTCATACATAGTCAATGTGTATTTCAATACACATCTCAAATATGAGGTTTTAATTAGGCTTGTAAAATATCACTTGATCTTATTTTTGACAAAATACAATTGAATATATTGTATTTCAATATCAGAGAACAAGGTACAATACTCAATTAATTCATTCTATGTCACCTTTAATGATTGTGCAAGGCAGGCTTATGACTAACATCTTATGACGCCTTCACAATGGCATGTTTGGAGTCTGTAGGTATGACAACAAAGCAGTCGGAAATCATTAATTTCCTATGAAGATATGGAGACCGCATGTGAATGGGTCCGAAAGAGTGTGGCGTGAATGTGACAGGGCTCCGGATGATTCAGAAAATCACCCGACAGTTTCAGACATGACAGAGCCAACGACAGAGTGTGTTGCTAGGTTCTGCCATAAACACTCTTTAAAAATGCTTCAGCAAAATCTAACAATATTTTAACATTTTACAACTCTAATAGAACAGAAAAATATTTTGCTGGGTCCTAAGTGTGGCAGGCGGTTTAATACAGGTTATACAACATTCACCGCCTGCTTCTATCAAGAACTGCGGTTGAAAGACATGTAATGTCCAGCACCGTTGGGGGAAATATTGCGAAATACAGAGTTGAAAACATATATTATGCCAATGTGAAGGCGGCATTAAAAAGGGACTCCACAGGCTCCCAACTACAGCATTGTGAAACTGCCCACAAGAGATTATGAATATAGGCCTGATAATAACAATTCTTTCATAAGAAACAATATAAGAGCTTCCCCTACATCAGGGGTTCTCAAACTTTTTTTTGGACTAGGGACCCCTCATGGAGCAGGATTTTTTTAAGGATACCAACAACACAAATGTAACCATATAAGTCTATTTCCATTAGCCAATCTAAGCCACTGTTTTCTGATCAGTACTTTGAATGGAATGATGCACAGATGGCATGAAACCTGGGATGAATAGAGCTGTTGTGTCTGTATGCCTCTGAAGTAAAACTTTTCTGGAATCAAAACAAATAGCACAATGCCATCTTTTGGTGCCATCTGTTGGTCACTGACAGTAGCTACTGACCTTATCTCAGTGTGTACTTCTTTTTCCGATGTAACAGAGATATCTTCACCATTGCAAGGCTCCTCCTTTAGTTTAGAATCCTTGTCTGTCTTCTTTTTCTCCTCGCTATCTTGCACACTGTCAGTTATGGGAACAAAAGCAAAATCTGGACCTGATAAAATCTCAGTCACATACTTCAACACTTACGTAATATTCAGTGGATGGTGTTCATTCATGTCTATCTATGTACAGTAGATCCTCCAACCCACACCACCCTATTCTGTGTGTCAATCTTTTTCCGGTTAACACCATTTCAGCAGAAGTTGTGGTATTATGGGACTGAGCCAATCACACTAACCCTAAAATGAGCCTTGACTCACCTTCCAGTGTCAGTGGGGGCAGATGGCAGTTCAAGGCCACTCTCAGGGACTGTCCCCTCCATGCTTACCCCATGACCCACATCACTACTGTGGAGTGGGACTCTCTCAGCAGGCTTATTTTCTTCGTCTTGCACAACAGGGGTTGCCTCCTGCTCCTTCTCTGGTTCACCATCCCGAGCTGCAGAAGGCTCATCTTCCTTAGCTGGGAGTCCAAACTGGACATGAGTCTCGGGGGAAGAAGAAAACCCCTTGGGAGATTCGTTCAAACTTTCATTTAGTTCCTTCTCCTCAGCTGAAGAGTTCTGAGTTTGCAGATCTGCTTCCACTACAGCTGAAATAATGTTGGAGAGGGGCTCTTGGGGTAGGAGGTCTTCAGCTTTTTCCCTGACTGATACATCCTTTGCAAGGCAGCCATTTAAGTGCACAACTGGAACCTGCTTGAGTTCACCAAATACTTCTTTCGGTTCAGGTGTCCTTGGTGGAGTAGTTTCAATGATCTTAGCTGAACTATCCTGAGCTTCCGTATCACTAGAACAGCCAGGGGTTTCAGGTACAATCTTAGCAGACAAAGCCTGGTTATCTGTGATGGTGGAAGTGGTTTGGCTATCAATCACTGTAGCAGATATATGGCTCTCAATGTTCTCTGTGGCAGCTTGACTTTCACTCACAACAGCAGCAGCAGCATGGTTAGCAATTCTGGCGGCAGTTTCCTGACTTTCCAGCTCCTCCGAGGGGACAGCTTGGTTCTCTGTCTTGGTGCAACCAGACTCTCCCTCAGCCAGGCTATCGCTAACTGTGGAAGTTCCCGAGCTCTCCGCCTTATCAGTTGAAAAGATGGGGCTCTTGATGGCAGTAGATACAGACTGGCTTTGGATCTCAGAGACTGGAGCCTGGCTATTAGTCATGGTGGAAGTCCCCTCCACCTTCTCCACAGATGCAGCCTGACTCTTGGCCTTGTCATGGAGGGGCTCATCAAGGGGTTCTCCCCCTTCACTTGACACATCTGGAGTTTGTGATGCAAAGGATGTTAAGACATCCCCCTCTCCAGATGTGTTGACAATCCTTGTGGCATCTGCCAACACTTGCGACACCACTCCTTCAGCAGCCACTTGTTGGTCTACCAGTGTGCTATTGTCCACGGAAGATCCTGCATGCATATGCACATTGTTACTAACAGCTGATGCATGAGGCTTCACCTGTGTTGCCAAAACATCTGTATCCACCTGCACCGCCACATGACCTGGGACCAGCTCTGGCTGAGATGTATCCAGGGGCAGGTCTGCTTTCAACTGGTCAGTCACCTTCTCATCTGCAGGTGAAGATGTCTCGGAGCTGCACAGGAGGTATTAAACAAAATAATCTGGTTAACAAGTGTTTCCATAAAATGTAGCCTTTCAGTTTATTTGTATGGCAAGTTGTTTTATGTATGTGGCAGTAGAGGGATTTTTTACAAACTGCCACATGTAGAAAAGTTCACCAGGAGAATTGTCATAGCCTCACCTATCTGGAGTGGTACAATCTGTACTCACTGGACACTCGTCCAGTGCTTTAGAGGAGGTCTGCGGACTCTGGGTACCGTCATGTAACAGCCGTTGCCCCTCATCCTGGCGTTCACAAGGACTTTTAGGACAACAGCAACTGAACACATTCCCCATGTTGTGTGCAGGGACCTGGCTGGGATCTCAGGCCCTCAGGCAAGGGACAGAGCCCTTACTGACATCCACAACGTGGGTCTCACTGTGTAAAATGGAAAATAATACAATGGTTTTGGCTCAGCTGAATTCTCTACACACTTTAAATATCACCTGAATGACACCAGTCCAGAAAAAGACGATAGAAATAAGCATTACGTCAACTGTTAAACATACTTACAATAAGAATGAACATTTATCAGTAGGCTACTAAACCGACTGCATGTGCTGTCTGTCAACTCGTAATTGGGAGGGGCAGGTTCCTACAGAATGATTGACTCAAATGTTTCAAGTGCGATCCTGTTAAGTTATTTAATTTAAGTTTAGTAACATGAGTTTGTTTAGATTTGGATAACATAATTTATCAAACTGTGTCAACTAGGCCTACTACGCATACAGTTCTCGAGATCTAACTGGAAACGTGCAGCCCACACAAAATCAATAAGTTACGAGTAAGTTAATTGTCTTGATTTACGATTAAAATCAATCAATCAAACTCATGAGAATAATACACTACCTTTTAAACATCTCAAGTGAATGTTAAAATGTGTTAAGTAAACAAGGGCAGACAACACGTAAACTGGCCAGGCGTGCTAGTACCAGGCATGCAGTTGAACGGACGTGAGCGGAATGAAATCATACGTTTGCGTACAGTAGCTTGTTGTACTTGTAATGTAGACTTCCCCGTTATACCACAATCGTAAATGGCTGCATATGAAAGATTTTAAGTCATCATACGTAGCAAAATTAAACCAGCAGAAATCCAGGAAACAAAATACAGCCCGAGTATTATTTCTCATCACTGCAACATTGTGAAGCTGAAACAATCGCCTGCGCCTCGTGTGGGCGTCAGTCGACTTGGGTGTGTTTAGGAAAATTAAGAGTCCCTAATCCAGTTTCTAACAGATTTCATCATATAAATGTAAACATTTTGAAATAGTTTAATTTTCTTTCGTTCCCTACCCGCTCTTGGAGCTTCCCTGATTGTTGACTGATAATGACGAACCGTGTTTGCCACCAGGAAGTTTCGTAGATCTTCAAGTCAGCGCAGTTTCACTTTCCGACGACTAGGGGCTGAACAGCGCTTGGAACTGAAGTGGTATTACGCGCATAATGGAATATTATTTTATGGAAATAAGTATGTTGCCCCTCTTAATAATCCGATGAATTGTTTCCTAATTAGTTTAATTCTTTCTCCATTTTTAGTGTGTTCATGCTTACAGGACACAGATTTTGACCGCACAATACTAACTGCATTTTTGTAGGGAATCATTAATCTCCAGATTTACCAACAGGTCAGAAGTTACATTCTTATGTCTCAAATGGCACGCCAGGCCTACGTCATGCAGAAAGTAGTGGGATTTTTCTTAAAATTATTATAATTTTAATAATAAAAATATGTTCTGTGCCACTGAACAATTTGTTTTAATCTAATAGTCATTGACACACCATAATTGGTAGTCTTGGATTGTGTTCTGTGTGATGTTGGATTACTTTGATAATAAAGTGGTTGACCTTACATGAAAAAAACCAAAGCCAATATTTTACTATAAACAGGTTTAATATAGCTCTATATTTTTTATTTACAAGATTGCTGCCAAATATATTGATCACCTGAATCAAAGTAAACAAAATCTTTTTCACTGTAAATAATTTTGAAACATCACAATGTTCAGTCACAATGTGGTTGATGTGTCCTCTGCATAAGTAATAAAATTACTTTTGAACCCAAAGAGATGAGTAATTAGGGAGTTTAAAAAAGGTTTCAACAATAACAGTGCTGTCCATTTTATATGACATCAAGATGATCAAGGTCTCTTTGTTACAGTGAGAATGTCCACAGATGCTTTTATTTGAGTGTTTCATATCTCGATTCTATCAGTCCAATACAGGACCAGGAAAAAAAAAAAAAAAAAATCAATACCAGTCAGTCATCTTCAACACATTGGGTCAGAGCCCAGTCTTCAACTGCTGTATGTGACCTACAAATTCCTCAGGCAGTTCCAGCTCTGTTGCCAGCTTTGCACACCTTGCCACCAAGTCCTCCAAACTCACTGTGGCAGTGGTGGAGCAAGTAGACAGTCCCTTACTGCAGTGTGTGTCTTTCTTGCAGCAGTCTCCCTTGCCACAGCCCTGTGGCTGAGACTGTGACTGTGTCGGCTCCTGATCCACTGCCATCTCTAGGTCCTCCACGGCCTCTGACACCTCCCCAACACTGGGAATGGGCCTCTCCTGAGCCCTCTTCATAGCTTCCAGGACAGCCTCCTCATGCTGCACTACGTCCTGCATCAGGCTGGAAATGGAGGCCATGGCAGAGCTCTTTACAGCTTGCCGCTCGCTCCAGCATTGCAGAGCACTGCGCACAGGGGCCAGGGACCAACAAAGGGTGTGGAGTCAGGAACAGAAGGGGGAGGGAGATATGAGTTAAAGCTTTCTAGCACAGAGTTGTTGTCAGTGCACAGGGTCACACAGACATGTGACACAGGTCACCAAACTCAGTGTTTCCTGTGAGGGTAAAAAGACAAGCGGGCACAGGGAGAGGGACAGCTAACCCTGGTTTTAACCTTGTACTGAACATATTGATGCCTTTAGCTATCGCAGTGTGACTGCATTGTGCACCACACACCCCTGGTCATGTAAAATAGATTTCTAAAACATCCCTTTTTCACCTACGAAATATCATTGAGGTTAGAAAGTTGTCTTTCGATAATGCCAAAAATTCAATATGCATTTGTTATCTCCAGGTTTGATATTGTAAAGCTCTGTTCTCTGGGTGCAGTAATACCTATGGTATATCAAAAACCTACAACAAATAAAAAATGCTGCAGGTGGAACACTCACTTAGACTAAAAAATATAAATCTCCCCTAATTTCACGTCCCTACGTTGGATCCCTACATTGGATCCCTATGAAAAGGCAAATTGACTCGAAAATTCTCCTCCTAACCTGTAAAGCCCTCAATGGCTAATTTAGCTCCATCATATATTAAAAACCTACCCCTTACAGCCCTGGAAAACCCCTTAAATTCCCAAAATGCTAATCTCCTTCAGACCCTGAGCATATCAGATTCTTCGATAGAAGGAAGAGCTCAATATTCAATATTCTTCAGTCTAGGCTTTCCTCTTAGTTTCCGCTTCCTATAGTTAGGGATGGTACATGGTATACCATCACTCCTCATTAGAAAGGCCCGCCTATGCTATTGCCTCCGGCCTGAAGTGCTGAGCTGCCATGCACCTTACACTAGTTAAGCTGCTACAACCTAATATATTCAGTGGAAATCCCCTAAACTGGCCTAAATCTTTTGCTCCTTCTGCCAATACTACAATCTCTACTAAGTATCAAGTCTGCCATCCACTCCCTGCCTCCCCGTCATCAATTCCTCCTGAGTGGACTACAACCAAATTTACCAGAGGCCCATACCAGGACCGACTTCCCCCTTTGCTAGAGGCCCTGCAACAGACCCTCCCATGATGGCACTGTCAAAATGAGGTCTACCTATGCTACCCCCACTACTGAGTCCACCCCTTGATTCTTAAATTTTGGTTGGAAACTACTGACAACAAACTTGGCTTGACTACCATATAATGTTCTGGGACAATTTCCTGAAATCACACTATGATCCTTGCTCAAAACCATGGGCAACTTGTAGTCTAGGCCGATCAAACTAACGTTACTGTACTCGCACTTGGCCCCTGGCAGTTGGATTGAGCCCTTGAGTCGCATGACCGAGATTTCTTTAAGATTGCAAATAGAACAGAGATTTTCTTTGTCCCTGTTAGGCTATTGTGTGCTCTTCTGTAAAAGTTCCGCGTTTGCCATACCCTGCAAACGTTACTGAAACACGGTGTTGCCCATGAAAAGAGAGGGAAATTAAAATTGAACAACGTTAGTTAAACGTTAACGTTACCTTGTAATTCCTTTCAGTTGACCAATAGTCTTCATTCGGATTGCCCCTTCTCTGTATCCATCGTTAAAACCAAGCTGAAGGGATGCCTCTTTCCCTGCGTCAACTCCATCTCGATAGCCATCCTAAGGAAAAACGTTATTGTTAACCAGGACAGCCTATCTTGGTGTACACACACAGTCATTAAATTACTGCCATAATCTAAGGTTATAGCCTGTTTCTTTGTAGCTGCTGTCAAACCACCTTGCTTCGTTTCTCCATGTTTTGTTTCCATTCTTTACCCTGAAGGATAATATCATCTTCGTCTTCATCGAAAATATCTTGACTCCCAGAGGCCAATGATTTGACCCACGACATTGCTGTCACTGGGCTCTGCCATACAATTGACTGTGGATGTTCTTCGTAAACGTTACTTTTCAGAGGTAAAAATAAAACGCACCACGTCGTTTTTCTATTCCATACAGCTATTGACCATGCCGCTCACACAGAAGACACTACGTCATCAAAATACGACATACCTATTTTTTCCTCGCGACTTTTTCCTCGCGACCTCGCGATATTTTCCTCGCAACTAATATAAGTACTGCCATCTTGTGTTTTGGAGTGCGAGAAAAAACATAAAGGTGATCATACCAGCAGATGTCACCGCAGACCATCTCAAACAGTCAAAACTTTGCAAACTGATCACAAGTAGGCCTAGTCTGCTGGTAGACCTAGCCTACATATTAACCCTTGTATTATGTTCAGATTTTTCACCCTTTCCTGGTGTTTAGGTCAATTTGAAAAGTGATTATTCAGACAATTGTTCTGAAATTGTTAGGCTAATTGACATAAAACACAGTCAATAGGCCTATATCCTAGATTGATCAACAAATTAAGATAAAATATCAGATCAGTAGTCCCAGAGAAACTTAATTACACGTTGGTAGGCTAGTGCTCACTGTTCTCTGCAAGATAACATTTCATAAAGTGTGAATCAGCTGTTTCTTGTGGGGAAAAGTGAAAGTTTTATAAAAATCCATGGCCAAAAACATTTTTTAGTTGTTTTCTGTGGGGTTCATCTTTTACTGTCTTGCTATGGGGTTCGTTCAGTGTTTGGTGGTATGTTTGTGGGGTAGACCTTTGTGCATGTGTACGATTCAATTTGACTGCCTTCTGGACCTAAATGTCTAGGTTATAAAGGCATGTGTCCTAAATGAATTTTCTAACATCAATATCTTTTTTTTTTCAATGAAATTAAGATAAGGCCATAGTGTGTCAAAACCTACAAACATTTACCTTTTTCGTTTTTGTTTATAAAAAAGAGGGGGAAAAAACCACCCACACACACAAAGGTTAACACTACCTATAAGGCTTCAGTTTTTGTCAACCATGCAATCTCCTTCAGCTGTAAATATCATTCTTGATCCGATTCTTCTTGGACCCAACCAACTCGGCTGTAGTATGTAGTAAAACAAAAATTAGGTTTCATTGTTGTAGACATTTTCTACCTTGCATTAGCACTGGTTTGTTACAGAGAGGGAATTGATAAGGTAAGGTATAGATATGATACAGCTACAATAGCCTTCTACGCTCAGACATACCGGTAACACAGTGTATGGATGGCCATCCAGATTTATACCCTGAACCATAAACTACAATTGTATTTATTCATTTATTGATTATTCATTTATTTAATTTATTCAATATTCAGACCACAACTCTTTTGGGTCTAGGACATAGAAACAATTGCTGTTTTTTTCTCTTTCTCTAATGCCAGGTGCTATTATTTTCAATAGCAGATCTCTTTGATTAAATATTTGACACAGCATCAAACTTAATACAGCAACTCCATTTTCAGAATTAATGAGTAAGAATGTGTCTGCCCTGACAGACCTGAGAGTTTGTAGCCTATAGCCTACAGAGAGATAGGAACTTTATAAGGGTCCATCATTAATTGATAAATAGCAAAATAAGCCTATTAATAAATAGTCTAGTCGGATTTTCATTTAAAATAATACAATATACAGTATAGCAACACTATCTGCAAATGTTTTGTTGAAGCTTGAAAATTAGTTGCATCTTTAAGTTTTTTAAAAAATTGATGCTACATTGTACTACATAATACAATGATTTATACAACTTAAAAAAGAAAATCATTTATGAATACCAATGAACTGCATAATTATTAACAATCAACTGACAAACAATTTGGTTTTGCTTACTTATTTAGCATGCCCATGTACTCTCTCTGACTCTTTAGACAGATATGATTAGGCATGATCATTCTTTTTTTTAAAAAAATGAAAGATAACATATCGGTATAGCATTTTCTGTCTGTGGCTTCTGTCTATGACTTGTAGGCACGCTTGGCCTGCTGTTGGATGCCGCCATCTCAGTGATTTGTTTACAGTCCATTGCAGTGCATCTCACTTCAACCAGATTTGTTGAGACTCTGAAAGGTCAGCAGTCTATCTACAAGACATATCCATAATGAAAAGGTTTTAGCACAACTTTGACTTGAATGCACATTGTTGTTTAATGACAAGGGAAGCCCGTGGTCTCTATCTTTTCCCCATCCATTTAAATGAAAATGTGTTACTTGTGATGACAAACATATTACTTTGTTCATTAATATTGCATCACTCCCTGCCTTCATCTTCACCAGAGAGACGAGCAGAAAAAGGTCCTTGCTTTGTTTTTAAGATGTTCCATTCTTCGTCACATACTTTAAGGGCGAAACACAAGAGAGACTAGAAAGGTCTGGCGGACAAATGCATTTCACCTAGGCAGAATGCATTTGCAGTAGCCGGACAACAATAGCCCTGAGAATACCCTGAAGGCCATGTGGAAATGGAGTTACTCCATGGGCCTCGCCTCTCCTTTTGCTCTTCTCTCTCTCTCTCTCTCTCTCTCTCTCTCTCTCTCTCTCTCTCTCTCTCTCTCTCTCTCTCTCTCTCTCTCTATCACTCCCTTCAACCCCCCCACTCCCTGCCACACCTCTCCTTCCTTCAGTCCTTCTCCTTGTGCACTGAGAGCAAAACAAGCAGCCGGGGCAATCACCTGACACATTTCCATCCAATTTCCACTGCCGAATGTGTTCATTTTCGGCCCTAATGGCATGTCATTTCGCCGGAGCCTTTGGTCAAGAATTAATCCTGGAATCAAAACAGATTTTCCGGGGAGCAATCTTCCATCAAGTATTGATTTTTTTACACTCACGGAGCCTGTAGTCCCTAATTTAACCTGACAGCCCGCAGCACAATGGACTAGGGAGCACCTTGGCGACTCACAGAAGAAGCTCTCTCTCACTCCTCTCACTCATCTCTCTCTCTCTCTCTCTCTCTCTCTCTCTCTCTCTCTCTCTCTCTCTCCCCTTCTTCTGCCTCCCCCTTCAGAAGAGCAAGAGTGGACGAGGGTGGAGGGAGTGTTAAGGTCTTGAGGGAGAAACACATAAAACAAAGAGCTTTGGTTACTGTGAAAAGGGGGTTGGTGTGTGTATTCATGGGTGTGCATGTGTGTGTGTGTGTGTGTGTGTGTGTGTGTGTGAGTTTGTGTGTGTTGGGAGTGGGGGTTGAGAAACAAGAGTCAGGTGGAGACAGAGCGAGAGAGCTTCATGTCCACTTTTTACCTCTAATTATGTTTTCAAGTGTAGTGCAACTTGGGCAGGTTAGTCTGAGAGGGGAAAGGGAACAGAGAGAGAGAGAGAGGGAGAGAGAGAGAGAGGGGAGAGAGAGAGGGATAGAGCAAAAGAGCGAGAAGAGAGCACAAGAGTGGAAAGTGTGTTCTGGGCACCCATCAGGTATCATTATGGGCCTATTGACATTTCCCAGTTCCGGAGTGAACCCCATCTCGACCCTCTCCCTCTCTTCTCCTCTCTTCTCTCCACTCCTCTCTCTCTATGTTCTCCCCATCTCTTGCTCTCCTCCATCCCTCATCTCTCTCCTTCAACCCTTTTCTCCACCTGGGATGTGTATGGAGCTGGGCTCATCACACACACCGGAAAGGAAGACATGAGTGTCCATGCTGTGGATGGCCGCTAATAGGACGGCAAAGACACATCAAAAAAAAAAAAAAAAGAGAGAGAGAGACTTCGCTCACTTGAGCCCTCACACTGGCTCTCTCTCTCTCTCTCTCTCTCTCTCTCTCTCTCTCTCGGATGAAAAGGCTGTGTTTTTTCTCTTCTATATTTAATTTATTTAATTTATTCAATTAACATCAATTTAGCTCAAGACATAACTAAAAAATAAAAAAATAACATGAGGATGTGTGGCTCACAGCATATTTCATGAAGACCTTTAAACAAACTGCTTTGAAGCTGTGCATCATGTTACTGGGCCAGGAAAGTTACATTTTGTCCGTAGGCTTTAACTGAAATAGAGAGCAATGTCTAGTAACAAGTCAACAAGTTATCCTTATTTGTGGTTTAGATATTTTCAATGGTACGTAAAATTTGCCCTTGGTTAATAAATGAGCAGAGACATTGTAATTTGGTTATCATTCAAATTAAAACCCTAACGCAACAGACTGCTGAAAATACACTAATTGTCTCCACGCTGAAAACACATTGTTGCATTTTCACAGCTTATTAAGATGGCAGAACAAACTGGGACGTTAATCTAAAGTCCTTGGACAAGCTGCCTCTCAGCTGCTCAGTGTGGATGGGTTATGCCGGGCCTTGTCCAGCCCTCTCGGTTGCTGAGTCATCTTCCAGAGAGAAAGAAAGCTGCAAAAATTAGGTGGACAGGAAGCTAAATGGGCCGAGAACAATCCGATCTGCTGTGCAATCCACTGCAGCAGCATATCATCAAAAGCCAGTGTTATTTTCCTCCCTTCTCCAAAAGCATGAAGGCTAATAATGGGGAAAAAATACAAACACAGACATGGAGGGAAGGAGGGAGGGAGAAAGAGAGAGAGAAAATGGGTTGGAGATGGCATGCATGGACACTGAGCTATGTGGGAATTGGTAATAGCCTATTTGAAGGCATGAAGGTGTGCAGTTGCAAAGGCAGGTGATGCTTGAAGTGGCAGAAGACCTTGATGTAGGTGCATTTGTGTGTGTGTGTGTGTGTGTGTGTGTGTGTGTGTGTGTGTGTGTGTGTGTGTGTGTGTGTGTGTGATTTGAGAGAGAGAGAGAGAGAGAGAGAGAGAGAGAGAGAGAGAGAGAGAGAGAGATGTGATTGTATATGCAGAGAGAGAGAGAGAGAGAGAGAGAGAGAGAGAGAGAGAGAGAGAGAGAGAGAGAGAGAGATCTCAACCTTGAGAGGGATGAGCAGGAGAGATGGCGGGTGAGAGATGTGGCGACATTTCATTTTGCAAGAACATCAGCCCTGCACACGTCCATTGCCAGGGAGATAAGGCGAGCGAATGCTTCATGCCCGATAGAAAAACAAAGAGAGCAATTTAAAACCATCTGCATCCAACACACAAACACATCCACACACTTACACACTTTCACTCACTTTCTGCTTCACACACACAGTGTCCCGACTGATATTGAAATATAATCCATTTGGACTGCTGACATGTCATAATATTCTCTCTCTCTCTCTCTCTCTCTCTCTCTCTCTCTCTCTCTCTCTCTGCTTTCGCCTCCTTTTTTAGCAGTTTAAATGAAATGTGACATTTTTAAACATGCTGTACCTCTGCCAGGAAACCAGATATGGTGATAATTATGGTTCTGAGAAATTAGACCATAAATTATTTAATAACATTTTGTCATCTTCAGTTAATAATGAGAAAAGCCTTGATTTGGCATTTATCTTTTCACAGTATGCTGTATCATTTTCTGTGCAAATGTTCTATTCTTAACCCAAATTGGTCCACAGGTTAACACTACTGTGGGTGTCTTTCAGCTCCAATTTGTGAAAAGTGTGGAATATTTTTTATTTTATTTTAGACACTAAAATGAAACAGAAGTGTGTGACCTACGTAGGTCTAAGGAAGTGTTGTGTCAGGTGTAACGAGTGATGTAGTCCATCATGAGTGTCCCTCAGTCTGGGGAGGACACATCCCCCCCAAGTCCACCGGAGAAGCTCATGAGCAAGTAGACACACAGGCCCAGCCATTTAACACACATACAGAGGCCTGAGAGTAAGAACTTCAGGAACCACTGGCAGACTGTGGCAAACACTTTTTTTTCAGCTTCTGATAATGATTTATTGTCCATGCTTTCATATCATTACTGATTGGAGAGAGAGAGAGAGAGAGAGAGAGAGAGAGAGAGAGAGAGAGAGAGAGAGAGAGAGAGAGAGAGAGAGAGAGAGAGAGAATAGCCCAACCGGAATATCGTTGAGCTATGCTGTGGATCCATTCTTATTTATAAGTTACACTTTTACAACAGATTCAGCAGTTTGCAAACCTAAAGATATAAAAGTTGGAATAGCAAACCTTGGCACAATTACTCAACTAATAGAATAAAATCTGATGAAACTGAGTAGAGAGACAAAACAAAAGAATATCAAATAGCCCATGCAGTACCTCACCACTTGAAAAATACATCTGCGCCTCCAAAACGATGAGAAAAGCCAAAAAAGAAAAAGAAAAAAAAAAAAAACTCAAACATCTTCAACATCAGCTCTCTCAGCCTAATGTTAATAATTTATGTTGTGTGGGCTTTTTCTATGATTATTTTTTATTTATTTACTACTCCTCATTCGCCAGCCAGTCAGTTTTTCAAAGGCTTTGTGGACAAGAAAGCTGCCTCAAACTTTTGGAGTTTAGTTTCAAAAGGCTTCTCAGCCGAGAGAATGCGTCGCCCCCCCACCCTCCCTTCCCCCCCTGTTGTCTCCGTCTTTCTTCTACCCTCTCTTTTCGACTTGTCTCATTATTGTTATCTGTTATGGCAAAGAAAAAAAAAAGACATGAAATATTTATAGGAAACAAGCCAAACTGAGATTTCTTACAGCTGACCCTGTGGGTATCAGGCTGAAATGTTGGCTGACCCCTTGGAGGATTGAAGGACGTTGGTGTGCTTTTAGGTGCGACCTCTGCCTTTTAAGGCTGTTACTGTCAGATGAATGCCTTTGTAGAATTCTTTTGCGCCGTAGCGGTCAAATACAATGAGGGAATAAAAAGGAAAATTGACATCAGTAACATTAAAGAAAATGAGGGTGATGGGGGGAAATGGAGGTGGCATGGCAAAAATGCATTTGGAGAGACAGAGTGTTAAAATGATAGCCACGTTTCTTTAAAGGGGGATGTTTATGTAGGGGTGTGTCATATGAGATAGTGTGAGATCCTGTCATGTTGAAAACAACTTTCATGTAATGTAGAATTTTTATAATGGGCTGTGCTGGCAAAAGTTGTGTACTTTGTGTCCAAAGTTGTGTACTTTGTAACTATGTAAGTTATTGTACCTAATATAAGGTTATTTGCAAGATATTGTAACAATGTTGATGTTGCAATCACATTTCGCTCGCTCTCTCTTTCTGACTCTCTTTCACACACACACACACACACACACACACACACACACACACACACACACACACACACACACACACACGTATGCCTTCATTATCACAAATTTCCCTCATAATCCCCTTCGTATGATCAAACACATGAAATCAGGATCATTATTTAAAGTGTAATACGTAATATTCTACGTAATATTCTACTAACAACACTTCAAAATACTTTGCAATTATCAGAAAGATGCTATTTGATTACAAATATATTGTAATAGCCTACAGGAGTAAACAGCAACAAATCCAGTCGCAGAGCTTTTCATGTCAAACAACCGTTTATTATTAATTATGGTACAAATAAATGTGACAGACTTGAAGCTGTTTAGAAATACACAAAGTGCAGCTCAACTGACCAAACAGATATTGCTCTATAGATTACATACAGTTTTCAGTCTATAAAATTTAAAGCAACCTTCACAGGTTTATCAGCTTTGGTTTCGAGGTCTTGAGGAATAATAATGTTTACTTTTCTAACTGGTTCATATGTGAATCTGTGAGAATTGTTTTCAGAAATAATAATAAAAAAAAGTTTTTTTCCGCTTTTTAATTTTTTTTTTTTTTTTCAATTATTCTTTTTTCTTGAATCACTTCCCTTTAATTATACCCTCAGGTCGCCAATCTATTGTGGTTCCCAAAATTAAAGGGCAGTCCTAATTGACAAAAACAGTGTGACTTACATAATGGTAGTCAATGAAAATAAAACAGTCAAAAACAAAATAAAACACATGGAACGACAATGTATTAAGCATTATAAACATGTGACCCTGGTAATAACATTTTCCGAGGGGGAAAAAAAGATGCTTTCTTTTGAGAAAACATATATTCCCATAATGACACGTGAAGACTACTTACAAACATATACAGGAGTGTAGCATTTAGATTTGGACTTTCCTAGTTTCTCCAAAAGGGGTGTCTCCCCAGCAATTCTGGTTATGTACTTGACAGTGCTGAGGTAATGCTTTCATGATATACCTTTCATTTGCTTCAGCAGTTTCATAATTCAAGATTGTCAGCAACACAGTTAAGCCATTTCTCTGTACAATGTGCATATAACTATTGAGCTTTGGTCCAGCATTGGAAACAGGAGCAAAGGCAGAACTGAAGTCTTTGTCCTTTTTTTTTTCTTTTGTCTTTTACTCTTTTTTGGTTCAAGCTTATTCTGCTAAGCCTTTACCTGTTCATACAACAATGACTCTTCACCTGGCATTGCTCAGAGCTTCTGTATGGGGATGAAAATCAGGTGAAAAATTAGACAAATTTTGTGTGACACTGAAATATGAAGACTTTTTTTTCTTATTGGGAAAATGCAGGGTAAAGAACTATGCTGTGAAAGCTTGGGGTTTTGTATGTACGTACGTCAGCACATTTAGGTAGTATTAACTAAGCCACATCAGTTAAACAGGTAGCTAGTGAGACTAAACACCTTGCAAATTCCTGAAACTGTGAATCCTTCTTTGAACACGGACTTCAACCAGTGACAAACCACTCCTTTGTAGTGGCAACATGTGTATCCACAGTCAGACATATTAAACAAATATAATGCATAAATAAATAAATAAATAAATGAATAAATAAAGAAAATGATGAGTAAAACTCTGTACGTATATGGGATTACCCTGTGTAGTACACACAGAACCTTTTCTCTAGCTGTTTTACCACTCAGATGTAAACTAAAACTGGTAGAATAACAGAATAATTAGGCTACAATAGAAATTACCACCTCTTTATTTCATGCCATTCACATAAGCAACTAAAGTGGGGCATTCAAATGCCCGGCCTCACAAATGGGATGACAGAAAAATCTTACTCAAGTGAGATCAGTAGAACTTTTGTGGATAAAAACGCATGTTTCACACACACACACACACACACACACACACACACACACACACACACACACACACACACACACACACACACACACACACACACACACACACACACACACACACACACACACACAAAATGAAATGTTTTAACAGTGTTTCAGATTAACTCAGAATATATACCCTGTTTTTCATCATATTAAAATGTGGTAAACAAAATAAATTAACACAAAGAAATGTACATGTATATAAAAAATACATAAATAAACCAATAAATAACCAAACACATTTACAGTAAGGTTGACTGCTTCCACCCTGTAGGGCCATACTGTAGCCAGAATACACAACCTTTTTGGAATAGCTTACACACTCATGATGGAGTGGACCAACACAATTTGGTGTTATTTTCTGTCAAAAGGCAATATTGACAATATAGGTATGGCAGTATAGAATGGCATACTAAAAGACACTTAAAATTTAGTTATCCTGTCTATGATTTCAAATTATTTAAAAATCTGACGCAGCCACTACAACCATGTCCATTTTCGCTGCCCAAAACAATTACTATCAGGTGATCTGTACATTTTATTTAATTTGATAACTGTTATTTTGTGCCATGCCCAATATCTCTCTTTTTTTGTAAAATGTGATTATCATTTTGTTATGACTTGTGTACCCCCTTATAACTTTAAAAGGAAGTCAGTTTGAGAAAAATTATGGGAAATCATGAGTAAGATGAGTAGAAGAACTGCTGTGAAGTTAAACCACTTTATATTAGTGGAAGCAAGGAGCACACCAGCTGTTAAAAGACCCGTGCATACAACAAACACAAAAGTAAAAGCAGAAAGGTCACCCTGATGATTTGGCCAAGGTAACTCTCCTCAACTTCCTTCTTCTTTTTTTTTTTTTTCTTTTTCTCGGGCAGCAAAATAGTGTTCTTTGGCTATCAGGCTTTGGCAATAAAGATGTCTGTTTTAAACAGCTGCAGTTCTATTAGTGAAGAGTTGAGGTGCCCCTCAGTATGTCTATTGGCAATATCTGTGCAGTGTGGACCACCTCAAGACTGCAAATCATCACACATAACAGAACAGTAAATACCTGCAAAATTGGCATGACATTACAACAGCTTTGGAGAAAACAAAGAATACAAGCTAATAATGTCCAAAAGCAGAGATGGATTTTCAAGACTTGAAAAAAAAAAAAAAAAAATTCAAAGACCATTTAGATTTTTTTTTTCTGTGATTTTGACTTGAAGACAGATTATTATAGATATTTACATATAAACCCAAGTGGTAAAGTGAGACAAAGATAAAATGTTTTACCCAACCCCACACATATATCTTAGATTTTTTCGATGGCATACAAAGGTAAAAATTTAGAACACATTTACACTAGAAAAAAATCTCTGTATCCAGATGCAACAGACTTTGGTAAGTAGTTAGTTTTGTCATTGTTGTCCATGACCCAAACTGCGGCCTCAGCTCTAAAGTCTCCCTTAGTTTCACAAATGTCATCAATCTCTTGCCCTCTCATGAATACTAAACATCGCTGCAGATACAAGATCGTTTTTGGTTTTTCGCTAAGGTCCTTGTATATGTAACTGTAGTGACTACACTGACAATATGTACTTCTGATCTGCCATCTTTGTTGACAGTCCATCCAGATGGTACCAAATGAAGGCAAACATCCGGAGAGGAAGGGGATGGGGGATGGTGGGGAGTGGGGGCTTTGTCCATTTTTCTAAGTCCCCAGGTAAGTTCAGTTGTTTACAGGGTGGGTTGTCCCTTTTGTAGTGAGCAGGTTTAGTGTTCTATGGTGACTAGCCGTCCTGTTTTGGTGTGTTCAGTTAGGGGTGTTCCTCCAGGGAGTCTCCTAGAGGGTCCATGGGGGCTCCTGGGCCCATCTCTGGCTGCTTCAGCCTCTTTATCGTGTTCTTCAGGGCCTGCCGCTTGTTGCAGAACCAGACGCGGACCACCTCGCGGTCATAGTTCAGTTTCTCGGCGATCTCTGTCATCTCCTGGCCGGACGGGTGAGTGTTTTTCTCGAAGTGGCTGTTGAGGATCTCCAGGGCCTGAGGGGTGAACGAGGTCCGCCGCTTGCGCTTTTTTGACGGCTCGCTGCCGATAAACTCGGTCAGGTTCTGCATGCCGGACCGGTGCCGGGCCTCGGCCTCGGCCATCCAGCGCTCCAGAACGGGCTTAATCTTCTGAGCGCTTTTTGGAGTGATGTCCAACTTCTCAAACCTGGCAGGATATAAAAGGCCAGGGTTCAGTTTGCCTGTCAAACCGCTAGCTATAGTGTTCTCTTGGGCTTCCTGTGGTAGGTAAAAGTGGCCTCTCAGGATGGTGTGTCTAGGGGAGAATTGAGAGAGAAGAATCTTACTCCGGTGCCCTGCCTCAGCCAGAGCCATCCTGCCCGTCTCTGTTACCTGGTGGGGCTTCCCGGTCCAGCTGTCAAAGGGGCAGAGAGTTTCACTTTTTAACAGAGAAAACGGCGAAGGAGAATTCACAATCCAGTTTGACATGCCTGGGAGTGATCCTAATCTAAGCACCACTATCTAAGCAAAGTTCAACACCATCTATTGGTTTTTTGGGTTGTTTTTGCTGAATTATAATGAAATTGTTCCAATTGTGAATTGGACTCTCTGCCCCTTGTTTGCACTGAAGGGCCAAGAACACCCCATCATAAGCTAAGATATAATGGACCAAGAACACAGTAAAATATCTAACTGGTAAAAATATTTCTGATGGCTAGTAGCACATTTCTAGACTCTTCTAGAAACATCAAATCAAAATTCATTATTTATATAGTTTAACTTCTATAAATATGATGATGACAATATCATAGTCACATCCATCCTTGCCAACCATCCTCAGAATTGTAGGATAATTTCACCCCAAAATCAGTTTGTCGTTTACAAAACAGCACTGCGATTACTGCTGTTCACTTGTTTGTAAAGGTATTCGTTCACTCAACATGGACTCGATACATCAAAGCAATCTCTGGAAAGGTCTAATATTTAGTCAGTTTATAAAACATGGAAGTATCAAGATAGTGTGTAACGTAACATATGATTGTAACACAATAATAATAATAATAATAATAATAATAATAATAATTCCTGTGAATCTTAAACATGCAGCTCTTATGACTGAAGCATGATCACATGCAGCCTAGAGCAGCTCTGCTTGCCTTTTTTGATAGTGAAAACTAGCTTTATTGTAACCTCTTACAATAAAAATAAACAGTTTTTAAAGAAAACAGTTTTAGAGTTTTGAAACATTTGAGGTGAAATTGTCCTGTAATGCATAATGCCAAATCAGTCCAGCATGCACTTAGAAATATCAAACCATCATTTATTTACACATGCCTCTTTAATAATTCAGTGAGTACACACACACACACACACACACACACACACACACACACACACACACACACACACACACACACACACACACACACAAACACTTAGTGAATGTTTAATGTTAATACATTTTCACCTCAACTCTCCTAACTTTGAATATTTACAGCGGAAAGCTTGACAGAGGGCTCACAGGTTGTCTAATTCATTTTTTGTGCACTTGTGAGAATTACCATGGGCTAATTCAGTGTTTGCTGAGGCCAACGGTGACATGTTTAGTTAAAATCACACGACTATTCAAAAGTCAGTATTTCCAGTTAGAAAAGCCAGCAGAAAGTATAAATTTAAGTTTGATAGTAAAAGGAGGCATTTATTTAGAAAGGTCTATCAATGTTTTACAACAAGTATACTGGACTGACATTTTTTGTTGGTGTTTTAATTTAAATGAATAGATTCACACAATGTTACAGCCTTTTAAGATATCAGAGGCAACATAGAGAAAACAGTTCATGATCTACTGTAAACTGTAATCTACTAATCTATACTCTGCACTGTAATCTAAACTTTCCACTGGTTATGTTTAGAGCTACCAGATTAAAAACAGAAAAAAAACTACTACTAACAGTTCTTCATGTTACAAGACAAACTCTTCAACCTGGGAGGACTAGAAGTGCAGGTATCTGACTGTGCATACCTGTCTCTGACAGAATGGTGTTATGAGTACAGCATGGGTGAGAGACAAATAGGTAGAGGTTATCTTCACTGGGATTCTCTCTCTAGCACTACTGGAGCCTTTAGGCTCCTCTGAGGGGTCTCTCATTCTCCATTTGGAGTCCAGCGGACCTGTCAAGCAGTCAGTGGTCAGGGCCTCAGAGAAACTGAGGGAAGAGAGTTGGGATGGGGTAGGGTAGGCCTGGGGGTGGAGGGAGGACTTGATGGGTTTGGAGCACAGTGGTAGTTCCTGTCCAGTTCTCTACTCGTCCGATGTGGCCCCAACCGCACTGACCATCACAGGTCTAGACACCTGTGATGGAATCTAACTGGCATCTGAAGATAGCGAAAGAGAGAGAGAGAGAGAGGATGCCTCAAACCCGGGGCAGAAACATTCGGTCCGCCAACGTTTGCCTCTCTCTCTCTGTCTCGCTCTCTAACTCTTTCCCTCTCTCTTACTCTTGCTCAATCACTCGCTCTCTAAAGACCTCAAAGGACAAGGAAGGTCTACACTGATGGCTTGTTAAAAACAGAGTGTACTGTATGTCTGTGGAGGGGATGGGAGGAGGGGGGTGGATGGGGAAGGGATCCACAAAGCAAATTCTGCCAACTGACAAGTAATGCTTATTTATTTATCTTTATACTGCTAGACGGGCACTTCAATCTTCTTCTGCCCAAGCTACTCCTTCTGCACATCTTAGAGTGTTTCTTCTGGACAGTGTAGTGATCTCCATGGCCCTAGACACGTTCTGTACACTTTTAAAACCATAAGAGAGAGGGAGAGAGTGAGAGAGAGGGAGAGAGAGAGAGCTCCTCAGGGGCATGCATTACTGCCATAAGAAGTGGGTAAAGAGACAGGATGTTTCATGGCTCAATGAGAACCAAATGCACTTACTAAACGACTCTCTGTCTCTCCCCTCTGCGTGCAGCCTCACAGAACTCAGAGTATTAAAACCTGCCCTTGGGGGAAAATACATACATTTAGATTCTCTCTCTCTCTCTCTCTCTCTCTCTCTCTCTCTCTCTCTCTCTCTCTCTCTCTCTCTCTTCTCTCTCTCTCTCCTCACTCTCTCTCTCGTTCGTTCCTCTCTAGTCTCCAGTTCTTAAGAGAAACCTCCTTTTTTAGTCCATGCATAAATATTTGCTAAGTGTAGCCTAAAATCATGGACAGCCTCACATTCAGCACTCCTGCCGTGAGATTCCAGCTCCACATTATTCCTTTGGTTAGGACTTTCCTTGAATGAAACTAAAGAGGCACTCTCATTATTGCATTAAGGTCACAAATGAATAGAGAGAGAGAGAGAGAGAGAGAGAGAGAGAGAGAGAGAGAGAGAGAGAGAGAGAGAGAGAGAGAGAGAGAGAGAAGGGTAGGAAGAGTGAATAGCATGTATGAAAAAGGTTAAAAGAGAAATGACAGCCACTGGGCATTAATTCAGAAGTAGAGTTTGGCTCTTTGATGACTAGGGGGGAAAAAAACTCAGCTTGATTTGATTAAATATATATATGAGGGATCTTAAGCAGCCACTTTCTGCTTAATTTGTTGTGCAAATTATAAGCGGCAGACTACCGTCACGAAGCATTAATCATTAATGGGAGAGCTGGTGTTTTAGTGTGGATTAATGTTGTAAATTCACACAAGGATTAAACATGACTAAACGACTCACACCCACCGAAATTACACAAGCGATGACAACTTTGCAGGCACAGGGTGAGTGCATCTTGTGCATTCTAATCAGAGACTACAGAGAAATGAGTCCGGGCAAGACACTCACTATTCTTCACTGACATATCTGTATTTGACCCCATGCGTCAACATTTATACTTTCTTGGGTAAGAAAAATGCACTACACTATAGGAGTCTGGGTGGAGATTAAGAACTTCACAATAGATATGTAGGACTGTAAAAATCTGTTTTTTGCCTGTAATATGTAATCACAGATTATGCATTTTATTAAAGCACAAAGCTCAACGACGATGTTGGCAATATCAGACTTGCATGCATCAGTGTTTTGAAGGCTTGCACACTCTGTATTAATTTTAAATGACCACAAAACAATAGGCAAGCCTCTTGAGTTCTGCCTGTGACTCTAAGAGCCCTCTGTCTGATGGCTTTGACGACGTCCCTTTGTGATTGCCAAGACGAGCCAATAAAGCTTTTACAAAGTGAGCAATGTGATCAGACAAGATGGAGACATCTGTCACTGTCGGTTTCACTGAGCAAAGACTACAACCCCCAGAGCTCTGCTGTTCGGAGAGAACGGTACACTCCCCTCTCTCTCTCTCTCTCTCTCTCTCTCTCTTTCTCTCTCTTTCTCTCTCTAGCTCTCTCTCTCCCTCTCTCTCTCTGAAACTTTCATGTCTATGTTGATGTTAACCCAAGGAAAGCATGTGAAGTCTGCCTTTAAAGTTAAAAAAGAGAAAGGACTACAGAGGCAAACTGTCATGTTCAATGTCATACAAATGAACGAATGGAAAAAGAGGCCTCCTTTCTGTGGCACAGATAAAATGCAAAGGGTAAGAGGGTTTGGGAGGGGTGTGTGTGAGCACATCACCTGTTTATTTTAGAAACTAATGGCTTTTAATGTATGTTATAAATATTTGAATTATGCATGCCGGTAAATATTTGATGGCAGATTTTGAAGACTTTCAAACATTAGCTTGAAGGGACTTGCCTCATAAGGCATTCCAACCCCCACCCCCTTTCCCTCGGCTGCTGCGTGCAGGTTCAGGTTTTATCGGCGGTTTGATGTTGATGTGATGAAATTTTTAGAGTGTGGCGCCTGTGCATCACATAAACAGGGAAGGTCATCAGCCAAGTGTATGGGAGTTCTCTGGGACTCTGAGGGACAGGTTAGAAGGTTAGAAAGAAAGGGAAGTGTCCATAGAGCTCTTCATTTGTGTGTATGTGTGTGTATGTCTGTGTTTTTCTATGTTTGTGTGTGTGTGCATGTGCGTGTGTGTGTGTGTGTCTGTGTGTGCAGTGGGGGGAGGGGATAATTTGGGGTGATAACCCCCCCGACCACCACCCACCGCCCTCCACACACACACACACAAAAAGGTTGCTAGGCACATAGGCCATATCTGCAAGCATTGCATCGCTGCAACATTATTTTCTACAGGCATATGTCTGTTCGTGAGAAATTATGACCTTAATGCCCCTGACTCGCCTCCCTCCCTCCCGCAAATACAGTAACTGTCTGGTGGAATAAATCACCTTGTCACATCTAAACGAAGCATTTTCTAGAAACATTTTCTGCTGAATGTCCCTGTTAAGCATGGGGCCTTTTTTCCCCACCTGATTTAGTAATGGTGACGTGAGTGATTTGCCATGCTTGAGGGGAGCTGAAAATGTGTCTAATGTATTGAGTGAGAGCTGGGGACGTTTGAGGTGAAAGCTTGACAGGGTGAAAAAAACGAACCGGGTGTTTTTACATGCCCAAATGATGTAGCTGAATATTTCATCTAATCCGGGGAGCATTATGCGGTAGTTTACCACTAAATGCATGTCGTAACAGCATCACAGAACACGACATTTTTATTAAAAGTCTACTCCTGTCAAGTTCCCTTCAGCTCACTGCAGAGTGAACTGCAGTGGACCTAAGTAATTATTAAATGCTTTAAGTGCTTCTCGTAATACTCGGGCTAATGTATTTTGCATAAGTAACCGAATCGTCTTGAATAACGATGAGAAGATGAGCAGAGAACAAGGTAGTGATCCTGTCCGTAACGAAAAGCGTTGCATCTGGGTAGAGATATATTATTCATCACTCTTAAACACCTTAATTATATGTGCTGAAATATGAATGTCGTTTATGGATATGAGACATTCAAGAGCACTTATGTGAGTGGAGTCATTGGCATGCTCACTACTTGGCTGCTGTCTTGTCGTCCCCTGTAGGGAGTAGGCCTACAAAGAAAGAATGAACTTCTTGCTAGTCTGATATTTCATATAATTTTGCACAGAGATTTGAATTAGTGACCAACGTGAGCTATAGTAGCAGGAGAATATTTAGTTGTTTCTGAAATTTTGTTTGGGAAATTATGTTGATGAGATGTTTAACCTATTTTAGTCCTATGAGTCACTCAGCTACATGGTTGTGTTATTTTCGCAAGCCACTTAAAGCTGTGGTCTCTTCTGGAGTTCTGCAAGGCAGTCAAACATTTCTATTCTATTTATTTAATTAAAAATCAGAGGCCATAATGTTGGCTAATTAAGTTTTGTCACCATTGGCCTCAGAAAACCATGAGCCCCATGCCTGGTTCCACTGTTGAGCCCTCTTACAATCTAAGCTTTCTTTATTATCTCTCATCTCTACCACCACAACTCATCCGTCCTTATTTTTTTCTTTTCCCTCTGTGTTATTGAGGTTAATCTCAGGCTAGGGTGAGGGCTGCAGTTAGACCTCCATACCTGCAGATGGCAGACTGGCTGTAGGCTGGTCCCTCTGTGGCGCTGAGGGCTTGGCCCACCTGAGTTTGTGTCAGCCCCAGAGACAAGCGACGGATCTTGAACGCTTTGGCAAATTCACGGATCTCCTCCAGGTTGACACCATCCACCTCACTGGGAGCAGTCTGGGGGTCTGGAAGCAGATTTGAAAAAAAAAAAAAAAAACATCAACTTCTCTCCACTTTTCTTCCAAAATACTAGCTCCTACCAAATCACTAATGCTCGAGATTGTGGAAGGTTTTGGATAATACAACTTTTTGTTTGTGTATGTATGTGTTTTTTTTTTAATTTGAAACATAACATGATGGTTTCAAATCTCAAATTGCTATTGCACCAGCAAATTTTACAAATTTGGTGCTTGTATCATACATTATTTAATTTGATCTCATATCACTTCATTTAGAATATTTTCTCTTTCAAGAACGAATGTCATTAAATACAACTTTGTCTGTTTAATAGCAACTTGGTCACAGAAATAGCTTGAACAGGGCAACATTTTAAGCAGAACTATCACATCAGTGTGATTCCTCCTCACATAAGTGAGGCTAACAGCAAATTGAAAATGACCTCCTGCGACTTCTCAGATAATAGAGATACACAGAACCCAACAGGAGGAGAATAAAAACACAGAAAAAAGTGTGAAGGGGAAAAAAAAACTCTAAATTCTAAGACTACGAGGGCTTTCAGAAAACCTCTTGCATCAAATATATATCAAGCATTCGTCAGAGGCCACTGATGAATGTTTGCTCTCTATCTCTCTTTTTCTGTTTAAAGAGAAGACAGGAAGAGGAAGGTCAAAAAAACATTTTTGTGTCACACACATAATTCACATCAATGGCTGTGCCTGTTTGTAAAGCCTGGCTTTAACTGCTAAACTGATTCCCACGCTTCTTTCCTCTGAAACTCCTTTTAAATAGCACCATTTGGAAGTCTCTGTCGGATAATAAAATGTGATTTTGCGCTGTACATCAATGTCAGGTGGCACGGCAGCCTGCTTACTAAGGTAAAGTTTGGCGGCGGCTCGCTTGCATTATTCATGCGGGTCATTATCGATGAATTATTAAAGAAATCCTCCGGGCGTATTTAAGGTAAAATCTATTGAACCGGCATCTTGTCGCTCCTCATCAGCCTAGCTGATGCTCAAGCGCACAGCTTCTCCCAAATCACCTCTAATGCAGTCTTGATCAGAGGGGCCTTCCGCTGCGCAGCAGCTAAGAATCAGAGGGGAGAGTACCCCAGGTGCAGCACTGATGCTAGTGGGTTCAGTAAGAACCAAACAAAGCATGCCTGACCTCTGACAGCAGTACTTAGGGAATCATTTAATCGCCACATTTCATACAAAGGCAACTCATTGCAGTCAATGACTGTAGTTAATCACAGTTTTAATTGAACTATAATTTAAAGCAACTCTGTAGTTTTTGGGATGAAACTAGTGAACTACCTACCTGAAAGGCTCACATAATCTTCTATTTCATAAGATTTGTTGGCATGGCTACATTAGAATATATTACAGCAATCTGGTGACTGCCATCAGTACAGTCAGCAATGTCATGCTGGGAAGGCTTTTCATTTCT
>JAODXP020000027.1:9338695-9341195 GCA_027497455.2 Sardinella longiceps
TCTTCCTACCATGACCACACCCCAAATCTGTCCCACCACTCCCCCACCCCCTCCATCAGCGCCCCTCTTTGATTTGGAGCTGCAGTACCAAGAGGGGGGGGGGGAGGGGGGGTTGTTATTCCCCTGCCATTGCATGCATTTATGTCCAATTACACCTCAAATGTGTCATTTAAAGGTTTAAAGATCATGAGATATAAGGTTTCAATACAAGTCTGTGATTCTATAGTATCAATTGAAGGTGTATATTATTATTTTTTTAATGCAGTCGTAGTTGGAGACATTTAATTATGTTTGTATGTATGCGATATAAACAATATAAAACATACTTAATACACAACATACTGTACCCACCATTCATATGTCTACTTGTGCAACTGGAGTGTATTTTTATTATTAGAGATATGTTCTTATTTTTGGCAAAAAAAAACAGGATTTTACACTCACACCCACATGGCCTTACATAAAACACTGGGTCAGTTATGTCAATCATCAAAGTGCAATGGGAGTGTTTGTAAGTCTAATCATAATGAATTGATAACCAGGGTCACCAGGTGTACATACACAGACAGCACTGTGTATATATGGACACCCTCACTCTCACCCCACCCCAGTCCACCCTATTCACACCATGAAGAGTAAATTCAGATCACACTGCTATAATTTACAGCCACCAGCCCGTGCATCACCAGCCTGCGCTGCAAGCATCTTGGAAGGCACCACTGATCCTCTCTCAGTCCCTCAGCACCCACTCAACCCCCCCCCCCCCCCACCCTCTCTCCCCTCTCCCACATAGTCTTTGACATAATGAGGAGGGAGTCCTGCTCGAAAGGTAGCCCGCCGACATGTAATTCATCCCCACCATGCCTCATTTGCTTGTGTTGCTTCACATTAGGAGACAGATAATTTATCTCTCTCTTTCTTTCCCTCTCTCTCTCTCTCTCTCTCTCTCTCTCTCTCTCTCTCTCTCTCCCTCTCTAACATCTCTCTCCCTCTTGCTGCCACTTAGCATATTTTATTGCAGTCTCTGATGCTCATGTCATGCGACGTGGGGCGTTTGCATGCCTCCATGTATCTGAAGACTTGTTCCACTCAATTATTCATCCTCATTGGACTAAGTGGTTGTTCTACAAGCGTAATAAAATAGCTGGAGCCTGACAGCCCCGGTCTTATCCCCGAATGCACTGGGTTGCGTGCACACACACACACACACACACACACACACACACACACACACACACACACACACACACACACACACTGTTTTACATTATGTGAATGTAAGTGTAATGTATTGGAATAACATAACATTGTGTGTGTGTGTGTGTGTGTGTGTGTGTGTGTGTGTGTGTGTGTGTGTGTGTGTGTGTGTGTGTGTGAGTATGCGTACAGTATGTGTGGTGGCATGTCATATTCCAAAGAGCATGACAGGGAACAGACAGGCTCTTTTCAGCTCTTTTGTAATGTTCTATTGGGGTGTTCTATTGTCCTTCTTCACCAGCGCCCAACCCATTATTTCCTCTCCTCTGGGGGTGTGAAGTCCAGTTTCAGAGCTATGTCAACGTTTGTCCATCCTCTCCTCTTCCACCCTCATGCTCTCTATCTCTCTGTCTTTCTCCTTCTCTCTCTCTCTCTCTCTCTCTCTCTCTCTCTCTCTCTCTCTCTCTCTCTCTCCCACACACACACACACACACACACACACACACACACACACACTTGCTGTGACTCATCCTAGTGTGTCTTTTGTCTCTCTGTTCCTTTCCTCCCCCTGCAAGCAGAACTCATTAAGATTATGCTGCTCTTGTTTCCACAGGTATGTCATCTCCTCTCTCCAGCCAGGCCAATCTATAGTATTAGCCATGGTCGCCAGGCAATATCTCTGCCCATTTTCTCCCCTACCAGCTTGGGCTCGCCACAAACCGCCTCTCCATATTGCTCTGGGAAAGTTGCGATACACTTTTTGATGTGAAAGTGAAACAGACACAAATGCAATGTTTCGTGTCCCTGAAAGCATTTCCCCCCACACACACAGGCGAATTTGATTTTCCGATGCTCATTTCATTCGACAAATATAGTTTTTTATTTCTTTTTTTTTTTTTTGAGGGAATCCACTTCTTTTCTGATTTCAAGAAGATTCCTTTGAAAAGAAGTGAGCACTTCACTGATATATGAAAGACGGTATATATTTTGTCCCAGCTCTGAGAAGGACATCTCTTTGTGAAAATAATGTTTCTTTAAATCCACTTGAATACCTATGACCACAATTGCATTTCTTGAGAACCTTCTGTTGTGTGTCATGAATACAAATAACACAAAACTTGACAAAGTTTGGGGATCCAATAAAATGAGGTATTTCTGAGACAACTTAAACCTCTTCTATTTCTCAACAGTGACATTGAAGTCAATCTACAAAAAAAAACATTCCTTCATTATTGATTTGAAATAAAAGCATGAAGAATTCTGATTCTTAAAAAAATAAACATCTGTGTTCTTTCTATCATTC
>JAODXP020000027.1:9346195-9351195 GCA_027497455.2 Sardinella longiceps
ACACACACACACACACACACACACACACACACACACACACACACACACACACACACACACACACACATCAGCAGCCTCCTGCTCGGGGCCGTGTTGCACCCACTGGCCGGCCGGCCCTTATAAATCAAGCTAACCACCTATTAAGGGCCGAAAATGCACTGCTGATTTGGTTGTGGCGCCACAGAGCTGAAGCCTTATTAGGTTGTTTAAGCAGATCAGGGGCCCGGGGAGGCGGCCGAGACCTTTCCAATTACTCCAGCCAATGGAAAAATAATAAGAAACACTGCTAAGGACAGGGCCCTGCTACTAGGACTGCATGCGGCTACTGCTGCAATGGAGCTGCATCCACTGATAGAGATGAATGGAGAACAGCAAAATGAAACAAAACAAAATGCAAAGAAAAAACACAGAAATGAAAGCAAATTGTTGTGAACCAAAGAAGGACATTGAGAAGATGCTAATGTGCAGATAGTGGCGGTTTCAAAAAGAGACAAAAAGATACTTCATAAAGCCTCTGATTCAAAAGAAAAAATGTACATCTATTTACGCAAAGCACAGAAATGCATGAAAGTTGAGGTAGAAAAGTACAGTTTTATTTTGCTGATGACGTGACTGTGTGTGACAGGCACCACTGCATGTGTCAGTAGCATCTAAGAGAAAATTTCTCTTAAAAAAAAAAAAATCTTTAGCTAAGGGTTTGAAATGTTCCACCCCTCCCAGCCTTCTCCCTCTCAACACAAGTGTTCCATGGGGATTTGAGCTTTGTTAAACTGAGACCATTGAGGCGCCATTCATCTTTTATCATATCCCAGCCCCATATATTACCACGCTTTCTGAAATCAAATGATGAAAAAATGCCACGGAGCGATCAATACTTTTTCATTGACAGTAAAGGTTAAGCGCATTAAGAATGACACCACATTTGTCTTATGAAATCATATTTCATGTTGGTGGCCTAAAATTGGCCGAGATTGATATTGCGTCCCCTAGACTGAAAGTCATCCTCCTTTTTTTTTGGTGCTAATCACAGAAATCGCCTTCATGTGTCCAGTGCTTTGTCCTTCTGGAAAAGTCAAAAGCCCAAGCTTGACATCGCTGACCCAGATGTTAAACAGAGAGGCCCTAGTTTTAGAATTACCCTCTCTGTTTAGAGCCACATATTTCAGGTTTCCTCATTCAAACTGACATTGACAACATTAGACATTTATATTTTTTTTACAATGAGATGCAGAAGAAATGCTTTAAGTTTAAAATCTTAAATCATTGATGAGTCAGTTACAGGGCTGAATAGATATGTATCCATGTCATCTATGCATTGAACAAAATGTAGATTAAGAAGAAAGCAAACAGTGCTGTGACACATATTCTTGTAAGATGGCTCACAGCAAACTCTTGGAAATGCCCTTCAGTGTTCAAGTCAGATGTCATGCAAAGCTTATGTAAGTATAATGGAGGTTTCACACTCTATCCCACAATCCCACCTCCATGCCGCCACCCACGGAAAATGACAGTGAATAGGCTCTTCAGCGACACCCTTGGCGGCTAAATCTCTCTGAACGCCGTGGCTTTGTCAATGGAAGAGAGACGCTGGCAATGGAGAGGCTTATCTTGGGCCAACATCTTCAAATAAATACGTGTATCTGTGCCAGGGAGCACAGGAGAGGGTTTGCTTGGAAATATCAACCTGGGATTGCATTAACAGATAATCCCCCCCAAACACACACACACACACACACACACACACACACACACACACACACACACACACACACACACACACACACACACACACACACACACACACCACCACCAACACTCTTCCTATCAGAGGAGTTTTTAGCCACCGCTGGGGAGGGAGAGGATTTGAATGCTTGAGGGGTGATACGATGGACTGATAGCGGGAGATGATGAGAAAAAAAAGGAAAAAAAGGAGGGGATGAGATGGATAGAACAGGGACACAAAAGTGTTGATTTTAAGGGCAGTTAGCATGCTAGACACATGTAGCACTCTGTGGTTCTGAGAGGCACAAAATGCATCAGATGACAAAAGTGAATTTTGATTTTTTTTTTACCTCAAGATTTTATCCTGTCAGGTTTATTGCCGATTTATTCCGACTTTTACGTTTACACATGATGTTATGCGACGCGACGTCTGTCAGTGCATGTCCACAAGGGAGAAGGGGGGGTTTTGTACCAGTTTTTTTCTAAGGTTTCTGATCCCGTCAACAATATACATTATTCAATGTCCCTGTCACAAAACATCCAGCTAATACTGTCCACGTGTCCCTGCTTGTGGCATCTAAGGCGGCCGTGCCAGATAGGAGCTGCTGTGTTTATGGCCAGTGGGCTAGCTGTGGGGTCAGGGCCTTTGTTATCTGCCTGTATTATTCCAATTCAAGCCCGCAAAATTCCGTATCTCCGCAGTCGGGTCTCTCGCCACTCCATAATATGGAAAGCAACAGGGGTGCGGCTTCACATAAAGCAGGGAACGGACTGATCGCAGTGTTTTGACGTTGGCGAGATCTAAACAGGGGATTTTACGCCACGTCGCTCTGCTCACAACCTCCAGGGGAGACAGGAAATGGCCATGCTGCCCCGCCATTTTTGAGGGCTGATTGTATGTGTTGGCGGAGCTAAACAGTTCTACTCCCCGTCTTCTTTGGCTTAGGCAAAGAGACAGCATGGAAACCATTCAGTCGCCCGCCTCCTCTCCTCCACAACCTGCTGTGAATGCTTGGAGCTTCAGATTCACAATGCACTCGAGTCAGGCATGAGATCGACTAGGAAGATGTCCGACAGAGATTAACAACATTTTCATAGAGATAGATGGATGGGGTGAGAGAGAGAGAGAGAGAGAGAGAGAGAGAGAGAGAGAGAGAGAGAGAGAGAGAGAGAGATAAAAAAGTGCCATATAATATTTGAAATCACCTCTGGCTTATCTTATCATAGGTCATGATTTTTATTTTACAAAGTAACATATTTTCTTTGCTGACTATAAAGACACTTGTTTTAATCTTTCCCTTTTTATGGTTTTCTTGCATGACGATAATCACATTCACAAAGTCTTACAAATGTTCACATTTGTACAATTAAATGCTTAATTTCTGTGTCATTAAATATGTTTAAACAGTGCAGTTGTGCACGTTTTTGAAGGCCTGTAGCTAAATGTTTTATCAAAGCTAGTGTCTATATCAAAAGAAGCATGAAATATAAATCAATGCAGCTTTAATCTGTGTGCATTTAATACCTCAACAAACTACAAAGTGGAAGAAATAAAAAGAATACATATATTTTTTTCAAAGTCGACCAACGAGTGACGTAGATTTACAATGACAGTGACTGACATCAAGCTCTCAACACAGATCGTTTATAATGTTTTGTGTAGCCTACAGCATAAAAAACTCCAGCAAGGTTATCCCAGAGATTTAGTGAAACCTCAACCCGCCATTACTGTCTCCTTCACAATGGGCCAAGTTCCTGAAGGAAATATCTATAAGTTTAAGCCACTTGCATTAATGCTGAATACAGCAAAAAGGACTATAAGATGCAGTAAGGGGCATTACAATTCATATTATTTGTGCCCATAAAGCTAAACTGTTAAAAGAAAGTTTTTCACCTTAGGCAAAGGGAGAAGGGGGTGCGAGTAAATTTTAAACTCTATTAAGTAGACCATGGCCTGTGGTAGCCATTTGACCATGGGGGTCACCCTGTGCAACAGTCCATGTAATCTCCTGAATGTGGTGAAAAAATAAACTCTGTGTGCTACCACAAAGAGAGGCCCCTGGAAACTCAAGCAGAAATGGCCTAAAAGAAAAAAAAAGAAAAGAAAAGAAAATCTTGAAGGTCTTTGAAGTGAATTGCATTTCTTGATAGAACCAACCAGGGTAAAGGGACACGCACAGGATATTTGCCCCCAAACACTAACAATATTCTTGCTGATTTTTTAAAAAATACATCAAAAGGTCCGAATCGGTCACTGGAATTACAGTTCGACACGAACCACCTTTTGAGGACACATGCGGACCTCAATCATCAAATTTCACCCAGTAATAGAAGAACTCCTTCTACTTGCTACAAAGTGTATGGAGACAAAATCCACCTTGAGTTGCTTTTGGGTAAAGGTGACTCTGCCTGTTTTATAAAAGGAGGTTATGCTTATCACAAGGCCAGCTCTGATCTTCGCTCAGTTATTTAGAGATGGCCTCCTATCTGAACGACCCCGTCTCTGTCAAGTTCACCCTTCCTGTCACGCTCAGAAAAATGCTGTCCAAAACAGCAACATTAAAGCACCGACACGACCTACGTAGGACAGACAGCTCCATCTCGCCCATCTGGGCTGTTAAAAATAAGAGAGAAAGAGAGAGAGAGAGAGAGAGAGAGAGAGAGAGAGAGAGAGAGAGGGAGGGAGAGAGAGAAGAGAGAGAGAGAGAGAGAGAGAGAGAGAGAGAGAGAGAGAGAGAGAGAGAAAAGAACACAGAAGGCAAATAGTTCATGTCAGGGCCCAGTTCCACGTCCCCCTAACCCCCCACTTGCCGTCTCTGGGCCAACTTAAGCCCAGTCCAGAACCACAATTGGGTCCAAAGTCCAAAGCCAGTTGCTTTCTGAGCACCTATCCTTCATTTTACTCCTCTCTGTTAGTCTCCCATTCCTCCATTTCTGTGCCTCCTTCCCTTCTCTCTCTCTCTCTCTCTCTCTCTCTCTCTCTCCTCTTCCGAGTGAGTGTAATCAGCAGTGACACAAGCAGGCGTGCTGAGACTCGCCCCTGCGCACCCCGCAGACCCTACTTCCACCTCGACCTGCCACTGTTCCCGGGCCCTGCCCTCCGCGCTCCCCTCGGCCCTGCTGTACAGCGAAATGCCATTAGGCCCCCCCCTCCCTCCCCCCAAAACACCACTGGTCCACGCCTCAGGCCCTTGAAGCCTGCAGTGGGCCCCACATTTGAGAGGTGGTGGCCTCTTTGCGCCATCCAAGCTGCTTATGGCAGGGGGAATTCATAAAGG
>JAODXP020000027.1:9361195-9376195 GCA_027497455.2 Sardinella longiceps
TACTTTAGTTTTGACTTCTTTTGGACTGACATTATTATTGTAGTTGTGTGTGTATGATTGTTTTATCTTTTATTAATGGTTCAGCACATAAGAGTCCAATCAATTTAATATGTGCTTTAACCAAAAGGCAATATTTGGAGGCATGTGTCAAATTGGAGTTCATTGTTAACACCATCTTGGTTTTCGCTCCATGGCAAACAAAAGTGGGTAACTCGATATCTCTCACAGGGAATGACAACCATCCCAAAATCCCTTGAGAAGATGAAGCTTCAGGGTAATATGAACTCTACTCAAAGAAGCTGTCAATACCTGATTATCATAAAGTAGATCCTAATCTGTTTTTCACGCCGAACATCATAACACAAAATCTGATCAGTCAGATGTTCATTTTCAGAAATAGCGCCAGTCTATTGCTGTCGTAGGCAGCAGGATATAAAAGCCTCAACTATAAATTCTCAATTTTATGGCATTCTCAGGGACAACTCTCTGAACGGCAGCCTACTCCAGGAACAATATTTGTAATATCCAAGATTTCCCCAGACAAATTCAATCACCCAATTGAATTACTGTCCCATTCTCTAACATTCAAGCCAGACCTCGTCTCTGCTACCCAGAATGCTCTTGACGCACTGTGAATAATGCAGGAGAATTAAGTGAAAGAACATTTTATTTAGGAGATTATTTTTTATTTGCTTTCAATTTACTTTCCTTGACAGCAGACCTCCCAGACTCCGTCTAAGGTCTCTGCTAAAAAGGATGATAAATGCCGAGTATCGGTTGGATAACTTTAAGAGGACGCAAACTGAATGGACTGAAAATACAGATCAGCCAAACTGCTGGAATGTTCTTTCGGTAAATTAGCTCTCTGTGTCTGACTGACAGGGAAAGATGTATTACCATTACTGTTCACACCTAACATGAGAGCACGGGCCATGCCCTGGGAAGCAGGATTGATTAATGACATACATGAATGGAAATGCCCCAATTCTCATGAAAGGACACAAGTTTGTGAGCCTAATGGAAGGGAAGGGAGACTAAGAATTGAACTGACTTCAGGAAGAAAAACAACACTAGGAAAGTTGGAATGGTAATATAAAATAATATAAGAATTCATTTTCTTGACGATTATTTTATTCAGCATCTAAAAGGCTAAAATGATTTAGAATACGTATGGTTTGAATATATTAAGTGTTGTTCATGGTGTTGGAAACTGCATGTCTACTTAAAGTGACCAAATAATATTTAATTAATTTTAATAACAGGTGAAGTGGACTCACCGGAAGTGGCATAGGAGGTGTCACTGGTGAGGGCAGGCTGCGTGCCGGTGACTGGTTCTGTTGCCTGTGGGGCGGGGACTGCGGGGCCTGTGCCGAGCCCAGATTGGAAGAGGCCGAGGAGGCGGAGCCAGTGGAGGCGCAGGAGGACTGCTGTTGGCTGGCAGGGCTCAAAGGGTGGTGAGAGGCCATGTGATTGGCTCCTGGGTGGTGGGACTGGTTGCAGTGCTGCTGCTGCTGCTGCTGTTGTTGCTGCTGCTGTTGCTGCTGCTGCTGCTGCTGCTGTTGCTGCTGGTGGTGGTGCTGCTGCATCTGCTGAAGCTGCTGCAGATGCTGGAGCTGTGAGCTCAGGGATGAGGTAGCTGAGATAGAGAGACACAGAGAGAAAAAGAAAAAAGAGAGAGAGGAGAAAAGAACAGGTTACCGTTACCATCATGAAATATCATTCTGAAAAAGACATAGGCTATGTTTGAAACGGGAAAAATCCTACCTTCGAAGGTAGCATTTGGTGACATCAACATTTACATCGATATAGGCAATTTTGCACATTTAGCAGACTCTTTTATCCAAAGCGACTTATATTTTGTCAACTACATCAGGGCCATTTCCCCATAAAGCAATTTAGGATTAAGTGCCTTGTTCAAGGGCACAACGGTTGCAGTCGGGATACAAATCCACAATTTCCAGGCAACTAGCATGGTAGCCAGGTTCCTTCATTTTGCCCAATTTTGATTGAAGAATGCGTGTATCCTTCATGTTGCCTATTCTAGAATTATTTTGTCATCTGTTGATATCTTGGTAACAATATCTGAACAATTAAATAATTCTAGCCAGTGTAATTTTAACTGGTAACTTCATAGAAAGTGAAGAAAGCAAGGCAGCAAGTCGTTATCTTCTCATTTTGGACACAAGCTTAATTTCAAACTTTTGAAAGGCAATTTTAGGGAAACTATTTGATTTAAATTTACAAGTAATCTGAAAAAAACTGTCCCTGTCATTTGTCTCAATACAAGAAAATAATACAATATCATTGGTAGACCAGTGGAATTGCACTTCCCAACAAGCTTTCAAAGTTTGAACAGCCTGTGCAAGAGGGCCCAGAAACACAAAAGACTTTCTAAGGCCTTCACTTATACATTTCCGTGTCATTACAGGGGGTCCTTGGATGCAAATTCCTTCAATTAACAGTATGTTACTTTCTCTTGCCCTTCCTCAACTTTGTGCAACCTTCCCTCCATTTGCAAGGCACTTCTGATACATTTAAGTCTCCCGCTCTCCTGTGCAAGGTCTCCTGAGTGCAAGGCATTAGAGTGCCTTCACATTGTGCCACTACAAGGGCTCTATGCAGCCATGGTGGGAGTGATAACCCTGAGATTAGGATCTCAAGCCGTAATAGGATAATGGATCGTTCTTTTCACCTTCCCTTCAAAGCCACATTACAATATCAAAAAAGGGGACAATTGTAGTGTTTAATGTCCCCTTTAATAACGTGGAAGAATGCTAAAAATTCGATGAATGATAATGACATAGGTAAGCATGACAATTCACCGCACTACACTGAGTGGCCACACACTGGACAAAAGATCACAAAACTCCAGAAGATGTAAATCATGCATCACACACACACACACACACACACACACACACACACACACACACATACATACATAACTAAAGAAGGTCAGCTATTCTACTGGTTATCCTTGGTTATCCTGGTATAATGTTTTTAATGGATGCATACCTGAGTCGCTTTTTACCGCTTGTACATTTTAATGAGGAAAGATGTTTAAGACCTCAAGAGGATGAAGCATTTTGCTATTACGCTCGTCCCTAAGTAATGGTAGCGCTTAACCTCTGCTTCTGCCCTCACACAATAACAAAGAAGCAGGTGCTTTTTTAGTGTTTTTTTAATGCCAAATTTTAGGCTTTTTGTCCCCTGCCAGTGAAAAGTGGATGCCTTTTTCCACCAAGGCTAACCTTTCCACTCTTTTGAATGGTGGAGCAAATAAGATGTGATTCTGGACTGCAAAAATCCACCAAAAGCAGCTGCGTTGACCCAGGGGTGTCTCGGACTTTTATTCACAGATATAGAAAGCATTCCGTTTCCCCACTGAACATTTTTTTTTTACTCTTAGACGTGCAAAGCATCAGAAATGAATTTATACCAGAGTTGATTCCTTACACTGTTAAAGAAATTCACATTTGACTTGACCTTTCTATCTCTGACACCTATAGGGGTGGCACTAACTGAAAAGGCAGCTATCTATAAATACACTTCTTTCTTTCTTTCTCCATCTTTTTCTCTCTCTCTCTTTCACACTCTATCTTTATGGCCAAAATACTTAACAGCCCAATTGGGATGAGGTGGACATACAGTATGGAGGCTTCTATCTGAACTTTCAAACTTAACTTTTCTGTCTGGGCGGTTTCAAACACTTGTAGTTGAAATGAAAAGTGCTGAATGATGATAGAATTGCTCATCTTGTGTTGCAATAGAATATCCTATAACAAGCATCTAACGATAATGAAAGAGTAGTGTCCTATGCTTCTTGGAAAAAAATGCATTTAATATTACTGTCATTATTATTTATACCGTCATTAATTTCTTATACGCAGATTTTAATGGTAGATATGGAAACAGTGCAGCATGTCAGAAACACTAAAACAGCACAGAACAATAGCTGATCGATATTTGTTTGAGTGTTAATATAGAATGTATTGATAATGCAAGACAGAGGGAGAGAGCATGGCGTGAACAAGTGAGTGTACATAATTAATTGATGTGCTTGAATAATTGAACTTTCCCAAAACCCTTCATTCTAGAACAGAATGCGAAGGAGAGATACATTGGTTCTGACATGTCTTTGATTACCACGGTTACCCTGGAATGAGAGCTGGACAAGAGTTCGAACATTTGATCAGCTACGGTGTCTCGCCTCTGCTCCGAGAGGTGCAGGAATCGCAAAGAGGAAAAGGGGGAAAGAGAAGAAGAGGAGGAGGAGGAGGAGGAGGAGGAATGAGGAAGGGGGGGGGGGGGGTTGAAGACGGCGTCTCATGACCAGTAAACAGCACTCTTTTAAATTTCTTCTACCTTCTGACACATTGACACCTCTCTCACACCCTGGCATGAATTATAGATATGGCGGGCGCACGGAAAAAGCCAAGAGTCCAATTCTCGCTTGAAATGTTGGGGCAAGTTGTCTCGCAAGCTTTGACAGGGCCAGCATCTGTATCTCTGGCGAGCGAGCGAGCTAGCAAGCACACCACCAAAGGATGTCGAGTGGTTGGTATGAGACTGTGCGCGTGTGGAAAGTATGGGCGCATCAGAAGGAAAAAAAGGAGGGGGGAGGGAAAGAATAGAAAAGGAGGAATGAAATGAAAAAAAATAGGCATTTCTGTCAAAAAATTATCGAAACCAGAAGGAAGATCAAAGGCGATCGGAGAGTTTTCCTCCAGCGGCAGCCAGCAAAGTCCAGAGAAAAATCGCGAGAACAACAAAAGAATATGAAGAAAAGGGAAAACAAACAGAGCAGAGAGAGAAAGAGATAAACAGAGAGAGAGAGAGAGAAAGAGAGAGAGAAAGGGCTAGAGAGGAAACCCCATGTGGCCCTATTATACGGCTAGCTCCGCAGGTAAGCGCACGCCTTAACCGCGGTGCTTTATAAATTCTGTCATCTTGTTAGGGCTGTCAGGATCGCTGACCTTCGCCTCCCCTCTAAATGTGTGAGCAGCTTCATCAGAATCGCTCCGTTACCTCACTGCAGACGCTCCCCTTAACCTGAGCTATCGGCCACGGATAATTATCTCCTCTCCTCTCCTTTCCCCTCTTCTTTCCTTCCTTTATTCCGGTCTGTGCTCCTTCTCTTCTCTTCCCTACTCCCTCCTCTCCTCTCTTTCCCTAAACTCAGAGCTACCCCCCCCCCCACACACACACACACATATCTCACTTCTGTCCTTGCTCTATATATTGTCCCTCATGATGCTATGAAGGTGTGAGGAGATGTACGGGACCAGATGGAAAGCCTGTCAGGAGAGGCAGATGGACTGTTTGTATAGTACTGTATGTCCCACAACAGGGCTGTACATTCATTTTGAATGGCTCCTCGTGGTATGGGAACCATTTTACCTTTATCTGATCTTCAATGAAATGATACATTTGATCTTCAATATACATACTGTATTGAAAAAAATATGATGTATAATAATAATACTAATAATACTACTACTAATAATAATAATAATAATAATAACGTGTGAAAGTTAGCAAAAGATACTGATACACTGAACAAGTCTCAAGCTTGTCTCATTTTGTGAGTGGCTTTATAACAAGTGACACATGCGCTTGAACCACAGGGTCAGCCTTCCAGCAACTTTGCCCTACCTCTCGCGCCTCCACACTCTCACTCTGGCACAAAAGCAAACTACGCCGCTCTGTTTTGACACGACTGCTGTCACCCTGGCAGATAGCTCATGCCACTCAGACCCTCCCATCCCCATCCCCATCCCCTCCACCTCGGCCTCGTCCGCCACGTCTCGTCTCTCTCACCTGTCTCCTCTCTCATTCTGCCGGCGTGGGCTTCATTAGAGGCTCCGCGGCTGAGATGCTGGGACGGGGGGGAGCATTAGGTGTTTTGGCACAGGTCACGGCACCGTGCTGTTTAACAGAGGCTTGTCTGCCTGACCTCGGAGACCTGACAGATGTATGTAGCTCTGTGTGTGTGTGTGTGTGTGTGTGTGTGTGTGTGTGTTTGTGTATTTGTATGTCTGTATGTGCTTGTGTTTTGTGGCGACTTCTTCTCCTTCAACATCACAGAAATCAACTGTCGTGTGTGTGCGTATGTGTGTGCGTGTGTGTGTGTGTGTGTGTGTGTATGTGCACGTGTGCCTGTGTGTGTGTGTGTGAGACAGCGAGGGGAGAATGGAGAGTGCTGGTGGCGCATGAAGTGTGAAGTGAGACTGATTGCCAGAGGTCGTGAGGCGAGGTCAACACAGTCTCGTTCGTCAGACACAGGCTATTTTTGCTCCCCGTGGTGTAAAGGAGTAACTGTGTGTCTGTGATGTGTGTAGTCTGTGTGTGTATGTGTGTGTGTGTGTGTGTGTATGTGTGTGTGTGTGTGTGTGTGTGTGTATGTGTGTGTGTGTGTGTGTGTGTGTGTGTGTGTGTGTGTGTGTGTGTTTGTCGGTGGGGAAGTAGGGGGGTTGCAGTAGGAGGGCAGCCACCTCTCTCATTACCCAACAACCCCTCTAGTCACCACCGCCCCCCTATTAATGCTGTTTTTCTCTCCAGGCTTGTTTTCTGACCCAGTAGTAAGTCATACAAGTATGTGTACATTTCTGTTCTGTGTGTGTGTGTGTGTGTGTGTGTGTGTGTGTGTGTGTGTGTGTGTGTGTGTGTGTGTGTGTGTGTGTGTGTGTGTGTGTGTGTGTGCATTCAGAGTGTTTGTGTTCAGTATTTTGGCTGCTTTTAATTAGGTGAACTATCTGTTTGGGGGAATAACTGTCATTATTATGGGCGTTAAAACGTTGAAGAAAACATGATGATTAAAAAAAAGCTGATTAAACAAATCTCAATTTAACATTCTGATCTCTCACAGTGCATTTATACAGTACACTTGTGTGTGTGTGTGTGTGTGTGTGTGTGTGTGTGTGTGTGTGTGTGTGTGTGTGTGTGTGTCACTCTTTGATGTACAGAGCTTCCTGGATGGCGGATTAATAATGTGGAAGAGTGAATGAACAATACTGCCCCAGAGGATAATCCTCAAATGAAGAGATATGATGAAAATCAGCTGCCTATGTCGTCTATGCAAAGACAGACAGCCATGTTGTGCTGAAGTCACAAATCCACTTAACCTGCTTTGCATGTCTCAGTTACTGCCTAAGTAATCTGTGTTCAAGCATTTATTACCTCCGCTAAGCAGGTTATGTTTTATGTTGGCTTATTTGTCTGCCTGTTTGATTTTTTGTTTGTTTGATTATGTGCAAAAAGTTTTACATGCATTTTCATTACATTCAGAAAATGTGGGTATTTGGACAAGGATTAGATGATCACATTTTTGTGGTGATCCGGAACAACATCTGGAATTTGTATTTTATCAATGATTCTATTTCCTTGATGGAGGTCTGTGTTCTCTGAGTGCTGTTCTAGTGTTTTTTTTTTTTTTTTTTTAACTTTAATTTTTGACTAATTTGAATTTTTAAATATGTAATAGACAAACAATAGTTCATTTTTACAGCCACTGCATTTTCCACTGCTATAAGCACTTAATATTCAAAGCATTAACTAAAAGCACTGCCAACTGAGAATTCTGGGTATTAAGGCATTGGCAAACAAGTGACCTTCATAGGTTTCACCCACACAGGTGAGAATGAGAACAGAAAAGACAGAAAAAGAGTGACAGAAGGAGAGAGAGAGAGAGAGAGAGAGAGAGAGAGAGAGAGAGAGAGAGAGAGAGAGAGAGAGAGAGAGAGAGAGAGAGAGAGAGAGAGAGAGAGAGAGAGAGAGAGACATCAATTACTGTCCAATCAGCGGGACAGGGAGCTGGGCAGTAGATAATGAATCAGTGCTAAGAGCTAAGATGCCCACAGAGCACCAGGGCTGCCCAGCCTCCAGCACCTCCACAGACCTGCACCGCTTACAGGTCAGAACCCCCTAACCACCACAGGAGCTACAGCTAACTCAACCATGCACTCTCATAATTACACTACCACAGCCAGAGAGACAGAGAGAGTGAGAGAGAGAGAGAGAGAGAGAGAGAGAGAGAGAGAGAGAGAGAGAGAGAGAGAGAGAGAGAGAGGATGCGGAGGGGGTCATAAGGCGCGGGTGGAGATGGCAATAGAAGAAATAAAGAAACTCCTTCCGTTGTAAACACTCAAGAAGCCCTCCACTGCAAACGTCACATCTGCAACATAGAGAGGGTCACATTCTTTTTTAACAGAATCTTTTTTCCAGCTCTCTCACAGTTCTTCTTCCTTGAGAGAATGGAAGGTCCACATGGACAAAAAGGTCTATATGAATACAGGCACATTTGCACAAACTCCCACTCACATACCACAGAACAAGGGCATCTCTTAAATATGGGCTCCTTATCGAGAGAAATCACCTTGGCCTGAGAGAGAAGATGTAACTCTTTGATTTGTTATCCTGGGTCCATATATTCACCCAACATTTTTATCTCCTAAATTGTGCTAACTGTGAGGGAATTTTGAGTTTTTTTTTTCAAGCCTATTCTAAAAGTTGTTGGGACTTAGTAAAAATTACAGCTCCTAGAATAAGTTAAAGGCTCGGTTGCTATGCTATGCGCGAGTCTGCTTGTATCTACATCTGTGATTGGTTGATGAGTGACAGATCTGTGTGAGTAGGTGTATTACTGTGCTATGCTGCTGCTATGCTGTGCTATGGTGCTCCACTGCCATGTGTGAGGGACCGTGGAGATCACAGCTAGGCAACAATTGGAATGGTAATGGGACAGACCTCTATACAGAGTACTATTTGAATTTGATTATGAATAAAGTTGAAAAATATATGACAAGAATTATAAATTAATATTCCTTCTAATATTTCATGTGTGTCCTTGGAGTTTGTCACAACAAAAATTTCTAGAAGAATTATTGTAAAATTACTGGTTAAAACACCACAGAGGCGCCATTTTCTACATAACTGCGACAGAACTTGTTGCCTAGTCTAGCAGGTTTTCTATGTATTTGTTTTACTCCATGAAAGATGCTGTGGTGTTGTCCTTGGTGATTCCAGAACCTTCCACGGTCTGAGTGTCACAGCTGTAGTCTCCCTCAAAGCAGTCATGTGACACTGGCTATGTGTCTGCAAAGCGTTCGCACAAAATGGCAACCGTCACCCAACCAGCAGGCAGAGCAGAGGGCTACCTCCAACATCTGTTTGGATCGCTGCCCTCACCAGACGCCCCACTGTCATCCCTCTCTCTCTCTCTCTCTCTCTCTCTCTCTCTCTCTCTCTCTCTCTCTCTCTCTCTCTTTCTCCCCCATCTCACCCTGTCTTTCTTTCTCTCAGTGTCCAACTGTGCCTCAGCTGACCAGCATACAGTACGCCGCAGGCCGGGCCTCCGAACCGCTCCCGGGCTCCGGCCCTGGATTGTCCCGCTCCGTGCCGGGTCGAGGCCAGCTTCGTCCCGGCACGCCCCCGCCGCGATCGGGGAGGTCATTACCCAGTGCTCACGGACCCCATCATGTGTCGCCGGGGCCGGCGGTAAAGAGCCTCATGCAAAATTTATGCTCGCGCCGGCTCTTTCAGTGGGCGGAAAAATCAATAGCACCAGGCCCTGATGCGCTGGGGGGACTGAGTGCTGCTTGACTGACAGTAAAAGCATCAGGAGATGGAGCTGCTGCTTTTACTATGGGGAGGGGGCTGTGGGAGGGCTGAGGCTGGAAGGACTGAGGTGGGGTGGGGTTGGTGGGGGTGGGGGTGGGGAGGGGTGGAGGTGGCTGCAGAGCTTCACCACAGGCACTTCAGTCTCCACCTCCCCTCCCTTCTCTGTAGCCCCCTCCGCACTGACTGATCATATTTTGAGAAGCACAGTGCTTGTCAGTGGGTTTAAGGCAATTACAGCATTAAGAAACAAAACAGGGGCCTAGGAAGGCCCAAATGAGACAAGCTGCCTGTGGTGTAGATGTTGTTGTTTTTTTTCATGTGTCTTATTTTATGTCATGTTCGAAAAAGAGAGAGAAAAGCATCTTTTGTGTTGTTTTTGGATGAGGCTTGTTTTGTGATTTTTTTTCTCTCTTTCTTTCTCTTTCTCTCTCTTTCTTTCTTGTATGCCTCCCAGCAACATTATAGGGTTATTAGGCAAAGCTGTGCTCCCGCTCTCCTGCAGAAATGAAATGATTTTCCCCATAATGAAAAGACAATGTGGAGATGAGTAGGACATCACAGGGCCCTTTGTAGTGTGCTCTCTCTCTCTCTCTCTCTGTCTGTCTCCCGGCTGCTCCATGCACGCATGGGCTTTTCACAAGGCACTGAGGATCTGTGTATATATCAGCCTGCATGTGTGTGTATCTATGTCAGCAGGCGTCTGCCTATATGTGTGTGTGTGTGTGTGTGTGTGTGTGTGTGTGTGTGTGTGTGTGTGTGTGTGTGTGTGAAGTGCAGGGTCAGAGCACACATAGAAAGACAGAAAGGGAGCATGGGAGCGCGAGAAACGAGTAAAAAAAAAAAAAAAGATGGAGCTAGAGAGAAGAAACAGAGGGAAAGAATTCAGTGGGATGAAATAAGCACAAACAATGGGATTTGTGCACGCAGTCCGCTGCCGCCAAACCACCCTCCCTCCCTCTCTCCCTCCCTCTCTCTCTCCCTCCCTCTCTCTCTGCCGCCCCATCTCCACCTCGTTAATTATTCCCTTTGCTGGTTGCGGCGCGCTCCGCGCGTGTAAGCAGTTTCGCGCCGCAGCTTCATGCCCAAGAGCGCAACGGCGTCAGCCCTGTCGACGTCGAAAAGTTCTAAGTGACATTCGGCAAGCCTGTGATTTCTAATGCTCTTTAATACGGCACAGTGCAGCACAGCAAAGAGGGGTGGGGGGGCATGAGAGATGGGTGAGGAATCAGACACAGACCCACTGCTGTGAGCAAATAAATAAATAAATCAATAAATAATCAGCCGTCAGAAAACATCACACACACACACACTCGCACAAATTAGCTTATCCAAAGCATCATTCGCTGACAGCAATTATTTAAGACGTGCATTAGAACAACAAAGTCAATCTTGATCTTGTTAATACACCCCCACATGGCAGCACATACAGCATCATGTAACTACATGCATGAGTACATACTATATATATTTAAATATATATATAGTATGCTGTATATGTATTTCTCTCTCTCAACTTTGTGGCGTTTAATGTGGTCTCAGCTTTTTGCCAGTGCGCTGCTTTTTGCCGCTTTAGTGGTTTCCCCTGGCGCTGCATGGCAGATGAGGTATTTGAGGGGCGGCTGTGTGAGCGGCGCACGCACGCAGGCACGCACACACGCACACGTGGCGTATGATAAATGAAGAGGGCCGCTACTTATACGCTTATCGTGTTCACTGAGTAGCAACAGGTTCAGCAGAGGGCACTGGCAGTAAATGAAATCCCCGTGCAGGACAATACATCATGGGGAGAAATGTATGCAGCAGCCCCAAACTTACAAGCCAGACATGAGCCAGGCGACTGGAAGTATGTGTGTGTGTATGTGTGTGTGAGAGGGGGGGGGGGTGTAGGGGAAGGAGCAAGGGAGAGGGCAAAGAGAGAGAGGGAGAGAGAGAGAGAGAGAGAGAGAGAGAGAGAGAGAGAGAGAGAGAGAGAGAGAGAGAGAGTGAAGGAAATGGAATATGGGGAAAGGGCAAGAGAGAGAGAGAGAGAGAGAGAGAGAGAGAGAGAGAGAGAGAGAGAGAGAGAGAGAGAGAAAAGGGGGAGTGAGAAAGAGAGGGAAATACTGTATGGGGAGAGGCCAAGAGAGAGAGACAGAGAAGGAAAGAGGGGAAATATTGGGGTAGAGAGTAGGAGAAGGAGAGGAATGAGAGAGAGAAAAAAAGGACATAGAGGAAGAAAACGAGTGTAAGCATGAGAGAGGGAGAGAGAGGCAGATAGACATGTTGAATCACACCCTATTTTCCTATCAGCTGATCTGTGCTGTTAACCATTTGGGTTCCAGGGTGTGAAGTGAACGTGCCATGGTTAATCTGCACGGGGGGAAATAAATCATACGGTCAGGTCCATTTCCCAGCCAACAGGATTCCATGCCAGCCTCCAAATGCTCAGCAGTATATTGAATTCCAGAGCCTGCAGACAGTGAATCTTTGTCAACTCAAAGTGTTTGCTGTTGTCTACAATCAAACCGTGGCGAGGTTTGCAGATGGCTGAACTGGATGTTGCTGTGCAAAAGTGAATTACACACACATGCACAATTCTTACACACACACACACACACACACACACACACACACACACACACACACACACACACACACACACACACACACACACACACACAGATCTTGCTCTGTTATAGCTGTAGCTACTAAGTGCAGCCTAGGACATAAGAAAGGGGAGTATTACAGGTAAGGTCATCACTTTGACTGATTGAAGACTGAATCCTCAATGAAAATACTTATATCAATATCATTTAGAAGCAAAATATTCTGACACTAAATTCTATAAAAATACAGCCTGAGGTTTTTAGAATAGTAATAGGTCTCAATCAATAGGCTCTTTTTCTCTGAGGTTCTTCATACACTGAAGAACTTGCTATATAATACACAGCAAGATCAAAAGCTGTTAGCCATTAAGTCTCCCTAGCTCCATTGCTCAGTGCTAAGGCCTTATGTTAGAGAGCTGTATGGGTGAAGAGGCCACACAGGGGAGAGCTGAAGCAGGGAGACAAAAACACAGGAAGAAAGAGAGACAGAGATGGGAACATGAGTGGATCCTGAAAAGGAGATACAGAGATAGAGGAAGTGATAGGAATCAGAGCGCCACTCAATTGAAAGAGTAAGGGATTTTTTTTTCTTCTCTTTCTTTCTTTCTTTCTTTCTCCCTTTTTCTATCCCTCTCTAGCCCCCCACATCCCCCCACCCTACACACACACACACACACACACACACACACACACACACACACACACACACACACACACACACACACACACACTCTCTCTCTCTCTCTCTCTCTCTCTCTCTCTCTCTCTCTCTCTGTCTTTGACAGTGTACAGTGCTTATCCCTGCTCTTCTGTGGTGGCTGAGACAGTAATGGATTTCTCTGGTTCTCTCACGCCTGCGGTCTTTACACCTGCTATACGATCCATCCCTGATGCCTCTACTGGAGGCTTTCCACAAGGGCCCCCAAGGGACCACTACACTCCACCGGACCTCTTCAGGGTCCTTTTTCGGCCCCTCCCGACACCCATCCGCTCTGTGGGCGAATCCGAGCCCGTCGCCTGCATTTAAAGTGTGGCTATTAATTAAGGTAATTAGTCCTCTGGCTGTCAATTAGAAACCACAGATAGCTTTTAGCTGCCGCCACCGCCTGTCGCCCCTTTCTGCCTGCCCTCCTCCCACCCCCACCCTTCAAGACGAAGGCTTTGGTTTCATTGCCATCTGCTTACAGAGGGGGAACAGACTCATTCCCAGACAGGTTTCTGTTTCTGCAAAGCGATCTGCCCGCATGACCTCTGAATGATACGGGGTCAAACCAGTGACCTCCAACACCTGTTGTGCTCGCCGTGGTGATTTTCAGGTACCTTCATAAGTGGTTAATAGTTTGGTGTTAGGTAATTCATCCCCAAACTATCTGTTTTGCCCTGTTTTTATATTGACACAGGAATAATTCATTCAACTAGCAGGAGGTCGCTTATTGATGGCTTTTCAACAGCTATTGATCCAATAATTGGTTTGTGTTATGGTTGTCTTAGGGTTTGCTTATGGTTCTGACTGAAAATAGCAGAGCATGAGACCGATGAGGGAGGCTGATTTGTATTGATAAGCCGATTCTAAGGACATTCATGAGGTGCTAAGTTCATAAACAGTCTGCTGGATTGTGCGGACTTGTATTGATCCACTGGGAAAGACTGCAATGATAGGGGGTGAGGGGGCTACATTGATTTTGTCAGCATGATCAATACACTTGTTTTCACTGAGCAAGTCAAGTCTATCTTATTGACAAAATTGTTTATTTGCAATTGAGAGTACAGAGAAAGTGATGTCCACTGACAACACTCCACGCCTTATGATTTTCCCTGAAATTATGGACCTGGACAGTCAGGATTCGTGCTACAGCTGAATACAGTGTTCACTTTTCAGACCATTTGCTGCAAATGCATCTCTTGTGGAAAACACGGTTTGACAGGACTGCTCCCTCGATTGGGCTAAAAGCGGACACCAGTCATTGAGGGATGCCGCAAATGCTTTTGTCTACACCCTTACCTGCTACTTTTAAAAAGCTCTTGCCTGTCAAGAGGACGGCTTGAGCCAGTTCAATGTAAAATGACTGAACTTCCTGCCTCTCCCATCGTTGGAGGAACCGTTCATATTTGTGTCAGTAATGTCTTTCTTTCTCTCCTTCAATCACCATCTCTGTGCTTTCTCTCTCTCTCTTCTTTACTCCCCCCTTTTTATCCCTCTCTCTCCCTCCCTCTGCCTCTAGGTGAGTTCACTTCGGCAGTTCCTGAGGGATAGATGGGGCAATAAGTCACATTATATGGGGATGGAGTTTACAGGCTGCAGGAGTGAACACAGCCCTACATCGTGGCCAGCGTGCGATAACACCACTTTCACTGCGGTTCACTCCCATGAAATTACCATTTGCATTACAACTCATGCAGAACTCAGATAAATGTTTTAGCGGGAAAAAAGACAGAGAGAAAGGGAGGAAAGAGGGGGAAAAAAGACAACCAATTGTTCCTGACAGGAATGCCAGTTCCATGAGATTGCCATCTCTCTCTTTCTCTCTCTCTCTCTCTCTCTCTCTCTCTCTCTCTCTCTCCTTGCATGCCAAATATTTCATTTACAACATCTCCTCAGTTCATTTTCCTTTCACTGACCATGTAAGTCACTAATCAATTTCCATTTCCAGGGCCTGCCATCAGATCACTGCTGACTCTGAGCCTGTATGATTCCTGCCTCGCTGGCTTCCAGCGGTTATTTAGTATGAAGGAAATCTTTTGGAAACTTGCAAATGAAAGACCATTAATGGAGGTACTGTAGGCTTCTGTTGCTGCT
>JAODXP020000027.1:9381195-9386564 GCA_027497455.2 Sardinella longiceps
CATGACTGCCACATCACTGGCAATTACCTCCTGCTACTGGAGTGCCGTTTCATGTTCCTCGCCAAGGAGGTACGTAGGAGGAACCCGCCGTTCCTCGCCCTAGCAGGCACCATCCCCCGCTCCCATTCCACCCTAACACACACACACACACACACACACACACACACACACACACACACACACATGTATGCACACATACGCACACACATGCACACAGTCATATGAACACACAGCGACATGCTTCGGTGGAGCTTTTGATGTAACGAATCAGGCAGGTGGGATAAAACACTCACACACACACATGCATACACACACACACACACACACACACACGCAAGTGCATGAACTCACAGGGAGCTCCAGCAGATGTTTGCTGGGGAGTTTTCGTGAGGGAAATGAGCAGCGGGCTGAATAGCACCGTAGCCCCTGGAGTTCTGAGAGGGCTGTGTATATGAGTGTGTGTGTGTGTGTGTGTGTGTGTGTGTGTGTGTGTGTGTGTGTGTGTGTGTGTGTGTGTGTGTGAGAGAGAGAGAGAGAGAGTGTGTGTGTGTGTGGGGGGGGATTAGTAGCACACAGTGGTGGGGATCATATGCCTCAGACACACTGGAAACATAAGAAGACAAGAGAGAATCACTTAGGACTCCAGACGCTCCTGCAGCATGAGGCCAGCAGCAGCAGCACATCCACAGACAGGCTGAGTGTGTGTGCAACTGCTTCACACTCCTGAGCGACCCGCACCGCTCTGACATACAGCACAGTAAAGCAGCCAGATCATTAGCACACATGTACTTTGTGCCAGCAACTGCAAAACAGCAGTTGGGCCTAGATGCACAAAAATAGGCACAACTCATGCCAATTACCAAAAAAAAATAAACATATACAAAGGATAAAGGATTTGAAATCATATTGAACAAATTGGCTTTAGGAATAAAATACCATTGGAATTAAGACCTTTCCATGAGTATTTGATCCCAAAATGGGTCGTATGTGTAGGTGTCTACTGTATGGGAACACAGCTTGTGGATCAGCATGAGTAGCGCATACTAATACTACACTGTTCCACTGCCTTCTTTATTTTCAGTGGGAATGTTCCTTTTCTCCTCTCCTTTTTGTCATCCTTTACAGGACGTTTCTCCACATTAATCATCCTGACAAAATAACAAGCTACAAACCAGCACCCCGTGTTTACCGCCGTCCGCCTTGCCAACGCACCGCACCGCCTGGGTTTTATTTAGGCGACTGGAGTCTCCGACTCTGGCGAAGCAGCTTCTCCTATCACCATGACGGCTATTCATCACGGACGAGGAGATCTGCCCGTTACACGCCATCAAACCTACCCCACCTCCTCCTCCTCCTCCTTTCTGTTCATTGAGGCTAACGCTAAAGCGTCATCTGGGCATTAGTTCCTCAAGGGGGGCGGGGGGGGGCAAAGAGAAGAGGAAGAACGACAGGAAGCAATAGATGGAGAGAACAGGAGAAAGTGGAGGAGTGTGATGATGAACTGAGAAGCCCATGTGGAGGAAAGTGGAGAGGGGAAGGATAGGGACTTTACTCCTCTTCTCGTCAACAGAGAGGAGGTGAAATGCAGAAATAAAAAAGAAAGTGCAGAGTGTAGACAAGAGAGGAGAGAATGAAAGAGAAAAGTGTGTGAGGAAAAAGGGGGGAAGATAGGAGAGAGGCGGTCCGAGAAAGAGAAAGAAAGAAAGAAAGAAAGCAGGGAAAGAGGAGAGAAGAGGAGTAGCGAGATGCGATGCTGGATTATGATCAGAGAGGCCGGGCTGCTCTCTGACTTCTTCCGCCTTATCTGGGGCGTCTGGGAACTGATAGTGCTCCACAATGAGGACTAAACAGCTCAAGTTCATTTGTAACGTTAAGAGGAGAAGACAGCATCGCTCCAGGCCACATTCGGCATTAATCTCCTGGTGCGGGAGCTCGGGAAGCGCAGCGCACCTCTGCGCTGACTTAAGCGATCCAGCGGAGGAACCTGGAAAGCGCGCAGCCTGCGGGCTGGATTTAGCCGACACCTCTTTTTCCCCCCTGAGCCTGACGAAGGAGCAATGCAGACTGACTCCTCTCAAAGTGATTTAACCCCCCCACCCTCCCTCCTCCCCCCAAGACTCAGTCCTGCTGCCTGCCACCCTGCACCCACCTCCTCCTCTTCCTCCTTCTCCTTCTCCTCCATCTCCTCTTCCTCCTCCCTGCCTGGTATGCAAACACTCTCATTAACTCAACATTAGCCGGGTCATTAGGTCTGAATGCAGGGGGGCACGGGCGCAATCTGATACTTGTTCTCCCTGGAGGGCTGACGTTTGAGCCCAGGGATAATTAGCGCTCAGTGGCAGGAGATGGGTGCACATGTAGCCCCACACACACACACACACACACACACACACACACACACACACACACACACACACACACACACACACACATCAACACTGTGGGTGTTCGACAGCCCCTTGCTCAACCCTCTCATGCTCCCCTCTCCCTTCAACACTAAATGGGGGATTAAAAGTGGAGAGGGAGGAGGTGTGTGTGTGTGTGTGTGTGTGTGTGTGTGTGTGTGTGTGTGTGTGTGTGTGTGTGTGTGGGTGGGGGGGGGTCTGAGGTGGGGTGTTGGAGGCAAGCGGCTATGGCTATGGAGATGCTGGCTCTGGTGTAGCGCGCAGAGGCGTTGGTCGCTGCCTGACAGAAGTGCTGCGCCAGCAGGCCTCAGTCAGCGCAGGGCTGATGGGGGCCGACAGGAGGGTGTGGGAGAGAGCGCCGCGGCCACACGGCCCCTGGACACAGTCAAGATATTTAACTTCACTAGCCACGCGTGTCACATTGACTCTGTTTGGATGGGGGGTGGGGGAAGAGGGGGGGGGGCCTTCACACCAACGCAGCTGCCTTCTGAGCATGTCCGTCAATAAGAGCAGTATGGAAACAATAAGTAAGTGCTTTTGTTGTTTGGATGTTTTATTTTATGGGTTGTTTATTTGCTTGCTTATTTGTTTGCTTGTTTCTGTCTTTTTTTTGTTCATTACTTTCTTTATGAGGGACTTCCAACATGGCCATTCATAGACCTGGCAAAATCTGTTTCTTAGAATTCCTTTAAATAGCTCAAGAGGGCACGTGTCCCTTCCAGGACACAAACACTTCACTCCGCTAGAAGTTGCTAAAGGCAGGAAATTACTTGTGCTGTTGGTCGAATGCCAGACATCTATTTTCAGTCCCCCTGGTGTAGTCATTGCAGAAAGAAGGAAATAAACAAACAAGACATAGCATAATTAATATGATGCTAGAGACTTATCACTCAGATGTCTTCCCTTTTAGAAGCTTCTGGAAAAGAGGAGACAGCTCCCTGTGGGTGCATTATCGTGATCTGAGGATAGGCTTGAGAACGCAGAGGTATTTTTTCTCCGCCGTCCCTTCACCCCTCTCCCACCCCTTCCATGTCCTGGTGGATAAGTGTTTATTAAAAGCCCATCCGGCCTGATGCGATGTCTGTTGTTATTTATGCATGTTTGTGTCCATTAAGCTTTCTATTACCACATCTTCTCCACTGAGGCATCCTTCCTTCCATCCATTTCCTCACGTCTGGGGGCCACTGGGCCGCACTTCTCTCCCTCCTCCCCTTCCATCTCTCTATCTCTCTCTCTTTTTCTCCCTTTTTTCTTTCCACTGGCCAGAGCATTATTTTAATCTCCACCCCCCCCACACACACACCCCCCCCAAAAAAAAACAGAAAAAAAAGAAAGAAAGAAAAAACGGACTACTTTACATGCACTCAAATTTATAAGCTGGCATTTTTTCAGACGGCATTAGCACGCCCCTCCTCATCTAAGATTTATGACTGATGGTCCCCTCCCATCCATCCGTCCGTCCCTCAATCTAATGGTATAAAAGAGACAATGTTTTAAACATTAAAATGAAAACCATTTACAAGTATGATCAAAAGAGAACACTCTGGCATTAAAGTTTAAAATGTGAGGAAAAGTAGCGACTGTAGTGTGGATGGAGAGGAGAAGAGGGTTCGGAGGAAAAGGAGGGGGGGGGAGGGTGAGATAGGATGGCACGGTACACTTTCGTGTAGCGAAAAAGGGGTCACAAAGTGCTTTTGAGCCACGTTGCAAAATGCTGACCTGTAATTAATAGGCTTCTCTCTTCCCATGCCCGGTTCGCTCAAGATACTCCTAAAAGGCGTATTTCGGCCGAACCAGTGCATTTCTATTTCATATCTAGAGGTCTCGGCAGGTGCTACCCGGCCGCACGCAGTGTAACAATGAGGCCGGATGCATTTGCCGGCGTGTAGTTGCCGATTGTTCACTTTGTTCAACAGCGAGTCCGTTATTGCTACCGGTCAGCTGACATGAGAGGCAAGTGGAAGAGATTGGGGTAGAATGCCACTGCAATTCCTCAGTAGCAACTGAGCCGAAATGGCGACCTTTACTCGCTTGATTATAGGTTATTGGGCCAATATGGCCGTGCGTTCTCGAGGAAGGGCACTCTGTCTTACCTTGCAGGTTCTGTAGGGGCAGGGTCATGAGGCCTCCGGCCGCAGCCGCGGCTACCAGCCCCTGGATGTTGGCGGTGGGCAGAGAGAGGACCAGGCCCTGCTGGCCACCCAGGTGCCCGCCCGCGTTGAAGGGGATGAGGATGGGCTGGTTGAGGCCTGGCGTGCCCCCGGACATCACCCCACTCACGGCAGACGCCAGCTGCTGAGCCACCAGGAGAGACTGCCGGGGAAACACACACACACACACACACACACACACACACACACACACACACACACACCAGAGATGGACAGATGTTAGCCAGACGCTGGGGACAGTAACTCTACTCCTCCTTCTTCACTAATTAACATGGCACAAGTTAACAGATGAAAATGCCTCAGTAATAAAATATATATACGTATGCAATTTACAATGTACAATGTACACTTGCGCCCAAACTAAGTAGGATAATAAGATAATATTATAATAAACAATACATTAAAATGAATATATTTGTTTATGAATAACATAAGACTAATAGTAATGAATACCGTATATATTTTTCTAATGTGTTAGTGTTTTGCACATAGTGGTAGATGTTTAATGCTGGCTGTGTGTGGGAGGGGTTAGACATGATTTAAAATGTTGCAGTGCAGTAAAGCAAATATCCATTGAAATTTCACACCTCACATATAGAAGTCTTTTTAAAAAAAAAAAAAATATCTGGACTGATCGTCCAAATCCCACACACACTGACTCCTCCACACAATACTGTACTTACAGCACCACAGAACCAAACCAACACTAAATGCCACTCCCCTTCCAGAACGCAAACACACACACACACACACACACACACACACACACACACACACACACACACACACACAC
>JAODXP020000027.1:9386664-9459779 GCA_027497455.2 Sardinella longiceps
CAAAAGTGTCAGCACTTTTCCCTCTCCATGGTTGACACATCACCAGACACACATCAGCATTCACTGGTGTCTGCACATAAAAGGCAGCTCTGCCTCAGCCTCTCTGTACTCCCTTGCTCAGGTGCATCATCACTGTGTGTGTGTGTGTGTGTGGGTGTGTGTGGGGGATGTCTATGGCTTCACATGAACCCTCACACATAGCAGGTCATTGACAAATGTTTTACATTATGAAGTCAAACCATCCGTGAATATTCACTCTTTCTTTTTTTTGTTAAATTGTGGTTCAATGATAAAATTTGGGATTGCGTGTTGGCGGACCACCTAAGAAGAATTTATTTACTTGAGATGTTTTGGCACAAAAAAAGAAGGAAAAAAAACACAAACAGAATTAGCCTAATTTGCTTTGATCACTTGACTGCTCTCCAAGCTGCTCCTGTTTTTGTGGCGATACAATAGAGTGCGTGTGTGGTGCACATGCTCAGAAGGAACTCTGACAGTGGGAATGGAGAGCCTGTTCCCACCAGCCCAGATTGTTGTGACTGGGCACGTACTGTACTGTAGGTCTGTGTCTTCTCCCAGTGTTTCTGGCCTTCTGACTGCATGCTCCGGCTGGAATTTCTCTCTCTCTCTCTCCCTCCACCTCAATCTATCTTCCATTTCTCTCTCTCTCTCTCTCTCTCTCTCTCTCTCTCTCTCTCTCTCTCTCTCTCTCTCTCTCTCTCTCTCCCTCCCCCACTCTCTCCTTCTCCTGTCCTCCACTTCCCACCTAAGCAGTGGTCCCCTTGCTAACCGTGTCTGTCAGCTATCTGCTCTCGTTTCTGTGCTTCCACCAGGCCTGCGACGTGGAGGGGGTGCCTGCTCGAGCACGTGGGGTGCCGGCTGGTGGAGAGAGAGAGGGCGAGAGCACGCCACCCCCGGCATGGCACGCCACAGCGACGGTCGCCAGGGTGACAGCCATGTCACCTAGATAAGCCGCAGCGCCGCGGGGCTAGCAGGCGCCAGGTTCTGACACAATCAGAGTCACGCGGGCGGCCGTGAGGAACAGGGGTGGCTCGGTGGCCACGGAGGGGGACAGCATGGGCCATCTCCCCGCTAACGTGTGGGCAGGGGAGAAACACATCAAGGGGGAAGGCAGGGGAACACAGACTAGGGGCTAAGGGATGCTACAGCGACTACCACTAGGAGGTACCATAGCAAACAGCTGCACACCTAGGACAAATGAACTCCTTTTCATGGATTATAATTTAAGACAAGATGAGGATTAGAGTATCTGAATGGTAATACAGTAAGAAACGTTCCCTGAAAAATAAGTCAATCAACTCTGTGGTAAAAGTCTATTATGGCTATAATGTGTTTAAGTAAATAGTGCTAAGTGGCATTCACATCACATAGCTGAGACAGATTGTTATAGTTGAAAGATTCAACTATCAACTTGTTTGAAGACTTTCAAATTGATTTGCTCCTCGGGGTGTCTGTTTGCATCGTTACTTGTTTGTTTGTTGTTCACTCTTGTTTGCCGTTATCCTCATTACTTTTGACTCATTTCCATCAACATGATTTTTGTGTGTATATATAAATATATATATATATAAAAGAGAAGTTTGTATAGATCATTCTCCTCCTGTCGCTCTTGAAACATGTCATGCGTTTAGATAAGGAGCCCTGAATGTCAAAGTCCTTCAAAAAAAAAATATCAATTAAACACCCGGGGGACGACAACAAAGGTGTCCCTGACAGCTCCAAATGACACGTGTTTAATCTTGCTGTTTTAAGTGTGTGTGATGTTGAGCTCCTCAGGAGCATAATCAAAGGCAGGGCTTTCAACAGCCCATTGACGGCTCAAAGAGAATGCCAGTCTGCAGTTTGACACTTAGGACGTTGGGAACATAGAAGAGAATAATATTAAAAGACAATCACGCGCACCCACACACACATCAAATAGATGCTCCGTTTGTTATTAGGAGCACGAGTCAGTGGGTTCTGTGCTGTACAGATTAGTGAGGGTCCACTGCAGGTTATTGCATTTTTTCTTTCTGGCCTCTTGAAATGAAACTGGACTGGAATATATGTTTTTGAATCAAACATTATCAAGGATTAGGGAACAGGTAAGTACTTTCCGTTTAAATAAATTAGATAAAGTGAAGTTAAACTAAGAGACTTTATGCAAAGGAGATGAAAAATGGGATAGGTTTTCTAAACTATTTTTCTTACTTTGTTTGAGAGCAATCTAAATATTTTACCAATTAGTTTTTGCCAATATGTTTTGTAAGATTTAGGCCATTTCCAGTAACTGGAAGAAGAAGTCTGGTAAGACTTGGACTTCTATAATCAGCTTTTGCCACTAAATACATTTCAACTGCTTATGAATCTTAAAGTACTGTTCTAAACCTTTCAAAATTCACCTCTGCTGGCCAAATAACTTCATTTTCAAAGGAGCTTTAAAAACCCTGGATAGAAAAAGAACTCGAGGATCTACAGTACGCAATAGGAGTTTAGCTGTACACTTTCACAGGTATCAGGGACACCCTGCCTGCCTGAACGCTTGCAGGAAGAGCCGAGGCTACCCGCATTACGCCGCTAATGGCTAGCAGAGATTTCCCATCATCCCCCTCTCTGTGCGACAGGGCCAGGAACAAACCAATCAGAGTCCCACCGTGGCTGTGAAATGGGATCCCCCGAGCATCAAAACACCATTCTAAAATGGCTGAAGTGCTTCCTGGGCTGGAAAATACAGCCTTTTGGCAACCTACGAGGTGTCTGAGGCACGCTAGTTAGCGCCTGCTTCCTTCCGTTTGTCCACCCTGTTACTAATCGCCAGAGAGCAGAGGCCATTCACATGGCATTTGAGATGACTTTCAAGGTGTTGCCACCCAGAGGAAATGGATTAGGAGTGGTGCCATAAGCTTTTGGGGGTGAATATCGCCCCCCAACCTGGCAACCTGAACAAAGCCTTCGGACGTGGACCAAAAAGTGGCACCCGAGTCTGTCATTCTTTCTGCCACTCCACCAGAGAATCATCTCTAATGGGTTAGGAGAGAAGATGGCATCCCCCATCAGTGGGGGGACAACGGGGAGCCTGGGCTCATGTTGGGCTAACAGCCCTCGCCGCGATCCACTTCCATAATGGCTGCCGTGCAACAATATCCGGCTTTGGCTGGGGGAATCCATCAAAACATATTGATCCCCGAAACAACGGAATTGGCTGCGGCGCGCGGAGAGACACTGTGGCTGAAAAGTGTTCCCTTCTGCGGGAGCCGTCCTGACAGCGTTCATATATTAGAGGCGCTCGTCCCAGAGGGTGATGGTGAGGGAGGGGGGGCTGGGCCAGAGGACGTGATGAGGGGCACTGCTCAAGCGAGCGAGGAAGGAAGGAAGCGAGGAAGGAAGGAGGGAAGGGAAAGAGGAAGGGAGGAAGGCGCTTGCCCAAGAGAACTCAGAGAGATGCATGCTCCGAATGATGTCATATACAAAAACTACAGTAGACGCTTGGACTTTTTAAAGTGGCAATCAGTTCACCTGCCTATAAAGATGATCAGGGGGTTCAGGGTTCAGGGTTCAAGTGATGACAAAACAAATATGTATTTCCAAAACTGAACTGGCAAGGTCTTCAAAGTGAATTCAGTTACTAAATAGCCTATGTAGGCCAACTTTTGATGAGGACTGAATAAATGTATTTGAATAGGCACAAAAAAGATAATTACTAATGATATGAGTTTGATTATATGTATTTATATGTATTTAATGTAAATCATGTTCAAAAAATAACTGTAATTTCTGTTTCAGTTTTAAAAAACAATAACATTTTTGATGAAGCTGCTCAGTCCCAGCATGGGGGAGATGAGTGAGGAGAGCTGAAATCTCAGACAGCAGTGAGAGCAGCTGCATCTGTGTGTGTGGTGGTGGCCCTGTGCCAGGAGTCCCTCACTATCTTGGCATGGCATGCTGTCTGGCTGCGGCAACACCAGCCTGCTGTCTGAAAGCACTGGGAAAGGGAAGCAGTGCTTCGATAGCTTCATCTGCGGGTCCCACGATTGGGTGGGGGAGGGTGGGGAGGGTGGTGGTGAGGTGCGTCTCAGCGTACTGTAGTCATAGGGGAGGTAGCGTGAGATGAGTATTCGTTAAACACCTCCAACCAATCCAATAAAGGCCAACTCAAGGAGGAGAGTTTTATTGACCTGTTTGCTGTGTGTGTGTGTGTGTGTGTGTGTGTGTGTGTGTGTGTGTGTGTGTGTGTGTGTGTGTGTGTGTGTGTGTTTATGCGTGAGTGTACAAGAGAGCATCATATGACTGTGTCAGCATCCTCTAAGTTTTGGGAATTATACTTTTTTTGATCTGTTGTCATTGTTTGACTTCCTTATTTTGTTTTTTTTACACTGTTTGTGATGTCAATGTGATGTGATGACTTTGCTTTCTACAACTTCACATCTTTTTTTCTCTTCACTTTGTCACCAATAAAAAAACAACACTGAACAAGTTAACTTAAGAATTTTCAGGGTTCAGGAATAACCTTGGGATGGAATTGTATACCCAAACACTAAATAAGGTAAGCAGACAAATGGCTTTAAGCAATCCATATTGTGGTGTGTTTGTTGTGTGTGTGTGTGTGTGTGTGTGGGGGGGGGGGGGGGTATTAGCGTGTCTTGATAGTGGTAAGATGCATCGCCTACCTGTGGTCCAACGGGATAGGCCGGGTGTGACTGGCCCAGCTGACTTTGCTCTGAGGGACTGCTGCTAGCATCAGACTGGGCAGAGCCACCACGGGCACCTGGGGGTGAAGAGGTGTAGGAGGGAGAGGGAGAGAGAGAGAGAGAGAGAGAGAGGGAGAGAGAAAGAAAGAGAGAGAAATTTTTTACAAAACCCATACATACAACCTCCATACAGTACAGAAACTTCTAATAGAATCTCTTTACCACGACAAGAGCAATGTGCTACACCTCTCAACTTTCCCACTTACAGACACTTACTATACAAACACACACACACTCAGTTACACGCACACGAACACGCGCACACACAGACACACACAAACACGCACGCACGCACACACACACACACACACATACCCATCTTTTACACACACACACACACACACACACACACACACACAGAGGACCTCATGCCGAGTGCCAGACTGTGATAGCACTAAGCTCCCAGTAGGGTGTAAGTGTTCTGCCTACAGTAAGTGCTTTATCAATACTCTTGGCACTGCGCCGCGCAATTCGCCACAGAGACATTAGAGCCCGCCCTCACCTGCTGAGCCACTCATTACCCCCCAGTCTTTAGGAAGCCATCTGATGACAGTCTGAAAGACCAATCACAACCCTGTGATGCAGGCATGTTGGTGTACACTACAACTCAAGATATTAGAGTTTGTAGGCAGTTTCTGCCTTGAAAAAGTTGGTCAGATTGATCTGTTTCACACTTGTGCTTATGATACTTTACAGGAAGGATAATGATGGGGTGAGGGGCCAGTTGGAATGAAAAAGAAAAGATGTGAAGGATTTCTGCTCAGTGCTCAGGGTGGTCTGGTCAAAAGCTTTACTTGACTATTCACTTCCCACCTCTGCCAACAATAACTGGTTTCCTGGTGAAGCAAAGGGTTTTATGTTACCTGACTTATAGCCCATGCTAAATTAGTTCATGTGGCACATTGGGACAGGAAGATGATATTCAGATGTCATCCAATTCTATCCCTGTGAGTGGTGGTTTTAAGGCATAGGCTTACTTTTATTTTTATTAGGAATAAAACGCAGACCAAACTGAGGGAGAGAGAAAATGCGATAACAATTCCAAAGTCACCAAGGCCATTGTTAGTGATGGTAGGGGTTTAAGTCTCTTGCATGAGTTTACTGGCAAAGGCTGGTTGATTTGTTGATGAGTTAACTGGATGATAACGGGTTTGGCTGGATGAGTGTGCACCATGCACCTCATAGACTGCCACAAAGAATGATGCCTTAGAAATCGCTTGTCTTCAGTGAAAGCTTGTGAGTAGAATTTATAAGAAAACTGCTAGAAACTGCACAACTTTGTTGGTATAATAAAGTTCTTTGTAAGTACAGGCCTTAACCTTGTAGAGCCAGGGACAAAAAAAACTTCAATAACAAGGTCTAGTCACACAAGAGAGGGAGAAAAAAAGAATTTGAGGATAACAAGTGGAAACCAGGATAGTATTAATGATAAACAGTAGGTAGGGTACATTATAATAAAACATATTATTATTATTATTATTATTATTATTATTATTATTATTATTATTATTATTGTTATTGTTGTAGCTGTTGTTGTTTTTGACATTCCCCTGATGAATTCTGAATTCATCTAACTTTCACTTAAAAATTTCAGTAAGCAGCTTCTTTTCTTTACTGTTTCACAAAAGGGAATCATTGATTGACAATTTGTCGCATGATATTCTATAACTGACAAAAGTTTACACTTAACTACACCCTTAACAATCAGCAAACAATCTCATCATGTCACACTGTAAAGATTAGCTTTGGCATCATTTCTGTTCTGTTTAGATGTTCAAACCTGCAGCCATTAAAACCATTTTATTTGTCATATCACATGCTTATTACGTGAACAAGCGCACACAGACACACACACACACACACACACACACACACACACACACACACACACACACACACACACACACACACACACACACACACACACACACAGCAAGCGGCCCTAGTGCGCACACTTACTACTCCGCCACAATACATTATCATAGGCTTTGCGCTCAATCCAAATAATTGGTGGGGGAGCTGACCCATGAAATGAGGTGATTGGGGTCTGGTGTTTTAGTGGCCCCCGAGGGAAGGGAAGAGAGGAGAAGAGAGGAGAAGGGCAGGCATGCAGCCAGTGCCCTGCCTCTGACTCTCCGCTCCTCTCCTCTCCTCTCCTCTCCTCTGCTCTGCTCTCCTCTCCTCTCACTGCAGACCCAGGCCAACTCACCACTGAGTCTGGCAGATTGATCTCAGCCAACGTAATCCCTCATCCACTGAACCACACTCTCTCTCTCTTTCCCTTATTTGCCATCTCTCTCTCTTTCACTGTCTCCTTCTCTCTCTACATCTCTCTCTCTCTCTCTGTTTTCATCACTATCTCTCTATCTTTTGTTACAGTTACACTACATTTTCTCTGTATCTCTCATTTTTTCTCCTCTTTGTGTATTTCCAGATTTTTTTTCTTTCCTTGCGCTGTTTCCCTTATAGCTTTTTCTTTTCCGTCTTATCTTCAGATTCATTCATTAGATCAATCTCTTCATGACCTTCCGGAGCGTTCTCTCAGTCTTTCCTATTCTTCTTGGACATTCACTAGGGCCAACCCTGAACGTTCACAGTAATCACCCAAAACAATCACAGTGACTGAAAAAAGGCCCTTTAGATATTCCATACCAAAGACACTGTTACTGACACCACCTCTCACACCACCTAGACTGGCACTCACTATGAGAATGTAAATAATCTTTAAAATAAAAATGCCTCAACTCTCACTGTATGTCAGGTGCTGTTTTGCACAAAAAGAAATAAATGCTGATCTGCAAAAAATGTGTAAATTAAAAATGAAATCCATAAGATATAATTATTTAGAGATGCTAGAACGAAAGATAATGTAGTAGTCCTGAAGCTGTTGTCTCTATTAATTAGATTCAACACAAATATAGTGTATGTCAGAGAAGATGTGACAAAACGACTAAAGTAGGCACATTGATTGATCTGCTCGTCAGTTCCAGTACAATAATACCAGATGGTGATACATTAAGTCATGTCAATCAAGGGTCTGACAGCAGAACAAGGGTATATGAGGAATACCTTAAGGCAATGAATTAGTTAAAAGGGCACTTAACAACAAAGCTATGTGAGAAGGGGGAAGAATTATTTATTTTATTTGAGGAAATATTTCCACACAAAATCATATTGGCCTTCTACCGTGCTGTTATTGATTACTGTGATACCATTAAGATCGTCTTTTTGCCGTTAGGGTTTAGATATCTGTCTTTTAAAGGCAGAAACGCAGAATCAAATTCTTAAATTGTCTAGTGGAGAAACTGATGAACCACAACTTAACTTGTCCTTGTGTCCTTGTACTCTGGCACAATTAAAGTGGAGAATTGGCTCTATTTCCGCTCTGGCAGATTAGCGAATCACAACTTGGTGTCCCTGTACCCCACACAATTAAAGCGGACAATTGGCTCAATTTCCTGTCAGCTTCAAGTTTCAACTTCCCCTCTCTATATGTGTTTAAAGTGTGTCTGTAAGACGGTATCCTTGAGCTATCAGATTACGTATGACAATTGTGTGATATTTTTAAAATGTCTATTGTAAGGGATAGCGATGTGTCCACTGCCAGCCAAAACTACAAATGAGTACAAATAACTTGACCTAACCTATGTGAAAACATCAGCAGTTTTTAGTCCTACACATTTGACCATCTCATCCCAACAAAGATCAAACAATGTAAAAAGAAAATTGAACTCCTTTCAGAATGTGATTCTCTTTTCTAATTGACTGATGGGGTGGCCATTAACTTTGTACCTGAGATGTTTTTCTTAAGAGAGTACCCTCACGTAGTATTGTGAAATATAATATGAGCAGAGGTCCTACCGTGGCAATAGCCTGATCTGACCATAAGGAAGAACCAAAACCCTTAATGCAATTTAAAGGCCAACGCATGACAGCATTTCATTTGACTCACTGATTTCATCTTCAAAAGGAATCACACACACACACACACACACAAACCTGTTTTTTGTCTTCTCAGTAACCTAAGTTTTCCGTGAAACATAGATAGCCTAGGTAGGGTATATATCTGAGAGAGCTTCAAATAAAGCGCAGTGACAGGGAGAATGTTATCGTTCAGTCGGAGACCCCTGCGCACGTCTTCTATCTCCACTGCTGCTCTCATTTCTCAACTCAACATACCGGTATTTCTCTCTCTTTCCCTCGCTTGCTTTCACTCATTCCAAATTAGATTAGTTGTAGTGGTAGCTCAGTTAAAGCAAAAATATTTCTACTAACTTCGATCCAACCAGTGGCGCATGTTATATGTTTGTGGCCGTTTGTCTTGTCTGTCTGTGCGCAAAATACCTTGAAAAGTTCTGTAGCCTACAGAAATTGTCTGACAGTGCGGATAGGCTATGATGACAAGGAACACATGATTATATTTTGGTGGTGAATGCTCACGAATAATGAACTTTATCCATTCAAGACATAACAGCTTACGTTGTCTTGTCTTTGGTTAATAATCGAGATGAAGCTGTTATTAAATGGCGATAGCTACTATGCAAAATGCAAAAAAAAAACATTAGCCTACTAGTAAGAGTAGGCCTATACGTTTTTGATAGCCAATTTTGAGAACAGATCTTTTCCTCTTTTTCGTGGCCACACTGGCCTTCCAAACTGCTGTCAGACGTGACCGAACAGTGCGCTCTCAGAGAATTGCTGTCAACGTTGAGGAGGTTAGGAGGAGGCATTCTCTTGTTAATAGCTGGGCTATATGGGTCAGCCTGTCCATCTAGAGCTTTCTGAACTATTGGACACAGTAGTTAGTCTATTAGTGGATGTATACATATTTTTATTTTCATTTAGGAAGGGTCGGATAAAAATGCGGATTTTTCTATGCTTGATAGCCTAAAACAAAGTCCGGACCATTGATCACGCTTCTCAAGAATTCTGATAGGCAGCCTACCTGTTGTGTCAGTTGTCCTACGAGTCTCCTTAGTTTAGTTTTGCACTCTGCTTTTTACAAGTCATGTACACAACACACACACACACACACACACACACACACACACACACACACACACATTTACAAGTACAAGGCCATGTACAAGTGTACACATTAGAGGCAGTGGCGTGGGATCATTCATTACAGTGAGTCTGGTGTGGGCTCTGCTGCGTGCATCTCCAGCTGATGGCTGCTGCTGACGGGGAGTAATCTGGCTTCCTGATGGGTCACGTCTGGGACAATTTCACAGCTCATTGTGCTTGCTTGGCCTGCTTAGGATAAGAGACTTTGTGTTGTGCTATTATGCTATTATGTGGCATCTATGATGAGGTATGGACAACCCTCTCTCTCTCTCTCTCTCTCTCTCTCTCTCTCTCTCTCTCTCTCTCTATCTCTCTCTCTGTGTGTGTGTGTGTGTGTGTGTTGAGAGGTTATGAACAGGGTAGCATTTTGCAATGAAAGCCTAACCATTAGTTTGTTTTCAAAACTGGTAACACTGATAAGTAATCATCCATTCTGTAAAGAATGCACATGTCAATTTTATAATGGCAAGAATGCCGTTTTTGTTTTTAGCAAAGAATACAAAAAAAAAAAAAAAAAAAAAAAATCAGAAGGTCCATTAGAAAGCCATTCTCTATCTCTCCTTGCCTCTCTCTCTTTCACTCACTCCTACATGCAGCATCCATGTGTGTGTCTACTGTATGTGTAATTACCTGCATGTTATAGTCATGTATGTGCGTGTGTGTGCACTTGTTTGTGTGTGTCTACATCAGACAGACATTCAATAGTGTCTGCTGTGCCGACTGTGTGATGGGAGGCATTGAATTCCCATTCTGCTTGACAACTCCTCACAGCGACTCCAGTGCACCCTTTTCATTGTCTCTCTACACCGCTCCCCCATTTGCAGCCCGGTTTTCACTTGAAACACCGCCACAGCAGGCATTATAAGTATGGTTAGTGACACTGATGAATGACTTCTCATATTGGCTTCTCTCCAAGAAAAAGTCAGAGAAAAAAAATGGCCAAATCAGAAAGTTAGAAAAATCTGTTTTAACAATGTGATGCATTATGAATGAACTGCAGCAGGCGGGAAAAAAAAAAATCTTCCTGTGACTTCGAAGTGCTTTTTGTTTGTTTGTTTATTTGTTTGTTTAGCGTTTCTTTAGCACTATTGGCTTTAATGGCTGCTTTCACATTGTGTTTGAGTTGAATCTGTGACAGTGTCTGTTATTACTTACTACTTACTATAAAGCAGAAGGAATGCAACAGAAAAGGTCCAGGTCAGACACATTCTTCTGTTATTTTAAATCAATAGCTCTCCTAAAAGTACAACAGTACAAGCTTGAAGTTAATACAGAGCATTATACTTGTAAAATGAGACAAACTATCCTGAGAATTTGCACCAACGTGTTGCTTCAGTCCGAATAATTATATTATATAAGAATATGAAAAATACCTTTGTAGTACTATTATTATATATGAATTTAGCTTGTAATCTTGTTGCCTCGTAATCTTGTTTGATTTTCTCTCTCACTCTGTCTCTCTCTCTCTTATACACACACACACCTACACACCAAGTCAACCACACAGTTTGAAATCTCGCTCGGAAGAACTTTAAATAGCATCAATTTTGCAGTAGTCTATTATCATTATGCATTTGTTCAAATCATTTGTGAAAGCCGAGACAAGACAAGCCATGTGAAATCTACCCTCAGAACAGCAAACAAGCTCTGGCAAATGGGAACAAATGAGAGATCAGGAACTCAAAAAAGGAGGAGAAGAAGAAGGATGACAAAAAAAAAAAAAAAAGCGTGGGATTCAGTGTGGAGCAGCCCTTCTAATTAGCATACCTCTACTATCTGACTATCAGATCCCCAAATAACAAAGGCACTTTCATGCAGTTCCCCCTCCTCCTAATCAAAAGAATCAGTCTCCTGTATAATTGATGAGGAAATCCAGATGACAGAATGCATGACAATATGATATATAAATCATGAAGGCGAAACGCCCCGGTGCGTTCTATGTAACTTTTTTTTTTTTTTTTTCCTTTCTTTCTTTGCAGAGAGTACAACTATCATAGAAAGCCTCTTTTTATTGAACGGCTGAAAATTTCATTGGATGCGCTCACCAGGCCTGGTGAACAATTGCAAATGGCCATAAAGTTAACACATTTAGTTGTGTGGAGGGGAGGGGAGGGGGAGGGGGAGGGAGGGTTGAGCTGGGGGTACAAATCAATAATAAATAAATGCTCATGGAGATTTTCTCTCCCTAAGGTTTTTGGTGTGATTTTTTTCTTGCCCTCAACAAAATTAAAAAGCTGACAGGGAGAAGTATCAGGGGAGTCCATGAGCAATTCACTCATATTACCTCAGCCTCTTGTTCTCTTAAACTGTTTATTAAAAGGAAATGTCCCTTAAGTGGATTACCTCTCGGACACTAAGGCTGCACTTACAACTCCAGCTTTAATGGGAAAAAACAATATAATAAGTACAGAGCCTCAAAAACCGCTTTGGAAAAATCCTGTTTTCCACCATTTATGGTGAAAGGCACAAGCAGCGTATCTAACACACAGGTCGAAACACTTTTAATGATCGTTTGACGTGGAACAGTCAGTGAGCTCCTGTTGCATTCTGTGCAGATCTCACATGAATCCTGTGCTTGAGATCTTCAGGGGGTTAAACACACAACACCCAACCTCTAATCTGCTGGCATAAAACACAATCACACAGAACCTCAGTGACGGTCACTGCAGCAGCACACTTGTCAGCTCTGACAAAGTGGCTGAGACTCTGGGAGGTCAGAGTTCACCCGATTTCTCCCCACTCACTCGAATCAATTCCTAACAGTGGGATGAGTTCTTATGATGCCTTGCTGCTCTTGCACCTTCCAGCTAGCATGGTGGAGTATGGAGTGCTTGTTTACATCGTCCACAAGCCATTTACAAGTTTTATCGCTCCTTGCCCCGGCAGACGCTCAGTGTCTGTGACAAATAGTAAACACACACACATACACATACATGCAGACACAGGAACATAGGCGCGCACACACACACACACAAACACACACAGAAACACAGTCAGTCACACACACACACACACACAGAAAGTCTGTCTCCTAATCTCCCTCTAACATCCTTCTCCCCGTAGGCTTTTTAAAAGGAAGGTGGGAAAAAAGTCCCCTTTGTCAGAGGATACCCCACTGGTGTTTCAAAGGCTTCCCAACTCAATAGTGCCTCCCTTCTCTCTGTATAAAAACATTCACACATCCAGAAAAGGAAACAACAGCAGGAAGCCATGAGTGGCCTGGCAAGCATGTGTGCGGAATGCCACGGAATGCATTACCTAAATAAAAATATGAAATCTTTCTTCTATTGCCCAGCTAAGTGGTGACCTGAAAGGCGTATTTTCAAAAATGGGCAGACAGGACGAAGCTCAGAGGCCATACGCCGAGCTCAGAGCGTCTGCTTTAATTGACCCTGACCACGGCGCGTTTCAATTTAGGCCGCCACCCCCAAGGACACGATGACAAAACAATTACCCTGAGACTTTTGTCGAGCGATCGGCACGCCACCTCCTCCGACGAGGCTGCTTTAGCGCATCGACGCTCCGAATCGAATGGCGTGTTATCGAAGGCTTTTGTGTGTGAGCGTGCGCAAGGCTTGCTTTAGCCCCCGAGTGCATTTATGAATCAATTTCTCCCACCATAAAAGCAGGCTCATAAAAAAGAGAGAGAGAAAGAGAGAGGGAAAAAAAAACACTTAAGCTATTCTCGGCGCAAATGCATCATATCATAAGTTGTCAAATGTGAAGCGAGAGCCTCGGCACAGATTCGGAGGCTTTTTTAAAATAAACGTGCTGAAACCCCCGCTAGTGGCCACGGTCCCGTACCCTTTCCACAGCCAGAGCTTTTTAAACAGCTCCTTTCAGTCCTTTTCTGAGTGCTTCTTTGTGTCATTTTCAACGTTTTATTATCTAATGTCATTTGCTTATTGACTTTTGAGTCCTCACAAAGTTGCGTTGTCACAATCCGGGAGCCGCTTCGTAACACTCCGAGAAATACTAAAGGTAATAACAATGATTAGACGGATGAGGCAGGTTTGTTGAAATTCACACAAATATTGACAAATGATCTGGCGATATCGCTCATGTATGGAACTATTCATCCGACACTGGGGGGCCTCACAGACACTGTGAATTGAACCTCATTAATCTCTCCATTTTGAGTGACATCAGTGTCTGTGGAAAAGAAAAGCGGCCGACTCATTTTTTAAAAGCCATTAGTTGAGTACTGTAGATTGGGTCGATCAGGGTAAACGGAACTTAGCGGAATCAGGCCATGAGGGTGGTGGAGGGAGGGTGGGAGATGGTGCTGGGGGGTGGGGAAGGGGTGGGGAAGGGGGGGGTCTGAGAACCCAGCTTGATAAGTGACAGGTCGCATTATACGCCAGGTTTAATTCTGTCAATAAACTGGCAATTTTGTTTAGATTGTTCGGCCATTGATTCGGCTAATGCAGTCGAAACGCAAGAAAGAGATCAGGCGTGTAACCACATGGAGGAGAGAGACGGATAGAAATAGGGTGTGAGGGAGAGAGAGACAGAGAGAGAGAGAGAGAGAGAGAGAGAGAGAGAGAGAGAGAGAGAGAGAGAGAGATGGAGTTGAGAAAGCAAACTAGCATAAACAGGGTGAAAAGGACAGGAAGACAGAAAGGAAAAACAAAAAGAGAAAGCTAAAGTGATAAACATACTCTTCCCCTGACACAGTTGTAAACAAATCCACAAACATAAACACATTCAGCAACTCTCCAAATCATGCCATGAAGGGCTAGAAGTGAACAAAATAAAATTACATGAAAATTGCATATGATTGTGAATATGATAACAACACATCATTCTTGTTTTGAGGGTTTAAATATCCCTCTTTGGTTCTCAACCAACACATAACATTCACAGCGCCTAAATCCCATAGGATCGAACAGCTTGCTACTGTGCTGGTGGAAAGGAATACTCGATTTACCCGCACACTGCGCTGGGCATGGTGCAATACATAGAACCTTCTGGAAATCTCAACACCCAGGAGACTGAGGGAGAAGAAGTACCTCCTAATACCATTAGCCTCCTAACCTCATCACAAGTGACTGACACACTGCATTTTCCTTAATTAAAAGCATGGCAGAGGCTCGGTTGACTCTGTTAGGTCTGGAAAACTTCCCAAAACCATTTGTGCAGGTGGCCAATTGTGCCTAGAGAGAGAGAGAGAGAGAGAGAGAGAGAGAGAGAGAGAGAGAGACGGTGGGCCTTAACTACCTCGAATGTCGTCGTCATCATGGATTAATTAATCTGAGAAAATGGTTTGGCAGCGAGGGGTTTTAAACCTGGTGGCTGGAGCAAAGCTACAGGCAGCTGGGATTAGATTTCTCACTTCACTGCCTCCCTGTCCTCCATCACCATCCAAACTCACAGAGACCCAGCCAACACGCATAGAGAACCACGCAGGAGAGAATGGCGCAGAATTACAAGGGGAAGAGAGAGGTAAAGAGAAAGAAAGAGGGAAGAAGAGAGTGAGAAAGAGAGAATAAATGAGATTGAGAGAAATAAAATAGAAACAAGACATGCAAAGTAGATCAGGAAGGAAGACAGACAAACTTGAAGAAAAAGTGAAAATGCTGGAGGGGTCCTGCTGTCTCTGTCTCTCTCTATGTGTGTGTGTGTGTGTGTGTGTGTGTGTGTGTGTGTGTGTGTGTGTGTGTGTGTGTGTGTGTGTGTGTGTGTCCGGCACAGAGGGAGCTGGACACCCAAGCACATGGACACATCTGTGGAGGGTGAGCCCTGCTGTCATCCTCCAGCAATGTCAACTGGATTACCTTAGGGGTTGAAAGAGACATATACTTATCCAGATGATTTCTCATCCTTTTATGGCCGTCTCCAAATCCGGCTGTTGGAGAGCGACTAACCGGAGAAAGCCCTAACCCTTTTAAAAAGCGACGGGCGAGAAAGGAATGCTGGGTACTGCAGGGGAGGGGTTTGAACTGTGCCGCTTACCTTGTGCTATTGACGCCGAGGCTCTTCTTAAATTACCTTAACCATTTTTAGGTCTAATGGGATTTGGGCTGCCGGCCACCTATTGTTCCTGTCCTGCCAGAGGTCTGGCATTCCCCCTCCATTCCCCCTCCACGCCTCCCCCGGCTTCATCGCTCTCTTTCTCGTCTGCGCTCTCCTCTCTGCCTGCGTTTATCATCATTCGCCTGTTTTTCTCACCTCACCTCCCTTTACACACACACACACACACACACACACACACACACACACACACACACACACACACACACACACACACACACACACACACACACACACACATTCATACATACATACTTCAGGTACATTAACTACTGTAGTGGCTGTCTATAAAACTGGCGACAAGGCAGATTTCAGTGATTGTTAAACTACTTCGACCAATGAGAAGTGGTCTATTTAAATTGTGTTTAACAGATGCAATCGATCTGTTGTCTTGTTAGACCTGATTAACAACATGCCATTAATGTGATTCAATTATCATCAGCCAAGTTAACATCATCAATAAAGACCTGTGTGTAGAATGCATGTGTGTGAGAGTGTGTGCCTATATGTGTGTGTGTGTGTGTGTGTGTGTGTGTGTGTGTGTGTGTGTGTGTGTGTGTGTGTGTGTGTGTGTATGTGCTGTGAAAGGAAGGAAAGTCTAGAGAAGGCCCAGGATTAAGTGAATATATCCTGTGGGTCCTCTGTCTGTGGCTGCATGATGCCTACATGTCCAATGCGTCGCTGCTGCCATGCAACCCCTTGAGGGCATTCAATGCCAATGTGTCGGCCATGCCCCACATTTCTACTGCCACACCTCCCCACCCCCCATCCCTGACGGTTGCCCACGGTCCCTCTCCTGCTCGTTCCACTTCACCTCCGCCCGAGCGAGCGAGAGAGCACCTCGCCCGTCCGTCCGTCCCTCCGTCCGCCCGCCTGCCCGTTCGCCCCGGCAGCTGTCATGGTGATTTAGTTATGAGGGCTCGTCTCAGAGGCCAGTCCGGTACACACTGACCATGACATGGAAGAGACCCACAAGTATTTTGGGATTTGAAGGAGAAGGCCAGCCATCATGTGGCACACAGAGAACAGGGACAGGGACTAGAGCACAGAGACAAAAGACCAGAAGACGCTTGTCACGGAAGGATCCAGAATTTTTTTTTTTTTAACCTCCTCATGTGAACAAAAGTTGAGAAGGACAAACACACACAGAGATTTGATTTAGTCAAGCAGAATAATATGGTTGTTTTCACGAGAGGTCACTGCTGTAGTTTCAGTCCACATATAATCTGGACCAAAGTAAAATGTTTCCTTTGCTATCTATCACCAGCCCTGATAGTAAGATGTCCAAAAAAATGGCTAAAACTAGGAGAAAAAGAAGATTCTACGGAAGCTTATTTACAAACTCCATCCCAGGCCAACATCTTGTCTGGTGATTGCATGGCACAACACGGCCACCTGCACCCACTCGGCTTCCACAGCGCGCTACACCGCACCGCACCGACCGACCAACCGCGTGCCTGTCTCTGCTTCTCCGCTTTTCTTTAACTCACGCTGCTCTGCGTGCCGCCAACCCCCTTCCTCAAGGTCATTTGCCACAATCAATAGACATCATCATAAACACCGGCGCTCAGCGCGGACACGCCGCATCCCCTTCTCCTCTGAAACTCTCGCCCTCGCCAAGGTCGCACGCCAGAATGAAGGTCGCACAGAGAGAGAGAGAGAGAGAGAGAGAGAGAGAGAGAGAGAGAGGAGGAAAAAGGGAGAGCGATAGAGGGGGAGACTACCTCTTTGAAGCTTCCTAACTCCATTCCACAAGAACAGAGGAGCCCCCAATTTTATTCCACATCCTCAAATATGAAGGAGGGAGGTGATGGGTGGAGAAAAAAACCCAATAATAACTTCTCTTGATAGCTTGTGTCTCAATCAGGAATCCCCTACACACACACACACACACACACACACACACACACACACACACACACACACACCTGACACACTCATACTCAAACGTTATCACACAAACACACACACACACACACCCTCTCTTTTCTCTTTCCTCCCTCAATCTTGGGTTTCAAAGGAAGCGAATAAGGCAGAAGGACACCAGGTTATGCATTAGTACTGGTCAGTGCTCAAAGACCGCGCGTCATAAATAATAAAGGGCCCGGGGAAGGACACGGCGAGCGTCGGCCGGCCCGGCATCTCTGCTTCACGCCCCGTCGAGACAAAGACAAGATGGTCGCTCCCATCTGGAGGCCGCCACCCTTTCAGTATCCTTGATTATGTGACGGCTTCAATTATGTCTCCGAGTGATGACAGCTTCTCTTGTGTGTGTGTGTGTGTGTGTGTGTGTGTGTGTGTGTGTGTGTGTGTGTGTGTGTGTGTGTGTGTGTGTGTGTGTGTGTGTGAGTGTGGGCTCATCTATATGGTTTGTGGGGTTCAGGAGTTTTGTTTCTTGAGCGCCTTTGAACCGTACAGTAAAAAGATGTGTTTTTTTTCTTCTTCTTCTTCTTCTTCTTCTTCTTCTCCGAGAGGAAGCAGGTGCTTTGGGGGATTCACTGACAGATGAATTTTAATGCCGAGTACGTTAAAGGTGGACATCTTTCCGCGTCGGCCAAACAAATGATTTCCCGCGCATCTGAAGTGGAACGGCAAGCTGAAGGACGGGCAGCAAGCAAGCAAGCAACCAGCAGCAGCTCAGCAAGACGGAGTGAAAAACATGCCGCTAGAAATGTCAGCTGCAGGCATCGCAGCCAACTGCACCCAAACTTGTTTTTGTTTTTTATGTCGGTGTGTTTATTTTCCAAGACAACAATCTGTGTATTACAAACACACTTATTGAAAACAACAGTTATTTACTTCTAAAACAGGACATGTAATAGAGTCTCTCTACAGCTAAAAATGGAGGCTGACATCTTGATCCAGCTACACATATTGGAAGGAATAAGTTCTGTTCAATGTCAAGGACATTGTGTATTGTTCTTCATGGTAATAATGCCATGTCCTGAGTGTGAAGAATATAGCGCACACTCAAGTCTTTTATCTTCTTTATTTACCAACGTTTCAGTACTGTGGCCTTAAAAACTTTACAAAGGCCACAATGGTGAAACGTTGGTTAAATAAAGAAAATAAAGACTTTGTACTCAGTTTATTGTGCCTTAGCAGCACCTCCAAGGGTGTGCATTCTTGTATTTTTTAATATCAAATAATGTCATATCCACCAGATGAGTTATCTTATCAAAAAAGAATCTGTCAGCTTGACGGTTCCATCTTAGCACCACTGGCGACGGCATGAAGTCCCAACCGGTGAGCTGTGCTCGTGCCCCAGTGTGGTGGACCTAATCAGCTGATTTGGGAGAGAGCGCTGGTGATTGAAAAGCTCTTCTCAGCGTGACTCCATGATTCATCTCCCTGACCCTTCATCTCCGTCACTGCTGACCTACAAGCTGAGCGTCACAGAAACAAAAGGCCTGTCCAGGCCAATCTATCCCTCTCTCTCTCTCTCCCTTTGCTCCCTTCATTCTCTTGCCCCTTCTCCTTCTCTCTCTCTCTTTCCATCTCTCTCGCACTCTTTCTCTTTGGCGTGTGCTTGAATAGCATCTTATCCGTAGCCTTGGGCACTACAGGCGCATTAGCGAACGAATTACACATGCTTCATGGGCATGCATTAGCGAGGTGGGGGCAGCAGTTGCAGGTTTAAGAAGGGGCCCCCACCGCACCGCTCTCTCTCTCTTCCTCCCTCTCCCTCTCTCTCTATCTCTATCTTTCTCTCCCTCTCTCTCTCTCTCTCTCTCTCTCTCTCTCTCTCTCTCTCCCCCCGTCACATAATGAGATCCACCTCCTGAGGAGCTGCACTCTGGGGCCAACGCCGTCTTCTTTATCTGGGCCCCTTATTTACCCGGCCTTGTCTCATTTGAGGCCCCGCTTCTGCCCGCTCTTTACTACTTAGTGATGCATTATGGGCACTCTTGTATTAGCCTCCCCCCCACCCCTGAAGCCCACCTAAAAACAAACATCACCAGCATGTCACCCCCCACCCCACACCTCACCACCCCCCACCCATTTTCACTGCTAAGCTGATTACACAAATATAATGTGCCGTGGACCCAAGTGCCTTCTGTGTGTGTGTGTGTTTGTGTGTGTGTGTGTGTGCACAAGTGCATGTGTATGAGAGAGAGAGAGAGAGAGTGTGTGTGTGTGTGTGTGTGTGTGTGTGTGTGTGTGTGCAGGGAAATGACAGATAAAGCGAGGTGGGAGTTTGCCTCAGTTGGACTGCAACGCTGAGTTGAATCCCATATCAGTAAACAAAAGTAATAAATGTTCTGCAACTCATCATAAACCGGCGCTCCTCAATCAACAAGCAGGTGCACAACACTGACAACCAAAACACCAAATACTAAATGGCTGTCCCCAAATGGCACAGAGAAGACTTAAAAAAAAAAAAAAAAAAAAAAACACTTTTGATTCTAGAATATTCTGCCATATTAAGGCTCGCACTTTTGACAGAAATGTTTCCAATATCTCCGTTTTCACTTGAGAAGACCAAACGAAAGTGCATCCCCCTCATCCAGACCAGACACGTATTTTCTCTTTCAAAATGTCCCCTCAATTACATAAATCAATACAGCTTTCTCTTATCTTTCCTTTCATCTCATCTTTTTCTCTCTCTCTTCTTCCTCTTCTTTCTCTCCTTCTCCTCCTCCTCCTCCTCCTCTTTTCCACATCTTCATCTGAAGGTGACCTCTTGTAACAATCAGCCCTCCACAAAAAAAAAAAATTTGTCCTCCATTTTTGGCACAATCGGCGTAAGTGCTGGCCATTTGGCGTGGGCGCTAAGTGTGTGAAATGACCGGCCCTGTCTCTCCAGCCGGGCGTCTGCTGACAGCCTGATGATAGAAGCGCCACATCCTTGGCTGAGTAAATGCAAACTGACAAGAGATGAGGCCTTGGCGGGCCAACTACAATACGGAATTGTGCCTCCGACTAGCTTATTATCTTGTCTGGGTTGGATGTTTGAAAGGAGGAGGGAATCGCGTCGCAAACAGAGTAGACAGCAACTGTACACATACTCACTGGTCTACTTGCTTGTGAATTGGGGTTGGGGGGGTGGGAGGTGGGCAGAGGAATGAGAAAGAGAGAGAAAGAGAGAGAGAGAGAGAGAGAGAGAGAGAGAGAGAGAGAGAGAGAGAGAGAGAGAGATGGACTGAAGACTTTGCCCTCTTAACCACTGCTTTTGCAGCTAATGTCCTTTCTTTCACTCTCCTGACAATAAATAGCGGTGGGGCCGTTGAGGATGCGTGTGCCTGTGAGCAGAAGCGGGAGCCTATTTGTGCAGGGCCCAGTGAAATGAGCTTTTAAAAAGAGAGGCCATTTGAGATGGGGGGGGGGGGGGTACAAGGTGGCACAGGCAGCTGAGGTGTGCGGTGGAGGTGAGGTGAGGGTGGGGAGAGCACGTTTGTCTCCTGTTACCGCCGCTTTACGCCACATATAGCGTCTGGCCTAGGCCTTCTGTCACCTCCTCACCCTAATCTTGCTTGACTGACAAACACAGACATGCACACACAAGCAGAAACACACACACACACACACACACACACACACACACACACACACACACACACACACACACACAAAAACCATGCTATGCTTTCAACATGCCTTCATTCTGTTTACATCATTTCACATTGGCATTTCAATCGAGAATGTAAATATACAGGATATTTCTTTGATATATTTATTAACATTCCTCTGCTGTAACATGAATGCCGGTTATAAACAGCTACCTTAACCTTAACCTACACACAAAACACCATTCAACAAACTGATCTTGTCACAAAGAAACTTTCATGCTAGAAGTTCGGACAAACATTTTAAATTCTTATTGATATTTTCTTCTTCAGATTTATTTTGCTATTAAAGGTCGCGCCAAAGAAATAAATCAATAGGCTCTTTTTAAAAAGAAAACATGCCTGTTGTGACTACTATCCAAAAAATGTGGAATGACAAACTAACAGAGTCAAAGGACACTTTGATTCTAGATTTCTTTTGCAAGTATACGTTTTGTTCCCCTATTGGCCTCTACATTTGCAAATTATATCTGGCAGAATCTTGCCACACACACACACACACACACACACACACACACACACACACACACACACACACACACACACACACACACACACACACACACACACACACACACACACAGAGGGAGAGAGAGAGAGAGACTGCCCTCTTCATCTTTCATTAACATGCCGCTTTAATGCTTTCAGGGTGTGTGTGTGTGTGTGTGTGTGTGTGTGGTGGGGGGGTTGAAAAGCCTATTTTAACCAGGCCATTGCCAAGGACTCACTTTTGTTGACAACTGTATGACTGTTTGTGGGCCAATGGAATTGTTTATATTTCTTCTGTGCCCCTTTGAATCATACAGGGCCCTTTTGAAAAAGAGAAGCGTCTAGTGTGTGTATTAGAGAACACACAAGGCATGTTTGGAAGGAGAGTAAACAGTGGAAGAATAAGAATTCCTTTATGTGCGCTGCGCCATTATGTTGTGTAAGACGCTCCTCGTGACTTGGAACTCTCGGCATCTCAAGGCATTCTGGGATGCTTTCTGTACATTCAAAGTGCAGAAGTACTTCACAAACAATAATGTATCGCAAACTTCACAGGGAGACTCAAGCAAGACCTATTCTCCACCTCCAAAGTTAATTATAGCTGAATTTGTCTCCCATACCCACGCACTGCCAAACATACACACAAAGACAAACACACACACACACAGACAAATCTGAATTCGCTGACAATAAAAAAAACAGAAGTGAAGACACAAAAACAATGGGCACCATTTGTAACACTTTGCTGAGACAATAGAGTCAGCAAGGCTACTAGGCTACAAGGCCACTGGTGCCCAGCAGAGGCTCAACTAGACAGTAAAGCCTAAGAGCTTCAGCTCCACATCACCACTGAGAAAATACTAATGACGCTATAGACAGACACTAATCGGAACACTAGACAGTCTGCAATGCTTTTTGGGGACTCCACATATTGATTGCACATTGTACCTTAGCAGGATGCTTACACTATCTTAAAAAACTGAAGACTCTCATACACTGTACAGAACACACACTTAAGACAAATACTGTTTGGAAAATAACTTCACAATAAAAATGTTGGTTCATAAATTTTCACTGTGAACCATGAAAGTCATGAAGATTCATTCAGTGAGTACATGTCACAGTTGTGGTTTTCCGAGCCGCTGGTCGGCGATTCATGAGGCAGTCGGCAGCTAGAATCCCGAGCTGACTGAGAGCGAGCGGAGCGGGTGCCGTGTGGTGCGTGTCTCGCGAGGGGCACCAGGAGACCCCCTGCGGTGCCGCTCATTATTCATGATGGCTAATCTGTGTTGTCCCTCAGCGTTTATGTAATGAGGAGGGGGCTCAGGTTACACGAGTGCAAATTAGAGACGCTATCATCCCCTGATGCCTGGCTGTCATGGCCTTTAATGGTCAGGATAAACACTCCAGGGGAGCAAATCCATTATGCGCACAATTACAGGACAATTATAGCCTCCATTTAGCTTTGTATGCTAAGTGTACATTTGCTAAGTACATATCTAGCAGCACCCTCTTACACGAGTGATAAATCGTCTATTTGAGATTATTTGACTTGGGCAAGCACCATAAGTGCAGGTCAGGTCCCACCACACATAATCTATTGGAATAGAGACACATAAACGCAAACACAGACAGCACAATTGTAATACTGTATCCAACAAATCAGTATCGTTGACTTATTGTTTCCCAAATATAATCCTGTTTACGGTTACTTTCTCTATCTGCAACTCTCTCTTCATATCTATTCTATAAATTCTACTGCTCTCTCTCTCTCTCTCTCTCTCTCTCTCTCTCTCTCTCTCTCTCTCTCTCTCTCTCTCTTTCTCTCTCTTTCACAGCCTCCTTCTCTTTCCCTCTCTCTCTCCCTCTCTCTCTCTCTGATCACCTGGCTGTTTCTCTGATCTCCCCCAGACTGTGGTGCCCACGCTGCAGCCCAGGGGTGACGTGTAGCCTTGGGCTCCCCCCTGGCACAGCTGCAGGCACAGCCTTGCCCGCACGGCACGGCACGGCACAGACCGCCTCTTTCATGGGAGCCAGGAGCCAGCCATCGCAGGAGCACGGTGACTGGGGGCCACTGCTTTAACATTTAAATTTGTTGACAATAATAAATAAAATACACTTTACTGAATCAATAAAACAGGTCTATCGTGTATTTTGAATTTCTTTTCAGTACACCTTAAAAACTATTTGGTTTGAACCTCACGCAGCTAATTTTTGAAGGTAACGTTTGACAGAAATGTTTGACTGGAAAGACAATAGGATTAAAGGACAACTGCAATTATAATCTCAACATCTCAGATGTACAGAGTAAGAGAGAGAAGAGAAAAAAACATATACTATACTAAAGAGAGAGAGAGAGAGAGAAAGAGAGAGAGAGAGAGAGCAAGCGCAGGAGAGAAAGGGGTACTTTCTTCTTTCCCTTTTCTTATAAAAAAAGAAAGAAAAGGAAAAAGAGAAAGACACAAGAAAGAAAAAAGAAAGAAAGAAAGAGGTAGAGTGAAAGAGGAGCCAAACAAAAGCAGGTTTGATGCTTATTAAAGAAAATGGTAACCCTGGCATTACACGAGTGTTACTGAGCGCTCACTTTTAATGGCCCTTGCCTTGGGATATCCTTAAAAAATTCATCAGCTTGACAGCGGGAACTCACAGTCTGATCAGTGCTGGGTGGAGAGCTGAGGCTCCAATCAGAGGGTCCAACCCCTTCTGGCACGAGAGAGCCACACATACAGATACACACACACACAACCACACACACACACACACACACACACACACACACACACACACACACACTCTCTCTCTCTCTCTCTCTCTCTCTCTCTCTCTCTCTCTCTCTCTCTCTCTCGGACAAATCCGAAGTGTGCCGGTCATCCATGACACAGCAGTGACAAGACATAGCGCTTCATATTGGGCTCTCAGCCTCACTTTAAAATACAAAATAAATACTGTGCATCTACATCTAAGAGATACATACATGTTCACACTCAAGTCGCATCCATAGACCACACTTTCTCTCTAATACACAAAAATGGAGAAACACACTCTCTGCCCATACTCACACTTACATTTACCCTTGTTATGTTCATAAGGCTCTCATAAAGTGTGTGTCTGTGTGTATGTGTGTATGTGTGTGTGTGTGTGTGTGTGTGTGTGTGTGTGTGTGTGTGTATGTGTGTGTGTCGGGTGGAGTGGTGTTGCCGATGTCTGATGTATTATTTATTCCAAAACACCAACCAATGCTCTTTATTCTGCTCCTTTTATGTCTAATGTAATTGAGTCCTGCCTCTCTGACAGCCTGAAACACAGACTACAGCGGGCACTGACAGGCCCTGCCAGGCTCCCCCGCTCTGCCCAAATCAGTAAGCCTCCGCTGGGGCAAACACACCTGCTCACCCTGGCCTCCTGTCTGGAGGAGTCTTAACCAACCAGCCCTAACAATACCCAGCCAGACCTAATCGATGCACCGCTTGCGCCCTGTGATTAATCACAATTCATTGAGCCACTAAAGGTCATATGGTTGTATATTTGTGTGGGCAAACATGCCGTGCTCTATTTGTGTAATTGTCTTTACTACACGAGTAAGAGGAAAGCTATAGACAGTGGCTGTTATTAATGGCAGATCAGATAGAATTTAATAAGGTGATTTCCTCAGAGAAAATGTCAAAAGGGCTGCAATTGAATTCCACACTTGAATTTGGAGATAGAGAGGTAAAAAAAAGAGACAGAAAATATTTGATGTATTATTCTACTGAGAGGAACTTTTGTTTCAATGTCATTATCAGATTTGGTGATATAAAACAAAAAATCTCACAAATAAGATTTAAGAAATGCTACCTGATGGTTTGTCACAATAAATACAGTGCAACAAAACACTGAGTTGTACTTAAGGTTAGGATTAGTAGTTTAACTCAATGTCTTCCACAACCCTTCTTCCTTGATTATTCCCCTTAGTGAACTGGCTTCATTAAATTCTAATAGACCTCGCAATTTTTTGTTTGAAAAAGATCTGGGTAGTGTAGTGATTAAAAAACTATTAAGTAAAATCAAAGCAATTGTGTTCGACAGGAGTCTTTCAAAAACAAAGTTCAAATTCAACACACAAAATGATGCTGAAAAAGATGAAAACATCCTTTATGCTTCATTTATCAATCATGGGCACAAGGAGCTTGCCATCAAACACATACGCAGGATAATCAGACAGCCCATAATATTACAAGCAATTATTGATTTAAAAATGAGAACATTTCAGTTTCAACTGCAGCCCACAAATTTTCTCTGTGTGTGTGTGTGTGTGTGTGTGTGTGTGTGTGTGTGTGTGTGTGTGTGTGTGTGTGTGTGTGTGTGTGTGCATGTGTTTAAAGAGTGACAGAAATAGGAAGACTGACAGTCAGTGAAGAAGAGAGGAGAGACAGTCAGGAGAAGAAAAGACATGGGGGGAATGGGAGGAGTCAGTGTACAGGGGAAAAGAAAGAGAGAGAGAGAGAGAGAGAGAGAGAGAGAGAGAGAGAGAGAGAGAGAGAGAGGCGGGGGGTCATCATGGGTGTGAGAGAATGAAAAGGGGTTTAGTCCTTCATACTAATTCTATATGAACTCTGTCTGCTCCTCAGAAAAAAAGCCCAACACCCCCTGGAGTCAAACAGGACAAAAATGCAAACATGCTCATACATGATTATACACTCACACTGACAGTTAAATCATATCAAATGGTGGACAGAAGCATATAATTTAAGAAAAGCTCATTTTAAATATCTATAGCCAAAAACTAATTTCATTCTGAACATAATTCATTACAACAATAATATAAGTAAATAATTATTTTTATGAGGTTTTCCTCATGTGCATAATTATCAGTGCCATCTGAAAAAAATGTAAATGTAAATGTAAAAAAAAAAAAAAAAAAATGTGTAATTTATAATAATATAATAATAATTTATTCAAAACTGTCTTAAATGTATTATTCTTATAAGTAGGTTTGATGACAAAAGCACAGGCAGATTGTTAAATCCACACAGTCTACATATTTCTTTTTTGATTATGTTCCATGAAAACAGGTAATTTCATTTTACAGTAAGTATACTGTAACACTTTTTTATATTGCTACATATGCATGGGCATGTGTGTATGTGTGAGAAAGAAAGACAGAGAGAGAGAGAAAGAGAGAGAGAGAGAGAGAAAGAAAAAAAAGAGTGAGAGAGTCAGGCAGTTCGAAAGAGACAGAGAGAGTGAGAGAAAAATGATTGAGTGAGTGTCTGAGAGGGTGAATGCTTATGCATATGCACAAACACTCCCAACAGTCCATCTAAATCCTGTGAAGCTAACACACTCATAAATCCTAACACAGCCATAAATCCTGTTCACGGGTAATGATACGCTGACAGACACACCTCCGTCTTAGGATCACAGAGCCACACAGCCGCTCCATTCGTCACATTTAAAAACGGTCAGAGCTCTTCACATGGGCAGGCTTCAGCACCTCTGACCTACCATCATAAATATCCCATAATATCCTTCAGGTGTCAGCCTGTCCAAGTGTGTTGTTTTTAATGATAAATATGCAACAGCCCAGCTGGCTGAGAAGGAAACTGTCTCTGATCTGGAGTTTCTACAGTGGGCAGAGGTCAACAGTCTCAGCTTCACAGAGAGGCAGTCACACACCTTTACACATACGCGCGCGCGCACACACACACACACACACACACACACACACACACACACACACACACACACACACACACACACACACACACACACAGTATCCAGTGGGGCATGACAAAGATCACCAGGGCACGGAGCATGTAAAGACAATACATATAAATATAAATAAGGGTTCTCAGGGAGTTCTCCTACCACTTTTCATTTCAAAGGATGCCTTATTTGATCGCCACATTTGATATGTACAGTAACTTCATTGCATATAACACAAATGTGATCAAAATAGCGTTGAAACATGCATGGTATTTGATATTACTATAATTATTATTGTTCACATTTACTGCCCTCAATAATTAGAATATATAATAGAAAATATTATATTTATATGCAACTATTTGCACCTATTTAAAAATACATAGAATGGAGTGTTTCATGAAGATATTTCAAACAAACTTTTATAAGCTGAACATTATGCACACATTATGTGCAAGTGCATTTAATATTTCAGTCACGTACAAATATGCAATAATAATAATAATAATAATAATAATAATAATAATAGTAATAATAATATTTTTTAATAATTTTTAATATATTAATAAAATTATACAGCTAGGCTATATTTTCTATAATCAGTGTTATATTAAGGAAATGCCCCAGTATGACTAATGCTGATGTGGATTAGCGGAGTGTTTCTACTGTAAAGTATAATAGCTGTGTGTGCACACTGTGTTAATGCTCCTGTGGAACGCATCCCATTCAGACAGCAGTTCCTCTCCGCTCTCCCCCAACAACCACTCCATCTCCTCCCCTCAGGGGCTCGCTTGCGCCTCTCCCTCATTTTAGCTGCAGAGATCTCAAATGTGAAGAAATGTCACGCTCCATGACAGATGAGCGTGTGTATGTGTGAGTGAGAGAGAGAGAGAGTGTGTGTGTGTGTGTGTGTGTGTGTGTGTATCCTGTTCCAATTCTGCCCCAGATTCGGTCACATCTCCTTGCTTCCTGGGTGCCAACAAACACAATTCCCCCCATGCTGCTCCTCCAGAAGCAGAATGGGCAAAAACACGCTTATTTCACACCAGCGCTTTCGGCACCACTCCACCGCTTCACCACGCGCCAATCAATGGCCGACTCATCAGGTCTCACTCTTGCCAGTCATTAGAGCCAAGACACTTCAACACAAAGTCTACTGAAACGTGACCTCCTCTCAAGTCTCCACCACCACCACAAGCTACGAGCTTCAGGTGTTTTAATGTGGAAATGAAAAACGGAAAAGACCAAAACAAACCACACTCTGACTTAATCAGAGTATTGGAAATGCTGCTTCTGCTTTGCAACTTTACAAGACTTGAGTTCACTCTCACAGGGACACCTCTAGGGTGCCGTAAAAGCTCTGTTGATAAAACACCATGCCACTGCACATCACATGGACTTTTTTAGGCTATCTGAATTAACCTCCTTTACACAGGTGTGAGAGCCACACACACCGACAAACACACACACACACACACACACACACACACACACACACACACACACACACACACACTCGTACACAAACACACACACAGTGGCCACTAATCTATACTACTCACAGGCCTCCACACACCTGAACTTCAGCACTGCCACTTTCAACATAAGTCATGGAGGCAACTTGCTTGGCGTGAACAAATATCCACACACATGTTTACACACAGACATACAAACACACACACACACACGCACACATCAACACACAAGCATGTGTGTGGGTGCCTACAGATAAATATATTCATATATTGCCTCAGAAATATTCAAAGTTAAATATGTAATCCATTCATAAAGTATCAAATAAGCAGCATATATTCATATGCATGTTTGGAGGCAAATAGTGACAGCACAGACCATAAAACTGCACACAACAAAACCTCTTTCACAAATACAAACTCACACTAGCACACAACCAGAAGTACACACATGCTGAGAGAGGGGTGTGTGTGTATGTGTTGGTGTAATAAAACCTGACCAAATATTTGCCTTAACACACACCACCTGAAACTCTCTCATCCACACACTCACACATGCATGCACACACACACAAACACACAAACACACACACACACACACACACACACACACACACACACACACACACACACACACACACACACACACACACACACCTACACACATTTACAAGCATCCCTCTTATTCCAGTCAAGTGCTTGATGGGATGCTGAGAGGTGTGTGTGTGTGTGTGTGTGTGTGTGTGTGTGTGTGTGCATGTGTGTGTGTGTGCACCCATGCGGTCTACCGGTAACACCGGATACAGAAACACATATTAAAAGAACTATCCAACAACAACAACAACAATAAGAAGAAACAATAACTCACTGTAGAGCTTGTCATCGACGTCAGTGTCGGCGGACATGAGCAGAGGCTCGTCGGTCAGGTCGCTGTCGGGGCTGGCCGGCTTGTCGTCCGCGTGGAGCTCGGAGGCGTCCATGTCGCCGCGCAGGGAGAGCAGCGGCTTGCTCAGCTGCCCTGTAATCATCGGCTCCTGGAGGGGGGTGGAGGAGGAAGTGCGCAGGGTTGGATGGATGGATGGATGGGGGAACGAGAGGTGGAGGTGGAGAAGCAGCACGAGGAGGAGGAGGAGGAGGAGCAGCCGGGGATGGAGCCCAGGTGAAGACCGCGGAAGAAGAAGAAGAAGAAAAAAAAGAAGAGATTTTTTTTTAAAGAAAAAAAGGGGGAAAACAAGAAGGAAAGAAAAGAGGTTAGCTTTGGCTTATGCTGGTAGTTGTCCCTATTTTTCTGTCTCTCTCTTCTTTCTCACTCTTTCCCTCTCTGAATCCTGAAGACACACATACACACACACATACACACACACTCTCCTGTGCATGTGCTTGCTGGTGCTGGGTCTCGCTATCTCTCTATCTATCTCCTTCAACCCCCTTTCTCCCTCTCTCTCTTTCTCGCTTTCTCTGTGCCTTCCCACCTCTTGCTCTCCCCTCTCGTTCAGTCAGTCACCCTCCCTCTCTTCCTCCTCCTCCTCCTCTTCTCTCGCTCTCACACTCCCCCTTCTCTCTCTCTCTCTCTCTCTCTCTCCCACATACCGGGTGCTTCTTCTGCTGCTGGTGCCGGCAACAATCTGGCAAGAGACAGTTATGGATTGTAGGCTTCTCTGCCTTGTCTTCTGCCATTAAAGATGCACTGATGCTGTCAAAGGCCTCTTTAACACACACACACACACACACTTGCTATCTGTCTCTCACACACACAACCGCAACTGTTCTCTGTACAGAATATTTACAAGCACACACTTGTATTTGTGTGTGTGTGTGTTTGTGTGTGTGGACTTAATTAAGTTGACTAACGGAAGCTTTTCACTCTAACTCTATGCCAACTTAAGTGGTGCACAAATGGCTTGCAATTAATTCATCCAATCTGGTTAATTTCTTGAAGGAGAAAGAGTTTTAATATACCAATAAATTTGGGGTGATATACTATGTAAGCAAACTCATCTCTTTAGCTGTGTAAAGAAGTCCATTGCTGGGATTAAAAATGTATGAAATTTTCTTAATTGGTCTTTAAAATGTCATGGTATATTAAGTTATTTTATGATTAATGGAGCGCTAAAAATTTTTTGGAAAAACTGAATTCACAAACAAAACTGTCACTTTTAAATCGAAGACAAATTAAATTGGCTTACCAAAATGTTCCTCCAATGTAGGGAAGAAAAAACAAGAGAGTGAAGGTATGTTCCAAAGACGAGGCTGGGAAAAATCACTTTCTCCTTAAGTCCAGGGAGCCGGATGAAGCAGTTAATTCATGCCAGCCTCTGATCTGAAGCCAGTTAGTGCATGCTCGTCACCAAGCCTCTGAGCCTGCCTCCCTCCGCCACGCTGCTGATGCATCAACAAAGCTACTGCAGGTTCAAGCCTGAGGTTGCCTCTGGAGACTCACACAGAAGATGTCACCTCCAGTCCCTCTCTCTCTCTCTCTCTCTCTCTCTCTCTCTCCCCTCACTCACTCACACTCACACACACTCTCTCTCTCATACACAGAGGCAGTGCTTACCCCTCCCTCCTGCTGCGAGACACACACAAACAATAGCAGACGCGTGGGGAGGGCAACCCCCCCTCACCTCCACCCCCCAACCCTCCCACTCACTGCCCCCTCCACTCCTCTCCCCTCCCCTCCCCTCCCGTCCCTTTCTTTATGGCTAGAGAAGTTTCTGCCCAAATGGGTTTCAAAAGAGGGCAGGTAAACAGTTTGTGTGCAGACAAAACCAAGTGAAAAGCCAATGTACATGAGTGCATGAGTGAGTGTGTGTATGTGTGTGTGTGTGTGGGGGGGGGGGTTGACTTTTCTTCTGATGCCCTATGCTGCCACCATCAACCCCCACACCCCTTCACTCTGGGTGGTCGATGCTGAAGTGGCCTAGCACCCCCCCTCCCTTCCCCTAAACTAATGCGCTCGTCAGCGCAGCTGGAGAGAGTTTGATATGACACGTTATAATCTATGAAAATGTTGATCAATAGAAATAGTTTAAGCTGTCATTGGGAAAGCGCGGCAGGCTGGTCAATACTCATATCCCCGGCAACAATGTCGCTTGTCATCAGGGCCCCCTCTTTCTCCCTCTCTTTCTCTCTCTCTCTCTCTCTCACTCTCTCCGCTCGAGCACTTAAGTACAGGCAACTCTGCACATCAATGTGCCGCTGTCTGCTCTGTGGGATAAACACATGAGGTAAACACCCCTAGACACACACACACACACACACACACACACACACACACACACACACACACACACACACACACACACACAGACAGACCTATCCACACTCTTCTACTCTGCATGTGTTTAAAGCCCCCCCTGCACCCCTCCTCCGTCCCCCTTTCTCTCCCTCCCTCCCTCTCTCTCTCTCCCTCTCCCTCATCCTCTCCACTCATCCACTCTCCCTTCTGAGTTGCCTGATAGGTCCACTGGAGGGCAAAATTAATACCTAATTGAATCGTGCAGTCATCAAAATAATCAATACTTTTTTATTATTTATTCTTTACAGTCTGTTGACTGGTTGAAAGCTCAACGGGGCCTGGGGCTCACCCCCCCTCTGCCCACCCCCCAAAACACTGCATCCAACCAACCAAGGCCACTCCAAAAAAAAAAAAGGAAAAACAAAAAGACAGACAGAATACTATAAAGAAAAGAAATAAACAAAGGGAAGAAAAATATTTTGCTGTGTAATTTTTACATCAAGTCTGTTTGCACTTGCACTGGACACACAATCACATGGGGGAAATGATAAAAACAAAGAAGAAGGAGAGAAGTAGAAACAAACAAAAAGAGAGGGGAAGAATACGATTCCAAATATCCGTCCTGTTTTAGCTTTTTACAACGAGGTTTCATCATGTGTTGCACATGGCAGGTCAGTCTCATGCTGGCAAACTCCCCACACATGTCCACCACTAGGAGACAGATCACTAATCTTTCGTCTGTGGTCCTTAGAGAGGTGTGACTGTGTTTCGCTCCCTTCCCTTTTTCTTTCCTCCTCTGTTTCTTTCTTTCTCACTCAGTTGCTTTCTCTCTCTCTCTCTCTCTCTCTCTCTCTCTCTCTCTCTCTCTCTCTCTCTCTGTTCTTTCCACTTCTACCACAGTTAATTAAGTTAATGAAAAAGGCCAAATTTTCTGATGCCAAAAGAGTGAGGGAGTCAGTGTATGAATGTATGTGTGATACAGAGAGAGACAGACAGACAGAGAGAGAGAGAGAGAGAGAGAGAGAGAGAGAGAGAGAGAGAGAGAGAGAGGGAGGGCGAATGGGATTGCCTTACTCCCTTTGGCCACAGATGAGAAAGAACAGGGAAAAGCACTCGACCGCTGACCCCCAACCACTCCTGACACACACACACACACACACACACTCACACACACCTCCACCCCCCTACATCGCCCTCAACCCCCCCACATCCTCCTTCTCCCACCCCCTGCCGACGGGTAGCAGTGACCCCTCTGCGCCCACTCATCAGATATCCATGCTAATTGCTAATGGCCTTAGCCGTGGGGGCTTAGCTGTCCCTCGGGGCCAGCGAGGGGCCCTCTCGTCCTGGATGCAGCATGTCTGTCTCCTGCTCACCCTCCTGTCTCCGTGTGGATGTCTGGTCAGTGCAGTTATCTGTGATGTTTTTTATTCCCTTTTCATCCCGTTAGCTCCCCATCTGGGTTCTGTCTTGACCAGCTGCACCCTTTTGTATTTGTCACAAACACACCATCAAAACACAGGTGTTTACATGAATGTTGTCTTCATAAAGAATAGAGTTAATATGATTGGAAAACTATTATTATTATTATTATTATTATTATTATTATTGATAATAATTATGACAACTTCATTTTGCATTCACATGTGATTGATTGAAAGACTTAACCACATGATGATGGGCACTGAACATCTAACTAATACCTAATAATATCTCCATCCTCCACTGAAAAGTCTTTTATTTCTAACTCTCTCTCTCTCTCTCTAGCTCGTGGTCCTGAGGGACAGTCTACTAATGGTGCAGAAGGCTTACGAGAAGGTGCAGGTATGTTCTCAGAACAGAGGACCAGTAGGAGACAGTGGGCTGTAACATTGTGAGCGGCATACTGGGCACTGGTCACTGCAGGGAAGCAACACACATGGCAGACTTTTATTTAGACCCCAGGGGGACCCAAACACAGTAGAGTCTAGGACCTAGAGCCATGCCTTTAGGTGCTTGCATATATCTACAGACGTGCCTCAAAACTAGCTGCAATCATTGTGGTGATAGTAAATTACAATACTGTTTAGGCTGCTAATGAGCTACATAGTTCTGATTACCACTAAAACAAAAACAATTATTTTGATGATCATTTATAGAATCTGTGTCTGATTTTTCTAGATTCACTCTAAATATTATATGAGGTGAATTACCAGCACGAATATGTACAATAATGAGCAGAGCTTAGGGCTTTCTTATGAATGGGTCTTTGGAGAAGACTGCGGAATGCTGTAGCCGGCAGCCGCCTACTCAAAGCAGCTACACTTTCACCCTATAACAGAAAAATCACTGATGCGTCTCCCTGGAGAGATGGATGCATATGGTTCTTCTCAGACTAGCACGATTAAAAAGACTTACAGCATACAATATTAATTTTCATGTCATGCAATTTACATGTCAAAAGATTATGTTGTATTTTGCTAAAACCCCAGGCTATATAGTGACATACAGTTAATTTTATTCATCCACCATTTTTCCATTTAACCAACCATTGGCTATAGTCTTATATCTGATAAGCAATTCCCACAATATTAAGGGGTTGCAATGGTGATTTTTATTTCTACACCAACAAAAATGTGACCTATAAAAATCATAACAGCAATTACTAGCACTGTTTCCACCCCTCCACCCTAAAAAAGCCATGCCAAAGGAGAGGGGCTCCATGGGAGATCAGCGGACATTAAAAGAAACGTGTTATTGCCCCTTGACTACAAAATCCGTGTCTAGAGGTGGAAAAAAAAAAGAAATCCCTTTGAAGCTTGAGACTATAAGACCCAGCAGGGCCACCTCAGATAAATATAAAAAAGCCATTGATTGCTCAGAGGAGTGTTTTGGGATTTTTTTTGTCCATCGATCCCTAGACTGACCTTCTGGAGCATCAAAGCTTTCCGTGGGCTAATCTGGTCTCCTGTATTAGGGCTACAGCAAAACCATATAAAGGAGGAGATGGAGAGAGTCAGATGGAATGAGAAAAAGAGAGCGAAAGAGAGAGAGAGAGAGATGGAGACGGCCAGAGAGATTGGGGGAAAGAATGTCAGTGAGGGGCGAGAGAATGAGAGATTATCTGACATGGGGTGGGGATGGCACTTACAGTGTATCGAAAAAGAAATCTGGAGAGAGGCAGACGTGGAGGCGAAAGAGTGAAAAACAGAAGGAAAAGAGAGAGAGAGGCAGGGGAGGGGAGACAAAGAGGTGAAAGACAGCATAAGAAAAGAGTTTTTTTTCTTCTCCTCCTTTCTGCACATGTTGGAATGAAGGGTGCCGGAAAACAAGAGGGCTCTGGACACTTCCTCCTCCCTGGACCTTGTTGTGGTTCTATGCATCATGTGCCGAGTACCGCTTCGTGATTGGCTGCGGGCTGAGACGAGCCTGGATGGCTTGTCTGCCATCTGACACTGACAAATAGTTTTTAATACCGCCCGCCCCGGCCCTGCCTGGGCCCGAACTCACACTCCATGGCAGGTGTCAGCCAACACTCGGACACTTCTGGATTATTGATTAGTGATACAGCAAATGTTCGGACACCTGGCTCGTCCTGGAAGTAAAAAAAGAAAAAAAAAAAACCTTGAGCTGTTCCACATTAAAAAAGACAAGCCGATCCATAATGCATAGATTACATGTTCTTCATCAGAAAGGTCAGCTTTCCGCATAGTCGACCTGGAGGTGGGGGGTCCAGGAGATCTCGTGCGAATGTGAGCTCTGAACTCTGTTCCTTCTCTGACCAGGCTGTCAGGAGGAAGAAAGAAAAAAAGAAGAAAAAAAAGACAGAGAACCAACACAGGTCCGTTGAAAGTTGAGTTTTGCACGCAAACACACGTTTTGTTCATAAATCACCATACTATGTCATTTCCTGTCTGGAGGAATGATGCATGGCGTAGAGGCTGAGTGGCCACGCAGCGGTAGACTAGCGGCAGCTGCACGGGCCGTATTAACTCCACTGGCCGGTATAATTGATCAAATCAAGGCGGGGGACCTTAATATTGCCTCTGAAGTAATCCAGTTGCCAAGTCTGACAGGGTTCAGGATTTTTTTCCCCACAAGCCTTTCTTGTAATGGGAATCCATTATTCTTAGTAGTTTCATAGTGTGTGAGTGTGTGAGAGAGTGTGTATATGTGTTGGGGGGGGGGGGGGTTGGGTGCTGCTACATTCTTTAAGGTGAAACACACAAAAAAATGTTTGCTGGTGCTGCTGCTTGCTACTATTGTAAAGCAGCTTCATAGGCGCTGATACCAATAGTTGGCTTGCTTTGGGTGTGAAGGGGGTTGGATATCTATTTGGACTCATAAAGGTAAAGGCACTGAAGGAGTAAAAGACAATCACCTCAGCGGTTCCTTGTGGTGGGGAAGGGACCACAGACAAAAAAACTGTTGGTGACTCAAAAACATGTTTGATGGGGGAGTGTGGTCAAAATATTGTACACAGGGGAAAAATACGCTATGTTCACACTTGTACTCTCCAGGACGTCTAAATGATTGATGATGAGCAAGTGTACAACAGCGGGAACAAAACACATCAAGCATATGGTGGTGAATAGCATTTCTGCATATGAGAATTTCCCATTTTGTGTCAATATAGCATAGAATTTGTATTAAATAATAACAATGACTCTTTCTAGGCTGCTAGCTTCATAGGCTGGGTAAAGTTGATTTGCCTGTTTTGTGTGTGGAGAGCTGTCACATGTCCAGCATTCTTAGTCCCACAACTCCTATTCTGACAAGCACAGTATGGATATAACTCTGTTGAAAAAAATCAATACTGCAGTCCATAAAAGAGGCCTGATGTTCAAATAAGAGACCCTATTGTACAAAGAACTCCTGAGGAGTCAGAAAGGAGGAGAATCAGGGGTGAGTCTGAGGAGAGAGGAGACAGAAAGTAAGAAGGGAGCCATTTCCTCAGCTTTGTTTAAGTCATTTGAAGGCCTGTCAGCAGACTGCTTTTTTTCTACTTCATACACAGTCCCCCCACAGCTGCCTCCAGGGAACACAAATGGTAAGTATATGCGTAAACACACACACACACACACACACACACACACACACACACACACACACACACACACACACACAAACTACTACTGAAGGTGTGAAAATCTGATTTCCCAAAAAGGCTCAGTAATTCTCCACAAAGGGAGAGACCCGGTCGATAAATCATTGCTAAATAGATTGTAAAGGGGGAAAAAAATATATCCCAAGCCTGGTGAGACAGTGCATTAGGGAATCTCCAAAAGAAAAGAAGGGAGAGAGAGAGAGAGAGGGCGGTAGAAAGAAAGACAAAGAGAGATGGTGAAGGGGGGAGGAAGGCCTCAATCACTGTAAACGAGTGGACGCTCATCCCTTTAGCACCCAGTTTGACTAACGCCACATTAAGGACAGCCCCGGAGGTCTGCTATAAACACCCCTGTGCCCGCGAGGAGGAGGGGGAGCAGAGAGAGAGGGACTGACTGTCAATGTCCCTCCACATCACTGACACAGCCTGGGCCTCAAGTGACACCACGACCCTCTGGGTCAAAGGGACAGACACCGAGAGAGACAGAGAGACTGAAAGGAAAGAGAAGGTGGTGATGGTGGGGGTGAGGATGAGGGGGTGGGGTGTGTTGGGATCTCCGTATTAATATATTAAAACTGATTGGACACAAAATTGGAGAGTCTCATCCAAGCCCTGGGGGAGATTTAATGATTTGGCTTGTAATTGTATGACATACCCTTAGAGCACTTTGACATATCCACCCTCATTTGCCTGTCCTGGCATATTTAACAGAGAGCCACTGAATGAATTGGACTTCCTTAAATCAAACACTTCATTGGGTTTTACAAGCTGTGGTCATTAAGTGTGTAATATATACTAATTGCCATAGAAGGCTACGGGCCAGTGGCTCTGACTGGAGGCAGCGGTGGTGGTGTTGGAGGTGGTGCTAGTGGAGAGCGGGCCTAATTACAGGGGCCGTGTGGTAGGAAGAAATAAGACATTGTCCCCTGCTGAGTAGAGGCAATTAATTTTGCTATCAGGCTAATGCTGTGTGAAAATGCAATAAATAATAGAAATATTGTTTTTCTTCCATCTTCCAAACGAAATTATACATTAGATACATCTGTTTACACAAGCTTTGCATGTGATTTATGTTTCGCTTAATGAACACCAAATTGCTTGCTTGAACCAATACAGAGAGCATAGCATTAGCTGAGGCCAAAGACTTGTGAGGCAACACTGCCGCGGTTTGATGTAATGTGCTTCAGAGAGAAAACTCTAGCTCTCTAACTCTAGCTTCTCTCCATGGACACCACTGATTAATCTGAGTGTACATCTTCATAAAAATGCTAAAATAACTACTACAAAAAACTAATACTACAAACAAGAAAAGTGTATTTTAAAACATTTTCTTTGAATTTCATTATTAATAGACTATATGGTATGGATAAAATGGTCTGAATAAGCAATAAGCAGATTCACTCCCTGTAGTCACTCTGATGTATTAATTGAGTACTGATTTTACCACTGCATTCTTAGAGTTAACACCACATAAACGCATATAGGCTACTCCATCAGTATACAGTATATACTCTCTTACTTCAAAAATGGGCAAAGCCCTGCAACACATGAGCGGTGGGAGATGGCTGTCACAGCCAGCCGAGCTTTGACAAGCATACCTGTGGACACCTGTGGATACCAGGCCTCTCTGCCATTCCCAACACATCGGCATGGAGTATCGACCACTGTGGAATTGCTTGGATCCGAGGTAAATGTGTTGATTGTTTCCCAGCAGGCTTTGCTTCTACCTGCACTGTGGGGAGAAGGCAAGTGATGAGAGGGTCACGAGAGGCCATCGACCCCCCTCCCATTCAAAACAAAACCTCCCTTCACACGCCCCCTACCTGAGGCAGGACGGGGCTGCGAGGCAACATCGATCTGGGGAACTGGGGCTGGAACAGAGGGGGAAGGGGGAAGGGGGTGCTCTGAGCAGGCATTAGGCAAGCTGAGGCAAAGTATAGGACAGGGAATTCGCCAGGGCTCTCTCCCTCTGCCTACCTCTCTCTTTCTCTCTCTCCGTCTCTCAATCCATCTCTCTCTCACCCGAGATCACAGTGGACATCACACAGAGGTCCTTGGGGGAAGAACACCAGTCACACTCCAGGTGATCAGGCCGGCTAGAGGTGAGATGGGACCCGCACTCACAGGGCTTATTATCTACTTCTTTTCCACCTGTGCAAGAAATACATTCTTATCAACAAATAAAACATAAAATTGAATTATTTATGGAGATTTTACCATAAAACCACAAAAAAAAACCCTACAAAGCATCTACCACCAAATACACATTTAAAGCACAACAACGATGAGTGTAAAATTCTTTAAGGGGAACAAAACCTCAGCAGCATTATGACAACAGAACAACAGCCTGAAGGGAAGGGGGCGTGTGGGAGACATCCTAATCCCTATACTGCTGACATATTAATAAATCATACACTGATGCCACGCTCAGGCTGAGGAGAGTGACAAAAGCTGGCTTTCGGTGAGTGGGAGAGAGAGGCCGTGTGTGTGTATGTGTGTGTGTGTGTGTGTGTGTGTGTGTGTGTGTGTGTGTGTGTGTGTGTGTGTGTGTGTGTGTGTCTGTGTGTGTGTGTGCGTTGTTGCCGCAGGAAGATGGAGGTGTGTGTCAGCCGCCGCATCACAACATCCGTCGCTGTGTGTGCCTGGAAAAGGTCACTTCCTAAGGAGGACAACTCTCCACTCCTCTCTCCCGCCCAGCGGAGCCGGGGCCTGGTCTCCAGAGAGATGACAGCAGCCATACACCACATAATGGACCGGAGGAGGACAGTATGGACATACATGTACAGTATGCAGCAGTCAGGACACAGTGCAACATGAAAGATAATGCATTGGAGGTGTTGTGGTGTAAGCACACTTTAATAGGTCGAGAGGTCGAGAGGTCAAGATGTCGATGTTAATGGTGCAAATGTCTAGCATGCAAGGACGTTATAGTGGGACTGTTAAGCTCTTATTTTTAGAAGAATTGTGTACAAAATAAAAATAGAATGACGCTTACAGGGTTTGTTCTTGATGACATAAACTTTCATTTGAGACTGAGACATTCTCAATGTACCCTCATTTGACCTCCAGGATAGGACATTTCTATGCAAGAAATGAGAAAGTGTATGTATTGTATGTATGTTTGGTGTATTCTAGGATCTAATTGTCATGTAAATGTGACAAAATAAGCATTTTTAAGTGTGTAGCTATGGGAAACTCATTTAAAATACCAGTACTACCGATGTATCACTCTTAGGGGTCAACTAGTTTCCATTGATATGCATGTAATTAGGAATAAGTATATTTTGTGATCTTAATTTGATAGAACTGTAACATGAATGTGGATCTTCATGTATCTGGGCATGAGAAACTCATTTACAATAATATCACTCTTAGAGGACACTGTTGAGGTCAGCTTGAGGTCATTGACCTCTTAAGGTATTTGAATTTTCTGTGCATCGAATTAGAAACGGCTGTATCTCTGGATCTAATTGTGATAGAAATCTAAACTAAATATATTCAAGTTTATGGCCACATACACATCTCTGATTTCATGCACAGAAATGCATTATCCTGAAGTTCAGTGACCTCCAGCTGACCCCAGAGGTGACCATTTAAATCCTAGGATATGCTTATTTCTATATTAATTTCAAATATGCTAGAAGTTAATGACCTCTACATTAGTTGACCCCAATGGTGATATCAGTATTAGAAATGACAATGAAAATACAAATTTAGCTTGCTGTACATGTCTATATAGATCCTAAGATACATCAACTATTGACCTCTGGCAAAATGATTGTTTTGGGGTAATATACTGTAGGGAAAGGACTAAAAGAACACTGTAGTTGCATAATACAAAAAAAAAAAAAAAAAAGGCTTGGAAACGAAAAAAACTTTTGCCAATTTGCTCAGAACAAGTTAAGTAAACTAGTCTCTTTCAAGTTATGTTGAAAGAGACTAATAATTATGCATCATTTGAGGCAACAAGCTTCCACCAATTGTTCAATGTGTAAGAGTAATATCAGGATTGTAAATTAATTATGTGAGTATTTATTCTGTTTCTGTTTCCTATCTTAGAGGTCAGTGACCTCTGGCCTCCACGTCTCAGATTAAAGCTTATGTCATCAAGAACAAACCCTGAGAGTTTATTGCTTTTTTCATTTTGTAACTGCCCTGCTAATAATAACTGAGGAATCTTTTAAACCACTATCTGCAAGATACATGTCAACCCACAAAGCAAACTGATCAGAGAGACTAATTTTGTGTTTCTGTGACAGATTGGAATGTTTGCCCAAAAAAATAGACTTCTGTATGTGACCTAGAAAAGCACTGGTATTATAATACTGTAATACTATAAATTACTGGGAACACAATTTTCTGTTAAAAAAAATATTTTCAAACTATTGTCTTTAGTGTTATTGCATTTATTTTATTTTTTTAGTGTAACAAACTGCTCTGCATTTCTATCAGATATTTTTTCATTAAAAGAAAAATTCTGTCCTGTTTTTCTGTCTGGTTAAAAATGCCTAGCAGCACCCTGGGACACCTTGGCTGTTACGATGGTGTTTTGAAATGAAATGGACAGGACATTAACCCTCAATAATTCACTGACTGCCTCCAGGCATATTGATGGTAGCCAATGAGGCGATAAGCAGTGAAATACCACAGCGTTCCTCATCAATTATTAGATAGTTATCCTTAGTGAATAGATGCAGAAGTAGTCAGTCTACCACCTGGGGGCTTTTCAACTATTTAAAGGGTACTTAGTGAAAAGGCTATTCACATATATACCACTATACATACCCCTAGCCATTACACATTCATGAGATTCACATAGGATGTTACATATAGGCCTACCATATAATATTCCTCTTGTTTACTATACGGCCCAAGATATTGACTCTTGACATATGTCTCAACATGAACATTAGGTGTCCATCAAGGGCAGGCTAAACCACGTTGGTTTGGCTGGATGGCTGTATAACTAAGCATCAGGCTAACCACTCAATGGTTCAACTCACCAATGTGCACATGCAGCATTCTATCCATAGGCGTCTTCTACAGCATTCAGGCCTGGAACACACCTGTGTAGACCGAGGTTGCCAGCGGCCATCTGCATAAACGTATGGGACATATATTGACAGCCTGTCATGAACGATCGGCCCTTGCTGCAGTCTATGGAAGCAGGATGCTACAAATCAAAACTGAGTCTGTCTGGGTCCATTTCATCAGGAGCCACAAGTCATCGTCTTCATATGTGCATAGAAAACAGCCACAAGCATCGTCTTCACATGTGCACAGAAAACATCATAGCCCATGCATGCATGGGTTTGTTGCAGTTTGCAGAATGTTCAGTGAAGTTATCACATTTGAAAAAAAAAGAAAGAAATAAAAGAACTCTTGATCTGTTGAATGCAGGATATGATAAGCACTCTAACTACCTCATTGTCATCAGATGGTCAGATGACATGCGTTTATTGAAATATTCTCCTTACTGTATGTTGCCTTGCAAGCTGCAGAGGCTACTTGAAAGCACGCGCGCATATCCTGAAAGAACTACATATCCCATAATTCCACTCCAGCTTCCTGTTTTTGTCACATGATTTCACTTACCAGTCAGCCCACGGATGTGTTATGCTAACATCGTAGCTTAATCGCAAAATATCAAATTGGATGAAGACCTTTGATACCTTTCTTAACAGATTGTTTATGTGTATGTTTCACAAACCTGTGTGCGTACGCAGTTGCCACCTCGTCAAGCAATATTTAGAGAAATCATGTCAGAAGTAGAGGAAAAGGTAAGCTATGCGCTGCAGCAGGGTTATCTGTAAAATAAGAGGTGGTGGCAGCTTAATACAAACCCTAAACTAATGTGAATTTATGTGCTATCCCTAATCATGACCATGTTATTCCAGACGTTCGACAAAACATAAACTAATAGCTGTCCTCTCTGTAGTTCTTTACTGGCTCGCTAAACTCAAATGACAGTGCATAACAAAACATGAGGCTGTAACGTCACGCCTTCCTCTTCATTTATTCAATTTTTTTGTAATTAAGGTATTTTGGTTGTGCATTAATTTATCTGCAGATTCTGCAGAATTATCCGATCCTCGTAAAAGGCTTGTGCGTAACTGCCGCAAAATTATATTCATTGATAAGAATGGTTTCTGGCCGCTGACTGTCACTTTTGTTTCAGGAAAGGAAATCGAGTGAGGAATCTACAGATGATTCTGAGGTAAGAAATGTTTGATTCTGCGCTCAGAGTAACCTACGCTAACGCAGACGTTAACCAGAACTGAATGAATTAACACATAGCCTATACGTTTCAGTGATGTAGCCTATCCCTGCCCTATGTCACTTCTGTGCAATGTTGTCAGTTTTGTCTTGGAACTCGATTAACCAATTATGCAACTTTGCATTGGAGTGTCTGTGTCCCAAAGCATTTTTTTGTCAAACAATAGCTTTTATGACCACCAACTTAGACGTCAAGTTAATTATGTAGGCCAGTGAGATAATAAAATAAGATAAAGAAAAGAAAAGAAGAAAAATAAGAAAAGAAGAAGAGAAGTCTGAAGATAATAAAATCACTCCCAGCTGTTTGAACAATGTAAAAGCCAGGTTTTTACATATTCATATTCTAATTACTATAACATTAATCTGTAGTACATGACCTTGATTGCTGTGCTTAATTTCTCAATATGCAATTAGACTATCTAGCCTAAATGTGATCTATAATCACTTCACACCATAGGGCTACAGCATGTGGAATCCAGTGCAGCAGTGCAGTATGTAATGTCTACGAATCAGTAAATAAAATATAGCATGTCAGTCTGCAGCGAGAGCTTCGCATGTCTTTAAGTGATCCAGGGAATGAAATGTCAAGAAGACAGCAAACAATTCCACCCGCTCCCCTTGAAGGAAAAAAAAAAGGCAGCTCAGAATGAATAAATAAAAATACAAAATAAAATCTGGCCCAGCAAATGACATCTCTCTCTCTGTGGAAGTGTGCCTCCTATCTCTTCTCCATGGGTAGCACCCCCCCCCCCCCCCCCAACCCCCATCACTGCACAGACACACTCAGTCACACACACTCACACACACACACACACACACACAAATATATATAAAGCGAGACAGACAACATGGACTGCATGATTGTACACTCACTCAGAGTGGCTTCCAGTCCCCGTTTATTTGGAGCTCTATTGTTGAGCCATACTGTCTCAGTTCCCTCCCTCAATAGGCTTGTCAGTCGCTGGAGAAGGCTGGTGTGATTTGTGCTCTGGGCTCTTTTTTCTCTCCCTCTTTGGATCGCCGGGCACCTGCAGGAAATGTATTGAGGTGTTTTCTTGTGCTTACCTTCAGACACACAGACAGAGACACTCACACACTCTCTCTCACTCACACACACACACACACACACACTCACACACACACACACAGAGAGAGAGAGAGATCGTCAGTGAAGAGTCACCATTGTGGTCCCACAATAATAGCCACTGGACACAGAGCGCTGTTGGGATTTTTTTTGCTGGTGTTTGAGCATTTGAGTTATCCACCTGAAGATGTGTCATTGCAGAAATTGGGAGGTGTATGTGTGGGGGGTGCTTCATCTTTTCAGTGTCACTTTCAATAGAATGAGAGGCCAATCTTCTCGACTACTTTGTGGTTATTAGTTTGAGCTTGCCTTCTTAGCCTTCCTTTTCATAGTGGCAATGCAACATGGAGAGAACATTTTAACCAGTGAACCTCAGAGAAAGAGAGAGAAAGAGAGAGTGCAAGAGGGCCACAGAATGTGCGTATGACCTAGAGATAAACAGGAAAAAGAGTGAGATGAAGAAAGAGTGACAATGCAGGGCAAGAGAGGGAGAGAGAAAAAGAGAGATGAAGAAAGAAAGAGGGAGAGAGAGAGAGAGAGACAGAAGTGTTTGGCTGGTCACACCACGCCTGGGAAGGGGCAATTAAAGCGTGCCCAGCCTTCATGCCACGCTCCCCAGGGCTCCAATTAGAAGCAGCAGGAAGGACAGCACAACACTCATCCACAGCGTTAGCAGCCGCGGCAACACTAACAAGAGGCAGAAATTATGGGATATGAAACGGAGCCATTTCTCTTCCACCCCTCACGTCTGCCCCACCACCATTGTCACCACCACCACCACAACCCACTCAACCCTTGCAGTGTTGAAAGTTTGTATGTGTTTTTTTTTTTTTCTTTACCTCCCCCTCCTTCGCTCTCCATCCTTCCCCATTCCAACTATAATGGCTTTGTAGACCATGACAAATGTCCGAGCATTACAGATTTCACATCTGGAAGAAACAGGAAATGGCTTGGGGAGTTGAACGAAGGGAGCGGGGCAGAAACACTTTCTTTATCTAACTAGCGAGTCCTTATTATTTTATGTGGAAGATTAGGTTCCTTGGGGGGGAGTAAGAGGGGGGGGGGTCATTTTCTAGAAGTTTCCTCATCACCGGGGAAACTCCACACAACTAGCCGTGAGGCTCTGATAAAATCAGCATGCTTTAGTAGCATTAAAGTGGTCAGAGAGAACGACTGCATTTGAGAGAGAGAGAAGGGTGTGTGTGTGGGTGTGGGGGGGGGGTGCCAAGAAAATGCAGCATCACCGATTATGAGAATCCTGGGCGCAGGCTTTGCTGAAGTCAACACAATGCAAACCCTTTGGGGTGGAGTGTGAAGCCGCCGTAAAGGGATAAAGGCATTACTTACACTGGGGAATGGGCAGCCTAGGGACAGATTTGATCGAGGTGCTCGGAGGAACAGAGTGTAATTCTACCGTGGCTCTGCTCACCGCTCCAGTTGGACCGACTGCAGGGCTAATAGAAAGCCTAACTCTGGGTTGGGGGGGTTGGGGGGTTTGGGGGGGGGGGGGGATCAACCTTACAGGTCAAATCCAGAGAGGTGATCAAAGCGCTGAGAGGTTATTTGAGAGATTGATGCCTCTTTCCAGAGAAGCAAAACATTAAGTAGGTTGGGTGCTAACACAGAAGTCTACCTTTTAGCTGCCACTTTTCTTTTCTTTTTTTCATCAAGATTAGTTGGTGTCTGAGTTAGATCAATGATACAAATATACACAAAAATGTCATAAATTATATTTATTACCAGAATTTGTCATTTCTGCCTTGTAATGTCATTCAATAAATAGCATGGCTGCATTCTGTTATGATTATAGTTCTTCCAAAGCTAACGGTCCCAGGGACTGATCTTTAGCAGATGTTTCAATCTGCAGCAACACAGACTTGGAGACTTGGCAGGTTTGGGAATAAAACCCAGGGCAATCAGATGAGAATTCTGCCGTTGTTCCAACATGCTGGTTTATTGTCTTATTACACATTGCGTGTGTTGATGAGAGAGTTTGAGTGTGTGTGTATGTTTGCAACCCAGCCTTCATTTCTTACTCCCTGTCCTTGTAGGAGGAGGACAGTGAGGAGGAGCCTAAACTGAAGTATGAGCGGCTGACCAATGGGGTGACAGAAATCCTCCAGAAGGATGCGGCCAGCTGCATGACTGTTCATGATAAGGTATGGGTCTAATTCATAAACATCAGCTTAGGGCCAGACTTACTGTATGTCTTTTGTAATGCTTTTACATATCCTTTCACCTTGGGTTTTTGTAATACACAATGATATGGAGAGTGCATCTCATTTTGGAAAGTACATCCTCACTGTGCATCAGTTTTTTGACTTGCACTTGTTCTGTAAGTTGTTGTGTTACAAGTAAGATTGAGAAAGTCTGTCCTTTAAGCCTGTTGATCAGTGACATCTGTTTTAGCCAGAGTGTACATTGCGGAGGCCATTACTGTAATAGCCTCATGCATCCTGTCTATTACTTTCCCTTTCTTACAGGAGTTCATGTCTCATTTTTCTCCCATGATTCCACTCTGGGCGTCTGTGACCACCTTACTTTCATCTCCTCCTTTACTCTCCTCCTTTCTTTCCCATTTCTGGTCAGACATCTTTCTTTCTCTCCTCTCTTTTTACCCTGCACCCCACCCTTCTTTTTTCGAAAGCTGCGTTCTTTTATTTAATTTTTTTTCCTTTTTTGTTCCTTTTTTTGGAGGGTGGATGGTTCTGCGGCGGATGGCTAATCGCCATGGCACCGGGTGCACTCATGCACGGCTGCGCTGGAGGAATAGTCATACCTAGTTATGTCTCCTCACCTGATGTTTTATTAACCGCTATTGATTTTTATTCTTTTCCTCTGCACTCCCTGGGGATTCTCCTTACTCCTTTTTTTACCCTTCTCTCTCTCTCCTCTCTCTCTCTCTCTCTCTCTCTCTCTCTTTCTCTCTCTCTCTCTCCCCCCCCACCACCTCAGCCAAGAAAAAGCAACCTTGCGCGAGTAAAAGGCACAGTGGGCCTGAATTTGCGATGAGCCCTCTTCCTTTTTGCTCTCCTTCGACTGTCCTCTTCCTTTTCACTCTTTTTTTTCACCCCCTACCTCTAACACACACTTCCCTCAGTGTGTGTGTGCACTCTCTCCTGCCCCCTCGCTGCACTTATTACGTCTCTCTCACAAACATCCATCACAAAGCGCAAAGTCTCTCTCTGAACACACACACACACACACACACACACACACACACACACACACACACACACACACTCTCACACAAACCTTATGCACCTACATGCTCCACAAACAATGACTAGAAACGCCCACACTGCCCTAATGTTGCCTCATATTTTAAGTGCTCAAGAATGGGAATTTAATGCGAGCCCCTCGCAGCAGTAAATCCCTTTAAGAGCGCCCGCGGATGGACCGGCCCATGCTGCCTTATTTATTTATTTATTTACTTATTTATTTGGATGTGATTTTATTTGGAGGAGATTGCAGGAGGGGGGTTCTGTTGGACATGCTCGGCTGTGCCTGTAAATGTAAGCATTTCATTATAGACTGCACTGAAGCATGGGGGTGGGAGGGAGCTTTTGCCACACCTAGCGGGAAAAGTAGGCAAAATAAGGGAGTGGACAGTGTGTGTGTGTGTGTGTGTGTGTGTGTGTGTGTGTGTGTGTGTGTGTGTGTGTGTGTGCGTGTGTGTGTGCGCGTGTGCATATATGGCACTGTATGTGTGTTATGCTTTTGCTTCAAATCTAAAATGAATGTTCCCAGTGTTTTTTTTTTTTTTTTTGCCCAGCCTAGTGGCCACCCACTGTGTGTGTGAGGCAGGGTTTGAGGGCCATGCTGGGGGCTGATGGGTAGAGAGCCCGGCCTCTAGCCTCCATGGGGTTGGACCTCCAGCACTCAGGGGGCATTCTCAGCTACAGTATGCCGTGGCCAACATAATGACAAGAAGGTTTTGTTTGCTTGCTAGTTTGTATAGTTTGGCATTTTGGGCGGCAGTTAGATTTTTTTTTTTTTTTTTTTTTTTTTCAATTCTTGTGTGAACAGCTAAGGATGTTGTACAAATCTGTTTATGATTTTCAAAGGTCAGTTTTGACTTAATAAAGTCACTTTTCTTCTTTTTCTTTTTTCTTATTAAGGGCAAATTTTTGACAAAAAACACACGTAAACAGGCAAGGCGCAATGGGCATGGTCCGTAGCGAATAAATTATGTTTAGGCATTTGATCCCCCCCCCTTCTCCTTAGAAGAAGAAAAAGTGCCATTTCACACAGCAGTGCACTGATAAATGGGGTTTTCCGTCCCCTTGCAATTTCACACTTTTTGCCCCAAGGGTCTAGCCTCCCCTCCCATCTCCACCTGCCCACCCACCCAAATCTCACTGCGAGCCTCGATCTCTAATCCCTCCCCGACGAAGCAAACCTCTTAAGTCTCAAATATATGCAGAATTCTGAGCGTCTCCTAACCTAATTTGTCTAATATATCTCTCTCCCCCACCTTCCCCCCTCCCCCACCCTCCCCTTTGCAGTTCCTGGCACTCGGCACCCACTTCGGGAAGGTCTACTTGCTGGATGTCCAAGGAAATGTCACTCAGAAGTTTGAAATAGTAAGTTGTGGTTTGACTCTTTCCAGAGTTTCACCTTTTTCTAACTTTGGCCTCTTACACGTACCCATCACTTCCCTAAAGGTGGTTGGGGATGTGTGTGGACATGTGATACTGCTGTGTTTCCTTTCCAAACTTATATTGACTTTTTGTTTCATTGTCAGTTGTCTTGATTTTTGGCTTCAACTCTCTATCTTGGTGTCATTTTTCATCAAATTGGACAAAAAGGACAGGTCACGACAGAATTATATAGAAGTCTAAACATATTCAACTTCTCTTGGTGGTTCCTTTCTTTGTCGATGTTTGTAATTGACATGGCGGCTGGACTTGTAGCGTTGTAGTCTAACACAGTACTGAGCTGAGTGCTTCTGTGAGAGTTCTCACCTGCGGCCAGGTGTGTGTGTGTGTGTGTGTGTGTGTGTGTGTGTGTGTGTGTGTGTGTGCGCGCGTGCGCGTGCGGACAAGCCTGTGTGAAAGCTGTGATTTGTGTAGGCTTGTCCATAAGTTTGTTCGAACTTCTCTGACATGGGCCTCACGACGCATCAAATTCTCCTTGTCCGACGTGACTTGTCAACTCCTGTCTTTTCAGAGCTCGGTGAAGATCAATCAGATCAGCCTGGACGAGAGCGGAGAGCATGTTGGGATCTGCTCTGAGGATGGGAAGGTGAGGCCGCTCCATCTCTCTTCCTCTTTCAAACACACACACACACACACACTCACACACACACACACACACACACTCTTGGGCATGCTCCTGACCTTTTTGCGCTCTTGGCCTTAAAAGTGACTGACAGCACCACTTTAGGTTGTGCTGAAAAGGATGCAAACCCAGCTAGCGTCTGTTCCAATACAATCAGCATTCACCCTTCTATTCACACCAATCTTTCAAACCGAGATTGTGTTGTCTATTTGCCATGCTATGTTTTTGAAGTCATTTAATCAAACAAAAGTGCAGCTTTTGGAAACTTTTGCATGTATGTGCTAAAGAACCAACACCCTAGCACCCCCACTCCCACCCCCCAACCCCCACAATCCTCTCCATCGCCTCCATCTCCACCTTTACCTCCCTTGTGATCTGTATCATGTTTCTCTCCCCTTGATATCCGCTCACTGATCTGCACCTGCCTGTTATCAGGCCTTCTCTCCCTGATTACTGTGCCCCCACCTGGGGTTAGTCGCGCTGGAGATATGTGCACCCGATAGCGCCCGTCCGCTAGTCCCACGAGCACTAAACAAGATCTTGTCTCTCGCCCGACGCACCTCCGCCAATTAAAATCGATGTGCTGAACATTGTCCGCCCCCATGCTCTGTTAACCCTAACTCCAGCTCACTACCGTCGGCGCCGATGGCAGCGATAGGCTAAACGTCGCAGCTTTAAAAGCAAATGCAGCGCATGGTGTAGTATTAGAAGAAGGAAGTTTAAAAGTTGCTTTTTGTATTTCTGCCTCAAAAACACATTTGTTAAAAAAATTCATGGAGCTCAAAGGTAGACTCTTGCCCTCTAGTTCAATTTTTTTTTTTTTTTTTTTCATGTTTTGTTCCCTGGTGACCGAGGGAAGCAGCTGCTGAAGATCTTCCTTTGCCTATGACCATAGGCATTTTGAGCATGATTATAAGAAAGACATTAGATGTTCTCTTTAAAGTTGCCTTTGGTTGTTGCGCTGGTCGGTGGGGCCACAGACGAGGGCAGGCTTTGGGACGCCACCTGCTCAGTAATTGGATGCTCAGTGCAGACCTTGCCACTTAATGGCAAAAACTCCTCCAAGCTAGGAGAAGGTGATACCGCCAGCTAACAAGCGTTAGAGTTTTTCTCTCTCACCTTCTAATGACTCTGAAACTCTTAATAATGATGTTTGCACTTTAGGTTCAGCACTGCTCTACCCCGCCTTTTTATGTCTTCCATCTGTCTTCAATACACCATGCCCAATTGTAATGAGTCAGCAACTGGGCCACCTCGTCCAAACACGGTCCGCAGGTGTAAAGCTAGCAGAGGCACAAACAGAGACAGTGTTATCTGTGTTGGGTCAGCTATAAAAAAGTATTTCAATGAGACACCCTGGATGGCAGTGTTTTACAAAAAATCAAGAGCACCCGAAGCTTGAACTTTGCTGTGAAAAAAAAATGAGCAAATGTGTGCCGTCTTCAAGGTTTGCCATAATTTCTTTCTTTATTTTTCTCCAAACAAAACATGAGTTTTTAATCAGCTATCTGTAGAATTGTGGCATTGCTTGATTATTACACACATTATTGACTAGTTTTTATGATTAAAAATCGTTTACAACAGCTGGTTCTAATGAACTATCTCATCAGAAAAAACTGAAAAAACTTCTTTGTACTCAAAAAGTGCATAAATATTGTATTGTAATATTGAGTATGAACATACAGTAGCACGTTTTTGGTGTGAAGCAAACAAAGGAAATATTAGAATCCCCATCATACCTCTAACTCTAACTCTAACTTGTTATTTCTTGACAGGTCCAAGTTGTTGGTTTGTACACACGGGAAGGTTTCCATGAGAACTTTGACTGTCCAATAAAGGTAGGTATTCTGAATTATTAATATTTAAATGTTTCGTCATGTAAATTGCAAGTAATTAAAAAAAAAATAAAAAAAATAAACATAGTTGGAATACAATACAACAAAGCTAGTCTGTCACATTTATGAAGATATTGCTGAAAATAGAATGGTGTTGTGCTTTAAGGCATGTTAAGGTGCCTTTGTCAGGGCCTACTGCTGTTCCCCCCCAGTGTCTGTGTCTGATCTCTTCTTCCTGTCTGTAGGTGGTGGCTCTTCATCCGCAGTTCAGCAAATCAAACAACAAGCAGTTTGTCACAGGGGGCAACAAGGTGAGTCTGAAGAGCATTCCGCTGGCGGAGTGTTTCCAGAGAGAGAGTGTGTAAGCTCTTGTGTGCTAACAGCGGGGGGACAGGGGTTGTAAACTCTGTCTGTTTTCAGTCCACAGTGGTGGAGTTTGTGAGCACTCAGCTACACAAATGTGTACACTTGTGAGCTTTACATGAATCATCTCAGCCACTTCAGATAGATCCGCTGTTTGTCTGGCCAAAATGAGGCCCGCTTTTTTGGGGGAGCTCCCCACTATCATAGAGGTTCTCTATCTTGGTGGCATTTATGTTGGGGCACTTTTACTGTTTCACATTTTTATCCTTCAATTTTTGCTCTTTTTTATTTCTCCCCTTTATTGTGAATTGTTCTCACTTTTTTTTTTTTTTTTTTTTGTCGGGAGACGTGAAAGGCTCTTACCATGTCGTCCTCTCGTAGGGGCTGATCTTTTAGTGAGAGTGGCCCATTTTCCCCAAAGTGCTGTTCACCAGAGAGGTGTTGTCTCCCGAGCACAACAAATAACAGTCATTACCCAGATGACCCCGTAGTCTCCACGCATGTAGACCACACTTCATGGCCAGATTCTATACAAATAGCAGGTTGATTCGCATGGATCTGCAATTCAGCCAGAAAACGCCAAAGGACATCCTTGGACACTGCACTCATGAACAGTTTATACACAGATTTATCTTTTTGTGTGTGTGTGTGTGTGTGTGTGTCTTCTGTCTCTACATATCACAATTTTATTCTTTAAGCTTAAACAGAATTTATATAGATCTTGATTTTTATAGAAAGAGCAGATGTCTTTTTGTTTTCCACTTGACCAGACACAGTTTTATATACAGTAGATATACAATATTTTGGCAAAGGCCTATCCGTAAAGTCTTTTGTCATTGCTATTACTCTGAAGTACATGAGTAGTATAGTATACTCATGCTGGCAAATCTGAGTAAGATTTGAGTTTGGTTTGGATTGGTTTTGACACGGCAAGCCTCATATTGTATCCTCCTCATCATCACCACCACATATCAGAGGACAACCAGCCTCTCAACCAGCATGTTAGCCGCCAAGCCCTGCCCCCCCACCTCTTCCACACCCCTCCCCAACACCCCCACTCGCGTGACGCGCCTTGTGTCCTAATGGAAGCCCCTCAATGAGCGTTCCACCGAGCCTCCGCTCTTAGCTGCCGTCTGACTCCTGTCCCTTTCCTGCGGCTTAAGGCTCCCATAATGCACCCTCGCCACGAAAATCAATAAGGCTTCGACTGAAGACACATCTTGTCAAAGGCAATTCAATTCGGTCTGCACAGGCCCCACTGAGTGTCATCCCCTTCATACTGCGTGCTGTGATCTGTTAACATAGCCAAAGAGGAGAATGGAAGCCACATTGAAGGCTCTTCCATTTTCAATTCTCTTTTTTTTCCTCCTTTCTTTCTTTCATTCGTTCGTTCTTTCTATCTATCTCACTCACTCTTTTTTTTTTTTCACCCGCACTCTCTGTATGTTCCACCCGCTCAGCTGTAATAAGAGTTTGTGTATGTCTTCAGGCCTGTGGCTCTTGAGGTGTCTTTCCCATTGTGGCTGTTACCATTTCAGTCAGGATTCTTCCTCTCCTGGGTGATGTCGACATTATCATAACCCTCTGAACCCTCTCTTCAAAAGAGAAGAGGAAAGTGGCTATCATAGGTCTAGGCTCCTCAAAGTGTTAGATTGCAATGCTTAAAGAAACGAGCACTCACTAAAACAGAGTTTCTGAAGGGGACTGCAAAGAGCCAGAGAAAAAGAAAAAAAAAGAACACTTTTAAGAAATTCAAGATGTAGACATTCTGACACAGCCATACCACAGCCCCAAGGAGGAGACTGGATCTGGTTTCTGTCACTGTGTAATAAAGAAACGCTGGTCTCAGGATCAAGAGTGTATCCCCCAATTTGTGTAATGTCTCATCCAGCTCTTAATTAAAAGCTAAGTAACCTAATATCTGTCGGCGTGGCAGCTTTGTAAAGACAGCGGCACACCACACTTTATCCCAGGGTTTTACTGATACACGATACAAGAGGAGTTCTCTTGTTAAAAGCACTTACCGTTCCATTTGGGTAATTAAGACACACTTGTCCAAAATGGATTTTCTGCCTAGAGCGGAGGAGGCAAGCGGGGCCGCGATCGGGAGAAAGCCTACTGGGTTGTTCGTGGGCTGTGCTCTACTGCCCTCTCATGGTCGTAGTGCTTAAAATGAAATGAAGCAAAGCAGCATCCTTTTCCTATAATAATAAATACTTATTGTAGGAGATTGAAGTAGAAAGGGTTTTTTTGCTAGCTATTTAGAGACATTTTAGTGACTGTATTTTAATGACTGTATTTCATGTCCAATTACAGTTGAATGGTACTAAATGCATTTTTGACTGATGTTGAAGGCTGCACATACTCTTGTAAAGAACCGTTCCATAATGAGAATGTAATGGTTGTGGTTGTGTGCTGCTGTGTGCTGCTTACAGTTGCTCCTGTATGAGAGAAACTGGCTGAACCGCTGGAAGACCTCCATCCTGCATGAGGGCGAGGGCTCCATCACCAACATCAAGTGGAGGACCAACCTCATCGCCTGGGCCAACAATGTGGTATGCTTCAAAGGGCATGGGAATGGGCAGATCATACTAGTGAAAGAGAAAAAAGATTTTCACACTGCCTTTGAATGACTCAGTTTTTAATTTAAAAGAAAGACAACATTTCAATCTTATGATCTTCTTCGGCGTGGGCAGGTCAAATCAGAAAAGTACTCCAGCATTTACATGTATATCTTATGGCTGCTATCTTAACATTAAAAATAAAGTATAGAAAGTATAATGTCAGTTAAAAATTGTGCATGTGGAGATTTCTTATAGCCACTTTGTGAGTGAAGTGTGGCTGCAAGTGAATGTATTTCTGTGTTTTGGAATTAGACCAGAATTTGTCATAGATTGGGATAATTTCACCCACTTTATATGAATATTGTGTGTGTGTGTGTGTGTGTGTGTAGGGAGTGAAGATCTATGACATAAGCACTAAGCAACGCATCACCAATGTCCTGCGGGACAACACCAGTCTGCGGCCGGATATGTATCCATGCAGCCTGTGCTGGAAGGACAATGCCACCCTCATCATCGGCTGGGGCTCCTCAGTAAAGGTGTGTGTTTGTGTGTTTGTGTGTTTGTTTTTGTCAGGTGCGAGTTCTTTAAAGTGTCATTGCCTGATGTAGAGTAGGCTGAATAGATAACCCATGTCAATCTGTCAAAAATTGTGATATGTTGTGAAAATTTAGATTTTTTTTTTGTGAAGCCAGACATAGTTGTTGGCACAACACAATGTAAAATAAACAAACTCTAATCTTATGTGTTTTGTCTCCAAGATATGTGCTGTGAAGGAGAGAGACCCCACAGAGATGCGAGATCTGCCTAGTCGTTATGTTGAGATCGGTAAGCATCGCTGACCACCTTGACCATCACAGTTTTACAGCGGTTTGAACATGACCCTGGGCGGGCTGGCCAGTGAAGAAAGTGGTGTGGTGTTTCTTATTCAGTCCTACTTGTCTCTTGTGTTTCAGTGTCTGCCTTTGACACGGAGTTTTTCATCAGTGGACTGGCCCCTCTGGCCGACCAGCTGGTCACCCTCTACTATGTGAAGGAGAACTCGGAACACATGGTGAGCTTAAGTCAAAATTTATCCATGGAATTGTTTCATCACCAAATGCATCAGGCCCATTGAAACTCATTAGCAATGGAATCATTCCATGGAATAAAAACAATTTTGCTCTTTCAATGTTATAAAATATGTCCTAATTATTTACTAAAGGTAAAACAGTAAACACACAACAGGAAAGTGAATTATATATTAAGATTAGTTAATTATCTGGTCGTGTTTACCATGCTCACATAGTGTTTGTGTGTGTGCATGTGTGTTGTAGGACGAGGAGTTCCGTGCACGCCCCCGTCTCGACATCATCCAGCCACTGCCGGAGAGTTGTGAGGAGATCTCATCTGACGCACTAACCGTCCGCAACTTCCAGGACAATGAGTGCAGAGACTACCGGCTGGGTAAGACATGGACACACATACATTAACATGGACACACATACTGTACCATAGACTATCCATATGATACTATATATCGATATATAGTATCATATAGTATTTTACATATAGTATCATATAGTATTATATAATACTATACTACTCATATGGTAACTAACACGTCATCAAAACATGAATTATAAACTCTTAGCACTACATTCTCTGGCTTCATCTACTGACCTTTGACAGTGACCTTCCAATGGCCAATGACCTGGTGCCTCTCCGTCTGTCCTCTCCTCTACCACAGAGCACTCGGAGGGGGAGTCCCTGTTCTACATCATCAGCCCCAAAGACATTGTGGTGGCAAAGGAGAGGGACCAGGATGACCACATCGACTGGCTCCTGGACAAGAAGAAGTATGAGGTGAGGTGCAGAGGAGTTAGATAAACAAACAAATAAATTAATTATCTAAGTAACTAATGATCGAAGTCTTAATATCTCAGCTTGTATGAATATTTTACTGTAAATATCCTAGACCATTTTATGAATAACAAGAAGTGGTGACTTGAAGTGGTTGTTTGCTGTTCCAGGAAGCTCTAATGGCAGCAGAAATCAGCTTTAAGAACATCAAGCGGCATGATGTCCAGGTATGAAGTCACTGTGCTACAATGCTACTGTAGTCCAAGATTGGCTTGTTTTTATTATTCTACTTGACAGTGGAGCTTATCCCTTTACTGTGTTTTTGTAGAAAATTGGCATGGCTTTTATCAATCACCTGGTTGAGAAAGGAGAGTATGATTTAGCAGCCAGGTAAGGTGGATTTAATTTCATACATAATTATGTTCAAACAGACATGCTGGACAGTACACACTATTTTGTTATTTGTGTCTTTGTTTTCCTATATGCACACAGGAAGTGCCAGAAAGTCTTGGGGAAGAACATGGAACTCTGGGAAAATGAGGTCTATCGCTTTAAAACTATAGGCCAACTAAAGGTGAGTCTACCGAGTCCAGCACCAAAGTTTTTAAGATGACTTTAGGCATCAAGGACATAAAACTGTCAAGTAAAAGCATTTTTAAAGGCATACATTTGGGCATTCTAGAATTGGATACCCTCTTCACATATTCAGCAAATATATATATTTTTCTTCATCTACTACTATAAACTAAACCCTCTCATAATCTATGTGCAGGCAATCAGCCAGTACCTACCAAGGGGCGATCTCCGTCTCAGGCCAGGGATGTACGAGATGATTCTGCACGAGTTTCTCAAGACTGACTATGAGGTCTGTAAGACACGCTTGCTACGACAACCATTATCATTTCACCATAATCACCATAAAAGTAATTGTCATTTGTGTGAACATGCTATATTTCTTTAACTTAAAGGAATACTTTTCAACCTAGATTAGAGGTCTTTGAGTTCTGCCTGTAGAAAAAAACAGCTGTTGCAGCTGTTGGGCTAGATGCAAAAAATGCTACTTAGTAATGTAATGTGGTAGACGCTATAGACATTTACAAATAAAATCAAGTTTGTGGCATTTGTTTCTCTCCAATGTGCCATCACGCCACACCTTTGGAGCAAGCACCATTGTCTGTCATGTTTACACTGGTTTGTCCACCCTGATTAGTATAGGTTAAGAGACGTTTCAAAGGTGTGAGAAATCAAGGCAGCATATTACCCTTGGCCAATGTGAAACTTCAGACCACAGCAGCAAAACCATACAAATTTAAAAGAGAGGTCAGCAGTGTGAAAATGTTGAGTTAATCACGTCTGTCTCTATAGGATAGCTATGTAGTATTCTCACTTCTAGCATGACACTCAATGTTATACAGATATATTTATTTTTCCATTCTTTCTGTTTGACAGTACTCAAAGACCTTTTAACAGTACAGCTCATGTGTGACCTGTACTGCACTTCCCTTTAATTGTTTCACTTGAAATAGGTGTGCAGTAGCATTACGGTACATTGCAGAATATGCAGAACCCTGGAGGTATGTCAGACAATACAAAAACTGTGTGTGTGTGTGTGTGTGTGTGTGTGTGTGTGTGTGTGTGTGTGTGTGTGTGTGTGTGTGTGTGTGTGTGTGTGTGTGTGTGTGCGCGTCTCCCTGACAGGGTTTTGCCATGCTCATTAGAGAGTGGCCTGGGGAGCTGTACAACAACATGACTATTGTGCAGGCAGTGAACGACCACCTAAAAAGGGACCCGACCAACAGCACCCTACTGACCACACTGGCTGAGCTGTGAGTGCAGGGATAGTTCTTTCATCTCTTCATAACATCCACTGGGAAATGCCAGAGATTTGTGATATCGTTGATCTCTTGTATATCTCAAGAATAATTGTACTGTAGTGATGCAGGAAAACAGATTTAATGCTGATAAAATCAGGTTATACACTTGTACTGTAGAATGTTTTGGTAGATTTCATGATATTTACTTTGACTAGTTTTTTGTATTAAATTAAAATGTACATGTGTGTAAATATAAAGATAGTGGTATGTTAGTACATTTGAATGCTTCTTCCAACTTGTTGTCTCCCATCCTTTAGGTACACATATGACCAGAGGTATGACCGTGCTTTAGAGATATACTTAAGGCTAAGGCACAAAGATGTGTACCAACTTATCCACAAGCACAACCTCTTCGCATCCATAGAGGACAAGATTGTTCTGCTCATGGACTTCGATGTAGAGGTATCTAACACACTCACTGATTTTCCCTTATTGCAGGAACCACACATTTAACTCAAGTAGTATAATGGCACTAACATGATGTGACATAATGTTATTAGTGAAAAAAAAATTATTAATATTATATACTAATAATAATTATCATGAAATTATTAATATGAAAGAATTGTGATGGAATGTCTGCAAGAATAAACTAGGCTTTGTAAATATAATGCAAGTCCTATGTTAATTCAAATGCATTGTATTGTCAAAAAAACACTGATGAATATTGAACTAAACATTGACAGGATTTTAGTGATTCATTTCCTCTACTATATTCAAGCTGAACTTTCCATCTCAAGTCACCTGCTCTGTCCAAAGGAGATGGTCTTTCTCTAAATTAGAAGTCAAAATGGCAGGGGCGAGTGTAGCGCATGGCTGAGGCTCTCTGGAGATATGGCATCTCCACTCTCTTCTCACTCCCAAGGCCAGCGTGTAATTATATTTGAGATGGAACACCTATGAGGTTGCAGGTCGCGCCTGTATAGATCTGTCCAGCGGATATATCAGCTCCTCTCCTCTCCTTTTTCAGAAAGCTGTTGACATGTTGCTGGATAACGAAGACAAAATATCAGTAGGTGAACCCAATGCCTTCTCATTTCTTGGCATGTTTTCTCTCTCGCTTTCTCTCACTCTTACTCTTGGTTGAGAAAGAGAGAGAGAGAGAGAGGAAGTGAGTGTGTGCGTTATTTATTTCTTTTTTCCTTTCTTTTCTACAGACGGACAGAGTTGTGGAGGAACTGAAAGACAGACCAGAGCTCCTGCATGTTGTGAGTAGAGGGACTTTTTTATTGGGTCATTAACATTTAAGGAAATTGTCTTCAATTTAATTTAACCGGTGACCCACTGACATGGCAAATAAATAAGACAGGAAAAGACTCATATTTATATGGTTAGGTTTAAATTGGCTGAGAGAATGCATTCATTGTATATTTCAAACGTTCGGCCCTCAAATATTGACAAAGTGTTTGAAACGAAAATGTCAGACATTTATTGTGTATGTACATCAGAACACAATTGCTTCAATCTTAAGATTTGCTTTTGCAGATAGCTGAATACTCAAGAAAATATTTCCTTCCATCTTTCATATTCTGATGTTCAATATAGAAATCTAACATAATCCTAGCATTATCCATAATCCCAGTTTTTGCTTATGGTTACATTTATATTTAGGTGTATAATGTAACTTGACAGCTTATGGTTATGGTATTAAGCTGACACGTTCAAATCGCTATTTTACTGTACAATCACAATGTAAGCAAACACCAAAATAGCCATATGAATATCGCAGATAGCATGATTCCTAAGATACCACTAAGCTGTAGTTGTCCCTCTGTCTGCAGTACCTGCATAAGCTGTTCAAGAGGGACCACCACAAGGGCCAGCGCTACCATGAGCGCCAGATCAGCCTGTATGCTGAATACGACCGGCCCAACCTGCTGCCCTTCCTGCGAGACAGCACACACTGCCCACTGGAGAAGGTAAAGCCATCACATGCTATAAACATAAACACACACACACACACACACACACACACACACACACACACACACACACACACACACACACGCACTCCTAGGCACATAGACTTTATGAGACCATACACACTGATGAAGAACATGCTGATACAAACACTTGGCTCAAAGCATGACATCATGAAGGGAATGGCATATCCACGGAGTAAATTAGTCCGTGTATGACAGACCTGTATGCCATGTTACTTAAAAGTAAATGAATCGGTGTATGACAGACAGTCCCCTGTAACACTGTGCACTAAACCCTCAAAGAAACCACATCATCAGTTAGCAGCTAAGTTTCCATTCAACTTATGTGTATTTCATATTTCCATTACATAAGATTTGGCTCAAGAATATGTGCATCTGCATGGTTTCCATCTGCCGTGTAATGCCAAAAAAAATCAAATGGCATGTTCAGACTATCTGTGGGATCAATGTCCATGGACAGAAACAAGGAGAAAGCAAATATACACAAATTAAAGTGTTGCAATCAAGTTTAATTGTATTATGCCTGATTCGCATCACAAGTTAATTTGCACACTGATGTTTCCAATCAAAGATTTCTGATTTGCATAACATATGCATTGGATGAAAACTTGTTGGATGAAAACTTGTTGCCACCAGATGTCTAATTATTGACTAATGTACATTTTTAAACCCATTACCTAGTCGATGGAAACACATATTCTTCAGCTGAATTTTTGTGAATGTGAATACAGTATCAAATGTAAATAAGCTGGATGGAAACCCAGTCTCATCATGGAGTTGATTTCATGCTATTAGGCCTTAGTGTTACAGAGGACTCTGGGATTCATCAAAACTGTAGAGCAAGTGAAGAGTCTGGAGATGTTGAGCCAAATGTAAAAACAAAAGCCTTGTAGGAGAAGAAAAGAGCAGCCAAAGTGGAGAGTGAAGAGTGGAGTTCCTCTCTTAGCCCTCTGCCAATCAGCAGCAAATCAACCACACCTGAGTACCACTTCACCTGCAGCAGAGAGAGAGAGGGACACAGAGACAGGACGCTTCAAGTGGACCACAGACATATGGTCCACTTTATGTATAAAAAGTGGACTAGGCTTTAGCTGGCCAGACAGGACCATAATGATGGATGTACTTAGCCTTCTCAAGGACATATATGTTTTCCCCAGAAGAGATATGATAGAAATAATAGAGACGACAAGAGATTAAATGTATCTAATAGAGGTGATCGTGTACCCCTTTCTGATATAGACTCCCACTCCTCTTTCCTTGTTGTGTGGTACAAGTAAATTGCAATGATTTCACGGTAAAAATCCCCATTGGTTTACCTTTCTGTTTCTCACTAGGCACTTGAGATCTGTCAACAGAGGAACTTTGTTGAGGAGACAGTCTTTCTTCTCAGTAAGTACATATTCTACAACAGTAGCCTTTCGCTTTCATGTTCTTTTCCCCAGAATACTGTGGGTTTTGCAAAAAATGGAGAATTTTGAAAACTATTGAGGTCCGTATTGCAACAGCTGAACAGAACAGAGTGAAATTTACATGAGATTTACCTCTGCCTACGTCCTAGTGAGATGATTCTTTGGTGTTGCTGCCCTCTGCAGGTCGAATGGGTAACTGCAGACAAGCATTGCAGATGATCATGGAGGAACTGGGAAATGTAGACAAAGCCATTGAGTTTGCCAAGGAACAAGATGATGCTGAGCTGTGGGAGGACCTCATCTCATACTCCATCGATAAGCCACGTAAGAGTCACAGGCATACATACTGATGGCTAATATCCCAGTATAAACTGACATGTATGAACTTCAAGCTTGGTTGTCAGAATCTAATACTTTAGTAAATCAATCATGGACAGAAATAATTTGCTCAAAAACTGTATCGAACAGCAAATAATAACAGGAATATAGAGCCTTATCAAAATATCATTGTGTCACAAATTGAATGTACTGTACATCAGCAGTCTACTTTTTTATTTTTTCCTGCAGCCTTCATCACAGGCCTACTGAACAACATTGGCACTCATGTGGACCCCATTCTTCTTATCCACCGCATCAAGGAAGGCATGGAGATCCCCAACCTGAGGGACTCGCTGGTCAAAATCCTACAAGACTACAACCTGCAGGTAAGGATTTGTTAGGCGTTTGCGTTTATGGATTGGTAGTCACTCTATAGTTATGACTCCTTGGTTGTTTTTGGTTTATAAGCTTCACTGCTTAAAATATTACTTTGCATATACTGTACATCAAGAAGTACAACTATGTACTTCTTCCAACATGTGAAAAGTATGTCTCAACTACGTTGTTAAGAAAGTCATGGAGGGAGATAAATATCGAGCAGAGGTACTGTACGTAGGAAGGCAAGGCCAGGCTATGGATAGCCTGTAGACTCAGTTCATATTGTCCTAATCCGCAGTATTGTCTTTTCCCTACAGATTCTGCTGAGGGAGGGCTGTAAGAAGATCTTGGTGTCAGACTCCCTGTCCCTGCTGCAGAAGATGCACAGGACACAGATGAAAGGTGTCAGGGTTGATGGTAGGTGGCCATTTTGTTTTTCAATCTGGTATTTGTATTTAGATACACAAGCTGAATGACTTGCTGACTGCGTTGTATAGCTTAATGTTGACCTATCTGGGATCTCCTTTTCTCTTACAGAAGAGAACATCTGTGAATCTTGCCATACCACCATTTTACCATCAGGTATTCATTGATATTTACCGATTGTTATTTGGAATATACTCTACTCTCAAGGCTGTACATCCAGAACCATGGAATCCTGTTCTTTACTGTATATACACCACATTGTACGATTGTGTTATTCAAAATGAGTATTCCCAGACATTTATATAGTGATGTAGTATTATGTGTAATGTTTTCTCTGCTGTAAATGTGTTTCAGATACAGCCCAGCCCTTTAGTGTGGTGGTGTTCCACTGCAGACACATGTTCCACAAGGAGTGCTTACCCTCTGGAGCGGTAAGAGACCTTCTTCTCCCCACACCCTTTATTTTTACATCTCATTCAAATCTGTACCATAATTTCCCGACTATTAGTTGCGGCTTATACATTGATTTTGCCAAATTTCTTCTGCTATGAGGTTAAAACAGGGGGGCAGTTAATATGGTTTTGTTTTTTTTAACTTGCATATTCCTGCGGCTTATACACAATGTGGCTTATATGCGGGAAATTATTGTACATTCACAAATTATGATAGCATAGCTCCCGCTTTCCACTTTCCCTCCTTGTCAAGGTGCTACCCTGATTCCACTACTGGCAAACAACACATCTGATTTCTATTCTCTTCCTCAGATTCCAGGGGTTCAGTTTTGCAACATCTGCAGTGCTAAGAGACGAGGCCCTGGTAGTGGCATCCTGGAGATGAAGAAATAAATATATGAAGCATATCTACACACTACAGTCTTTGCTACAACACAGGCCTACCAGGAACAGTGCTCTGAACCCGTTTATCTCCATCAGTCAGTGTGCCACCTGGAGATGGTTTATATGAGCTGATCTATGCTGTTCTGTTTGTACTCTGTGCTTGGCCCTGCTCTCCTGGCCTCACACCCGAGGAAAGTTTTCAGCACGTTAGAACATCTCAACTAATGCTCCTCCGCTAGGTTATGTTCAATGTGTCGAGCCTACTATACATCTGCTGCAAACACAGCAGATATTTGTGCATATTTTAACACAACGAATGACCACGATAACTAATTTAAGCCTTTGTTTTCACCTGTTATAAACAATGCTGAGATGTTTTTTTTCCTCCATGCAAGTTGGATTGTCAGGAAGAAAAGGTTGTAATATTCTGTATTTTTGCACTTAAAGCTATTCTTTCGACGTGAATTAACATTGCATTTGATATGCCATGCCGGCAGGTATTCATTATGCAGCAAGAATGTTCATTAAGATCATCCAAGTGTTATTTCTATCATCTTGAAATTATGTGTTCAATGTCAAACATGAAAACAGTGATACTGTTACTAAGAGCTTGATACTGCAAGTCCAAATAAATAGACCAAAATATCTTGAGGCTGCTATTGTTTTTAATTCTGTTGAATGAGAAGAACTGAATGATTAAAAGCTAAAAGAAAAGAGCTCAGAAAATGGAAGCACTGGGTTCCTGTAGAGCATGGCAAAGAAACACAGGAGACCTGCAAAGCTGCTTCAAACAGATATCAAAATGTTTTACCACAAGTGCTGAACATAGTATACTTGATGAAACAGGAACTGGCCTACAGACAGCAGGTCCTATTCCAAAAATAACATTAGCATATCCTACTTTGTAGCACAATATCATATAGCTGTATCTCCCTTTAAATTTGATCAACTGATTTGAAAATGTAACCACAATCACGGAGGAACTTGCAGAAAGAGCAGCGTACTTGTACCAATATGCTGAGAAGGCAGTTTCAGGGAAATGTCTATAAAAGCTGTTGTCCGAGGGTTCAGGTGAACCAATTTCAAGTCTAAAGGCCCTGCTGTGGGTGCCAGAAACATCCTGTTGGTATTTTACCTCCACAGCCAATCGTAAATTCCATGCAGTAGAGAACAGTAGAGCCTTTTTTTTTTTGTCAGGTCATCATGATCTGTACAAACGCTGGGGGGAAAAGAACAAAAGCCTTCACTTTCACCAAAAGGCAAATCTCTGGGTCCCCTCAGAGGTAGTTGCCTTGCAAAACCGAACACTGAAAAGCCTGTGAACAACCAATGATTATATTCAACTTAAGGTCAACATCTCCAGCTAAGCCTTAAGCATACATCGCTAATGACAAAGTCATTCATGGCTATTCTAAGTTAGGTTTAGTAAAAGTACACAGCTGTCTGAAAAACTAGGGACACTCATTCCACCACGTTACACCATGAAGTTTTCAGCTAGTTTGTCCACAAATGTGTGGCGCCAGCTTGGCTTCCACAGTTCCGTCATTGAAAGAAAGACCTGTTAGTTGTGCATAGTGCGCTAGCCATGATACCAGCAGATTGTTTCACTACACCGGACAGTCTCCTCTAATGCTGTTTGAGACCCAGGCCAGCTGAACACCACCCTTGAATTGTAACAATTCAGAGAACTATGAAGGCAAAAGAAACACGTTGCACAGCAATAGACATCAAACTGAGCGATAAGAACAGTTTACAATAGTTAACAAATTCAGGAATGATATGGGATAAGAAAGGACAAGCTTTAATTACGATTTTGTTTTTGTTTTTTTGTCATTGTTAAATCAATTTTCATTTGTTTCTTTAAAAAGGATAACAGAGATAAGGGGCCAGTGAGACAGAAAGGAGTGGGTATGTGGGAGGATGGGGTGGGGGGCCGGAGGTTAGGCCAGGGAGGGTTAGGGAAGTGTTGGGCGAGGGCAGTCTGGGAGGGAGGGAGGGGGCGGGGGTGTTTCTCGATGGCACGCTACAGCTCGGCTCTACATTCCTGCTCAGGGTTTGCGGGGGGAAAGGCTCTAGAGAGCTCCTCAAGAGCAGAAGAGTCCAGTGGCAGCCTGCAAGATGGGGGGCGCAGAAAGAGTCTTTGTAGAGGACGCTGACAGTTTTTTTTTTCTATTTCCTTTCTTTCTTTTGTCCTTTATTCTTCGCTGTGAGCCTTCCATTGCTCCACCACTCCTCATTCTGCGGATTTGTACACAGTAAGGCCACTTCAAAATAGCATTTCCACATGAAGACCTTGAGCCGAAGAGAGAGGTTACAAAAAAGCTCGCCCTCGTGATGAAACGGCAGGTGGTCCTTAGAGAGGGTGGGGTGGGTGAATGTCGTCCGCCCCCCACCCCAACTCTCACTCTCCCCTTCCAAATCAAAAGGCCTGGTCGACATGGTAACCACAGATACACAACTGAGGTAGACTCCACCCCCAACCCCTTCTCCCAATCGCAAAATCCCCAAACCTTACCTCTCACATCACACACACACACAAAAAACACATTCTATAACTGGTTAGGTCCAGGAGCTCAACAGATTTAGCAAAGAGACAAAAAAAAAAAAAGTGATGAGTGAGAGTGTCGATAACTGTACTTCACCTGCAGTTCTTCCCAATCACACAGCCCCCTAATGATACAGTCATCCTCTATCGTGCACTGCGCCTGTTGAGTTTTTCAGAGTACATTGTTAACTAGAGTTTGCAGGGCGCCCGGCCGTCGATGTGAGCCGGACCCAGGGTGATACGTCCTGACAGCTGTCACTCATCCCCAGGTGTCATTCACATAGGTGTGTGAGTGCGCCATTGTATGCATTTGATAAATCTTTTCTTTTTTTTCAATATTTTTTTCTTTTTTTTTCCTTGGAAAATATCAGTCACTCCCTGTTGTCGCAGCCCTTGTCAATGCTGTTGATGAAGACAGGGCATTTGCTAACCATATGCGTGTTATTTTCATTTGGGAGTGTATGGGTCCATTGATGTTAGCATGTTTGAATGAGTGGATGTGTGAGTGAGTATGATGAGTGTCTGTGTGTGCATATGCATGTATTTATGTAAAGATGTATGTAAGTGTATATTTTAGGGCCTACAAATGCATGTATAGTTTACGTGTAGATGACTGTACTGCGTCTGTATGTGTACATGTGTGTGCATGCGTGTGTGTGTGTGTGTGTGTGTGTGTGTGTGTGATGAAAAAGATGGTCCAGTGTGAAAGGTGGCACCTCTGTAACTCCAGGGGGATGGCCCCACACACACAAACACACACACACACACACACACACACGCTTGCATTAGTGCTTCCCCCCCAGGAGAGTCGGCCAGGACCACTTGAGCTGGAGCGGGGATGGGGGGCGTGGGGTGGGCAGGGTAGAGGGGGTTACTTGTCCCCCAGGACGGCATACTGGTTGTCTAGCTGCAGCTGCTGCAAGGAGGTCACCGCACCTTCCTCCCGCGCACGCGTCTTGTGCTTCACCACCTCAAAGGTCTTCTCCATCTCTCGGTCCCTGGAACAAGCAGAAACACTCACAGTCAGGCCAACAAGCAGCACAATTATTCCACCTCCCTAACCATCACCTTTGGGATTGGAACTGTACTGATGCTGCAAAGGGGCCAATACCCTTTTGCTCTCAAGTCCTTCAATTAAGTACAGCAATCCTTCTAGGGTTTTTTTTTTTACCTTACTTAAAATGTTTAATATGAAGCTATAATTGTCCAGACTTTTAATCAACTGTCCCTACACTTCTGGTCAACAAATACTGTAACTGGCCAAGGAGTACAATCTACATGACTAAGGCCATACTTAAAATTATTCTTGTTTGCCGTAACTGGACCGACTCCGTTAAATTGGGCCTGACACAATTCTTTTTTTTTTTTTCAGTCTTTTCAACTGGCTTGCCGACCATAATATTGTAAAGCAACCAAATGAAGTATTGTTTTTTTCCTGCAAATCGCCCATATAAGCTAATATATTTAGCTTAATCTAATGTAATGTAATATATATATATATATATACACATATAAGCTAATATATTTAGCTCATGCAGGCCGTCAAGCAGAGCGGTAGACTATGAACGCATTAGCGGAACATCAAAGAGTATCGCAACTCACTCTCTCCGATGTCAAGAAAACAGGAGCGTGCTTCAACAACTTCAGATGCTAGTTGGCTAGGCTATATTTCACAGACAATAGATTATATGCTCAAAACTTCAACTGAAATTGCAGCCAAGGGTAAGGAACTACATGGTCATTTAAAAGCAGCTCTTTTGCAAGTCTTGCCTGAAACCATGCAGGCCTACTCCAATAGCTTTTCATAACAGAAGTATGCTAATGATGCATGTTCATGTACAAATTACAGATGCATGTAACTACACCGGAATGTCATGCGGGTGTGAGTATAGAATAGGAGCACTCACCAATCTGGCAATTTTTTTTTTTTTTTTTTGCTATTTTTTTCAGATTCTGATCAAACATATTTCTAAGAATGGCCTAACCACAGTACAGTACAATGCGCTGTAGGACTTACTTGCGGGTCTCCACATGCTTGGCTGAGGCCTGCAGTGAGGGGAACTGGGTGTCATTGAAGATTTCTGGGGGTCCCTGCGTAGGCCCTCTCTTAGTGGTAGTGAGACGGGCTCCAGGGGGGCGGTACACGCCCGCTGGTTTTGACTCCGGCACCTCAGGCTCTTCTTCTTCTACTGAAAAAACAAAGAGGAGACAAGGTCAAAATTCACAAGACAAACCAAATCACTATGTGCAGAAGCAGCACTAAGAACTTGGTTCGAGAGAGAGAGAGAGAGAGAGAGAGAGAGAGAGAGAGAGAGAGAGAGAGAGAGAGAGAGAGAGAGAGAGAGAGAGAGAGAGAAAATATGGTCCTCACCAGGAGTGGCTGGAGGAGGGGGACCGCCACCAGACTTGTTCCAAGGACCGGACACCTTGTCTCCACTGACCAGGATTATCTCGCCATCCTCGCCAACTTCCTCTTTCTCATACTCCTCCTCCTCTCTCTCATCACTGGCATGGATAAAAGATGGCAAAATAAGACTGAGGATGCACTGGTGTATGTGTGTGTGTAATAATGTGTGTGTATATATATGTGTATATTAATGTGTGAAACTTATGGAACACATTTAAAGAAGAATACAACCCAAAAATTCAATTCAGTGAGATAGCGCAACTAGGGGGGAGCTTGACCTTAACAGAACACAGTTTTCTATCACCCCTGTCAATCCAAGTCAAACAAGCAATGCTGACTGCTCCAAACTCTGCGCTTGCGTTTCAGTAGGGCCCTCTTGTGCTTTAACAAAGACTATACACTTCTTTGTGGTTGTACAATAGGGTCATTGTAGCATGGCTGAATGCATGTGGCTCTTTGTAACGAGTTTAAAGTATAAATGGATAACATGATGAAGCACAGTTCGCTTTTTTTAAAGACAGTACAACAATGGCAATACTGCGCAAGGTGAGGGTTTTTGTTGGTTATTCTGTGTTATCCTGGACACCTGACTCATCTGCAGTCAATTCATAAGCAGATCCCTGCTTTTCCATCCTGAAAATGTCCTTGCAACGTGGCATCCACCACATGGACTGAGATATCACCTTCATCCTCCTCCTCTTCCTCATGCCTGGCTGGGGCACACTCCTACTGTATACCTATCCAATGGTGAAATTGAGAGTTCCATCCTTACTGCGTATTACTCTGTCTGTGCCACTCCTCTGAATTCCTCCTGGCATTAACCCAATCTCTCTGTGCCTTCCTAAATACAACCTCCAAGCAGCCTCAGGAAGGCCATCTTGGACGAAGGGAAACGCACCAGTCCTGACTCCTCCTGAGCCGATCATCATGACCGTCATGAACATGCTCATACAATTGTTTTTACTTACCTGACTTGGAGGGCCTGCAGTCTGAGGCCAGTGTAGTCCACCTCCTTCTGCTCAAACTCCTTCCATTCCTCATCCTCCTGAGAACACACAGAGAGTGTCAGCCAAAAAACAAAACCTTATTCCACACACTTCCGCTACTTGCCCAAGTCGAATGCCATCCAGCTACTCTTGCTCGGATGCCACGATAAGAGGGCAGGCACCACCAATGCATTTCACACAAGACATCACTACACTTTAATGAGCTGCCGAGATGTGAACAGCTGATGTGAAAGTTCGGAGAGCCAGTGCTGTCAAGGTAGAGTACATGGCCTGTGAGGCCATTCGTAAATTCCCTGCTATTACTACCAGCTGAGCCAGCCTGCACGAAGGGCCCAGATGCTACAGGCTGACTGACTCACACATAACAGGCTTGCAAAGAGACGCCAGGACATTCTGTTCCCAGGGGTCGGTGTTCATTAGCTTAATTGGCAGTGGAGAAAAAGTAGAAGGATGGAGGGAGAGGTGGGGGGGTGTTTGGCTCTTTCTGAGAATAATACATTTGAATTTATGGTGATGGGTCACAAAAACAGAAAGCATTTCTGAAAGTTTTCTATAGATATAATTGAAAATTCAGCTACTTAGCGTTCAATCTTCATATCCATTTCCACTGATTTAGTCATTGTTGCACTGATTTAAAAATGGGCCTAGTTTTTAATGTAAGGGCCCGAGTTTTACTAAAGTAGCAGCCAAGTATTTTTACTCTACACTGCAATAGATTAATTCAAAGACGTTGCCAAAAGCAAGGTTTTACAATCCAGCCAGATACAGTATGTCCAAAATATCATCTGGCAGTCCACCTCATTGTTCTCCTGGATTCAATGCTCTGATTTTATGCTAGGTGAAGTAGCATTACAATTCCAGGTTTCAGTGATTTCTGAGAATGGTAAAATTGACCGTAAAAATCAACTGGGAACCAAGACACCCTACTACACAATGCAAATAGGGAATACCATTACTTTTGAGGAGACGACGTGACTTTCTGTTTAGTCAGACTTGAATCTTTCATGACCTGTGGTTTCACGACTTCACAGTTAATGTCCCAAATCTGGTTTAGAGCCAATAACATTAAATTTAAAACCAAGTCATCAATAAATAGGCATATGCAACGTAAGCACAGATAAGTCAGGTGTGTAATCAAAACCATTTAACGTTCAGCATATGGTTTAACGTTAACAGAATGTCAGCAGCAGATAAGATGGCCCCTGTTTTTGCTGGACCCTGATCACAGCTGTCTGATTTATGAAAGGTCTGCAGGTAGCTAGCGTTGCAAATATATAGAGTAATATACCTCACGTTTTTATAAGAGCACCTTCACAACTAGTCAATCCTATTTACTTGACAAGAGATCACGGTTGGATCATTTCTAGGCCAAAGTTACCTAAAGCTAGCCCAGCTAAGTCTGACAGCACTGGAAAGCATGACGATATGGGCCGGCAGGATAACGTAACGTTACCGGGGAAGTCAATTCATATTAGGTAGGCAGCAGTTTTCCCTTCAGTATGATTAATTCTCGCTTTAAAACACCAATCATGACGGTCTTGGACCTGGGAAAGGTTGGTAGATACGATGGATTACCATTATATTCAACACCTAACTATCAGACCTCATGACAGTAAATCAATGACATGCCGGGGATTGACGCAAATGCTCGTAAGGAACTACGCTAGCGCCGTTAGCCAATACCTAGCCTGGTGGGCTAGCTAACTAGCTCACAAACACACGAAAAGGATTTTGCTTGGCTCGAACTGCCCTGACATCGAATGACGGGCCTAAACCAATTCCATGAGATTAGTTGTCAAATAGATATTGACACTTATAATGATTATATAGCGTTAATCGTAAAGTACCAATTAGCCAGTTGATAGCTAACTAGCAGCTAACTCACCAAGTTCATACACCCCTCATCCTTCACGGTTAGCCATATGGCTAGCCAGCTAATATTAACTCTTAAGTTTTCGGGTTATTCAACGTTATCCTATCTTTTCAGAGTTGAAGGCTGGCGAGCTTACACCAAACGTTAGATATTTCAGTACAACAGCCCGAAAGACTTGCTTACCTTCTCTATTTGAGCATCTTGATTTTCATTTTTAGTAGATTTCTCTTTTTCCTTCTTGATCTTTTTCACAGCGGCCGGTGCTGGCCCAGCTCCCGTCTCCTTCCCTTTGCCCTTTTCTTTCTTCTTCTTTTTATCCCGCTTGGCAAAGAAATCATCCAGACTCTTCTCCGAACCAGTCGTTGCCACATCCGCCATTTTTGTGATTAAGTAACTCCTAATCTTAGAAGGAAAACTCTTAACTGTGTCAAGAATGTGGCCTGAGATGACAGGGAAAACCTCGGCTTCGATGGAAGTGTTCACCACCACTCCGCAGTCTCACGTGTTCAGCAAACCATAGCAGTTAGCTTGCTACCTCGCTACGCCGCTTATCACGAAGTTGCCTGCCAGCTAGCTGTATGACAAGGCGCTGCTTGAGTATTTCCACCGGATGTGCTACTTTCGTCTGCTACCCCGGATAGAATCAGCTACTGGTTACTTTCCCCTTTCTTTAGCATAAAATTACACATTTGTTGTATTCAAGTATTTACTTCAGATTTGTAACATGGTGCATTGCAAATATTTAGTCATTTTAATATTGTTTGTCTTAAGAGAAACTCTTCACATTCAAAATTCAGAACCTGTCTGTAGTTGTCAGTCACAGTAATGTTGGCAGAATGTGTAATTACGCACATCATTCATTCATGTCCGTTTGATCTGCATTTTGCTTTATTTGTTATACTTCTCCTATGGGCATCATAGCAGGCTACACAGAATTTGTTCACATGTTCCCGAAATTATGCTGTGCTGCATGTGTCCCAGCAGGCCTACAGTGCAGAACACACTGCCCATCCCCATCTCAATTACCTGCAAGTGCTCTACCTGGCTGGCACAAAGTTTATTGAACCACACTACTTCCTAGTAGGCTGTGATGCAGGCAGGCATGCACGCTGCAGAAGAGTTTAAACTGCTCAAAAGCATTTGGAAAACACCAGATCTCAATGCAAATAAACATTATGTTTGATAGGCCTATCTATACAATATCTGTAGATATTGGGGGCAAAAGGATGCCACTTGAAGTGGAAAGGCTAATCCTAGCCAAAAATGTAATTTCTGCAACTCCAAATGTTTATCTTGTGTGGCCTCCATGTGTTTCATAGGCATGCTTGACAACATTGTGGCATGCTCAGACAGTGAATTAGCCTGGCGATTTCCAACTAAAATCACAAGTGATATTTAGTCTGGAGACCCACCTATCGCATTTCTCGTAGTGGAAACGTTGTTCATGATTGTTCAGAGCCGATTATTGAGCGC
>JAODXP020000027.1:9459879-9530316 GCA_027497455.2 Sardinella longiceps
TTGGAATGGCCCATCATTAAAACCGAGGATTCTAAGGCACTGCAAGTCTTTGTGCTGTTCTTAAGGAGTTGCTGTAATGCAATGGAAGAAATGAAATACTCACATGAAATTAACTTGTCATCAAACCTGAAAGTCATGGTCATGAAGCTCCCCTATAAATTCAGAGAACGGTGGCGGTCTTATGTGTGTGACTTTCAGGAGAGAGAGAAAAACAGGCCCCAATTCCCTGATCTTGTTTCATTTCTTGAAAAACTAGTGAGAGTAGTATCTGATCCAGTGTATGGAGACATCCAAGATAGGCCCACAAGACCTTCTGAAAAGCTACTCAGAGCTAAGCCCTCAAAGTCCACTGGTGCCAGCTTTGCAACTAGTGTCACCACTTCTTCGTCCCATGTCATTCCCCAGTGTAAGAGTGATGTCCTACAGGCAGCCTGCCCTGTGTGCAAAACCAATCATGCACTGGAATGCTGTAGTGCATTCAAGAAAAAGAAACACAGAGACAAGATAGACTTCCTGAAGGAGAGGGGGATTTGCTTTGGATGTTTACGTCAAGGGCACATCAGTAAACACTGTAAACAAAGACTCACCTGCACAGTATGTTCCAAGCAGCACCCCAGTGTTCTCCACATTGAGACAAAACAAAGGACACAACAACAAGACAAGGGTGACGTATCAGAGACCATAGACGCAGTTGATGTGAAGCCCAAAGCATGTGGGCACATTGGGGCCGGCACAGGGGCTGGTAACGTGCTCTCAGTGCTACCTGTGAAGATAAAAGCAGGCAAGGGAGAAAAGATCATCACAGCATATGCATTCATTGACCCAGGTAGCTCGGCTACTTTTTGCACTGAGCGGCTCATGTCTGAACTGAATATTAAAGGAAGAAGAACGAATATACTGCTGCAAACAATGAGTCATGAGACATCTGTTTCAACCTACATTGTCTCAGGCCTAGAAGTTTCTGGCCTTGATGAAAACTGTTTCTTTCCATTACCTGATGTGTTCACACAAAAAGAGATGCCAGTGACAACTGACAATATCCCCACAAAGCAGGATCTTGCCAGATGGCCGTACCTTCAAAGGGTTAACATTCCAGTAATAGACAGCAAAATTGAACTGTTGATAGGAACCAACGCTTCAAAGATCATAGAGCCCTGGGAAATCATTAATAGTCAGGGTGAGGGACCCTATGCAGTGAAGACCCTAGTGGGATGGGTCGTCAATGGGCCTTTAAGACATGGTGAGTCAACCTTCAGCAATGACAATCAGTCCACAACAGTCAATAGGATTTCTGTTGCAAATCTAGAAAAGTTGTTGATCAGCCAGTACAATCAAGAGTTTAATGAAAAGACTGCAGAAGAAAAGCGTGAGCATTCAATTGAGGATAAAAGGTTCCTTGAAATTGCAAACAATTCTGCCTCACTCATAGATGGTCACTATACTCTAAATCTTCCCTTTAGGAAAGATGATGTGCAGATGCCTAATAACCGGCAAGTTGCCATGCAGCGTCTCCAAAGCCTAAAGCGGAAACTAAAGAGAAATGAGTCTTTCCACAAAGAGTACACAGCCTTTCTGAGTGACGTCATAGCACAAGGATATGCTGAGGCAGTCCCCCAAGAGGATCTGAATGGAACTGAAGGACGAATCTGGTATATTCCACATCATGGTGTATACCACCCTAAGAAGAACACACTCAGGGTGGTGTTTGACTGTGGTGCGGTATACAAGGGTAGGTCCCTAAACTCTGAACTTTTGCAGGGCCCTGACCTTACCAACTCACTCATTGGCGTTCTGCTCAGATTCAGACAGGAGCCCATAGCCCTCATGGCAGATATAAGATCCATGTTCCATCAAGTCAGGGTGTCCAAGTCAGACATTGACTTTCTGCGTTTTCTATGGTGGGCAGACGGGGATGTTGAACAGGATCCAGTAGACCATCGCATGCTAGTGCACTTGTTTGGAGCCACTTCCTCCCCAAGCTGTGCCAGCTTTGCCCTGCGGAAAACAGCAGAAGACAATTCTCACATCAGACCACAGGTGACAGGTACAATAATGCATAATTTTTATGTTGATGACTGCCTATATTGTCTGCCCACAGTACAGGACGCAGTGCAGTTAATATCAGACCTGGTGGAGCTATGCAGCAAAGGAGGATTCCAGCTTACGAAGTGGGTGAGCAACAACAGAGCTGTGCTGTCAAACATAAAGGAAGAGGAAAGAGGAAAGGACATCAGATCATTGGATCTCGACAAGGACCAACTACCCATCGACAGAGCTCTAGGACTTCAATGGAATGTGGAAAATGATGACTTCAGGTTCAACATTGTAGTTCCTGAAAAACCACACACTCGGAGAGGAATTCTGTCGATGGTGAGCTCTGTGTATGACCCTCTAGGTATCCTGGCACCCCTCACTCTCCCAGCCAAGCAACTGTTACAACAGCTTTGTAAACAAGGCTATGGATGGGATGAGCCAATTCCCCCAGGTCAGTCTAAGCAATGGGCTAATTGGATTGAAGACCTCCCAAAACTGGCAGACTTTAATGTCCCACGCTGCATCAAGACTCCCAACTTTAGCAGTCCTGCAACTATTCAATTGCACCATTTTGCTGATGCCAGCGAGCTTGGATACGGAGTGGTGAGTTATTTGAGGATGACCAACAACATGGGTGGTATACATGTATGTTTTCTGATGGGAAAAGCGAGGGTCGCCCCATTAAAGCAACTCACAATCCCAAGACTAGAATTGGCAGCAGCGGTGCTATCTGTCAAGGTGGACAAGCTGTTGAGGGCGGAGCTACATCTTGCCTTACAGAGCTCCATGTTTTGGATTGACAGCCAAGCAGTGCTTAAGTATATAGCCAGTGACAGTGCTAGATTCCACACCTTCGTTGCAAATCGAGTCTCCTTTATCAGAGGGAACACTAACACTCTGCAATGGAGGTTCATTGAAAGCAAGCTTAACCCAGCAGATGACGCCTCTAGGGGGCTCAGTGTACAGAAATTCCTGGAAAATGAGCGCTGGCTTTGTGGCCCTCAATTCCTCAGGGAACAAAACAACACCTGGCCCAGTGACATGGTCAACCCAGAGTCTCTGTCACGTGATGACCCAGAGGTCAAATGTTCCATTGCATGCAATGCTGCTATAGCTCATGATCCATGTAGTCCAACTAACAAGCTTCTCTCTTTCTTCTCAGATTGGACCAGGTTGATGAAAGCTGTTGCCTGGTACCAAAAATTTGGCAACAGCCTGTTGGCACTAGCTACCAAAAGAAAGCAGCTTTCCACTGACGCTGTAACCACCCGTTCTCGCCAGCAGAATACAACATCCCTGCTGCAGGCCTTCAAAGCGGAGCTCGGTGGACAGAGTATCTCCCTGGATGACCTGGAAAAGGCGGAGAGAGCAGTTTTGTCATTCACTCAAAAGCAAGCATTCCCAACTGAATTTGAAAAATTGGCAAAAACAAAGTCTTATGTCCCAAAGCAAAGCAAACTTTATAGCCTAGATCCCTTCCTGCAAGATGGGCTGCTGAAAGTTGGTGGGCGGCTGTCCAGAGCACCCATGTCAGAATCTATGAAACATCCCATTATCCTCCCAAAACAGTCTCACATCTCTAGTCTCTTACTTCAGCACATCCATCAGAGGTATGGGCACTGTGGCAGAAACTATATACTCAGCCAATTGAGGAAGAAGTATTGGGTCATTAGTGCAAACAGTGCAGCAAGAAGGGTCATCTCCAAATGTGTGACCTGCAAGCGCTTAAAAACAAGAACAGCAGAACAAAAGATGGCAAATTTGCCATTCGAAAGAACCAGGCCAAACCTCCCCCCGTTCACTAATGTTGGCATGGACTATTTTGGTCCTATAGTAACGAAGAGAGGCAGAAGTTTACAAAAAAGATATGGTGTGATATTTACCTGTTTCTCTTCCAGAGCCGTCCATCTCGAAATGGCTTACTGTCTTGACACAGAGGCCTGCATCCATGCAATAAGACGGTTTGTATGCAGACGAGGCCAGGTACAGCACATCTGGTCCGACAATGGCACCAATCTAGTTGGTGCTGAAAAGGAACTCAGACAGGCTCTGTCCAGTCTTAACAGTGACAAGATCCAAGGTGACTTGCTGAAGCGAGGAATACGCTGGACCTTCAATCCACCAGGAGCCTCTCACCAGGGTGGCGTATGGGAGAGACTGATCAGGTCAGTGAGATGGGTCCTGAATGCCCTTCTACAACAACAGCCTCTAACTGATGAAGGTCTCCAGACATTGTTTTGTGAGGTTGAGGCCATCCTTAACAACCGGCCAATCACAACAGCATCCTCTGACCCATCTGATTTGGAACCTCTTACCCCAAATCACCTCCTCCTACTTGACACCCAACCTGTACTCCCTCCCGGTGAGTTCTCCAAAACAGATTTATACACCAGACGCCGGTGGAAACAAGTACAGTACCTGGCGGATTTGTTTTGGAAACGGTGGACACAAGAGTACTTGACGCTCATGCAAGAAAGACAGAAGTGGTCAAAAGAAAGAGAAAACCTCAAGATTGGAGACGTTGTGGTGATAGTTGACCCTTCCTCCCCAAGATCTTCATGGCCTCTTGCAAGAGTTCTTGAGACGATGCCTGATTCCAAAGGACTGATCCGGTCAGTCAGGCTCAAGACCAAAACGGGTGTGATGGAGAGGCCAATCACTAAACTGTGCCCACTCTTACAAGATGCACACTGAAGTCCAGATCACAGAACATGTAATGTATGTCTTTACATGTCTTAACTTATATTTATTGATATTTATTGGCTCCTCATGTCATTTAATATAACTGTTTTATGTTGAGCCTAAAACATTTAGGGGCTGGAATTGTAGGAGCCAAAACATTACTTTTGTATCTTTTCACCTTTTTACTGAATTTTAATTTCTTGTATTTTGTCTTGTGCAAGTGTACTCCTCTCCCCCTCTAGTGGCCAAGGGCCTCGCCTTCTCTGTCCCTTCAAATGTAGGTGTTGCTACCTGAGTGGGCGTGGCTGGAGCAGGGAGACACAGTCTTTGACCAGACTAAGACCAAGACCAGACCAAGCTGAAAAGAATCCTTTGTTTATCTATTTAATCTTTATTTTTGTTCAAGTTATATACCTTCTGAGCTTTAAATACCCTTTTGTTTTAAATAAATCCTACAATATTTTTTGGAATTTACGCATCCGGAACCTTTTATTTGACTTGGGAGTTTGCGTCAAAACACACCAGCTTAGCCACCAGTGGTTATAGGAATAACCACTACATTCCATATCTGCAATATTGCGCAGTGTCTGTGTTGTGTAAAATTCCTGTTTCTGTATGTGTGTTCTGTACTTTGTGTCTACTGATAGTGTGTATTGTATTGTTACATGTTACATGTTGTGTTGCTACATTGTCACAGTTTTGTTAGTAATGTCATTCTTGTTTGCAATAAAAAAAAAAATAAAAAAAAAAGATTCTACTATATAATAAATTGTAGTTTACACGTCTCGACCAGGCTGTATTTTCACTCTCTCTTAGTTTTGGGTTACATAACAATATCCAATAATTTAATAACAATCTTTGCAGAAAAAAAATATCCGAAAATCCACCTCAGATATGGGAGACCTTAAAGATGAGGAAATTCATAGAAGGACTTGTTTAGTCAGGGAGCCAAGGTCTCAAAAATGGGTTGAACCTGACACCGTCTGTTATACTTTTTATTTGTGTTTTTTTGGTTAACTTTAACCCCAAGAACAAATAATTGGAGGGTCTGCTCTGCCGGAAATATCGCGAAAAAAAGTTGTCCCTATATTAGTGTATGCACCCTTCAATATTTAGCAGAAAAATGTGAAAAACTTTTTTTCCCCTTCCAATCCTCAGTGCCTGTCGAGAAATACATTCCAGATGCACAGAACATGTGTGCTGACAACATCCACTGAAAAGAAAATTCTTAAAACACATTTTTAATATGATTTCTCATCAGTTATGCACAAAAAATAGCAGATTTTCTCACTTTTTCCAAATATTTTCATATGTACTTTATTGCTTGCAATTAACTATTCCCCCATCAGTCATCAGTCCATATGTCATACTTTGTACTTTGTACTTTGTACTTTGTACAATGCTTTGTATTGTACTGTATACTCATATAGGCTACTCTATTTAAATAGTTTATAAAATTTCAACCAAAATTATGGGATCAGTAATGATTTCAATTCTAGTTTGTAACCAACAGGCTTAGAGTCTCAATATCATTTTAGGCTACTCTGAAATGTCTCTGAATGACATAACCTACTTGATATTTAAAATAGTTGGCAGCACAGGGAATCCACGTGGAACTGCACTCTCTCCTGCACAGTTCACTTTGAACAACACAAACCTCAAGTACAACTCTGAATCATAGCATATGCAGATATTCCCTGATGACACTGCAGTTGTTGGGTGTTTCAGAGATGGCCAGGAAAGGAGAGTACTATAGCGTTGTGGAAGACTTTGTGGGATGGTGTAGTACTAATCGCCCCAGTTCCCAAGAAACCCTCCATCACGTCATTGAATGATTATGGACCTGTGGCCTTGACTTCATTCACTATGAAGTCCTTTGAATATCTAGTACTACCTCATCTCAAAAACATCGCCATAAGTCATTAGTTGGACCCCCTGCAGTCTGTCTACAGGGAAGTGGAAGTGGATGATGCAGTGAATATGGCTGCATTTCATTCTGCAACACCTTGAACAGCCTGGGGCCTGTGCTACAGTGCTGTTTGTGGACTATCATACCTTTTTTGGATTATCATACCTAAAATCCTTACCACATAAGTCTCTCAGTTCATGTTCTGCCATCTGTCATTGGCTCTCCATCTTCCTGACTGACAGGATACTCCTAGAACTCAACACTCTATAGCTGTGTTCTCAAACTATGGGGCGTGGACACATGTCAAACGGGGCACAAGACGTCTCCTTGCTATTGACCAACAGTTACATGTAGACTCTCAAGTTTCAGGGATCCATCATCTCCCAGAATCTAAAGTGGGAGATCCAACTTCTTCAACGGTATCTTCAAAAAGGCCTAGGTTATATGATGATGATGATGATGATGATGATTTATTTTCATCATCTACACTGCTGTCTTCTACACTGCTGCTCATTCATCACAGTGTGGTTTGGAGCAGCCACTAAATAGGACAAGCAGAGACTACAATACAAAATTTGGTTGAAGGAAAAGTCATTGTGCACCCCTAATGTTCCAATTGAGGATACAGTTTTATATAAATTCCTAAATCATCATATCACCATCATGATTTAAGTCCTTTACATATCGTTTTTCTTCTGTTTCATGTCGGACATGTGACCAGGAATAGTTAAATTTTTTAATCCAACAAATAAAATAAGTAAGAAAGAAAGAGAGAGAGAAAGAAAAATAAATAAAGAAAAAGTGCTGAAAATCAAGTCCTCATTATATTCAAAGTGCCATAGCTTTTGATCCATGGCACCTAGAAATAAAATTCAAACTTTATCAACTGACTCAGTGTTATTCATACTAGGTTCAGAGATATACTTAGTTTAGTCTTTTGCCAATGTGACTTATCTTCTCCGACTATGTTAAATTTCCAGTATGTGGAAACATGGCTTGTTGAGCTTGTTGATTGCCAATTAGTTGATAGTCCAACCAGAAATCATCCCATTTCCACTGATTCTGGTTGGATTTTATAATTTTCTTTGTGTAATGAGTATACAAATTGAAGAGAATGGTATATTGACTTGTGAGAATAGTTGATTGACAATGAAGTAAAGCAAAGAAAATATTGAGAAAATGCCTAGTTTTAGCACTAAATGGAGGGGAAATCATATATAAATGTATTTTTTTCCAGTTAATGTTGTCAGCACATGCATTCTGTGCATCTGGAATGTATTTTTGACAGCCTCTGAGTATTTAGGGGGAAAAAAGTTTTTCACATTTTTCTGCTAAATGTTGAAGGATGCATACACTAAAATGGGGACAACTTTTTTTCGCGATATTTCCGGCAAAGCAGACCCTCCAATTATTTGTTCTCAGGGTTAAAGTTAACCAAAAAAACACAAATAAAAAGTATAACAGACGGTGTCGGGTTCAACCTATTTTCTTGAGCTTTTTAGACGTTGGCTCCCTGACTATAGTTTTGGGTTACATAACAATATCCAATAATTTAATAACAATCTTTGCAGAAAAAAAATATCCGAAAATCCACCTCAGATATGGGAGACCTTAAAGATGAGGAAATTCATAGAAGGACTTGTTGGGTTTAGTTCTACGTCCAGCAGGGGTCTCTCTATCCTATCTCTATCCATTGCCTTCCTACACAATTCCACTTCATTCTAATCTCCCTTCAGTACTCCGTCTGGCCATTCTCTAAGGATGCATTCCATCCTAGCCATTCAACAAACTTTGAGAATGCCGCGTGCAAATACAGCTGTCAGTCAAGGTCTGATTGTATTTAAACATCTCCAGCAAGCAATCAATTGCTGGAATCCCAGACCCTCATATGAGGAAGGGAAGTATAGAGCAAGGGGCTGGCTATGACCAGGCTATATCTCTCGAAAATGAAAGCCCTTTTTAATGGTTTGTTATAGCAGTTGCAGTGGTTGAGACAGTCAAGTTTAAAGAGTTCAGTAGCAGTGGCAGTGGTTGAGACAGTCAAGTTTAAAGAGTGTTCAGCCTGTTGAAGTGACTGTTAGATTTGCAAAGACAGTGCTGGAGATCAGCTGACTTGAGGATGAACAGCTGTGATCATGCATACAAACAATCTGCCACCAGATTTATCAAAGTGTGAATGTGCATATGCAGGCCTATACGCACACTATGTCATTCATCATCCCTTACTGAATGCACATTCAAGGTGGTAATAAAGCTCAGATGCAGATGTACATAAGATCCAGATCATTCACATGAGAAGCACTTAGCAAGCAGTCTAACCACATTTGGGAAAAGGCTCTGTCTTAACTCAAAACCAAAACCTTTCCTCTCTCATATGGAATAAATCACAGAGGGCTATCTGAACGATTTTTTTTGTTTTTTATTGCTCAGCAGTAAAAAGTACAGTGTGTGCTACAATACATAACAAGGGACATGAAGGTATGTGAAGCTACTTCTACACTGCCACAACAAATACCAACAAACTACAACATTCTAAAGTTGGGAGTTGTTGGTTGCAGTCTTTAGAATGTTTACAAAAATAGTCCAGGCTGACTTTATTACAGCAGTCACACAATTCCATCCAACAATCACAGACATTCCACATTGATACAACTGTTGATACTTGTTGGTGTTTTGGTGGGGCAGTGTGGAAGCACCTTTAGACTGAGTATATGATCCTGCTCTCCTTACAAGTATACGATCAGTCTGGCTGTCTACCTCCAACACATGTCTAAGGAATCAAACATGAAAGACGATAAAAACAAACAAAAAATAATCACACAGGCAAACAATAACAGGCAGTGTTGAAATAGTCAGCAAATGTTGAGCGACAGATTGTGTGATAATACATGATAAGAAATAATTCTTTTGATAATAAAGCTTTAAGTTCTTGAATGTCTTATGAACACACTTAACGCATTTGTGCGTTCAGCTCACAAAAGTGAAAAAGAAATACTGTAGTTGGGTAATAGAGACCTGTCATCACATTAATCCATGAAGAAAAGACAGACATACACACTTGCACACATCATGCACGCAGGCACATACATGTGCAAATACATTACGTTTTCTTTAGCCTATTCGAATGATAGAATATAATTTAGGGACTTTTCTGCAATCTCTAAAATGAATCAATTATAAAAGACAAATTTATGTCATTGCAAGTTTTCCTTACATGGGGACAATTTGAGGCAAACTGCTAAACTGCTTTTTTTTAACCACCATATACTACACATCATTTTTGTTCTTAAACATTCAGAGCAAAGAGCTGAAACATACTTCCAAAGTCAGTCTCATGGAATATGCTGTAAGTGCAGCATGAATTTGATTTTCTAAACCAATCTTGATGGTGTGGTCAATCAATTAAAAACTACACGTCACTGCTGACACACACTCACACAGATACACAGACACCTCAAACAAGACACATGCGGCCAGAGACGCGCACACACACACACACAAGAGCACACTGTTTGACACAGCGGGACAGAAGGACTTAAGATACGTCATCTGGTCCCCTTAGCTGGTGACAGATGAGGGGACTCTCCACCTAATAGCATTAGAGTTTGGGATCACAGACCAGGGGATTCACTCAAACTTGGGACGAGAACGTGAAATCCGAAAGAGCAGATGGGCTAGTCCTGGCAAAAAAGTGTCACTGCAAGATATTGTGTTATTGTTAAGATACTGTAAAGGTGTACATGCAAAGCATTTTGGTTTGGGGTCTTCCAGTACTTGAAACATATGATTTGGGGTACAAAATATAGGGTAAGAGTTGTTTGGTTTGCCAAGACTGCTCCATCCACATTACAGTCCCACATCCTTAATCACTTGTTTGAATAAACACACCAAGCCCTTCAAGAATTTCTGCACTTCTCAAGGTGTCTTCCATTTTCTACTATGTTTATTTAGGGCACATACATCTAATACACCAAAGTACTTTCTTTCTGCATCCCCTCATTGATATAATTCAAGTTCAACAGGCTTTATTTTTTTCTTAAAGTTTTGGGTAAGGTCATAGGAACATCTTTACAAGTACTTCACAAGCAGATCTCCTCGCATCACCAAGCCACAGAAAATAGAACAGAATCACACATATTCTCATATTTTATTTAAAAACGACATAAAAACCCTTATCACAATTAAGCATCTGTAGAAAATGTACATCAGAAAAATATGCGGGCTCGCCCTCATTGTAAATAGTATTTGTGGTTCATTCATCCTTAAAACTTCATATACGCTTGTGTTCTTTTTTTTTTGTCTTGGGTATAAAGGAGCAGTCTTCGAACGGGGGAGGTTTAGCACATACAAAAAAAGCAAACAAAGTCACAGATGGGGAATCTAATTCAAAGCCCCAACTCCTTATTTTGATCACGTCCCAACATAGGCTGCCGGGTCCTTGATTCTCCAGCTGTCTCTCAGATGTCTGAGGCTTTGTCTCTGTGGATGAAGAGTGTCTCCTGGCAGAAGGGGTTCACCAACACCACACCGCTGTCACTGTAGTCGCCGTTCGGTGGCAGGAAGGTCTCTTGCTCCTGCAACACACATAACAGCCAGTAAAGGTCAGCTCTGATCGACTCCCCTACTGAGCAGAAAACTAGCCCGCTACAGATCTCTAAGTGGACCCAGCTACCCTCAGGGACCAACAGCTACAGCTGGGAGGATTGGGAGGGGTTGCTAAGCCAGGATTTGTGAGAAACAGGGCTTGAGAACCCTGAAGGATATTACTATGGCAATACAAGGATTTAACAGTTAGGATGGTAAAGAGAGTAGTCTAATAGAGAGGGAGCAGGAGAGAGAGAGAGAGAGAGAGCGAGAGAGTAATAAAAATCTCGACAGAACCATTAAGAATGACTAGAACAGGGGGCCATGAGAATGACTCAGCACTGAATGAGGACAGTACCACGTTGCTGTGAGGAGGGGGACAAAGATGTGAAGAGAAGAACAGACACACACACACACACACACACACACATATGAAGAGGGTGGGGGACACTACGTGACAACAAAGCCAAGGTGGGGCAGGAAACCTTTTTGTCACCAGGCGCAGCCCAAACATGATCCTCCCTCCGCATCACCCTCTTTCTGCATCACAACATGAGATGGAGGGATGTAGAGAGAGAACAATGACAAACACAGGGAATGAGAGAGGAGGAATGATGCTGGCAAACACAGAGATGAATAAATAATTGTGTATAAATATTCATGCTGAATCGAGAGGAAATAGTATGGCGGAGATTTGTGAATATATTGGCCCAAGCGAGAGCTACTGATGTGAGATTGTGGCATTAGCACCTCTGAACCACCAGAGGGCAGTACAACTCTTGGCTCAGCAACTTTTGCAACAAGGAATGATGTTGGTATGAGAGGCGTGTATTGTGGAGGTGGCAAATAAAAAAAACAAACTGATTTACACACACTGTTACTCTGTGGCAGAGACTGAGTACCTATTTATCAAACAGAAATTACTTGCCATTCTGCCAACCAATCTGTTACGACTGTAATAGAGCTTCAATTCTATTTCATTCTACACCAGACGAAGCCTTCATGTAATTTTTGTTATCTTTGAAAGATGAATAATTGTACAGTGGTACAGCAATCATAGAAAATGACATATCCTCTAACACAAGTCCCCCCGACATATATCCTCAACACCCCCCCCCCCCCCCCCCCCTTCAACTCCATGGGCAGCTCCCACTTCATACACAGCACTCCTTTTCTTGCTAGCTTGTGACCACTGGGTCTCATACCTCTGCAGTCTCCAAAGACTGTATCTCTCTCGGGAGCTCCACAGCGTGTCGGTTGAAGTAGTCCATAGTGATGGCGTTGTTCCAATAGCTCAGGTTGTTCTCCTGATTAGTGGACTTCTTCTTCCTCCTCATGCAGCACACCGTCAGGAGGACAGCTACACAGAGAGAGAGAGAGAGAGAGAGAGAGAGAGAGAGAGAGAGAGAGAGAAAATGTGATTGATGTGTGCACGGCAAAGGAATGGCCAAATGCCTAGAGTATGGAATATGACGTTATGTAGATTAGCATAGCCTTTGGCTCAGGTTCAAATACAGCTCTTGGCACTTTCCTTTCACAAATTTGTATGATGTGGCTGCACAAGTGGAGAAACATAGCCAAGGGTCTAAAAATAAAGTATGGGGTACTAACATCAGTTCTATGTGATGTGATCAGTCAAGTCAGACATACCAGATCTGAAGACTAGGTCAACATTAGAGTTGTTCTGAATGACAGGACCTCCGAGGTGTCAGTAATTGGGACAGATGCTCTCGTCTTTAATGTGTATCACAGAGGAGCATACTGTTAAAGCACCAATCAGCAGTGGGAAGGCAACTCTCAAAGCAGCCTCAGCACTTTAAGGTCATATGGGAGAAGATTACTGACTGCTTCAAGGGCAGTAGTCATAAAATATCTCTTATATACTACTATGCCACCTCCGAGATCCGTGGCTGATTTTTGGAAAACGCGAGATTTTGGATCTGGACCAACATCACAATGGCACATTGGTCCCGAGATAGTGTGGTGCCTTTGGCCTGTACTCTGACATTAGCTGAAACTGTATCATTATGATATAAAATAGCTTTCCTTCAGGTGTATAGAAATCTCTTATCTATGCTAAGAAACTTAACTCCTCTGGGGTCCATATCCCAAAAGCGTAGTTGCTAACTAATTTAGCTATGCAATTTCCCATTGCCAACCAACTAAGTTGCTAACTGGTTAGCAACTATGCTTTTAGGAAACGGACGCCTGAAATGATATCATGTGTCTAAACAGTGGGCTGCTGATATAGATACTCACAGCAGGAGGACACAGGCACACTGATGGCGAGTATCACCCACACAATATCCATCTTCCCCAGGCAAATAGTGGCCTGGGTTTGCGAGGGATCCAGGGCAGGGCCAGACTCATTGCCAGGGCCCCAGGGTCCGCTTGTTGCCGCCGGAACTTGCCTGTTGAGAAAGTTGCCGCTGGCCGTGGAAGGGGCCTCAGTTGGGGCCGAACCTTTGTTCGAGCGGACGTCGGGAGAAGGTTCACCCACCGTGCTATTGGTGTCTGTAGTGACGGACATGGAGTGTGTGCTGTTGCCCGAGGAGGAGGGAATTTTTCCCTCAACCGTGGGGGTTGAAGAGGTTTGAGAGGATCCTAAGGCATCTGTGCCATTGCCCACTGGTGTTGTGATGTTGGAGTGAATGGTGGTGTTGGGTGTCACCCCTCCTGTAGCAGGTACAGGCAAACTGGTGGTGGCTGAGGCGTCAGCAGTAGCCTCAGCGTCAGGGGAAGGGTCGGCCTGTATACTCAGGGGCTCGGTGGGTTCTTCTTCTGGCACTTCTCTCAGGGTGATGGTGTGATGTGAGCCCGGCACGGGTCTGACCTGGGCACGCTCCCTGAGGAATCCGTCTAAAGCAGAGGGATCGAGAGATGCAGCGGAGGAGGAAGAGAAGAGCGAGGAGGGCTTCAGCGCTGTGGTGAAGTCAAGCGACGAAGGATCCGTAGGCATCTCCTCTCCAGCCTGCTCCAGCGGCGGCCTTGGCAGCAGACCTTTCCGAAGGCCCTCCGGTTCAACGCCCACATTGTCTCCTCTCCTTCCATAAGGCCCCGGTGGTGGTGCAGGAATGGCAGAGGCGGATGCAGTGCCAGGGGCTCCATGTGTCCCTGAGGGGGGAGATTCCAAGGATCCCTGGTCCAACTCCACCATACTCACAGTCTCTCTGTCGGAGACCACACCTGGACCACCTTGCTCCTCTCTCCTGGGAAATGTGTTGTTTTGCAACTGACTCGCCACCGCTGATCCAACACGGATGTGTGTGTCATTATTATTAGCAATGGCATTCGTTTTCTGCTCTTCGTTTAGAGTCTCTTGATAAGATTGATGGGCCAGGTTTCCAGCATCGGTATTCTGAAGTATACCTTGAATCCTATGCTTGGTCACGCTAAAGCCGGCACCATCAACAGCAACAGTGCTAGAGATTGTGGTGCTAGGCACCAGTGCATTGGCGTCGTTTGAGTGGGACTGGCCTGGGGAGATGAAAGAGGCAGTGGGCTGGACGTTTGGGACCCCCCCTCCATGGGCGGACAGCTCCCCACTGGTGGAGCCCTCCTGCCAGCCAGGGGGCTCAGGGGGCAGGACAGGCAGCGGGACGAGGCTGGCTGGGTCCATGGAGGAAGGGACCTGGGGGGTCCGGCTGGGCTGTGGCTCCTGGACAGAGGAAACCAGGTCCACTGACACGACCAGGATCGCTACAACGCCTACAGTGGGAAGAGGAAGAGAAGGAAGAAAAGAAGGAGAAAAAAAAAACATGAGTGGTTTCATAGTGTCGGTTGGTTGCTGTTGTTGTAATTAGGGTGGCTTTAGTAGTATATGGAATGGCAAGCAGGACGAGAGGGGCTGGGAAAATTGATGTCTTGACTTGCTGCAGAGAGTTTTTTAAATTATACTGTTATTGTGTAGACACACCAGCAGAGACCTTTACTGTCCAGAGAACCAACAGGCTTGCAAAATATGTGGCCCTTTTTATGTTTCAGCAGGGACTGTGTATGTATGTGTTTGGATGTATGTGTCTGTGTGTGTGTGTGTGTGTGTGTGTGTGTGTGTGTGTGTGTGTGTGTGTGTGTGTGTGTGTGTGTGTATGAGTATGTGTTTGCTGTGTGTCTCTGATCTAGAGATCGAAAGTGACAGAAACCAAGAATGTGAAGGAAGCAGTATATTGAGATACGACATTGTGGTGTAGTTGAGGTTGTGGTTATGGTATGACTGAGAAGAAAGGTCTCACCAACTTCCCCTTATTCCTCCCAGCAGAGAGGCAGAGAGACAGAGAGAGAAAGAGAGAGAGGGAGATATTAAGAGAGAGAGGAAGAGAGGGGGGGTGTGGCATGACGACGGAAAACAATTAGAGCCGGCAGTCACGTTTAGGAGTCGGCGCTGTTGTTTACGAGTCAATAAAGAGCCCGGGAGACCTGTCCTGCATTCATTAGAGAGCATCAGTGTTTAATCAAGCACCGCTGCTCTGTTTGTACCACGCTTTCCCCCCCACTCCCCACCCACCACCACCACCACCACCACCCCGATTGCTTTATTAACCTCATTATCCGCCACGCGCCAACGACTATTTGATTCGCCTCGGCTGGTTCGGTGGTCTGGGACAGGCAAGGGGAGGGGTCCCATGGGGTAGGAAAGAGTCCCTTGGGTGTTGGGGTAAACAGGGAGGTTTGTCAGGCGACTTCTGGACAGATCAGCTCCAGGGTCTGACAGTTTGGTTAATGGCATAAAATTAAGGGCCGTGGGAGAGGCAGGGTAATTGCAGCGAGCACTTAGATGAGGACAAAAATACACGTGACGGCGTCAGAAAAGGCTTCAGAGAGTGCAGGGAGAGAGAAGCCTGGAACAATCCCTGATGATATCTGCAGTGGATGCTTAAATAGTTTGGCCCTGGTAATTGGGGGCTAGCCAACTGTAGCAGCCTCATCAGATAGGGTGAGAAGGAGAGGGAGAGGGAGAGGGAGTGAGTAAATGGGGGGGGGGGGGTATAGAGAGGAGGATGAGATGAAGAGAAAGGAAAAAGAGAGAGTGAGAGAGAGAGAGTGAGAGAGAGAGAGAGAGAGAGAGAGAGAGAGAGAGAGAGAGAGAGAGAGAAAGGGTGAGGGTGACCAGAAGGGAGTCTTTTTATTTGGCCCATCCCTCTTTGTCTTGTTGATGCATTTGAATGGAAGCCCATGAAAGTGTGTGGCTCAAGAGGCTTTCCAGCCTCGGCGGTGGGGAGAGACTGCAGTGCATCACTGCGTCGTCGCACACGTAGCACAGCTCAGCACAGCACAGCTCAGCACAGCTCAGCACATGGAGCAGCTAACGCTGGGTGAGGCCACCACAGTACCCGGCCCCCAAACACAAGATGACAAGCGTTCACAGGAAAGGAATGAGCAAGGAACCGGAATGCAGAAATGGGGGGCGGGGTGTAAGGGGGGATGTTTCTAAGGATAAGCTGCTCATGCTGTGAGTTTAAGACAATCTTTGGAAGAGATGCATACTGTACAGAAAGGTGCCCTTGAGTTCAATGAAAGTGAGAAAGCCAAAGTGTGTGTGTGTGTGGGAGAGTGTGAATGTATGTGTGTGGCTGTATTTTGACGTGTCACGGATGTGTTACTATCACAGTTGACACATTCTAACAGCTCATGGTTTCACCAATGGCCGAGTGGATGTAGAAACTATATTTCATGTATCACATTTTTTCTGTTCACACACACACACACACACACACACACACACACACACACACACACACACACACACACACACACACACACACACACACACTTATGCTTTCACATGCCTCTCCATGTGACCTAGGTGCTGGGGTATTGTCTGCTCCAGTACCACTTCAGTTTCTACGGAAACCAGGCTTCTATTCACAGGTTTGGGTGAACAAGTGAGAAAACATGCAAAAGAAAACTGGATTGAGCTAGAATGGGTTATTTCAAACACTAACACATGCAGGGGGAAGGAGTTTCAATACTCTGCACTAAGCAAGACACTCAACATCAGGTGCTAAAGCATCTTCAGCAAGATGTTTAAAAAGTAAATAGCAAGGTTGCATAAACCCATATTGGAAAAAAATCCATCAGATTTCTATGTCATAATTAATTAATATTAAAATATAAAATATTAATATAATTTATATTAAAATATGCAATTGTTCATGTTTTAGCAGTTTACAGTACTACTTTGGTCTTGCTGAGGTAAAAACCCAGTTCTGTGAAATATTTCCCATGTCCTATACACTCATTCAACATTAATGAGCAGCCTTGATCATTTGTCTGTCTTCACTTGCACTGTGAGAACAGGAACACTGTTTCATGCAATATGACTGAACAATATACTCAGAGCTCTGCATTAAAGGGAAACACCACAGGAGTCATAAATCACACTGCACTACACATACACAGACACACACGCATGCGCTGGCACACACACACACACACACAATGTCTGTCTAACATACAAGCTTACACTCACAAACACACACCCAAGTATGGGCTCACACGTACACACATGTACATGAGCTTGCCCACCCCTATAAAGCTCCTGTCACACACATATGCAAACTCTCTCTCTCACACACACACACACACACACACACATATCCTGTCACATACACAGTTTATGTTGTATGGCACCACGAGACTGCATTCCCTCGCAGGCAGGGCGAGGATGTATGACAGCGCTCCGGCGGCCCTGTTTGCCAAGCCCGTCACGTCCGCCAGGCAGGCGTGCACAAGGCCGACTCCCGGGCCGGACCGGAGAGACTTAGACAGCCCCGGCACGCACACACATCTCATGATACAGCAAGCTGATCCGCTTCCCTCCCCTTCCCTCCCAACAACCCCCCCCACACACACACACCGCCACACACACACACACACACACACCATCTCCCTGGCTGGTCTCGAGAGCTTTACTGTTTTTGCTTGACCTTTCCAGCATGGTCCCCTGCCCTCCACTTGCTCAGGCTCTCCAGGAGGATGAGCAGCGATGGCCACAGAAACACACACTCAGCAGAGCCTGTGCTGCTGGCCAGCCTGACGGACGGACGGACGGGCAGGAGACCTGCTAATATGGCAGTTACTAATATATTGAATTACCTGCTCTCACTAATTCAGAATATTATGTCCACATAAACATGTCAATAGGACATAATCTGCTATTCTGTCTTCTTGTTTCCTACTGTACAATGGAGATGCCAAATATAGATTTCTGATACAATTTCAAGGAGGCATAAATCAAAGTTGAAACTAACTATTCATCTTGCAATACCATAGCTCATCATGGAGAAGTAAAGCATGCCATTATCCCACACACACAACCCTTTCACCATAACACGCACAAGCCTGTAATTATTGTTGGGCGAATCCTTTGGTTTCTCAAATCTTGTGACTGAAAGTTCAGGCCCGATGGTGGAAACGCCTCCATATCATCCTTGGACAGACAGTCCAACCAAGTGAAAGCCTATTAACCACCAGGCGGCGCTATATACAGCTGTGGTCCTATTACCCCTGCACCTGAAATACGATGACAGAGATGAATAAAACAGGGCTACTGATGGCTGCATTAAACATGAGGCTGTGCTGCTCAGACAAACAACAAAGCGACAGAATTTACTTCTGACACGAGGCCATGACGAAGGCCAGGGAAATAGATTGCCCACACAAACGCATCCTCATACACACACACACACACACACACACACACACACACACACACACACACACACACACACACACACACATGGACATATACACAAACACTTGTACTCACACACATACACATACACACACAAACACACACATAAACACAAACACACACTCTCTCTCTCTCTCTCTCTCTCTCTCTCATGGCTATACTGTATGTTTAGCAATTCAATCATTCCCACATTGGTCCCACATACACACTTGTCTAAGTAAGATCAACACTTCAGATCCCTCAAGGTCTTTCAGAAGCAAAGACACCTCTGAAGATACACACACACACAAACTCTCACACACACACACCGCTGTCATACTGTGCCACATCACCTCTCCACTAGCATAAACAGACTGTGGAATATGGCCCAGCCCTCTTAACTGAGAGCGAGGAGAGAGAAATACCCATCATTTATTAATGAAGCTCATTGGAAATGTAAAGGGAGCCAAGTGGCTTTGATGTGGGCAAGGATTGAAATATGCACCATACTTACTGTACTAGACCAGGCTAATATCTAATGTTTCTGCAAAAGTATGCACTTAAGTGTGCACAACGGGCTTACGAACTTTCTTTGAGCATATGGGGGTGATTAGAAAGATGTGTGTGAGTGCGTTTGTGTGTGAGTGTGTGTGTGTGTGTGTGTGTGTGTGTGTGTGTGTGTGTGTGTGTGTGTGTGTGTGTGTGTGTGTGTGTGTGTGTGTGTGTGTGCGATGCTGCTTTGGTTATTGCCAGTCAAATGACTAATTCATGTCTGAACAATTGTTGCAACTGTTACATTTGTGTCCTTGTGCATCATTTATTATTTTCAATTACGGACACAAACAAAGAAGCAAAATGTGTGTACACAGAGGCAGAGAGAAAATGTGCACTTGTATGACGTGCAGGGGCTACGTAGACCTGAGTAAAATGGGGAGCAGCATTTGTCTCACTTGACAAAACCGTCCTCTTCGTGCCTGGCCAAGGTTGTCTCCCATTTATCAGCGGGGTGACTCAGTCCCCCTGGGTTGGCGCTGGATGTTTTGGAGCTGAGCCACGGCATACTGTACTGCACAGCACTGAGGTCCACCCCTGAGTCCTTCCTTACTACTCACTCCTCTCATTGCACAAGCATCCAAAGGGGAGATAAGGAGACATCGTACCGCTATGCGGTACAGCAAATATCAGATCACCAAGCAAGATGGCTTGCCATGGATGACTGATCTGACTGGAAGCTTAAGTGATGGTTGGAGAATATCGATTATAGATTTACAGAATTGAGGGAGAATTTAGAATGGAAAAGCACCTATGTGTATGTTTGGTAATGATTGGTATGTGTGTGTGTGTGTGTGTGTGTGTGTGTGTGTGTGTGTGTGTGTGTGTGTGTGTGTGTGTGTGTGTGTGTGCGTGCGTGCTTGCGTGTGTGCGTGCGTGTGTGTATGAGGGGGCTGCATAGTTCTGTCTGAGTATTTGAAGATGTATGTAAGCCTATTTGTGTGTGTGTGTGTGTGTGTGTGTGTGTGTGTGTGTGTGTGTGTGTGTGTGTGTGTGTGTGTGTGTGTGTGTGTGTGTGTGTGTGTGTGTGTGTGTGTGTGCATGTTGTGAGCATTCAGGGGCATCAGGCATGAGGCAATGAGTTGGAGGTGGAGGACTAATCTGCCTCTGGCCCTGATGGAGTGAACATGTAAGTGGAGGCAGCGGTGATGGAGAGCAGGGCGTAGCTCTCACTGATCAGGGCCCATGCCATGTCCCCATCACAGGCGTAGGCGGAGGAGGAGGAGGGGTGGATTGGGAGGCATAAAGGGGTGTGAAAATAGGGAGTAAATTACTGGACCGGATGATGGAGAGGACAAGAGAACTGAACACGGTTTTATTAGCAGCCATTATTGAGCATAAGAGCTACTTCAGGGTAGATGTATGAATGGGGTGAGTGTGTCTGAGTGTGTGTGTGTGTGTGTGTGTGTGTGTGTGTGTGTGTGTGTGTGTGTGTGTGTGTGTGTGTGTGTGTGTGCGTGTGTGTGTCATTAGAGAGCAAAATGAGGTTGAGTGTCGAGACATGGCTAGTGCCTTGATGAGTGTGGATGATTTTCAGAGACTGTACAGCATGGGAAAAAAAACACATCTCAATCATAAACCGCGAAAGAATCACATCCAAAGGCAAGCAGTGAATATGAAAAGTGCTCATTTCCAACTAGCTTTAGTAGCATGAGGAGAACATGGACAGACAGAGCAATTTAGGTGTGGGATGTGTTTTTGCTTACAGCCCTAACCATGGCGACCATTTCAAAGGAGCCCATTACAGAGTGAACCAGTCCAGCTTGACGGCAGGTTAACTTAATTGGTTCAACCCAACCTTGAAGTCCTCACACCAAATAATTTCCATCGCAATGGATCTAAGACTCTGCCATCTTAAGTTCCCATCAACGGCGATTACAGAGAGGTTACAGAACCCATAAAGATGTATGACATGCATATGAGGGGTGGAGCCTGACCCTGTATGAACTTGAACCTTCTGCTCTTTCCGTCTCATCACTGTCATCTTCCGGGGCTCGTAATTCACCATTTCCATTATTGGGAGAAGGGGAGGAAAAGCGGGATGATTTTGGGAACGATGTAAAAATTACCATCGAATTACCACACTGATTTATGCTTCTGTTAGAGGCCAACCCACAGCCATTAACCACAGGGGGAGATTTATCACATGGGAGGAGATTTTATGTGGTAAACACTGTAAATTAAAGGTGTTTGGAATGCATAAGTAGCCTGTGACTTTCATAAAGTCCTCGGCTGACGCATGACTGTGACATTCATAAATTGTGGGCCACTGTCAGTTTCCGGTGCAGCAGCACACTCCATCTGACTTCCTGCAGTTGCAGAGCACTGCATACCCATTTCATGACACTGACTGCGGTTACTGACAGGTGGCAAGATCCAAAATGGCTCCGGTCTGTTAGTCACTGGATAAGAAAGGCCACTACCACCAAGTTTGGCGAGAGGTACACACGTTAACCTGAGGGCAAAACAGCTTTCCATAGTACAGCCCCCTCGTGCCCTTGACAGAGTGTTCCTATGGGAACCACACAACTTCCTGCATCAACAGACCTAATCAATCAAATCTGGAAGTCCACCAAAGCATATACAGTGGTTTGCAGATCTGCAGATATCCCCTTAGGTGATCAATCCTGGTCAGCCACCACCATGTTGGAGAGAGAGCGAGAGAGAGGTGGGACCAGTGTGCATTGTGCTGTGGTTGCCCCCTGTTAAAGGTGTATGGGGGGTTGGGTTGGTTGCGTTCTGGAGAATCTGCAGACGTGGCAAAAGTCACTGCTTGGTTGTTGCCACATCATCACCAAAGACGAATTGAGAGAAAGAAAAATCATCATTTTAATTTTCAGCGGTCTTGAAGTTAACCCTTAAAATGGGACACCCAGAGACAAGACTGCATCCGTCAGCATCCCTATCCTACTGCGAGCTCCAGGGAATCCCACCACGGGACACAGCTATGCCTGTGACGAGAACATGAGCGCACCAAAAAAAAAAAAGCGGGGAGATACTATCTGGCCTCACGTTGAGCCCAAATCACAGCTAAGGCGGGCAAACAGGCAAAGCCAGCAGAGATAGCCCAGGGGGTACCACACTCCCCCCATCTTGGTTGGCATTCCTGTTGGCTCAGCAGCTAATTAGCTGATGGTAGTAATTAGACAGATCAGGAGGGCCCCCACACCTAATTGGCTGTGTCTAAACCCATCTCTGATTAAAGCATGGCCCATGCAGGGAAAAAAAAACTAACACTGCATACAAAGCAAAGTCGTAGAAATGTAGCCAAGCACCCCTGTGCGTGCCTAATCAGTGAGAGCCTGCCCGATCTGTGGTTCTGTTCAGCCGTGTCCATGATTCGGGAGAAGACGGGTTTGTGCACGCAGAACTGTGTAAATGCAGAACGTCATGATTATGGCGGCCATTTTGGCTAAAGCTTGTGGTTTCTAAAACACCTAATTGGATAACTATGGGTGGTGTGGCTAAGGTTAATCAATCAGCCCGCATCAGAATGGCTTCTACATGGTAAATACAAGGGAAGTTAGGAGGCGAATGAATGTTATGAACCTCCCTCAGAGGTTAACTGGCCTTGAGAACTCAGTATCATTGTAGAGAAAATAGTCATATTTGGAGAAAAACATGTATAGAGACAATGTTGTGTCTCTGGAATGCAAATGGAAAAAAAACAAAACAATCCACACTTAGGCGCGGCCATCTCCCTAGGGAGAGAACAGGGCTCCCCGGGGCTTCTGGGATAGACGGGGTACTTCCTGTTCGCAGGGAGTGGCAGGGTGGGACAGATGCGGGCTCAGAGATAAGGTGGGGCTAGTCACTAGCCCCATGATAATGGCTTCCTGCTTGAGAACGGAGCTGTGCCGCTCCGATTGTGCCGTCTTTGAACTCAGACGTCTGTTTATCTGCCAGCGCAGACGGAAAGACGGACGCGCAGTACCTTGTGTGTTTGTGTGTGTGTGTGTTTACTGCAGTGCTGTTTTTAGCACGCAGTTGATTTACAGACGTGCTTGGTGGAGATGCTGTGTAGAGATGCTGTGGACTAGTCCCGCAGGAAGGAAGGGGCTTAAAACAGGAAGTTCTATCCACACTGGGGAGATGACTTTGCCGCAAGGGTAAACGCAAACAATGTCATGTCATGTCAATGCAAACAAAGCCAATGAGAGGTTGTACCCATTATGTTTGTATGACATATTCAAAACATTCCTCAGTTGCTATACAGGCAACACAAACGACAATTGCCTACAGTAGCTCCAAGTGACCTTCGATGAACAATAAGCTAATAGCTTTGTATCCAAGCACTTGTAATTCTGTCATATAATTTATTTATAATTTCCTAGTGTCAAAACAAGTATAGTCTGCAAATCTGTGGCACTTTGTAGAAAGCAAAGTCAATGTACTGTAGAGACAAAAGAGACATTTCTGTGGCAGCAGACACAACAGCAGAGACAAACAGACAAAGGAAACAACAACACTGAGAGAACAGAAAAAGACAGAAAGAAACAGAAAAAAGAAAGAAAAAAAAGAGAGAGAGAATGAGGAAATGATGAAAAAGTAAGTTTTTCAGGGTGCAGAATAATCAAACAATGGGGAATTACTGGCATAACCAAGAAATAGTTTGAAAACAAAAACAAAGGAAATCTAAAGAGCAGGAGAAAAAAACTTCCTGTTTTGAGAAGGATTCAAGTTGACCTCACTTCCATGACTTCCTGTCTACTCCCATTCTGATAGACCCTCACGAGCACACTCTCTCACTCTACTGCATTCATCTATCCCTTCATTCCCTTTGACAGTGGACAAGGGTACTCTCCACCGGAAAACACAGATTATTGTTACAGCTAAGAGTGAAACCACTACTGCAGTTCACTTCTGTAGTCTCTACAGTCTTCTACAACCTGTACTGTGATTAAATGTGCATCATAGGAATTCACCTATATGGCTACTATAGAACGGACCGGTAAAGATCACATCAACCATATTTGATTCAGTCCGACTTAGTCGTGATTGTGTCAACAATGGAAAGAATCGTCTCAATCTTACAAATCACTACAAATCTGTCACCCACACACATGTACATATAACAACTGAAACTTGCAACTACTAATGATTAGGCCTGTCCATGACTGGCCCTGACATTCCATTCTATCAATCTCAGGGTTAATAATTGGTAGGTCTGTTCCCAGCTTAAGTTATAGGAATAGGCTTCACACGGCATAGGAATGCTTCGCATGGCTCATTCACAAGGAAGATCGGAGTTAGTGTTGAGACTGAGTCACTGGCAGAGAGACGAATCGTAAGGAACTAGCCGCGAGACAGGCCAAAAGAAGCACGGCCCCAGCTGTGAAATAGAGTTTGGATATAAAAATGGGATGAAGTTATCCCAGCGCTGAAATCAGTCTGGCAGCCAACTCCATCAAGAAGGCAGCCAAGGGCGTTTCGGTGGAGAGCTGAATTATTAGTCTCCCTCTGAAGATGAATTTGAACAGATGCAAAAGTTTTTTTTTTCCCCACACTCTTTTTCCAGGTCATCCTTCCATCACACCTGATCACTGTTGTCTTCAAAAGCACAACCATTTCATTGTAATAGCACTCATTCATACACATATCAACCCCGGCAACCGCTTAAGTGATATTTCAGTAGGTGTCATTTCACTAATGGCGTATTACCATGCCTAATGATAAACACTGACAGTCATTTTCAAAAGTGTGTCTCCCCTCATCAGCCGTAATACTCCCCTGACAGCCCCCCACAGCTCCTGTCAAGCGCTTCATTCCTGACTGCCTGCCTGCTGCAAATGAGAGATGGACCCTCGGTGGACCGCCAGCGAATTTAACCTCATGCTGTGGCTTCCGTTAGCATTCACCACTGGCCCTATGCCAGAATAGCTTAGACTCTCTCTCTCTTTCTCTCTCTCTCTCTCTCTCTACCCCTTATCTTGCTCTTATTCTCTATCACTCTCTCTCTCAGTCTGTGTGCCCTGGGTATGGTATCAGATAGAGATGTTCCTCACCTGCCTGCCTGCCTCACACACACGCTGCTCCAGGCACTTTCTGTCTGCCTCGCCAAACCAAGCCTGACAGATGAACACACTGACTACATCTTACTTTTGGAAGAGTGTGTTTCACAGTACAAAACGTGTTATTGTTCTGTGTGATTTTTTTTATTTTTTTTATTTGTATTGTGGTCTATTTGTAGTGTTTTTAAAAACATAAAGGTGGGGTTGGGGTGTAGGCATAGAGGCAGGATGTTACACACAAAGAGCATTACTATGACTGATTTGTTGGAAATGGCAATGAAATGGTTAGAATTGGGTTTGATTGTTTAGGGCCGATGTGATGAGGTATGTCCAAGAGTGGTGGTGATTTCATGGTAAGCTCAGATGATAATGGGGCTTTGAATTTCAATTTGAATTTCTTTTATAACCAACCTGCACGATCACAAGTGAACTAACAAGAAGTGAACTAATGTGAGATAGGTCATAAACCCTTTATATAAGCTCCTGCATCTCTATAAGCCATTTATTAAACATTTATAAACTACTCATCCAGCACTCACTCAGCAGCTGCCAGCGCAGGACCTGCAGGCTTCTCTTCATGGTATCATGTGGTCCGGCTCCTCCTCCACAGTACTCATGGTTCTCTATGGGACACAGAACAGACACAGGGCAGGCAGTCAGCAGGCAACCCAGCTCACACGTACAGCCACAGGCCAGAGACTTCACTCTCACAGGGAGTCAGGGCCAGGGCTGGAGCGAAAAGGACTATTAACCTCTTAGTGTTGACTGGGAAGAATGCAATGGAGTTTGGCTTACGATATTTCAACAACACATATTTTTTACATATTTTTTAGAATATTTTTCATATACGGTACTTTATGAGAGAATTTTTTTTAAGGGTAAAAAAGGTTTGCAAATGGAGCATTCATTTTGTTGTGAAATTGACGTTTTCACAGGCTTTATTTCTGTTATATACATGTTTGACCTGTGAATAAGTACTTTTAAGTCTAATTATAAATGCAAACACACACACATACATACAAACACTCATGCACTCACACATACTCTTTTTCACCCGATTTCTGCAGTGGCTGGACATGCAGCCTGCAAAGTGACATGGCTACTATCATTGTCCACTTCAAAAACAGCAACTTCACAGAACTGTCCTTCAAGATTACACACACACAAACACACACAAAGACACACACACACAGACACACACACACACACACACACACACACACACACACACACACACACACAGAGAGAGAGTGACGCGCACCAGCAGACATACTCAGACACACATGGGAATATTTCATATGGTTTGGTAAATTGGATTTGCGGCCCCTAGGGTACCTAGGTTTGGACAGTAGTCAACATGTATTTCTCTGAGATGATTTCAGAAAATAAGCCAGTTGGGTATTGCTGAGGAGCGAGCTGATCATATGACTAAAAGAAACAAATTGCCGCCTTTTGAGAAGAATATGAATGATACTAAAATGCAAAAAATATTCCAATGGTGTCTGGGTGTTTAAAGAAAATGAATTGCAATTCAATAGTGGCTATGGTCTTACATGGTGTTATTATCGAGTTCTAGGTCCCTTCACTAAGTGCCCCGAGTCAGTCTGATCTCAGAGCCTTAGCAAGAACATTCTGTATGTATCACCCCACGTGGCCTCGGACATGAAAAAAATGATGCTGAAAAATGATTTTCTTATGAAGGCTGTTCTAAAGTTTCTGATTTTCAGGGTTTCTCAATGACAGCTACCATACATGTTTGTACACTTGTCACTGAAGACTGAAAAAAAACCCAAATTGTGTCATAATAAAAAAATCATTTTCATTGACATAACACTGATAAATGTTTTGAATCCAGGGCTGAAAGCCAGACTGTGGACCTCTCACATGTGGCTGAGCATTTGTAGTGCTTTTAGGAAGAACATGGCACTCCTTAACCTGGTGCCAAGAGATGGATAAGTTGGCCACAACCTCAGCCATGCCCACCATCTGTCAGTGCATTCCAAAGGCCACAGGTGCCTCATTTGTCCGGAACCTTCTAGTGCTCTAATCTCTCCAACTGTTGACCACTGATAGAGAACTACAGAGCACTATTGCTTCCCCTGAGCCTCTAAAGGCAAGAGTCAGGTGGTCACTCTCAAACAGTAAGTCTACTTGACTTATTTCACCAATTAATTAGCTTTAGGTGTGAAAGCAGAGGGTCTCATAGGCTTGCCTTGTATCCTCTTGGTGTAATGTCTTTGAAACCTTTCCCACCTCATACGCTCAGAGTGACTGATCACTTAAAGACACGGGCCGCAGTCTGGACCACATAGGAGTCGTACAATCAGCTAATGTGTTTAGCAGTCAGTACCGTTACATGGCCAGGGTGTTAGGAAGTCAATAGAGCCGTGGATGTCTATTGAGGTGAGGAGGGCCGGAGAGGGGTGGGGAAGGAAGGAGAGGGAGGGAGCTGTGAGACGGGCCCTGTGACAGAGGATGGATGTGGGGAGGCAGTGACAGCATGAGCAAAATGCCCATCACACGAGACAACAAGTCATCAGTCACAGGAGGACTGTGTGCCTGTCTTTGAGTCCGGGCCAATTTCACTACTCCCTTTGCCTACTTATGCAAGATATCAGCGTGAGAGGGGGGATCGATGAACAGAGCAGAGAGAGAGAGAGAGAGAGAGAGAGAGAGAGAGAGAGAGAGAGAGAGAGAGGAAGGTTGAAGAAGAAAGGAGCAGAATAAGAACAGAGAGAGGGAGGGAAGGAAAAGGAGAGAGGTGCCAAAACACTGACAGCAGGCATTTCCAGGACAACCTTGCAATCTCTGTGTTAGCGCTAATATTGAGCATTATGCAGAGAGATTGATTCACCATAATGCCAACTTGTGTGCGTGTGTGTGTGTATGTGTGTGTGCTTCTGTGTGTGTGTGACGTTCCTCTTGCTCAGGAATAGCAAACCACTGCATGGCAACTGACACATGCTGAGACCACTGCGGTCACCGTGGCAACCCTAATAGTATATCATATTCTAACACCTAAGCGTGAACTGACTTGACTTTTCCAGATAAATAAGTTGCTTGCCTTCCTTGAAACAGGGTTTGAAAATACCTTGATGGATGAGTCTGTGGTTTGTGTGCCACAATAACTGCAAACAACCATCCTAAATAGTCTTCCAGAGGAGGACCTGTGTGTCTGTGTGTATGTGTGTGTGTGTGTGCGTGGGTGTGCGTGCGTGTGTGTGTGTGTGTGTGTGTGTGTGTGTGTGTGTGTGTGTGTGTGCGTGTGATGAAGGGGGACTGGGCAGTTGAGCTTGTTCAAGGTCAGCTGAGACGGCGTGACAATATAAAGCTGTCAATCGATCTCCCTTTGGACACAGGCCGCAAGAATAACAATGCTTTTAATTTGATACTTCCCCTCTATTTCACTGCCAGGGCTCCAGCATCAGGCTTAGTGCTGGGAGGCGTCCTGAAACCTCCCTTGATCCATTGCAAAAACAAGGGACTTAAGTCTCAAGTACCAAAGGAGCAAGGCTGCAATCAGCACTCCCCCAGAACACACACACCCACAGGAAGAGAGAGAGAAAGAGAGAGAGAGAGAGAGATTGATTTGTGACAACAGCCTTATGTGAAGCCCATATACAGTACACACACAATGTTATATATCTCCCTGTTCTAATCTGCATTACTGATGCAAGAAGCAAGATGGAGAAACTACAGGAGCAGAGCAACATCCTTTTCTCCCCGCTTGGTTCAAACCAATTCTGGGGGTGAGGGCACAGACTGCGCCACAAATCTACTCAGCAAGGAGAGGGCAGTGTGGAGGCAAACAACCACTTTTAAACCGCATGGTGCCTTGGCTGGAGAGAGCCTTGTTGTTGTCGGCAGCACAGTGTAATGATGGAGTGGTTGACCTTAGCATGGTCATTTCAAACACTGGGCACTGGAAGGCTTCATTATGTCTTGTTGACAAGAAGGGGCATTATGATTAATTGTTAACAAGAAATGGATTAAGATTACTTAAGAACTAGCCTGGCTATTGTCTTCCTCCATAATTCTGCTCGATTTTCATCTCTTTCCAGTACTCCGTCTGGCATTCCGGCCTTTGGTCTCGTTTGCATCGCATGCATCATGTCTGATCGGATCAGCGATGACAATACAATATGATGAGAATACAATACGATTGGCTATCAGTCAAGGGCTGATCCAATCTTTTGGAATTTAAATATCACCAGCAAGCAATCGTTTCTCAATAGCATAGTTATGCCCAGGCTACTTAAGAACAGAAGAAAATGCAAATTATAACATTATAAAATGTACTAAAATAAGGAATTTATGTACTATTCTATCATGGGGAGATTTACTTGAGAAATACTACCCCATGTATGTGAAGGCTACGGAAGAGCAAGTATTAATCCACTACTTAATGTAGCATGTCGAAAAGGACCAGGTGGGAAGGCACAGCCTTTGTCTCTACATAAATCACTCCTTTATAATGATACTGCACAGAATTACAGCTCTGGATCTACCACTGTCTTCTCCCTCTTCTCTCTTTCTCTCTCACGCGCTCATGTTGTCTGACATTGTTTGAAGTGACTGACTGATTGATTTAATTTACCCACAAACTCATTTATGAGCTTGATTAATCCGATAGAGCACAACCACAGTCACGGCTTAATCTTGACTTCTCCAATATGGAAGCTACAGACTGAAACCACATATCAGTCACTGGCAAAGCCAATGCTGATAACAGCACAACTCAGATCACTGCTCTCTTCAGCTGTGAAATAAAAAGAAGATGTTTATTTTTGTGGTTTCTACTCCACTCGGATTCAGGCTTGTTTTTAGGATAATGCAAATGCACTTCAGCTGAGACTTGACAGAGAATAATGTCTTTTCTAGAATCGGAGTATCAAAAATTTGTTCCTAAAAATCCTAGGGCATATGACAGCTCAAACAAAATCCAAACAGCAGCTGCTAAAAAGCACTTTCCTGGAGTGCCCTAAGCTCCTAACAGTTATCGGCAAAACACTATTGCAAAACAGGAGGCAAGAACAAAATAAAAAGATAAAGACCTCCAAATATGGTTGCCATGGCATCCTTCGATTGCATCAGAGGATGAGGCGAGACTTTGAAGGGGGGGCTTTAATTGCGTCCATCCCACGGGAGCCTCATGTCTAACGGGCTTAAAGATGCCGATCTGCTCTGCTCCTCTCTCTCTCTCTTTCTCTCTCTCCCTCTTTCTCTCACCAGCCGGAGGGGTTTAAGTAGCCTGTGAGTCAATCACGGAGCGCTGCGCCACCCGAGGTTCATGTTTTCCCAGCGATTCGCCCTCTCTGATGGGTATCTGCATGCCGGCACTGATAACAGTCGTCAGAGGTCATGACCCTGCACATGTGTTTCCTGTACTCTCGACATGGGGAGCATCAGGGTGGGGGAGGCGGCAGGCAGGACCTGGCTTTGATCCAGACCAGAGAGATGTTCCAAAAGCCTCTTCCTCCCCGATAACCACCTCCTAACCTCCCGGACAGATCCCTAAAGCAGTGGACTGGAGAGGAACTGCCAGCTCAAGCAAAGGTTTTGTTGTACTCTATTTTATGACTGAAGAGGAATCGTAAACATATGACTGGCTACTGTACAGAATGCTAAGTTGGACATTACTAAGCCTTGTTATGAATTACTGTAAGGAGACAAAAAGCAAGAGTTATGTAATCAGCACATTGAGAAGTTTGAGTTTAGGATTTTGAGTGTGTTAATAGCCTTACATAAGACCTAATTATACGCCTGATTCATACACTCCTCATTAGCCCTTTGAGAAAACAGTTTAAAGGTGTTAGTCTTTTAGATAGAGTTGTTTTCAGTGATACGTACAGTCAAGAGAATGTGAACAGAAAAATTGCTCAGCCAAGCCATATGAAAATGTCTCATCTGCCATTCATTCAGAATCGGAAGTTATTAACCCTTTATTAAGCCTTAATAACACATACTTCAGAACTCATAAGCAGTCAGCTAGTTTTCCGGTGTGTTGATAGTAGATGTGCTGCACTAATGCTGAGTCACAAGGATGTCTGCAGGGCCAGTAGAGCGAATTTCTGCTACTGCTACTGCTGCTGCTGTGTCACTCACTAAGTCGCACACTGCCAGGTCATCAATCAGCGCCATAGCCTCATGGCCCTCACAGCGGCACACTGACACACGGGCCATTAAAAATACATTAGGCTTCCCAGCATGCCTCTCACCCCACCACCCCCCCGCCAGCGGTTGAATTTAGGAGAGTGGAAATAGGGAAGGGTAGTGATGGAGGGGAGGGTACAGCGATGGCGCATCATCATTCCTCCTTTCCCCCCTACCCCCGTCCTCATGTGGCACCAGGGGACTGTGATATTAGCCAGGGGCGTATTTTTAAACACTGTTGCCCCCGACGTCACCATGGCGCACCAACTTTAGCTCAATGTGTCAGCACGAGCGCACACAGCTCGGGGATAAATCACACGAGGCGCTAAATCCCAATTAGTGCAGAAACACAGTGATGTGTCAAGTCTTGTGGCAGTGGCTCCTCCAAAAAGTGGAAGAGTAGGCTGATGATGACACACAGAAACACAGTGGGGGAGGGAGGGTGGAGTGGGTGCAAGGCTATGTATGTCTGTGTGGGTGGAGATGCTGATGGGGTCCATGGAAACATCAATGAGCAAGTGATGGGAGTCTGAGGGCCACCTCTGACCTCGGCAGTGATTGTGTGGGTGGGCCACAGGGACAGCTCAGGCCAGCTTACTCATTCCAAACAAAAGAAAGCGAGGGAGAGAGAAAAACAGCATGCCGCAGCTTCTGAATGGTCCTCTTACTCACCTCACCACAACGAGCCCACCACACACTCTAGCGCAAGAGCAGCCCACCTGCACTGAATGAGGCCCGGGGGGAAGGGAAGGCGGGGGTAGTCAGGGGGACCCATAATAGACACCCACACACACAATCCACACAGAACCTCACACAGTCTCACAGAGCCATGTTCTTCTCTTTGTTTACTTACTGTTATCAGTTTATCCACTGTGGGATTGACCGGGCTTCTTAGCATGTCGTGAGGATAATCTCCCATGAGCACTGAGCAAAACAGTTCATGTACACTACCACATGGCTGTGTGAACAACATATGTGATTTGCTCACGGCAGATTATGTTTGGATTTAACTGCACTGGAGGTATGCTCTGTTAAATCCAGGGAAAAAGCTACCTGATGATCCGGGCCCAGCCCTGGTGAATTCAATTTCGTGAGTTTAGACTTGAGTCACTTCAGTGGGATCTGATAATAACAAAGCCTGGCACAGCCTGTTAGAGGCAGGCGCTGGGTTTAATGCAGGCGGGATGTAGGGCATCATGGGGCTGGATCGAGTACACACGTCGAGCTTTGGGAGTGTTGACTGGGCACAAGTGGAGGTGACACGCTGATACGAGCCAGCAAACAAACTGACAAACTGTCAGACACACTGCTGCTCTACTGACAGCAGGAGTGGGCGACTAGGCTGAGGACACTACGCTATCTGACAGGGAAAGAGAGACAGAGAGAGAGAGGAAGAGGGATAGAGAGAGAGGGACAAAGAGGAGAACGGAGCGAGAGAGAGAGAGACGCTTGAAAGCTGATGTAAACTTATGAGGTACAAATTGAAAAAATAAATAAATAAAAAAACAGGGACACAAATACCCACACACATCCACCCACCCACAAACTATTAGCGCTATTCACAGCACAAAACTCCTACGCTAACGCCAGTTCTCAAGGCTGAAGGAGCCTTTGGAGTTAGTGAGAAACAGAGAGGAAAAGCAACGCAAGCCACAATGTCTATGGTTATTAACATCATTGACTTTTTCATTCTCTCTTTGTGATTCAGACAAACAGTCCATTCTCAAGTCTCTCTGTCATAGCAACACAAGTAGCCTACATTTTCTTTATTGACTTTGTATTAATTCTCATTATTGGAGCTAATTCGTTAATTCAAAGAGGTAAAACCTCTTCCAGATCTCAATATGAACCCTACCGAGCTAAGCTTCTCAGCTCTACAATCCTCTACAGCATTCAAGAGTTTTCATTGAAGAAGCACAACTGTGCATTTCACAATAAAATAAATTCATTGAAAATATCAAGATGGTTTTCGAAAGCTAGAAATGTTTTTCTGCTACGTGCCAGCATTCCAAAGAAAAAAAAAAACCTTGGCATCTCAGACAGATTTACAACCTTGGCGTAGCCCAGGGGAGCCCCGCGGTGGGAGCATTGCCCCTTGAGGGACGCCCAGCTATGCTGGAAAAGGTCACGGTTACCGCATCAAAGGCCGTCACTCCAGGGAGGCAGTGGCTCGCCCCCGAGCCTGAACATATACAGCTCGGGCACCAGCGCCGCGGTAGCTAGCTACCCCCTTGACGACAGCACTCATCCGCCAGTAAATCTCTTCATCCTACTGGCATCATTATCACAGGCCTGATGTTTCCAGCCCCCGTCCCTGGGCTCACAGAGAGGAGGTTACGCTGTCGCTCTCACAGTGTCGTGTACATACACGACAGAGGCTCCTAGTCATGGTGCAAAATCAAAGATGTCAATGAAAAGCAAGAGAAAAAAAAAGACAGCTTGGATACGGGAGAATGAGAAAAGAGAGACTTGACACACTCCCCTGTGTGCACGGTGAGTGTGCTCAACAAAATGAGTTACGTTGAGAGAGACGCAGTGGCGGCGGTGGGGGAGCTGGTGCTACAAGTGTCAGTGCAGCGGGGTAGTGTGTATTAATCACGTCGGAATCCGAGGTGAGCGCTTCACCTGACAGCTGCTGGAGCAGACAGAGACAGAAGGATGATGAAATTGGTGGATAAAGCGTAAGATGAAAGAGGACAGCCCCCCCCCTCTCTCACCCCCCTTCAAAATATACCACCTGTTTCTGGCACATTGAGTATTACTGCCATTTGTATTGGTGCTGCTAGTTACCATTTATGGTTCAATAAATCAATGGTTGTTTGTGCAACACCCAATAGGCCTCGACAAAAAAAGTTTGTGATGTTTCAACACTGTAATCATAGAGCCATTGCTCTCATTGCTGGCTCTTAATGCACTGCTATTTTAAGTAACCTAATGTCTCCTAGGACTGCCATATTGATGGAGAGCTGTTCTGTGTGTGGACTACAACTATTGATTGAACACTCTCTATGGTGTAGTCTGTGTTCACCTCCACACAGATACCATCTCAGTCCTGTACATCTCGGAGATCACCCTTTACCATGGGTGACAGGGCTGGATACCCTTGTAGTGACATATTGATTATTGAACATGATGTTGGAGAGAGATCCTGACGCTGGTGATGAGATTGGTTTAGCCACTTAGCCTTTAACCTGATAAAGGTTCAATGGCATTCACGTTAAAGGCCTCAATACTCTGCTCAATGAGGTGCTTGATAAGACGCTTATAGATATGGATACTCAGCAATATCGGCTTCCACAGAGAGGCTGAACGTGTTGGATGTGCCCAGAGGGACTGGCATGAAATCCACTGTGGGTGGACAATGGACAGCAAGCTCTAGTCAAGATCTCCCCCCTGCCCAAGAGAGCTACTACACAGACATGCTCAATGTTCACATTAACTCAGAAGACGGAGTATTATGGTTTCCCTTTGATGTCATGTTATAGCAGTATGTTCAGAGGATGTGCTACAGCTACAGGGCTAAGTGTTTAACAGCAGAGAGCATCTCTTGCGATGGGGTGACTTCAGGTTGCAGTTTTAAGTCTTGTGGGGTGGAGGAGAGCCTGCCTCCAGTGCAGCTGTCTTGGCAATGTTGTTTATCAGTTATTTTTCAAAGCTCTAAAGAGGCCTCCAGTGTTTGAGAGTGTTGAGGGTGGAGAGGGTGGGGCCCTCGGTGCTGGCAGAGGATCTAAGGAGCTGCTAAAACGCTGTTTTGAGTCGGAAAAGCCGAGATTCTCACCATCATACAAGCAAGGCACCGACTTGTCTCTCTCCTTCTAGCAATCCATCGCTCATCAGACTCATCTAATGATACCAGAAGCAGCTCTTCACATCCACTTTCATCCAAGCCATAACATGGAGATTGCTCTCTCTCATCTGAAATATCTGCCTCTTTAGCGAAGGGTGTCTTCACTTTACCGCCATCGTGACTATTTAATATTCACAAGTTAACAGAGCATCTTCTAACTTACTGCTCTAAGAGGATGAGTTTCATAGAAAGCCCTGGAATTACGTATGAAATTATGCTAATACAACCCCATCCCCACATTTGGTCGAGTGAAGTGCCTTCCTGAATGTCATGATGGAATTCCCACATGAAAAATAGGGTGAAAGAGTGTGGGATAAGGGCTTTCATCATTACCAAACATATCAGATCAGTAGCTCAGATACACTTAATCAAAGAGGCGTTCACTGCACTGATCATTTAGATGAAAGATTAGAAAGTCATTTTAGTTCTTGTGTCCCACAAAGTATTGAATAACAAGCAAGATAAACACAAGCTCCATTTCAGAAGTATTCTCAAATGTTCCTTGAGATGGGACAAGATGTAAGGCTGCAATTAGTGTGTCTTCACTTTTTGAAGAGTTAAAATCATTTCAAATTTGAAGGATTACCTTATGCAAGGTGCAAGTAGGACCCAAGTGATTTGGGCAAGACCTAGTAATTGACTTCATCATAACAAAAGGCTGTAATTAGCAACTTGTACTAATGTAAACCAAACTTAAGGCCTTTTTCTGGTGGCATTTCGCATGCTGCACTAATATGGAATCATTTCTTTCCTTTCTAATCGGATTTGTCCAGTCGGTTTTTTTCCCCAGTCAATTTTTCAGTCTATAAACAAGAGCCTTAAAGGAAAAATCTGGAGTCACTCAATCCATATCTCAATTCTTTGAGGCTACTGAGTGCTATCTGTAGGTCTCAAAACAGTAGCATTTGGTACAGCATAGACTGAATGCGAACTTGCAGCTAACGCTAACAGATGCGGACATATGAAAACAAAACTTTCATGCCCTCATCAGTTAGCATTGGCTGCTGTTTCCCTATTTGGTCTGCAAGCTACACCTGAGCATAGTCAAAACTCTGTGTGGCCCAGTTTCCCATCTTCCCTTGGAGTTTGCCCTACACAGGGTCAGGTAAACAGAACTGTCCCTTCCGATGACACCTCTGCATTGTGACTAACCTCTCTGCTGGCTAGTGAGCTGAGCAACACCAGGAAGTATTTTTAGTGCCTGATGTAGCATGGAGATAGATGGGCCCAGAGAATGCTGGGTAAATGGAGACAAACAACAGGGCAGGCCATAGCGGAGCATGACACAGCAGTGGAGCTCGACCGGTGTGGGAGCTGTCAGTGGTCATCCATCCTGACTTTTCCCAGCAGGCATCAAACACACACACACACACACACACACAAACAAGCAAACACAAACACACACACACACACACAGAAAACACAATCACTTCTCTCCAGACACAGTCACACGGCTGCTCAGGACCTTAATAAGGTTGTAAATACTAAAGACTCCATTATACATATCCGTATTCGGCTGTAAAACATAATGGTTTATAATTCCTGCCTTGGTATCTCCTAAACATGAAGTTTAATTACCAGAAAATACATGCTCTCTAGAATTCTTCAGTGCTTTAAAATCCCTTGTTCTGACCTAATATGCTTTAGACATCCATTTGGAAACACTGTAATAACAATGCACTCCCAACTGCTAGCCCACATACTGTAACTAAACACAATCTAATATCAAGGATATTGGTTAAAAATATATAAAATAAAATAAAAAACACAAACATCTTCATTAGAGTCATTGAGGTGTCCAGTTAGGCCTCCCTGATTTAGTAACCCAGCTCAGAGGAGTAATGACCCTTATAGGGTTGGAGATCCAGAAGCAAGTAAAAGCTTGTGAGAAGTCATTGTGAGGGGGTATTGTTGTGAGATTGTAAACCCACAGGGAAGTTTTGCACAGATTCACTAGCTTTTATGAATGATTAATATCACATGTTTATGGATCACATGTGATGAAAAAAAGAGAGCAAGGAGGAGTGCCGTTTTCAAACAGCCCGCAGGCCTTTGTCAGCGGTGTTAATAAATGTAGCAAATCATCTTTGGTCCCTGGTCTGCTTCTGGCTTGGAAGATATTACAAACTGAAACTTATGTGTGGTTTATAGTCTCTTAGACAACAGTGTCTGTTCTTGGGTGAAATTTTAATAGCAGTCCCATCCCCTAACGAGATGAATTTGTTTACAACACTGTATAGAGAAAAAGAGCCGCTGAAGCATACAAGAGTCTCATGATTAAATAATCTGAAGTCATTTTGAGATGTTATGAAATTCTGTTTGTCTGTTGCGTCCCCAATCACTTTGAGAAAGAGAGAGAGAGAAAAAAAATACTGCTCCAAGAAAATAAGCTATCCTGTGAGCAACAGTGCATAGCTGTGGCTGAGTGGCTCTTAGGGGTGTGTCCTGAATACACCCCCCTGGGCAGTGTTGAGTTCCTGCTACCCATTGCTGCTCTGTCTCTGTCATAAACAGGAATCAACAATTCACTGGAGATGTCTCATTCTCTCATTAGGTAACCACCGCCTCCTCTCCAACCACAGGACTCAACCAAATTGTCAGCCTTTGGACTGTGTGGGATGCACTAAAACCACAAGGATGCAAAATAAATAAATAAATAAATAAATAGATTAAGGGGCTGGTTCATGTCCTCTGCTGAATTAGTGATTTTTTTCATTTGCATGTCTTGGTATGACATTTCTTTGCAGCTTTACTTTTATGGAAATAATTTGACAAACAAATCCTTGGTGAGAGCTCCTTGAAAATAATAGACCACCAAAGCTTCAACATTTCCCATTTCTTCAATGATAGAAAGAAATACTGTGGATTTGTCAAGGTCTAGCGCAAGGTTTTCATCAAATGTTCAAATACCCTTTTTACCTTCTTTTATTTTTTATATATTTCTTAGATATTTAAGAAATGACATTGTTATGATGACAGTGCAGAATTCAGATTTTTATAAAATTTCCATCCCATCCCACTAGAAGGCACAAATGTTGGTCTCCAGGGTGATGTGCCTATGCTTTGTTCTCTGTTTATGACCACGTTGTACACTATGTCCTAGACAGGAACAAGCCTCTCTTGAAAGCTCAGGAATTCCGCATTCTGATATAGCCATGTGCTGATGTCAAGCAGTCCAGTGACTGTAGAAAACAACACAGGCCTACAGTATGTACACTATGTGTACAAGCGTACACGTTCACACAAACACTGTCAGATGGACAAAAGACTATAAGAGCCAGTGTTGATCTGTGTGTAGCTGATTTATCATACCGTACCAGCGCACAGCCACTAACAATTATCCACCAGTGGGATAAGTGCAGGAAAGTACGTAATTCACACACACACACTCGTGGCTAATTTTACTCCCTGACGTGAACCTCTGTCACATGGACAATGGCAGGAACGGTAGCGTATAAGGAAGGATGTGTGGAAGGGTACGTGTGCATTGTGCGGGGCTTCCTTTAGCACGAGAATGCAAAAACAGAGGAATACAGATGGTATGAGGGAGAGGGAGTCAGGGAGAGAGAGAGAGAGAGAGAGCTTAAAATGTGTAGCCTCTGACTTAGATCCAGTTAAGTATGTGAAAGGGGCCTAGAACTTGAGCTTCATTGAAGTGTGACATTGAACCTACAAGTCAATGGTAGCTTCTATTTCAAGCAGCCAAGATCATTGACATTGAGCACCCTCAGTTAGAACCACTTGCAAAATCGCCCAGCAGTATTTGTCATTCATGTCCTGGCCACTAGTGCGATGCTTTGAAGCATCACCACACATAGCCTACCTGACTAGCCATGTTTGTAGATGGAGTGACTCATCATAAACAGACTCATTCAGCATAGACAGCAGTGTAGACCTGGGACATCATCTGCAAGACATTCAGTTGTTTGTCCCTAAGGGCAGTTGCTTTTGAACATGGCTTGCCATGCGCCCGAGACTTCTGTCTTCAACTCAAAAATAGAAGCGGGACGACACGTCTAGACAGTGTGTGCCTTTTTTTGTTAAAACAAAGGCGTACCACATGTGTATATTTATGACAGACACAAAAACATCCTACAGCAACAGCAGCATCAATCTGTCCCATTCTTTTTCCGAGGTTTATTTCCTAATTTGAATATGAGGTATGTTGACTGTTAGCCTTTGGCTAGGCAGAAAGTTTGAAGTGGCTACATTTTGCCATTACGAAGCAAAGCAATGAAAAGAACACGAGAGAAGAGCGAGGGGAGCGAGACGTCTAGAGAACACTATCCTTGTTTAAACTATAGCCTCAAAAATAATCCAGACTTGTTTCACACTGCTGAAAGCTGCAGACATTTTGGTCTTTTTTCCCTCTATTTTGTGACGAAGAAGTAGTGCCTCAGAGCTGTTTGGTCCTCATTAGTTCCATCATGGCTGGATCTGATGAGGATTTAGTCAGCAGCTATTTGTCAGCAGAGTGCCTAAAATACTTTGGGGATTCTGAGGAGCATCATCGCAGAAGACTGAACACATGGCGCAGAAGTTTGCCGTCCCATCATGTTAACACAGACTGTCCTTAGAATTATGGCAGCAGATATAGCAGTAGCAGAAACAGTAGCACAACAGGAACCTAGAAACATCATTGAAATGATTCCTAATCAAAGGTTTAGGTTAGGATTATTAACCATTTTTGTTGTTGTTGTTGTTTTTTTTAAACAAGTCACGGTGATGATTCATGCTAACGATGTACTGTAGTTCAGTTTAAAACTGATGTTCACTGCTCATGATTTCTAGACAAGAAATCTTCATGCTGTTGTAACGGTACTGTGAATGCTAACACATGTTGTAGCTCAAGGAAAAAAGGAGCAGGTGGCAGACTGAGCCAAGAGACAAGTGCAGCAGATTTAGACAGGTGATGCTGGGGAGTTGATGACTGAAAGTGAGAATATTCGCAAGGCTGGCTGCTACTGTTAATGAACACATATGTTGTGCATTGTTAGATTACTGAACTTTGACTAGAGATGTCTGTAGTAGGCCTACATTGTGTTGGAAATTAGAAATAAAACAAAAAAGAACGTTGCTGTAGTGTTTATTGCCGGGGTTTTCAACTGCTTCAGTCTTTTCTGAAGCATAAGATACTTACAATGTGATTTCTTCCTGCACTTACTTTGAGAGTTCTTTTTAAGCTGTTTTTATAACACTTACAAGGTTTTAATGTACAACAGAAAAATCATTGTGAAAACTAGTCAGTTAATAGCTGTAAAAAACCAACATTTTATCTAAGCAACCTCTACAACATCTTTAAAGAGAAAAAGACTGGAAACTTCTGCTCTTATCAGTGTGTGTGGACAGCCAAGATTACATAACTCATAACGCAGGATATCATCAGCCTCTCTGAGGCAGACCTCCGCTATCTTCACTTCACTGGGCACCTCTCCCTTGAGACGGCATTCCTCCATAATAGGATTTATACTTTTATGTTTTTTAAGCATTTAACCCTGAGCTGGCAGAGCACACAAATTGCATTGATCAGGAGAATAGGGCCTATAGCTGGTAGTGGCGGTCTATTTATAGGTCCCAGCCTACATGTTTTACACACCACTTTAGTTGTCTTTAATCTCGCTAGGGAACAATGGACTTCTTGACAGAGAGTTAGCTGAGTGGTCAACATCTTACCTGCCCTTCAGCTGTAGAACGAGCAAGAGGTAAATGGCGGTATAGACCCTCCAAGAACATCAAAAGAGGTCTGTTATGTGCACAACAAAGCCAGGCTGGTTCAGACGCATGAAGTGGTTCCTGTCTTCACATGGGCCCTGTGTTCTTAAGGGGCTTTGCCAAGGATTAGAGTCAAATCCATCCATGGCATCCATCAAACGCCCCCAACAGATGCTTATCGGTGAAATAATGAAGCAATCAACGCTAGCGCTCTGTGCGCTAATTACCACACAAGCTAGCCCAGGTCGCTTGGGACGCCGAGTGTTGCAATGTGGGCATGTCCGTGACGCGGGGCGGAGTACACTTGGAGGTGGGGGGCGGGGGATGTTTAACAGGCTACCGCCAACAGATGTTTAATTTTCGCGAAGACGGAGTAGTGCCGGCTGGGTCGCCCCATCAGTCACTGGTGAATAAATGAATGAGTAAACAGCGCAGGCCAGAGGGAGAGAGGAGAGAGAGAGGAGACTGCATCGCTAGCCACAGTGACACGCGAGCCTCGGCTCCTCCAGGATCATGAGTAATCACGCTGCCACTCAGGGCGCTTTATGAATATGGATGACCGCCGAGGACACACTCTGACAGCCACACAGCACGCGTGGAGTCATGACAGTGAGGGGCTATTGGATTGTGTGTCCAAATAGTACAAGAGGTATTAAGCTCTCCGACAAGCTTTAAAGCTAACAAGACAGAGCAGCACTTAAGTTAGCATGGCACAACACAAAAATGGTTTACCCCATTACAGATAGCGATTTAACATAACCTCAATACTTTTTAATACCCACAAGCTAGTGTAATTCTCAGTGGTCAGTGGGCTATCAGAATGAGGTAAGGTAAGGTTGGCATTTCACATTAAGGGGCTGTCAAGTAGACGAGAAAGCTTATGTGTGAGAATTTGTCCACAAATGACACCTGTGATTTGACTCCCTTTGAAAAGCTCTGAAAGTGTACAATGGCATAGATATTTATTGATTGTCTAGAGGCGTGGATTACAGGGACGAGATGCAAGCCGAGAGGAAGTGAAAAACATCCAGTGAAAAAGTCTGCCAGACAGAATGAATATCAATGGCATTTCCCTCTGTTTATGACTGGGGCAGTTAAATGCCAAACACCTCACCCTGGGGAAAGTCAAGAATGGGAGGGTGACAGCAACAGAATAAGCAAGTTCTTTCTCTCCCTCCCTCTCTCTCTCTTTCTCTCTCTCCTCCACTGTCTTTCTTGATTTCAGCCTTTACAACGCCACAATGAGGCGGTGGACTGATCAGCGGAGGCTATTATTAGCGGAGGAGTTGAAAGATGGGCAGAACCCAAGGGAAGAGGGGAGATGAGGAGAGCGAAAGAGCATGGAGCCGAGTCCAACAGCTAACACTGTTTCAAGGGGTTGCTGTGGTGACAGCTTCCTGAGGAGATGACCACAGCCGTGTAAAGCACAGCTATGAGAGAGACGGCAGGTACACAATAAGTGACTACAAAAACACACACACTGACAGGCAAACATAAATACACACTCAGAGAATTTCTTATCTTGTTGACAAATCTCTGATTTGTGTATATTTACAAGCGTCAATCAACATTGTTTACTGTCATTCAGTATAGAAGTATAAATTAAAACAAACATTTTTTTTTTTTTTTGCTGCCCATCCCTGAAAGAGATGACACGTAAATCAAGGACATCTGTGCTGATTTTACTGCATTGAAAAGAGCCTGTCCTGTCCTGCAACCACTTTTGCCCAATTTGCATGCCTCTTTGTGAATAAGCCCCAAAAATGCCAAGTCATCTCTTTCCAGTTTGGCTTGTGCAGAGAGAGGAGCTTAGCTGAGTGAATGGGGTGATTTTCATTTACCTCAGGCTGTTGTCCAAAACGCCATATATCATGTAGCTCGGACACCTTGGCAGTTCTGGCCAGGAACTACGCCAACGGTAGTGAGGGAACCAAAGCTCTCAAATCCCCTAGTTCATTACTCAACCTACACCAGGTGACAGAGGATGAGGATGAATCCCAATGCCCTGCTTGCCCTAAGCACTAAAGTCTATAAAAGACTTAAAGTGATCGTTCGCCATCATTCAAGCATTACCTGTTGCATTAGCCTGCCGACTGCAATGGAACTAAAATCAATCGAGATCGAAAGCAAGATTAGTGGTGCCGTTGACACGATGTAAACTGCTAGTTGGTATTTGTGTTCATGTTCAGTCTATATTGTTCCAAATTCTTTCGTTCCACTCGCTAACTATTGCAGTTGGCAGGCTTGTGTAACCGCGTTATGCTTGAATGACGCCAAACGATCGATTTAATGTCATGAATGTGAAATTAGGACTTAGGAGGGACACTGGGACGCAGGCATTGAAGAAGGTGCTGATGACGAGGATGAGGATGCTGTGTATTGATTGGCCTGTTGTGCTCAAACGCACCTGTGTCTGCCTTCATCTGAACAGCACAGTGTGAATCTACCTCAAGGATGTACGTTGAAAGGATGTACGCAGTGAAACGGCTTGATCATCACCTTTCTCTGAGAGGCTGGGTCAAACCAACTGGGTCAAATCCATTTGTCAAGCACCCTTCTTTCATCTCATCATCATGTGAAATGAGAAGCAGCCACATAGCCATATCAGCTGGAGTCGATATTATACATGCAGAGAGTCTCAGCTGTCTTTATTCAAGCGTGTGGCCTGACAGCCCTCTTGTATGAGAGATGGCATGGCAGCAGGGATCACCCTGTGCGTTGAGCTCTGCGTTCCAGCAGGCTGTGCTCTGAATGAGGTGTCTGGCTGTGATAAAAGACATTATAGAAATTCAAGAGGCGTGATACAATATCTATATTACCAGTGACTTCAGAGACGTCCTAAAAGGCTGAAGCATACTCCAATTACTGATTTGGTACGGAAGCTTTTGTTGGGGCATCATAACATGAAATGATGTGAAATTAATATAAAGTAAAGCAACGTTGACTGTACCAACTGAACTGCTACATTTTTAAAAAACCTGTCACTAGCTGTGTTGTGATTTTGTTCATTCCTCGTTTTGCCAAAACCTCCAAAAGCAATCTGTCACTGTCTCCATGGTGATGTGGCCGGTGGAAACACACCCAACACTCAAACAAGCAAACAAACACACACACGTGCGTGCAGACACGCACACACACACACAAAAACATAAGTACAAACAAGAGTTACAGCACTGCCCCAAAGTGTATTCTCTTTCCTACACTTCTTTGTTTCCGTGTGGGAGCTTTATTCATTACTGTCAGCAGCTCTGTGTATGGAAATTAATTTGCCAGCCCGACGCTTCCCTCCATCTTATTCAAAATTAATGTCGTCTCAGATTACCAGACAGCCCTGCTCTCTCTCCCCGGGGGAGCTGGGATGTGGGATCTCTCCAGGCAAGTGGAATGAAGTCAGCAAAGAGATAGGCTACACAAAGACAATGAACAGGGGAGTAAAGTAGAGCAAGTGAAAGAAAATCACACAAGACCCTCCCTAATTGGCATATATGCCTGACAAAACTGCAACACTTAACACCTCTGATATTAACATGCAGAGGTTGAGCGAGCGCGCACAACCCGGGAGACGAGACAGACAGCAGCGTGATAAAGGCAGCTAATTCTGTTATTAAGGTGCAAGCTGTCCCGCCAGCCCTCTCTACACACTTGACGCCTATTTTAAAAAGCACACAAACCGACAGACGTGCACGACTCGAGCTGAGGCAACGGATGCTTGACACTTTTTTAAAAAATATATAAATTCGGAGAGCTTTCATCTTTCAGTGGGGCTTCCTCATCTCACCTGAAGTCAACCCTGTGGTGACAGTCAGACTGACTGGTCGGCCAGGGCCTCTAGGGGGGAACGGGAGCTATAGTTGCAGGCAGGCAAATCAATCAGATAATCACACAGCCATGAAATGAGTCAAGAAGTAGCACAGAGAAAGAAAAGTAAAAGAAAGAAAAGTGAGAGATGGAGGTGGGGGAGAAGACGAGGGAGGGGAAAAAAGAGAGAGAGAGAGAGAGAGAGAGAGAGAGAGAGAGAGAGAGAGAGAGAGAAGGACAGAGAGAGAGAGAGAGAGAGAAGGGGAACTGCAACCCTTAAGAAGAGAGCAAGCATGCCCTAAGGGAAAGCAGCCAGTTTGGTGGCCTAAAGGGAAGTACAAGACAGCGGGACAGATACATGACCACTGGAACTGTTGTGTTAGAAACTATCAGCTCTCATTATCCAGGACAGTGAAATACCTAATAATAGGCTTGGACAACAGGGACCTTAAATGGAAAGGACAGTTTGAACGAAGCATAATACAGTTTGTGTATTGAGAGAAAGACCTTAGTATGCCATTAGGAAATGACCCACATATGGTAGAAGTCTTACGAATCATTACTAAAAGGATACTAAGAACTCATCATCTATCATTGCATGAAAGGAGAAAGGACTGATACTTCAGTTCTAATCATAGATGTTTGCATTTTCTCATGTTCATGAAGATGAGCCAAACATGTTTCCAGTGTGCAATAAATCACAGTCATCATCACTATACCAGGGTCATAGCTGTGGCACATCACTAGTAGAAGCCACCGGCCATCATAGCCTCCATAAAAAAAACTGAAAATAAACATTTTAACTGGTCTTCAGTGTTTGTCTACACTCCTTTTCTCATAGTCTCACTTTTGGGGATTTTTTCACTGAACTTTTTCGATCTTATTCCTTGCTTAGCCCTAGCTAGGTCCAGCCAGTGTAGACCAGTGTTTCCATACTGATTTAAAACTGTGTGGAATGGTTGTCAAGCAGATAAAAAAAATGTATGACAGCTTTTGTTGGACTTTTTGTTGGACATTGCTGTCTTTCTTTGTGTTGAGTATTTTCTAGTGGTTGATATCTGCCTTTGAATCTTGTTGATAACATAGAGTCTGCCCTAACGATTACAAACAGTTTTTGTAAAGGGAGAAAATGTCAAGACACTGCAAACCTAACACATTGCCTACAGTATATTTTGGTAAAGACCATTGCAAAACACAGACCAGTCCACCAAATAACACCAACAGTGTCTGAATAGTTTCTTCTGTTCAGGCCACTGCAGCTCAAAGAAACTTGCAGATAAGCCTGAAGGGATCAAACGTTGCTTTCATAATCCAGACAGCTAAAGCTGGACTTAAAGTCAAGCACAAGTGTCGCAAGATGTCAATAATAACCTTGTCTTCCCATTCAAAGTGCACCTCTCTCATCTCTTCTCCCTCAACAGAACCTGCCGCTTTTTGCAACCGCCCTCCAGCCGTGTGACGTTCGTCCTCCCTCTGCGGGAACGTAATTAAGTTTGAGCCGTAAATCACTCGCCATATCACCTGAATGGAAGATGTGGTTATGTAATGACATTATTGTATCAGGGGTTAGGCAACCATTAATGGCGTCAAATCCAAAACATGAGGTTCTGTTCTCCACGGCCATGGCTTCTTGGACTGATTCCATTTATACACTGAAATGGCAGGGTTGTGTACTGATTAATTTCTTTTGTTCTTAAAGAAATGTGGTGGGGTTTGAAGGTGTGAAACAAAGGCGCTGTGCACACAGCAAGGCCTTGAGACAAACCTTGGTTATACAAGGCAGACACAAGCTAAGAAGTAGCAAGCAGCTTGCCAAGAAGAAGGTAACAATACCCATGGGCCCTCATACCCCCAGCACAGAGACTAGCCGCCTCTCACCTATTCAAAAGGGCTAACGTGATGAAAATGGCAAGCTGAGGTCACACTACTGTCATGTCTGTGTTGGTCAGTTGCTATGGAAACTATGACTAGATGTTCGTCAATGTTCTGATTAATCTGGTTATTCAAATCTTTTGTTGATAATAAAGCCAAAGCATCATTGGCTATCCATATTAAATTAAGTCTAGAGAATTACATCTTTGCATTTCTTACATCCACGTAGTGCAGTGACATGCAGAGCCTTTTGGATAGCCAAGAGTCCTGCCTGGCATGCATGTTGGGTCATTACTGATCATCTTATGGGCCAAGCTCTCTTTTTTGCATCTCGTTCTGTTCAATTACAGAATCCCAATCAAGTTCTGACACATGCTACCCCCCTCAACAAAGACCCCCATCTACCCCCAAAGTCACATGACACAGAGGGGTGGCAGAGGCATGTTGGACTGCCCCCACCCCGTTACCCTAACTCCGACTGGATAATCCTATTAGACTATTGCATCTGCACAACACAAGCAAAAAGTGCTGATTGATCAAAAGCAAGACTTTACCCACGAACATACTTTTTTTTGCAAATTCATTTCTCGTATTTTGATCTTGGTCCAAAACATACAAAGAATTACAAAAAAATTTGACGAATTAACAATACAGGTACAAAAATCAACAGCAACAGATCAGTGCCATGGACCTACATTCATGTTTTAAGTATTTTGAAGTATTTGTTTTAAGTATGTGAAAGAAGCTTTCGGGAGTGTGTGAGGCATGACCACAAAAACAGACCCCACTAAAAGAGGTTTGGAATTAAGTCTTAAGTAAAGCTGCGCATTATGACTTACTAGCACTAATGGTATGAAAGACTTGAATCTTACAAACTGAACCAGGACATGCCATTAAAACAGGGCTGATGTGCCTCAAAGTAACTCAATTTTGTTTGCCTCTGTTATTTCAACAATACAGTGTTGTTGAACGCTGTCAGTAACACACAAATCTTACATTCATCTATGTTCAGATAGAATCAGTCATGCTTTTAAAATAGAACTGTGTCCACACACTAAATAAGTCAGTTATTATGTAAATGTCCTTAAAATATGCTTCAGGAAGTAGTAAGTCTGACTTTTTCAGAGTTCACAACCCATTCAATTACAGTGATATGAGTGGTGATTAAATTTTCAAGGGCACTTGATTTATTCAAGCCTATCAATTCTCTTTGAAAGCATTACGCTGTTCAACACTGACAGAAACAAAAGACATTAATGATGTTCATCCGGCCAAATCAATTGCTGCGTAGAACCCTCAAAGGCATCTAAAATACTCTCAGTTCTGGTCACAGTTCTATCCCCATGGCCTATAGTAGACAGAATAAACTATGAACTGAAATCAGAAGGAAAAGTATAGGATGTTAATGGATTTACTGGTACGGCAGCAATGAATAAGGGGGTTGGGGTGGGGGGGTGGAAAGGTGGGGGATTATAATCAGGAGGCGGGATAGAGAGCGAGCAGGGTGGGGGGTAGTCAGGAGGCAGGATGGAGAGCGAGCAGGGTGGCATGGCTGCAGATGAGGAATTCCAGGAATTCCCCCAGTAAACGCTTCATGCTTGACTGGCGCTGGCCATACCACGGCCCCTTATCTCCGCGTGGCCATCGCCACCTCTAATCACGCCAATGGCTGCTTATCCGCTCACAATGCTCACGTACCCCTCCGTGGCTTTCCCCCACACACAGCAGGTTACCTGTGTGTGTGTGTGTGTGTGTGTGTGTGTTTCTGTGTGTATACATAAATGTGTGTGATATTTACTATCTACTGCCTCATTGCACACACCCACACACAACCAAAAAACAAACCATTTTCTTTCTTTGCCTGCTTCTTGAAGCTCTACTGTACCTCTTTCCTCTGGATCAAGACTAGAATAGACAGGACCAGAAATGTCTGCGGCCAGTGCATAGTTTGGTGTGGGTCTGTTAGACTCTACTATAGTATCTGTGCTGGAAGGCATTTAAAATAGACAGGAAATACAAAGGAGTGTCCCTAACAAAATATTCCCCTATAGTCTCTCACCATCTCCGGGAGTTTTATAGCTTATTGATCTGAGATGTTGTTTTCACCACATTTTTGTCGTGGGAGGTGTTATCACCCTCCAGAATACATAGCCTACTGTACAGTCATGCTTCCTACAGGAATGTCGAATTCCTCATACCATCGTGTACCATTCACTGCTCTGGCAAGGGGGGAGCTGGCTGGTCAGGAAACAGGCTCAGCCTGCATCAGCGTTCTTACACATTTACAGTTTTATAGTCAGTAGGAAAAAACGCTTCTGGATTTGAAGCCCAACCCACTTACGTATACTGATAGGGAAAGCCCATTGTCCCTCATTTTCCATGAACATTCCTGATAGTGTTGTCATGGGATCTTTTCCGGAGATTGTTTTCATCTCTGCAAAGCAGTGATTTCCAGATGCCATTCGTTTCTTTACAGAAAGGCTAATAAAATGACTGACAGTTGTCTGATTTCTCTGTTGTTTATATCCTGATAAGACCACTAAGTACACTCGTTGTGGTCACCATGACGATTCATCCTATGTCAACTGCAGTGACTAATGTTTTGAGGGCAAAAGACTATGACAAAGGGCAGACTATATGTCTTCCTTAGGTCTGTCTCCTATCACGCAGACACACTCACACATAGGCAAGCGCACAAACACACAAAAACACAATATGTTCTGAGGGAAAGGTGAAGCTGGGAGCCAGAAAGGCCATAAGTCATGAAGAGGGAATGGTTAGTGTCCTCCAAGTGTCACTCAAACATTTAGCTCCCCACAAATCTGAACCACATGAAAGAATTTCAGGATAGGCTGAGGACAGCATCACGGTACAGGTGGATGGTTTTGGCAGAGCTTCATGTGGAGTGCCCAAACGCCTCCTCCTTACAAGTCTTCTCTCAATTTATATGTGGCCCCAGAGAAATCAAATATCCAATCCTGATTTCCTATGACAGCACCCTGTAGGAGCTATCCAAGGGAAGCTATACCCCCAAATCCTCCATGTTTAGCAAAGCTTTACTGAAGGGGTCCCTCAGGAGCAGAGCTCTCAGGAGAAGCACTGACATGTGTAGTCACAGGTTATTAGACAGCATGGGGTGTTTTGAGGAGGTGTGTGTGTGTGTGTGTGTGTGTGTGTGTGTGTGTGTGTGTGTGTGTGAGGGAGGGGGGGTAGTGAGAGGTTTGCAAAGCCCTTTGACCTGAGTGTATCAAGGGCTCCTCTCACATCCTCAATCTTTGGTGCCCCCCGTCCATGACATGTTAAGTCAACCGACTCTGAGGAAGCTGTCAGCTACAGATGTCCCCCCTTGACCCTCACCAGCACAGCGCCTCACCCAACCCTGCACCCTGCCAGAGAGACTGGCAGAGGAACTGTCTTTGCAATTAAAATGTATACTACAAAGCAGAATGGCAAACGTTTCACTGACAATGCAACTACTCTTGGATAGTTCTTAGGAGCAAAACCTTTCAAGTTTGCCCTTCCATAAATCAACTAACCAGGAGAGCTATGGAGAACTAAGTTTAAAACTCAGTGGCTCAGACTGTAAGCTATATTTTTCACATCTGCAAGAAAAGTGAATACTATTTTGACCTTGCAAGATACTATTTCACCATTGGAGAAACATATTTCACACTTGTCATAGCCTACATGTCATGCTCACATGAAATTGCTAAAGTGAAAGTACTGATACTGCCGTCAAATCAAAGTAGATTGAGAGATGGCATATAACACAATATAAACTTTCAGAGACTTATAACACCATTCAGTTTCCGAATTATGGCACTTATAACAGGACAACCATTTTTGAACTCCATGCTGTTATGTATATTCAAAGGTTGCCTAAGCAGAGAAGTTACAAGTGACATTTCTTTGTTTGGCATAGTGTGGTAATTTATGCCAGTTAACAGAAAAATCATGGGGTTGATAAAAAAGGTTAGTATTTTGTATAATAACCAATAAGAAACGTCAGTGATAACGCAATTCCAACTCTGGCCCCTGGGCGGGCCACACAAATCCACAAGTCTGATGTTCAGTCGACATTCCGTGAAAGGTCAGTATATATTTCTCCCTCTCTCTCTCTCTCTCTCTCTCTCTCTCTCTCTCTCTCTCTGTTTCTCTCAAACCCACAGAGAGAGAGAGAGAGAGAGAGAGAGAGAGAGAGAGAGAGAGAGTCAAGATTGAATCAATCGACACATCACATCATGCAAGGCAGAAAACTACAACTTTACGCAGCATAACCCAGTACCGTCTCTGTCATACGAAGCATAAGTGTTGTATTCTCAAGGGAAACCTTAGTGAATAGCCCTCAATCCAAACACGATTCCTGCTTACGTCGCCTACACCCCAGACTCCTAAACGAATAGGCTACACATAATGTTCCCGTGAGACTATCGGCTGATAGCAAGGCACCGGCCAATAGTGCGAAATCACAGAGAAAGTGTCTTTTTTTTTACCGGCAATGCGTTAAAGATATTGTGTCTAAAAACTAAAACACAGGTAAGAGGGATATACTCAACATTTATATTAAACATGGACTCTAAGTGCGCATGGTTAAAACTGGTAACGAAAACGATCTTAACATCACAATATTCGAGAAAGAATCCATCCAACCAACGCACAAGCAGCGTTATGTCAACCGAGAAGACAGGTGAATGCGATCACTTACCTACCCTCAGAGGAACTCCGTTACTTCACGGATCCGTGCGTATGGATTCCAGGAAGGCGCTGTGTCACCATTCGAAGTCACACAGGCAATGTGAATGTGCACATGTTGCCTGCTCGGTATCAGAGCGTCACATGAGTGCCGCGGTCAGTGTGCTGTTGTACTGTTGTTCCCCCTGTACAGCTCCAAGCTCAGCGCTCCCCCCCGGGGAGTCACTCAGTAATTCAAGTCAAACACAATGGGGGAGAGAGAGAGAGAGAGAGAGAGAGAGAGAGAGAGAGAGAGAGGGAGGGGATTAACTCGTGGTGGGGACAGGAGGAGGGGGTACCACTACTCCACCACCCGGAGAACCTGGGACTACCGACCCCATGGGCTAGGGGTTGGTTATTCGCCTAGGTAACCACACAAACGCGGCAACAGGCGCGCCGAGAAGGCAATCATTCTAATGAGTGGGGTGCTGGAATTCTTAGTAGAAAACCAATGCGTTCTTGTCGGTCACTCTTGTACTACAGGACTTTAGTGGAGGGGCCGCGGAATTTTAATGAGGACATATTGCTGCAACAGCAGGCATGCCTCTTTTTTTGGAGCGGTCTGAGATTAGAGGCTAGGTTTACAAGAGCTCCTGGGGATTAGCATTAATTGTCCTGTTAAGAAAACTGGCCCGCCTGAAGGTCAGTAAATGAAAGGAGATAACTAACCTCAAACATGACAATTCCGTCAAGTCATACATGGATTTCTTCTCTCAATCAGCTGTATTTCAACGTGCTCGAACATTTCTAAGTTCTTTCTTTATAATAGGTCTTTTTCATTGGATATAAGGTTATCACATTAGGGTGGCAAACTATTTCTAGTATAATAGCCACAAAAAGTTGCCACAGTGAAGCAATATCACCGCAAAAAAGTTTCCTTATGTGTGTGACATCTCTATATTTCAAAGCTGCATAGTGGATGTCAAGTTCTCACTAGTAGGACCTACAAGTACATGTGCAAGCATCCTACATAGGCTTGAAAAATACACTTTATAAGGACATCAAAATGCATCCTCTTCTCTTACTTTGATTTCCATAAAAACACAAAGGCATTGTGGGGAGAATATTTTGAAGAGACTGGATTCTCATTAGATGTGCTGCTACCAGTATTTGTCTTACAGACAGTGTGGATGATGAGAGCCAAGGCTTATCTTTGGAACCAGAGCCACAGCTGGAGTGGTGATGAAAATGGCATGGGGGTTGGGATGCTGTGTGTGTATATGGAGGGGGCAATTGTTTAGAATGCTTTTATATCCATCAAACTGGGCATATAGGAGGATATCAATGGGATATTCAGGGAAGGTATTTGGTGTTTACATATCATCCATCTTCTATGGCATGTAGTGATGGTAAAAAAAAAGCATGGAATGGTTAATGGCAAGGCCATGGAGTGCAGGGGACGATGCACCTCAGATCATCGTTGATGGAAACAGTGATAAGGAATTGGTTTGGACTGTGTGTGGGGGTGTTGGTGGGGTGGACCACAGGGGGTGAACCACAATCAACAGAAATGGCACCATCTGGATGGAGCTGTTTCATAGCATTTCGGATATTCCCTTGCACCCCCCGCACACATTGCTATGTCGATATTTCCATTTCTTATCCAGCAGCCTGGACCAGCTACCCCAATCTACGTCTCCCCAGCCCCCACCACCACTGTCACAACACACAAAGGAAAAGATCCCGCTCCCGTAATCCACAAGCGTTCAAACATCGGTTTAGCACCCCCCACCACCACTCCCTTAGTCTGGAGGGCTCAGTGGCTGCCGACTGGCTTAGTGCTCACAGGGTTAAACCACTTAGGTCCCCATATGGGCTCCAGTCGCCCCCCTTCCCTCCCTTTTGTGCCCCTCTCTCACCAGACCAATGTGGCAGGCAGGGCATGATGCCAAAGGTCAGCCACACCATCAGTTGTCAAACAAAGAGCTGGACTCTGCCCATTGTGGCACTTGGCCAGTTCAGATGGATTGACACAGCAAAATACATGATAGGTTCACGTGCCAATATATATAAGGACCCATACCATTACTTATCTGACAGAGATCACAGGTTCATATTTACAACTAGAAAAGCGCTCAGAGAGTGCAGACCTCCGCCAAGGCAATGTGGTCACAGACACAATATAAATTCCAGATCATGTTCTGGATCTCCAATCGCCACCAAAATCGTATCAGTTCTTGCTTGGCCCAATATACACATTGTCCGAAAATTTCATCCAAATCCGTGCAGCACTTTTCAGGTTATCCTGCTGACAAACAGACAGGCAGACAAACAGACCGACAGACAGACAAACCAATGCGACCAAAAACATAACCTCCTTGGTTGAGGTAACAATGCACATACTTCATGAAAAGGCCTGAAAGTCCACTGTACTCAATAGTAGTCCAGCAGCAGTACCAAATGTGGACAGGGACTCAAAAACATCAGCAGCTGGAGAGCGTTGTGCTTGCCAAGAGAGCAAGATGGCCTTTCCCAAATGGGCTTAGACACCATATATCACCACAGAGACTTTTGGAATGCATGGCACGATCCTGGGATACCTGGTGGCATGTGTCTAGGTGCTACAGTTTATCATTGAGCAGTTAGATGCTGCTGGCAATTCAAGGTTTGTAGCGTGGCAGAATGGAGAGTTTGAGCTGATTTTCACAGGGAGGCAGGTCAAGATGTGCCAGATGTCCAGGCTCATTAAAGAAAACAAAAACCTTAATGGTAACTGATTTTCTTTTCTTTGACCATTTTCTGGGATTTTTATAATGTCTGTTCTTACCCTAATTTTTGGAATGGTGTCTCTTGATCCCCATTCCATTTCACCCGCACTATTACAGGGATTAGTTCTAGAGAACAATCTACTTTACATATGAAACATCTGGGTTCAGATCCATAACTTTGTGGAGTCTCTTCTCATGACATTATCTTTAATGGAATAGACCTTTCTTACTGTGGCAAGATTGAAGAAAGAAATCGGAAAGCCTTCCAAATAAATAAGGAAAGCAGCATTTCATCCACTGGAGAAATCAAACAAATTCCCTATTAGCCTCTCTGCCTAAAAAAACAAACAAACAAACAAACAAACAAACAAAAAACAGGACAAAAATATAATCTTATTCACCAGAGATGACAGGTATATAGCTAGGCCAAAACAGAATCATAATGAGGTTTAAACAGAAATGGCAAATTGCTCATATGAAGTCTTGGCATAGGGCTGCAGTGGTTGCCATGAGAGACCAAGCTGGCACCAGCAGAGGCAGAGGTTGTGTACTGCCTGATGGCTGTAATATCTCAAGCATGACAGACTGGGTCACACAGACCCATTTTAAACACCTTTGACAAATACAATTAACGCAGTTCGCTGCCAGGCAAAAATGCCATTCTTGTACCACTCCATCCACAGATTTCAGATGTTGATGGAAGCTGGGAGATGCGATAATAGGAGCCATTTAACAAGGACGTGGAGAGCACTAAAAAGTTTAGCTCTTGGACTTGAAACACGTTTCAGATTTAAAAATAAATTATAATGGGGAGCATAAGTTTGGGATTTTGAATGGCTATTCTCAAATAATCATTGAATAACACCTAGAGCAGTCAACTGTGTGACACTGTCTCTATGTTTACTGAACTAAAAAAAATGTCAGACTGACACAATAAATATTATTCTTCAATTAAAGCTGATAGACCCAAGAACAAAATGTACCCATTTAGCAAATTTCAAGGGGTTATGGTACACACTAGTGGCACTGAAGAGCTATAGGGAATTTGGACTTGATCTATAGAATAATTTCATACTGCCCTCTAATGGCCAATTTAGAGGGCTACAATTTTGAGTAAAGTCTGAATGCTATGTCTATTTTAGAGCAAGGCTATTCTATTACAAATTCATTCAAACCTCATTTTAAAACCAAGGGTATGGTGGCCAAATTTTCAGCTTGGAAATAGGATGGGGGTATTCCAGTAACACATAATGGGAAGGATAATATCACAACAAGAGACAGAAAAAAAAAGATTTAACTTAATGTTGTGTGATTGACAGTTGCCTACTGTATTTGCATATTTTATTGGTGAAAAGAAATATCTTTACATGTATATTCTTAGCTACACTGTGTGATTATTGTGCCTAAAATAGGTGCATGTGTCTTGAAGCCTGCCAACACTAGCAGAGGTGAGATTTGTTTTTAGTAGTGCTGTCAAACGATTCAAAAAAATAATCTGATTAATCACTTTTAATCGCAACTCATTTCCTCCAGTAAGAATGTGGATCCTAGGGTATGTTGGACCCTTTTTTTGCCCTGGTAGGAACCAGATGCTAAATAGCTGACGGTGTTCTTTTTCAATTGGGGCAGTCCCCACGGATTCCCCAAACATCAACCCTCTGCTGTTGTTGGACATTCAGGAGTTAGGCCATAATCTTTGTCTAGTTTGACTTGTAGCCAAGCCATTTCCTATCTATATGAAATTGAGCATAATACAGTACATGCCATGAAGGTGGAACCATATCCATAAGAATTAATCTGAGTTATTTTTTTTAATCTGAGTTTTTTTTTTTTTTTTGATTAATCACTTGAGTTACAGTAAAGCACCAGCTTTAAATAATTTTGCCAGCACTAGTTTTTAGTCCAAAGAACATGCATGTGTCAGTGTTATATGTATTTAGGCATACCTAAAGGATTTCTAGCTGTGAATGATTTCTTTTGCTGTTACTCTGTTACTTTAAATAAATCTACACCATCTGTTACATTTGAAGCCATTGAAAAAAACAGACAGCCACACAGTTTACACACAGGCAACTGTTTAATCGTTAGGCCTAATGTTCTATTCAGAGATTTCATCTTGTAATTACAATGGTTAATAAGTAAAACAATGACTGAAAATGCAGCAGTAAAAATAACGTTTGGTTTAAGTGAAGGTTTGGCTTTCTGTTAGAGAATTGGATGTGGCCCTCAGGCCACCAATTGAATAAGCCTGTTGCAATGTGCGCTGATTTTAGTTTAGGTGTCAATACATCATCATGAAAAAAAGTGTAGGGAATCATTTCATTCATTTACTGGTTGTTGATACAAACGTGAAACAAACACTATGGGCACTAGCCTGGTCTTGCCCTCCTACGTACTTCCGCTCAATAATCATCTCCTTCCACTACGTCTGGAACCCCAGCCATTGGCATCGTTTGCTGCAAACAATTCCATACCATGCTAACGGGAGGCTGTGAGAAACTATGTTGGGTTTCTGTTCTTGTAGTGTAGCTTACAGTACTTAACGACCAAGCTTGTACATAACGCTGGGTGAAATCAGATTTCAGACTTCTACAATTCACACCTCCAGCTTGCAGTCATTCGTCAATGAGATACCAGACCCTTGTATGAAACAAAGCACACACCATGGGGATGGGCAAAGCCAGGCTATATGGGCACAGTCTGTACACCAAAATAGAACAAACAGCTTCCAGCCAGACAGTTGCGGGAAGTATGGGAATAAGTTTGCGACTCCTAACCGCCTTGGCTGGAATCTGAGTATTTAGTTTGATTGTTATATCAAAACACTGTTATTTTTATCTTATTTATTTTGTTTTGTTTGTGTGATGTTTACAGCCCCTGTGTTGTTTCCTGAGGATTTTTTCACAGTGTATTCAGGGGGCAGGCAGATGGCGAATCAAGCGGAGCCTACGTTTCAGGAACTGGAGTCTACCCTCGGACAGAAAGACAAGACCAAATCAGTAGATTGGGAGGGATCTGGGCACATCAACGCATCAGGACCTGAGAGAGCAGAAGAGGTATGTTAGACAAATTATTATAAACCAAGCATGATTGGACAGCAGTAATGAGTGCATTGCGTGATATTAGAGTCCTCCTGGAAAAACTTGAGCAAAAGCTTTCATATCTTGAAGTGTTAATACTGAGTCGACTATTTTACTCAAAAAAAAAAAAAAAAAAAAAAAAGACAAATTATAATGCTCTAGAATACGTGTATACATAAATTGTATCCTAAAGTTAAAAAAAAAAAATTAAACACTCTAGGCTGTTTGAAGGACTATTTCAGTTGCCTGGCAAAGAAGCAGACTGCTTACAATGACATAATTTGACCACTGTAATAATCACTTATTAGAATTAGGTTAGGTTATTGAATGAAATTATAACAATTTTGGGGTCCATACCTCAGTTTTAGTCAAACTGCAAGGCGAGTAGAATTAGTCCTTGCGCTAAAAATGAAATGGTGCATGGAAAGATACCAGCAGTATTTCCAGTGGGACTGGTTGTACCTAAAAAATGTAACACTTCATTAATTCTTTATTTTCAAAATGATTTTTTTTACATATTTTATTTTTCATAACATCTACATGTACATAACACATACAACTTTGTGTGAGCAATCATGGCTAGTAAGATATACAGACCAAAAGTTTGGACACACTTTCTCATTCAATGTGCTTCCTTTATTTTCATGAATATTTAAATTGTAGATTCTCACTGAAGGAATAAAACACAAGAATGAACACATAGGATTATGTAGACTTCTTAATAAAAAAAAGTGTGAATTAACTGAAAACATATTATCTCATTATATTCTAGTTTCTTCAAAGTATCCACCATTTGCTCTGATTACTGCTTTGCACACTCTTGGACTTCTCCTGTTGAACTCCAAGAGTAATCTGAAATGTTTTTTTTTTTTCCAACAGTTTAGACCATCTAGTCTCACCCCAAACCAGTCTAGTCTCCCCCCAAACCATCTTGATTGGGTTCAGGTCCGAAAGTGTGTCTAAACTTCACACTTCTCATGTGTTCCCACAGTTTTGATGCCTTCAGTGAGAATCTACAATGCAAACAGATTAGATAAAATACCCCCAGGGAGACAGGAAAGTCTGAAAAAGTCTTCTACCCTACCTTTACAGAACAAAGGTATGGGTTGATTGATTCTGGATTCGTCAGGAACTAAATTATTGTTTTCAAACCAATTGGGAATTTCACTTTTAGGGTGGAGCCCATTACCAGAAATGTTGAAATACTGTTTTTGTTCAGAAAAAAAAATGCTGTGTTGCAAGATGTAATTTTGTATACCTTTTAGTGGGGTAGCAGTGGGACAAACACCTGCAAGGTTAAAGAGGCATATGCATGACTTTGCATCAAGACTAACTAATAAGTCATAGTGGTAAGAAAGTTGTACTTATTACCATCACATGTTGTCTCAACAAAATGGCCCTGTGGTGGAAAAGAATATAGAGTGAATCAATCCATCAAAATTACAAGCAGACGATTTTTCACTCTGAACTGAAAGAGGACACCAATTTAACGGAGAATGATGGGTAATTTGAGAGCATGTGAGACAATGATGATGGGTAATAAAATTGTCTCACAAGAACATATAGAAATCAATTTGAGGAAATTCACAATAGTAGGTATGCATTTTCTGTGGTTTAAATGCACTGAAATATATTTTGTTGGAAGTTGAGATCACCTCTTCATTGATTTTTCTTATATCAATGTATCAATAACTGGATTTGGTTGAAAAAAAATGCCATTGCCACCCCCATTCAACACTTGCCGGACAGACACACTTACTTTGCATTCACCCCTGTACTTCACACCATCCAAACAGGTTTTGGTAACCATGAAGTCCTCACCTATTCCCACGACTACTTCCTTAAAAAATCCATCATCTGACACCAGAGCCATACTCTGAAAAAAATTGTGTGTGAATATGAATAATGTTTACCACATGAAGGTAGACTGACTAATTTCAAGAAATCAGCTGGGTTCACTTCAGTATTACAGTCAAAATGCAATAAACACATCGTGGAGATGGAATCTCCTTCTCCTTAGGTGATAGTGATACATAAACATGTGTCTGCATGGTTCTGGTAAGTCATAATAGATGGATAATTGATCATTAGAATACCTGGCAGAAACTAGATTTTCATGGGTTAAATGCCCTGGACGTTACTGAATTTATTTACTACATCTACTGTGATAATAATTTATTTCAAATATAGATATCAGTCAGGAATTACCATCATCTGCTAGTATTCAGATCTATGATCAATAAAGACAGCCATTTTCCAACTATTAAAGGTCAAACGCAGAGATGGTCACTAAGTACAGATACTTCAGATATGTACTTAAGAGAGTCTTCAAGTCAAGTCTGCCAAGTCGATGTAAACTGCTAATTGGTTGCTAAATCTAAATGTTAAAGCAAAGGTGCTATGCAGTGCACAGTGTTTTGGGGAACCGGCCCCAGGAGACCTGTTGTTATGTTTTTTTTTTTTTTTAACCCCACCACCACCACCCCATATCAGGGGACTTTTTTTTCCTTCCTTTGGACTTCCCTAGTTACTGTATCTGTTCAGCCCATGAAAACAGGGAAATATATGACCATTAACCCATCACAGCCAAACAAATTAAAATGTAATAAATAAATAAGGGAAAAAAATAAATAAAAAACAACAGCACAATAACAGCCAAATAAGAAATTAAAAAGAGATACATAAGCAAACAAAAAAGTAAAACAAAACAAAAACAAAAAAAAGCCCCCTGGCATCGCCATATCCTGTCAACCGGAAAGCCCCATGAAACTGAAAGTGCAGCCAGCTTTGCAGCGCTTCTGTCAAAAAGCCAGACAGTTCAGAGAAGATATCTTTCATTACATAAAAGTATGAATGCTGAATTTGTAAAAATGGAAATAGTTTTTTTCTCAAACATAGGGTGAACTTTTGCCAAAACTCTACTGGAAAACCATTCTTCATTAAAATACAGTTTGGGTATGAGTGAGGCCTTTAATGCTTGATTCATAGCTTTCAGGTTCAGCAGTTTTGTACCACCTAAATTATAATCATTATATAAATATGTGCGTTTGATTTTGTCTTTGTTTTCCATTCCATATAAATTTGAATATTTGTTGCTCATATTCCTTATAAAATGTTTCTGAGGGTGTTGGTAATGCCAACATAAGGTAAGTAAACTGTGACACAATCAATGTGTTTACAAGTGTTGTTTTACCATAGATGGTCAATTTACTCCCTTGCCAGGGCTGTACTATTTTATTAAGCTTCTTTAGTTTTATATTGAAATTAATAGTTGATATTTCTTTCATATTCTCTGGTATATGGATACCTAATACATCCACGGGTCCATCTGTCCATTTCACTGGCATTTCACAAGGTAGAGTAAAATTTGTACGTTTCAGGGAACCTAATCTCATTATATAGCATTTTTCATAATTAGGTTTTAATCCAGATATTTTGGTAAACTGTTTCAAATCATTGATAAGGTTTTGTAAGGACAGTTTCTCTGGTCTTATCATAAAGGTAGTATCATCTGCATACATTACTATTTTTGAGCTTATACCTTGAAATTGCAACCCTCTGATGTTAACATTTGATCTTATTCTTTCTGCCAGTATTTCAATTGCTATAATAAATAGGTATGGAGATAGAGGACATCCTTGCTTCACTCCTCTTTCCAAAGTGATGGGTTTTGAAAAATAACCATTGTTCATAACTTTACTAGTTGCCCCCTTGTACATTACCTTGATCCATGTTATTATGGAATCGCCAAAGACCTGTTGTTATGTTTGCCCTCCTGCTTTCCATAGTCGTTTTGGGGGCATAATGGACAACTAAATGTACTGAGTTTTGCCGGATGAGTAAGTTCAGTAAAGTCATTGTCTCAAGTATCTTCTCTAAATAACTACGTGACCCTGGATATAACACTTGTCACATAATGGTTCTCATCTGCTTTCAGATCTTCAGTTGGCTATGCATTTGTTTGACCTGTTCTTGACCACCTTCCCTGGCAGTTTTTGGTTGTCGTAACCTATAAATGGAACTATTTCCTTACATGGAAGGAAATATAGGCTACCTGTTTTCAACAATACCCTGATATTACTTTAGAGCAGTGGTTCTCAAACTTTTTCTGTCATTCCCCACCTGGAAGGCTCAATTTGCGCATAATATCTTCGTGAAGAATACTTTGTGAGTAGACTACGGGATTTTTGTGAACATTAGAATTTTCATGTTACTAATTCAAAGCCAAATTTCTCTCGAACCCCTCATCACAGCAACTAGCAAATAACACCATTGGAAAGCTCAATTTACTGTATATGCATATCTGACGAATTTGGGGGGCATGGTGCGGCCGTCGGTGGATCGCAAAGAGATGTCTCGCGCCCCACCTGTCATGTGTCTGCGCCCCACTAGTGGGGCCCGCCCCACAGTTTGAGAAACACTGCTTTAGAGATCACTCATATTCCCTTCTCACTGACCACCATGTTTGTTTTGGGTCCAGCGCATCAGCACACATATTTTGCTTTGACATTTTTTTGATGAATCGTACCAGTCCCAATGAGTTGCTATACTTCTACCTGAGTATGGAAAGTGTGTGCTTTTGCCATCTCTGGTCAAATGAACATTCTTTTATTTCTACTGACAAGACTGATTTAAAATGTAACAAGCCTAGATAGTACTGTATATTACTCAAATTATATCCATACAAAGAAACAATGTTTGACACATTATGTTTACACACTCACATTTGCGCTCCAAAAATGAGTACAATTCATGCCTGGCAGACGTGATAGTTTGTAGCGGGCAGTGTTGTTCTGAAGTCCCTCCAGGGAGCATCTCAAGTCTGACATTTGAGCAAAGGGCAAACTCAAGCACAAGAAATAACCTGTGAGAAAGAAATAAAGAGAAAATCCTTTAAAGCAGTGGTCTGGAGTGATTTCAAACATAGCCCTGTTGAACGAGCCTGCTGAATGCAGCCAGTGAAACAAAATAATTTGGAACAGCATAGACCGAATGGGAACGCAGAAGCGAACAAGCACTTTACACTGAATCAATGGAAACTCAGATTATTCGAAGCTAAAAGTAAGATCAAGGTACCGTTGATTGTAAAGTAGTTCGCCTTCGGTCTATGCTGTTTGAAATTCTTTCATTCCACGCAAAATATATTGCTGTTAGAAGGCTCATGCAACAGGGCTATGCTTAAACTTACTCCGGAGCTATCCTTTAAGTCAGAACTTACAAACTAGAAATTAAAACTCTTAACATATTTGAACAGAGTCTACTGGAAATTTGGTCACTGGTCATTCTTCTAGATTGCCTGGAATTAGTAGTACCCAACATACTTTTTCATGTGTGATACTTGAGGTGTGATCTCCAACGGAATGTTCCTGAGTAACATGGCCATGACAATGCTGATGCATGGCGGTCTGTTGAGAAGGGAAGGCCAGCACACAGAAGGCAACATTTCAGCTGGAATGCAGAAGCAGGGTAGTTTATGGAAATCAGCAGAAGAGGTGTGGGGATGGGTGTGGGGTTGGAGACTTGACACTGTGGCAGAGATAATGCAGATGTGCAAAAGTGCAGGGGAAAGCAGCAGCAGGCAATAAGCTGATGCATGTTGGATCCTCCAGATGATCATGATGACCGTATTGATGCACGTGGCCACTGAGGGGGGAAAACAGCAGAGAACATTCAGGTGCATGGTTGGGTGAGGACAGGCAACCAAAAGCAGATGGTTTGAAGAGGGGAGACCAGAACAGCATTCTAAAGAAGACTATTGGGTAAAGTGGGAGGAAAGGTGACAAAGTAGGTGAACACAGAAAATACACACATGTATAAATGTTTTTAAGATAGGCTAGTACAGAAAGCAGTTCAGGCTATTAACACGTAACAAACAGCACAGCAAAGCAGATTAAATGCATGTAACAAGCCAAAAGAAGGATTTTACAGAATTAAATATTATGGAAAGACAGGGACAACACTCGGTCGGAAAAGAGTTGAGAAATGATTCCAGAGAGACTTGGTTTCAAACCAGTGGTAGTTGCATGACGCAGTCTGTGCGCTGTATGTTTCTCATACCGCGCTCAGGAAACCCGGACATTGTTACGAATACGAATACGAATACGAAAAACTTTATTATTAAATTCGTCTTGGTTATCTGGCTTCTTTAAAACTTATCAGTCTATGTGGAGGAATTGGGGGGCATCATCTGTGCAATAAGACGCAGGTGGTTACTATCACGTTTTTGCCAACTCACTTATAGCTCTATGAAATTATTTTAGATCGCAAGCAAGCATGGCCAATGTTAGCCATTGGTTTGAACTCTTCAAGGTTTAAAATCCCTTCCTGTCTCAGTGTTACTGACAGTACACCGACTAAGATAGCCTACAATCTTTGTGGGAAACAAAGAGCTCCATTTTGCATGACATTGCCCTATTATCTGACATAGTTCCAGATTATCAGCATTTTGGTGAGATGGTGCATGTGCTCTTGAGCAAGATACAGCACAGCGGAGGGTGCCCACTGCCCTGGTTATGTGCGTTCTCATTTGGTGCGGTGTTAGGTGGCCTAACTGCAAAAGGCAGAAGTTTTCGTAAACCTGGCTACTGTCTTTATTCAACATCGGCGTGATAGATTATCTTTAGATGTTCGCAGATGTAGATGCGGGTATTTTAAAATGTGGGATCCCTGATATCGCTGCCCATTGGAGATTATATGATCCTAAATCCCAAATAGATTTGAATCTGATTATTATTACAATTGGTAACGATCGACATGAAGGCGGGACCAAGAAAAACGTTGGACCGCAAAGCTGGAAAGTGTCGCCAAACAGACCATAATCGAAACTGCGGAGTTACAAATGTACAAATCCGTTTGTTTAGGTCCGAAAAAGTGTGGGGAAATTGGCATAGCCATCCTAGAGAATGAATGCAAATATTTAAAACTTATCAGTCTATGTGGAGGAATTGGGGGGCATCATCTGTGCAATAAGACGCAGGTGGTTACTATCACGTTTTTGCCAACTCACTTATAGCTCTATGAAATTATTTTATCGCAATCATGTAACTTTGTCTCTCAGCAACGTTCGATCTCCATCTACTATGCAACGCGCCAAAACGTTTAGGAATTGCGCAATAAATATTGCAAAGACAACCGAGCCCAGCTCATTCACGGTGTAAATTAATGCTAGGCTACAGTTATTGATCATACATCGTTTACCCTAATTTCACCTCGAGGACTTTGGTTAACATCGAGATAAAGTTTGTAGGCCTATATTGTGGTTTATTATTAGGCAGCAACTACTGAAACTACACCATATATCGCATGCACAATCTTAGGCGCACATTCATGAGCAAAAACTTCTCTAAAGCATGTACCTTCCGCCACAAAGAAAACACTAGTAACAACAAAGGTATGTAGTTCTAAACACTTACAACTAAGCAGGATCTTGACAGTAGCATCCATTGTCGAGAACGACGTATGCCTGACCTGCCCCCAACACAGACTTCGGCGCACTGTAAACTGATAGGCGGGGTCATTATTTGCTTAGTTGGCAAGATTGGAAAAGTTCTCGTGTTCAGTATACAAAGAAGGGACACCAAAATAATTTGCTTCTCAAAGAAGGTGATGTTTGAAATTATAGGGAAGTATATCTGTCTTCAAACAATAGCAGGTTCTTCCATACAAAACTTGCTAATTATGTCATTTTTATCATAGCCTACTGTCAGGCAAAATATTTTTTAAAAGCAGTCTGCTGTCACACAAAATCGAAAATTATGTGCATGTCTGCTTTAGCCCAAGGCAGGCTTTACGCACCGCGCGTATTAGTTGGTTAGAATGGCTGCTACCCTGCGTCATGATAGGAAAACAGGTTGTAATGGTGATTTATTGGCGGGAAATCGACTGACACCTCACCAACTTTTCTTCACGTATAATCTACGTATTTTATGCACTCATTCCATTCGTATTTATTTCCTATATAATACGTTTCAATATAAGCCATGAAAAATCAAGTTGGCGGCACGACTGGGGTCCGTGTACTTTTTCGTTCATTCAATATTCTATTTTGGAATGAAAGATGAGATTGAAAAAAGGGTGCAACTTCTTGTCTTGTTTAAAGCCATACACGCAGGAATAGCTGTATTTGGTCTTCTGCATGTGTTGCCTCATACCATAATAGTATAAGAAATTACAACATTTTTGATCGTTTTTCAATGTGTGATATTTGTTTGTTCATTTATTGAAATTCATTTGACTGACCCTTCCGTTTACCCGGAACGAAAGTTTGCAGCCTGAGTCGCACCACAAAAGGTCTAGATAGCGACCATACGAGGCATACGCAAAGACGCTCCGGAAGTAGCCGGAGCCAGAGACATAACAGAAAAATAATAGAGTGTATTCTTTAGCTGGCAAGTTTATTAATGAGCTGAAGCGCGCGCTCTTGCTCTTCATACCACTGTTTTACGCACTTTAATACACATTTCTCTTTGATATATTTGGGGCATTATCGTTGGGAAGCCATGTGTCCATGTAGACTGCACAGGTAAAGGCTGGAGATGAGCTGGGAAGCTGATGGAAGATGCTGATAATCAGAGCTGTCAAAATCCTTTCTCAATCACAGTTGGTCTACCCTTCCCGTCCTCTGTCCCTACTCAATATTGTGGTGGCGCTTGCATGCACTTGCTTGTGGCGCTATGGATATACGCAACCATCTCACGAGGTTGTGAGCGTCACAAAATATTATTCGCACACTCATCACAGATCAACCACATCTTTTGAAGTGTAGCAATGTTCCGGAATAGTGTTGCAACAATGCTTGCAAAGTCGGTATTTGCCTCCAAATAAACCATGTAATAAAAACTCAACCACCTACTTCCAGATCATCCGAATTCTGGGTGCTTAACAAACCAAAGACGCTTCTCTTTATTGCTCTTCTCTTTTTTCTAGGATTCAGCGTTTCATTTTCAGTTCCTAAAAGATAACATGGCACTTGGTTCCATTTTATAAGTGATATACAAGCGTAAAACACCATAAACGAGTCCTTATTCATTTCTCGTGCGACTTCCAAAATAGAATAATGAATGAACGAAAAAGTACACGGACCGACTGGTGTAAGGTATGCTCACCCATCATTGCCTATCAAGGCACAGGGCGGAGACTGAGCAGTGACTAACATTAGAGGACATCAGACCCTCATGTCACCATCATGGCGCCGGTTTCAGACAGCCAGCAGCATGAACCGATTGAAAAGTAAGTAGAGAAATGCATTTAACAACCAATGGAAACCAAGAGTGGACAATAGGCAAGAAGTAGGCTATCTTTGACTTTCATATCCTCTGGTCTGCCAGACCAACCAACAGCAGCATCTTCACATTTTTTCAATTTTTGTAGGCTCCATCTTTTCTGTTTTATTAAGATATCCAATCCTTTTCAAGGATGTTGACAGTTTTTCATGAACTATAAACGAATGCTCAGTGGAGGGATTTGTCATTTTCGAGATGGGAATTAGGCTTTTGTCTTACTGTAGCCTAATTCTTAAATCCATAGCCTACTCAATGCAATCAATGAAACCCTTATGATTAAGATGATGGTGATGAGGAATATGATGACACAACCACCCCCTTAAAGCAGCACTATGTAGGCTAAATTTTCACCACTATTTGATTTAATCAGAGGTGTTTTCCAAAAAGGAAGTTCAAACACGGAGTCTGAACGTGAGCTGACTAAACCTGAGACACTGTCGGTCGGTGCGTAGTGTGCCTTGCGCTAAAGCAGTTCATGTGCCTCATTAATTTTCCTGGCTATTAAATTACTTACTATTTGAGATTCCCAAGGAGATGGTTAAACAGTATGATAAAATCTGCCACAATCACTTAGATTAAAAACAATAAATACACTGTTTTTAATCCATGCACTGACAGAATGAAGGTGATGTCAGTGATAGTCTAATGTAACTTCTCTAGGTTTTTTTTTCCTTTTAGTTAAAAATGATCTGTTTAATATGAAACTACAATGGTGTGTATTGTATATTACCTATTATGAAAAAATGATGAATAACAATTTGGAATAGCGTAAGAGTGATTATTGAAAATTAGGCTATACGTTTTTTTATTTTATTATTTTGGTTTGTGCCAAAATCCAGGTTATTCATGCAATATATTTACATTTATGCATTTAGCAGACGCTTTTATCCAAAGCGACTTACATTTGGCCAACAATCAAGTTCAGAGCAACTTAGGGTTAAGTGCCTTGCTCAAGGGCACAACGGTGGCAGCCAGGATTCGAACCCACAACTTGCAGGCTACTAGCCGACCACTATGCTACCACCGCCCTCAATATATAAGTTTGAAGGCTGTGTATAAGCATGACCCCCGTATCTCAAATGGAACATGGGCATCTCCAAATGGTGTGTCCAACCAAGACCAATTAGGCTAAACCTAGAGAAAGAACTTGGTTTAGTCTATCAACAGAGGATGGCGTTATAACGTGCATAACTACATTAACCAACATAGAATTGATATCTCAATTGAGAATCCAAATTTTGGAGCCAATTGTTCAGGTCAAGTTGTCACAGGTTCAGTTAACATCAAGTTCAGACTTTAACACCGTGTTTGTTAAGCCTCCTTTTTGGATTAGCAGAATCAGGTCCTCCTCATTGCATGTCATTGATAAGACCTGTGCTTAGTCTGCAACAGCTGCTTTGGGTCTACCAGTGGGCAGTGGGTGAAGGTGTATAGGCCTATAAGGCCAGCAAAATGCCAGCCTGAAACCATTAAGCTAGCATGATTCAATGGAAGTGGATGCCATCAGCTATTTTAAAGCTGTATTTGACAAGTCTACGCAATTCTGTCACATGAGTAAAAAAAAAAAAAAAAAATCGCACAACTCTCTGTTCCCTCCCTCAGTCTCTAATACGCTCCTCAATGGCCTCTCAAACCCCTCCCTTGCTGTAGCAAGTTGTCAGTGGCTTGCTCACAACTGTGATCCAACAGGTAGCTATCCCTCCCTCTGATTGGTGGAAGGCTACAGGAAGCACTGAATTTTTGGGTCACGTCACGATTACAGGATTTAGATGGAGCTAGAGAATTCTTTTTTTTCCCCCTAAATAGCCTTTTTCATGTACTTTTCCCTAATAACATGATAATTCTACTAAATTTAATTTTAAAAGAGTTGCTGAATACAGCTTAAAAGCTATAAAGTCTGCTTGTCACTCCTTTTTTAATGTTTGACCAGTGCAGATTCTGTCAGACAAAAAAGTTGCTACCCAACTCAGTTATGGTATCAGTAAGATATGGGGATTTATTTATTTATGAAAATAATTAAAATACTACAATGCAGTGTTGTAAAGGACAGGTTTGAATAAAACATTTCGGTGGCTATTCTAGTGTGTTATCTCTTCTGCTCTTCTTTAACACATTGCCGTTGCTGGAGGCCTTGCGCTTGCGTGATGGAGTATCTGGTCCCACTTCTGATGCAGTTTCACCAGCACCTGGTAGGAAGTACAGCTCCATCGGTGGGGACGGCTCCTGAATAAAACACACACACACACACACACATTGTACATAATCATATGCTTTGGCATGCTCACATTCTGCAACAAGATAGCACAGAATACAGGAGAATTCATTTAACAATGTAATTGGCGGAGAAAGTTTGAGGCAATCAAGCTCACAAGCCAACGGAGAGTTGCTAGACTGTCCCTAACAGTGACTGCAGTCACTGAAGAGGTGCATTCAGATTCATCTAACATCAAACATGTTCGCATTAAACAATGAATTTGAACGATTTTGTGTAACATTCTAAAAAGTTAGTTTTAAACTGTAAACAGAAATGGCAAACTGAGTAGAAATTACTCGCAGGAGGCCATAGATGTGGGACATAGTCGCAACATGCTAGCAACATTTAATGCTCTTGGGGATTTACAGTATTTCCAATTGGGACGCACATCTTTTGCTATCCAACATACTGGACAGTTAGCGGAGCACTACCTCTTCAGACTGTTCACCTGTGTTTGTTAACGTTATCCGTTAACATTAGCCAAGAATTTCCAAGATTTGGAAAACTGTTCGCCTATGTTTGCGAACGTTCGCCTCTGTAAGCAAATTTGAATGCACCTCAGGAAAGTCCAACAGATATTACATTAAAGCCCAGGCTGCAAGTGAATGACATATCCCGACATTAAAACGTATACATGCTTAATTGCAAAAGTGTAGCTATATTTTTTAAGTTCTTATCCAGAGCTGAGAGAATGGGGACACAGCTCACGCATTCGGACACAGATCGGATAACGACACGCAATCTTTTTGTTTAGCTGATTGAGTTTGGAAAGAATCGTGGGTAATTTCATTTTCACTTCGTTAGAAGTCTGCACCCGACCTCCTTCCGTTTGAAAGGGCGATTTGAAGGGCTGAAAGCCACTAGCCCTTGGTCTAGAAAGTATTGGGACACACTACACTTACACGTGAACGCGCAAAACCGAGTGTTAGGGCTAAAATCAAGTGGAAGTGGTAGAAATGGGAAAGGGCACATGTCTACTGTAGGGGTCTATATGCACCAGTCAACTTACAGTATAATGGCAGCTGGTGAACATCCATTGTTCATCCACGTTTAACTCTGTAGTACATGTACTCACCTGCATGAGGTAGTCTGCAATGTATTCAGGCTTAAGGCAGCAAACTCCGTTGGCTTTGGCCTCGTCAACATCCACGCGGAATTCCCCAGGCTTCAGCCGACTGAAATCTGCGAAGAGGTGTGTGGTTCCACGGTACAGTGAGGGAGACGGACCAGAGACCACCTGTTGAAGAGAGGGGGAGCAAATGATGGAAAAAGTGTGTTTTTAAAGCTTGACATTTTTATAAAATATAGCCACAACATATAAAACAGAGTTCTTAGAGGCTACAAATGTGAGCAGACATAACAGGTAGTTTGCCAGAATTAAAAGATAAGTTGTACCTTGGCCCCTCCAGATTGCAGCAGCCTCCTGAAGCCAGCCTCTCTCGTCTGGTCAATGTTCAGCATCACCACCCAGCCACTGAATGCACCCTGAACACACAAAGCGTTATCACGGATTTATACAATTCTTTAGAAACTGCTCCAACCCATAATTAAAGTTAA
>JAODXP020000027.1:9530416-9579779 GCA_027497455.2 Sardinella longiceps
TAATGCCCACATGCTTTAGGCATGTGTCATGTAAACACCTCAAAGCAATTGTTATCAATTAATTTGGCTGTATTCCAGTTTCTGGAGAAAACCAAATACTGCCAATATATAATATAATAGTCGTATCCATCAACAGGCAGAACCCACTCTTTTCTGCATCGCACCCCAAACATTAAATAAATTATTTCCTTTCCATATCAGAACTTGTTTAGATCAGATTTATCTGTTTATATGTTTATGTTTATTTGCTCGAGAGTCTATTTGTGTTGGCTGGTAGCTGTGGAACAAATATAGCCAGGGCACATGTAAGGAATAATGTATTGTCCGCCGGTCATTATAGAAAAATATTTCCAGAGAGGAAGAACCGGAGACCGGCGCACAGCGGAAGGCTGCTTTTTCGAGCATTCCACATCATTGTCAGCCACCAAGTACTGTTCCAAAGTCAGGCTTCCTTCTAAATTCTAGCAAGGACAGAGGCCTTTGTTCATAAATTTTTCAAGGATGCACTGATGGATCCTCGTTTAGAAGTGTACGACTTCCAAGGCGAGTGTGCTACCAAGGAAGCATTCTCGACTTTGAGAATTTTGTAATTTTGAATTGTCTACACTGGCGGTGTCTGTACCTCCTTGCCATCTGTGTCCTGCAGGGCTCTCCTCCAACGCATAGCAGAGACAGCCAGCCTCCTCTGCTGGGAGGGAATGGAGGGCAAGGCATTCAAAATGGAACTACTTCCCCACTCATAGTCATCCTCCTGCAAAACACACACAAACACACACACACACAATTTTCCACAACACTTCATTACACCATGTGCACCCGTCTGGTTTTAACTTCCATTCACTGATTTTTGTGTATAGTTAATAAGTATATTTTTGTTAATTTCGCCATGTTCCCCTAACCTCAATGAAGCACCCCTCTGCTCGGCAAGCCTCTAGATATGAGCGGTGAAGGATCCACTTTCCTGCCGCCATGGCTGCTAGGTACTTTTCATTACGCAGTGGATGACCTACAATAATGTGCGTGCAGCTGGGGTCGAAACTCTGTCGCTCCAGCACCACACCACCTAAGAAGGGAAAGATCAAAAGAGAAAACAGAGAGTGATTGTGTCATTTCTGTATTTTACTACAGCCTCATATACAGTAATAACTAGAAAAGCGCTCAGAGAGCGCAGACGTCTTGCCAAGGCAATGTGGTCACAGACACAATATAAATTCCAGATCATGTTCTGGATCACCGATCGCCACAGTCGAATCAGTTCTTGCTTGTCCCAATATACACATTGTCTGAAAATTTCATCCAAATCTGTGCAGGTACTTTTCGAGTTATCCTGCCGACAAACCGACAAACAAACAAACAGACGAACCAACGCGACCATAAGGCAACACAAGGCAAGTTACTGAAGTGTTCAGGTAACACTGTGTATGCCATAATAAATGCCATTATAAATGCCATGGCTGTAGAGACAGATGATGTATTATTCTTCGCTGGCAACATTAAAACAGTTCAATTCTAAATTTTTTCTTGACCAGCTAGATTTGCCCTCAATAGGAAAAATACAAAATAAGAATATAACATCACCAATAACTGAAGAGGAGATTCAAAGGGCAATAGGAAAATTAAAAACATCTAAGGCACCAGGTAGTGATGGATTTCCACCTGAGTGGTACAAAAAACTTAACCAAGAGTTGACTCCACTCCTCCTCACTACCTTTAACTGGATTTTGAAAAAAAAATGTATTCCTCCATCATGGAAGGAAGCGATTATTACAGTGCTCCCCAAACCACAAAAAAATAAAGAATTATGTCAAAATTACAGGCCTGTATCAATTTTAAACGTGGACTATAAGATTTACACTTCAATTATAGCTAATAGATTACAGACAATTATACCAGATATTATTGATGAGGACCAAACAGGTTTTGTTAGAGGACGTCAGACCCAAGATAATATTAGAAGAACACTGCTGATTATAAATAGAATACAAAAAAACAAGTCACCAACAGCATTGATTAGTCTTGACGCAGAAAAAGCGTTTGATAGGGTTAATTGGGAATATTTATATATGACACTGGAGAAATTTGGTTTTGAAAAGAATACTATAAAGTGTATTAAATCCATATATAATGAGCCAACAGCAAGGGTAAAAATAAATGGTTCTTGTTCTGACAAATTCATATTAGAGAGAGGAACTAGACAAGGATGCTGTTTAAGTCCCATCCTATTTGCTATATATATAGAACCCTTGGCTCAAATGATCAGACAAGATCCCCTCTTAAATGGAGTAGACATGAATAATAAAAAACATATAATAAGCCTTTTTGCTGATGATGTAATGATCTATTTGAATGATCCAGTAAAATCTTTTGATAGATTAATGGAAACATTGACAAAATATGGTCTTTACTCTGGCTACAAGCTAAATATATCAAAGACCCAGACAGTCATGTTCCATGCTGTACCTACGCTGGGGTTGACTAAGTATAACCTACAGTGGGAAGCAAAATCCCTTAAATATTTAGGAGTAAACATAACCAAAAACCTTTCTGAATTATATAACAGTAATTATAAAGAAGTAGATAATATGATAAGAGCGGATATTGAAAGATGGGCGACATACCCTATGGACCTTACAGACAGGATAAATGCAGTCAAGATGAATCTACAACCTAGGCTCTTGTATTTGTTCCAGTCACTCCCAGTGGAGGTGCCTCCAGCACAGTTCACAAAATGGGACAAACTAATATCAAGATTCATATGGGAGGGTAAAAGACCTAGAGTGCGATATACTACTCTCCAACTACCCAAAGATAAAGGAGGTATGGCACTCCCAAGTTTGAGGGATTACTTTTACGCAGCACAAATTCGCCCGCTTCTGGGTTGGTGTAGTAATTACTCTGTGACCCGCTGGAAAGATATAGAATTGAACACCTGCTCCAGCCCAATTCAAACATGCATTGGCGAAAAGGAAACTCCTTCCAAAATCAAAGATCAGATTGACCCAGTAACATCTTTTACGCTAGACATATGGCATTCTGTAGTTAAACATTTGAGTATAGGGAGGGAGCTCAGCCTGCTAAGATGGATTGCATTTGACAGAGAATTTAAACCAGGGAAAATGGATACTACATACAGAAGTTGGGTAGTTGTAGGTATAACTGCTATATGTACAATTACCAAGGAAGGAGAATTTAGGAGTTTTCAAGATATAAAAGATACTTTTGGTTTAAGAAACTCAGATTTGTTTAGATATTTACAGATAAGGGACTATTGGGAAAAAAGAATCAAAAAGAGGAATGAAGAGGTGCATCCCCTCATCAAAGTGTTCGTGATGTCTTACAATAGAGAAATTCCTAGAGCAATTTCAATTCTCTATTCTTGCTTAATGGAATCTAAACAATATTCCACACTATATATAAAGACCAAATGGGAGAAAGAGCTAGGTGAGGAAATCCCAGACGAAAAGTGGTATGACATGTGGAGATGTCAACGGACCACCACACAATCTCAGAGGTGGAGAGAGTTTGCTTGGAAGAACCAGATACGCTACTTTATCACCCCCTTAACTAAAAGCAGACAGCTTTCAAGACAACAAACATGTTGGAGACAATGTGGTGAAATCGCACCAAACCATACGCACATTTTCTGGAGCTGTAAGAATATAGAGCCTTTTTGGAAAGAGATACATGCCATGCTATGTAAAATCTTAGGTTATGCAATTCCTTTTACATGTATGGTTCTATACTTAGGAGATTTGGAGGAATATGTAACCAAAGAAGACCAATATCTTGTAAAGATTTTGCTTACAGCGAGTAAGAAGGCTATCACTAAGAATTGGCTGAAAGCAAACATACCAAATCATAAACAATGGGTTACCATCATTGAGGACATTGAAGTGATGGAAAATATGACATACAAATTAAAATTGAAGGAAGAATTGTATGTACAAAAATGGGTAAAGTGGTTATTAAAGGATTTGAATGTAGACATAACTTGTTAATACCAAAATGCAGAATATGAATGTCCCCTCATGTTCTAGGCCTCCTTAGTTTTATTTTATTTTGTTTTATTGTGTTTTATGTCTGTATTAATTTTTATATTTTTTGTTTATGTATGTATTTATTGATTTATGAATGTTGAAAAACAATAAAAACAAAGTTACAAAAAAAAAAAAAACAGTTCAATTAGAGTTAAAAGGGAAAGCGAAAATTCACATAGAATTTTCCAATCATTACTCATTTTCTAGTTTATGTACATATCTATCTTATATGTTTATGTGCTTGACCGTATATTTGTGTTGGCTATAAGCGGTGAAACAAACTGACCCCTGGGGATGTTGAAGATAATTTACTCCATAGCAATCATCATCCGCAATAATCAATGGAAGGTAACACTTCAGTAACTCACCCGGCGTAGCCTGGAACCGCAGCGGATATTGACATTAAACCTGAATCTAAAACTAATTGACATTAAACCTGAATCTAAATTAAACCTAAACACATCACACAACACACACAAATGCCTCAAGACACTCAGACCATACCCAGCTCCTCTATAAGGTGACTGTAGTCGATCCGCTCTTGAGGGTTGAGGGAAGACAGCTGGAAGCGAGGGATCTTCTTCTCAGGCTCCTGCTCCTCTGCCTCAGGCTAAACGCACAGAAGACAAATACTACATGAGGAAGATGGACAATGTTTTTCATTGGTCACTGACCCCCCTGGGGTATGTTTCCCAAAAGCATAGTTGCTAACCAGTTAATGGGAAAATGCATTGCAACTAACATAGTTGGTAACTTAGTTAGCAACTATTCTTTTGGGAAACAGACTCAGAGATCATCTCCAGCAATGAGTGAGGTTGAAGTCGATATGGAATGCCTTTACATTGTCTGTGTGTGTATGAGTGTGTTTTATTACCTGAGGTGGTGCAGTAGGCGCTTTACAGGTAGGCAGGGCGATGGTGGGGCCTACAGGTGTCTGAACCCAGGGTTCAGCAGGCTCTTTAGCTGGACTCTTGCTCTTGAATCCCAATTGCTGTTCAATGACTTCACATGCCGCTGTAAGGAAGCAACTTTCAATCAGCGTCACATGGTCTTAAAACCCCCCAGAAGTGTCACAGATTAGTAATGGAAAGAATGCATTGCTTTCCAAAAAGGGAAACAAAGCCTGAAACAATGAAAAGGTCACAAACACAAAGTACAGCATGATAAATCTTGTCACAGCAAGATTTCCTGGCAACTGTTGAAGCTGTTTTAAAAAAATAAATAAATACCAGATTTCTAGCATGCTTTTTTTTTTTTTTTTTTTTTACAAATTATGGTCCACTTGCAAATAGTGTCACTAAATGAATGAAAAACAAACAAAACAAACAACAAAAAAGGCAGTTATAGTCCTTGATCCTCCAATGTCCTTTACATACCGCTGTAATCAGTCAAGAGTCAAGCATTTGAGTCTGACTTCACTGATGACTAATGGAGAGATTGTGCCGTTTTGCCCACCACTGAAACCAAGCCCCAGCTTCAAAACGAATAGATCAAACAAACATTCTACAAGTGACACTCCGGATTACTTCCAACCACAGCCTGTTGTAAAAACTCACAGAACAGTTGGTGGGAAGTACAAGAGAACATGGTACAATGTCGGCTGAATAGCAAATCTGCAGCTTACACTGACTGTAAGGCACCAACGGAAGCGGAAAGTGAGCTTATAGTCCTGTTAAGTTAGCATTAGCTACCAGTTTACTATTCTGTCAATGTTGTAAAAAAGTTTTTTTGTAAGTTTAAATTTAAATAGCCTACCCATCTCCACCAGCTCAGAGTCAGTCATGGACTCAGCAGGGTGTGTTGGGTGCGTAGATTCAGCCAGGGCTGCCAGGGTCTCAGAATGTTGGGAGGGGCTCCCTGGCCACTGCATGTGGTCAGCTATCTTGGCACGCTCTGCTCGAGCCGTTGGGTCGTCCCACACAATCTGCTGTTCAGTCTGAGATGGCTCGGAGTTCAAGTCCATCATCACGGGTCTGGTGAGGCTACACACACACACACACACACACACACACACGAAAAATGTAAACAAAGGAAATTAACATTCACACAAAAAACTCTTATAACAGACATTTATCTTCTTTCTAATGACATACTGGGAGATGATCAAACACCTAGCCACCAAATACCCTCTGGTACCCTTGGATGTAAGAGGTAAGGGGTAGGTTGCAGATTTTTTTTGCCCACAATTAAAAATAATTGAAATTCTTAGTGTGGGGCTTCTCTTATGCATCCAATTGTGCATATGCTTGCATGTGCATGAGATTCCTGGTGCATCTTACCGTGTGCTGGCTCTAGAGCCACGACCCAAGCGACCAGCACTGCCGGGAGTGTGGTGGTTGGAGTCTGAGCCATCACTGCCTCCCCGGGCTAGTCGCACTGAGGAGCGGCGCGCACTAGTCAGCCGCGTGGCCGACATGATCTCCTGCAACTGCCGCTGGAGAGACTCACGCATTTCCAATGTCTCCTTCAAATCTGAGAGAGAGAGAGAGAGACTGTAAAGCCCCCTACAGATACGCCGTTACTAGCCCATCGCCTCTAGCTAGCTCGCCGAGAAACACTCTCTCGTTACCAAGGTTATCTATTTGTTTATTGGTCACTGCTGAAGTATCGGAGAAGAGCAAGTTACAAGTTGTAATCACATGCCTGTGTGTTACGTTTAAATAGCTTACAGTTCACTCATTTAATTTAGCTTACCTCTCCTCTCTGGAGTGGCTTCTGGGACATCTTTTTCGGGCACCCCATCATGGCTGGGGCGTTGCGGGGTGGTGATGTCAGTCAGGTCGTGTGTTGGTAGAGGGCTCACCTGAGACGATTTACCCAACAAACCAGACTAGTTCATAATATTCTACCATTTACAGAAAATCAGATGAGGTCTACATTCTACTATTTACAGAAAAAGATGAGGTCTACAAAGATATTAACATGGTATCTAAAATCTAATTAGGTGGAGACTCAAAGATGTTTTGGGGTTGTTTTACTGCAATGGATGCCTCCTTGACTATGTGCATGGAATCCTGAAATATGAAGATCAGCAAAATAAAGTTTGGGTGCAATGTAGGGCCCCGTGTTAGACAGCTGTGCCTGTCCTGCTGAAATACCCATGACCTATGACACAATGACTCCAAACACAATCCAAAAGGCACCCAGAGAGACAAAGCACGATAGAGTTGTGAAGTGGCCAATAATGGATCAGAATCTAATCTGACTGATCAATTGTAGAGATCCCAAAACTGCCACCATGAGGAGGCACCCTTACAATACGAGAAACATGAAACACTTTGAAAATGAACAACTACATTTGAATGTGCAAATATGCAACTTCATTTTAAATTGAGGGTGACTCTTTTCTGAGTATAAAATTATATGACATTTGTTTTTTTGTGTTGTTCCAACATAGAAAAAGGAAATGAACATGCGCACACACAAACATTTTTTTTTTTTTGCTGGCACTTGGTTGAAATACATTTAAAATAATTAATATTTGACAATAATCTGACAAATTACTTTAGCTTATCTAACGTCAAACATTTGCTTTTATTCCATTTGGACAAAATAAAAGAATTACTGTCAAAATCTTCATACAGTGTAACCAAAGGATGAAAAGTTATTAATTTGGAATGGCATTACTTATCTTTTAATTCGATTTTTCTTTTATCTTTTTTTTTTTTTTTTTTGTCCTTTGTGATGATGTACTGAAGCCTATTTTTTAATAATAAATAAATAAATAAATAAATAAATAAACAAGTAAGTAAATAAACTAACTAATAAAATACTTGTGAATATGGATAATAACATTGTACTCCGCTACATTGCAATAATGTGTGTAAAACATTTTTACTAAAAAATGGACAAAGCATAGGCAGGAGCAAGTGCTCATCTTACACACCGTTCGGTCACTTTCCTAATTGCAACTAGGACTGTGCAAATATCGAGTTTAGATTATGATTATGATTTTCAAATCAAATGATATTCAAATTAAAATGATCGATTTGAAATGACTACCATTTTTCATTGTACAGTAAACCTATAGATAACCAAAGCATTTTAATGCAGCCCATCTGACTGGCACTCACTCAGGGGTGAGTCAAAACAGCATGGGTGGAAGACAATGTACAAATTTCTTTTCAAAAAAGTAAAAACGAAACTGAAATGCACTGGAACATGCAAGAACTGAAAAAGAATGAGACAATTTTTGCACAAGCTGAAGTATGACCTCATCTGAAAGACAGCAGCACATTTTTTTTTTTTTTTTTCAACCTTGGGTAAGCTGGATGACCTTTTCCCATACGATTTGTTGAGTAGGAGAGGGGGTAGACATTGGTGTCCCTGATAGTAAATGCAGGTATGTGTTTACTGTAACCTGATCGACTCAGGTGGGAAATCAACCATCTAAATTATTATCAGATTCAGATGTTACAGCAAACAGGCGATGGCATGGAATGAGGGTTTGGCTGACTCAGATAGACTCACCCTGCTCTCTTCTAGATCAGTCTGGGCCTTGGGTGGAGCACACTGTGCCACTGGAGGAGGTGACCTTTGGGTGGCACTGGCCACCTGGCTCAGGGTCAGACTCATTTTCGGGTTAAAGGTGAATGGGTACAGAGACTCGGACACATGCTTCTGCTCCTCAGCACACTGTAAAAGTATTTATACAAAACAAACATGACCACACATACAGCAAACATGAACAGACATGCCAAATTAGTTTGAGGGTTGGAGTTATTCCATTAAATAAGCACTCATAGCCACTGGACCGAGTGGCCACTGGACCGCACTCGAGCCACTGGACCGCACAGTTAGATGAACTTTCATATGCATCAGACTCACAGCTCATATGCAGATTATTATATTTGAGCAATAAGGCCCAAGAGGCCATTCTATAATGTAAATACATCACAGCTGTGTTGGGGACAAAGAGAGCAAAGCAATTGGTATGGTGTGTGTGCACTTGCAACTGTTTTTGTCTGTGTGTGTGTGTGGGTGGGGGTGTGGGGGTGTGTGGCCAAGTTTGATTTCTTGTAAGGTCTTTGTGTATTACGGGACTACCCATAGGTTATAGTTGATTTCTTAGAAAGTGAGGTTAATTTTCTTAGAAAGTCTGTTTATTGTGGTTTTACAAGTTAGGGGTGAGCAGCTCTTACCGCCAGCAGCCAATGTTGTGAGACCACATGCAGCTTTCGGTCCTTGACACCTTTATATTCCCTACTATTGTCACCGACCTTCCCCTCATAGATGTAATGTGTTACGGAGTCATCACACGCCCACCTGATAGACACAAAATTAACACACACACACACACACACACACACACAAACGTTAATGCTTTTTTTCTCCCAGTGATATTCCGCTCCAACAAGCGACTCCCATATTGGACAAACAGGGCTGGGCTTAAACTCAAATTACCTGAAATCACCCCCAAGTGAGGAAGCAATGGCATTTAACTCTCCCTGCTTCTTACTCAGCTTCTTGCTCACACAAATCACCACACCAGCCAAAGGCACAGCAGGTTCTTCTGTCTGAGGGTCAAAGGATATTCATGAGTACATGATTGGATGTGTATATGCACATCGATCTGTGTGTGTGACAATAACAGAGAATGAAAACATAAATAGTACACCGAGCAAACCAAATATGACAACAGGGAATTTCCACAGGTGTGGAAATGGGGTTGCATGTGACTACAACACATTCATGGGTAGCGTGTGTGTGTGTGTGTGTGCATGTGAATGCGTGTATGCGCGCGTGTGTACACACACACACAGCACACTGAACACAGTCGAGATTCACACACACACTCCACTAGCGGGACTTGCAGGTGGATATTGGCTTTAAGGTAGTATGTGTGTGTATGTGTGTGCTGCTCTTGTGTACATATACCATGTGCTTCTCCTTGCTGAAAGGAGGGCTGCCTCCTAGGTCAGCCAGGTGTGTGTTCTGCCGAGTGCTGTTGGCCACAGCTGCTTTCAGGTTACGTTTGATGACTTCTGTTAAAGGAGTCTCCACACCCTGTTCCTGCAGGCCCTTATTCCCTGGAGTCCTCAGATCATCCAACACATCCTAGACAAATAAAAATTACATAACATAAGGTTCCAAAAAAGCAATCTAATTTAATAGTAGGGCTGGGCGATATGGCAAAAAGTTATTATGACTTATTTTATTATTGAACAATATTGATTTTTATAATGATCATGTATATCATCATGTAACACCACTCTCCCCCTCCCCAAAAGATGCAAAGGTATCTAAAATGTTAAACTCTCACATGCTGTCACAGTAGAAACTTGGTGTTGTAGGTACAATGACATGTTTTTTGTCATGCCTACAATACATGAGCACATTTTATTTTACTGTGAATCTGAAATATCATAATTGGCCAACTGTAACAGTGCACTGAGCCAGTGGTAAATCTGATCACAAATTCGACTTCTTATATTAATGAAATCTTCCCAGTGCGGTGAAACGAATTAATTGAAAGCAACATTTGGACAATCTTGTCATTATAAAATGATACAATAACTGAAAATCACAATTGCAATGTTGGTCAGGAAAACATCATATCCTAGATTATATAGGATATCAAATCCTTTTCCCAGATTGCGCAGTCTAGGTTTCTACTATAGCTGATTGTTTTCAAAATGAATTGTTTTCATTAAAAAAAAATTAAGGAGATTTTGAGACATGTTCCCAAGACTGGGATGTACAGATGAACAACTTAAAAATATGGACAAAGAATTTACTATTTATATTAAGTCTGTGAGTCACACTCATGTTGTCGACTTGCCTTGGTATCAAAGTTGGGCTTGAACAGCTGGTCCCTGCTGAGGAAGCGTGAAGGCGTGTCCAACTGAGGCGTGCGTGGATGGGCTTTCTGAAGGGGGGTCTTGTCCCGTCCCTCTAAGCCCAGTGGTGTGCCTGTCTCTGACCCCTCTGTGACCTCTAGTCCACCTTGACCTTTAACTCTTCGTAGTGCAGAGTGGACAGCCCGGCTCTGAAGACGACTTGTGTCGAGTGGGGTCACCGCCCCGCCACTCTGTGGTCCCAGTAAGTGGAAGTCCGGGGAGAGCCGTGTGGGTACTGGAGCAGAGAGTTTCTGCGAACCACCCACGAAACTCTCCTCGCTGCGGTCTATTGGATGACATAAAGTAGGTCAGCAGGCACACAATTAAGTTTCTGGGTTCTTTGCCAGGACACAAATGTTCCACATCATACACTCTTCTGTATCTACCACAAATCTAGATGATTAATCAGTAACCACATTCTTCCACCACAGCAGTGTATCAGTACTGTATGTGTGTAGTCTCTACCCCCACTGCTTCACATTTTGTTCCGGTTTTGAAAATGATGAATTTAATAAAAAGGCGACTAGCTTGCAGGTATGCACATACTTGTACAAGTATCTATCGGTATTAGTAATGCATATTGTATTTCACTTATTTCAATAAAATATGTGACTACTTAAGTAGACAAAGAATATATAAGACACAATTAAGCTAGTGGCCAAAACATTAGCTAACTAAAAGTTTTGTATTGTTTTGGTTTTTTTTAGCCACACCCACATGGAAGAATTGCTGGCAACTGGGATGAAGGTTAAACAGCAGTGTAGGTACAATAGTCTGACCTGGGGAAGGTGGCAGATCCACCAGAAAGCGCTGTTCATCAGCCTTGCGGCCCAATCTCGCCGACTCAAGGATCCATCGCAGCGTAACAGCAGGAAATCCCCATTTCTGGGCGGCCTGGTACTTCGTCCCCTCAGGTGTGCGCAGGACCAGGTGAGTGCTGGCCAGCATGCCTTTCCTCTGGTTGGCTGTACGCACAAAGAAGTCCTGGACACTGCAGTGGTCAGGATGCGCAAAGGACACAATCCATTATGAAATAAAATTACAAGTGAAATGATTGGACTGGACAGGATTGGCCCAACATCAAATACGTACTGTATAATGACTTACTTACTAGTACATTATTTATTTGCTTATTTCTGTTTCTGTATCCTTGTAACTGCTGTCCGTGGTGGGGGGGTAGGGATGTTGTGTATTGTGTATGTTGCTTATTTTGCTGTTTGAGAAAAACAATAAAATGTTGTTAAAAAAAAAAAAAAAAAAACCCATGTATGCATTTGTGCATTGAGCAGTCAGGATGACTCACCTGGCGCCCAGGTGTTTGGCCAGTTCTATGAGGGACTCCCTCTCAGCGCCAGTGAACTGGCTGAAGGAGAGCACACAGCCCTTGAGAGGGGAGCTGCCCTCCAACAAAGCCACAGGTGTGAAGAGAGGGTGTGACGACAGCTCCAAGACACACTGCTGCTCTACACACATAGCCTTAACAAACACACCAAAGAAGCACACAAAAAATTAGCTATGCAAAATACACTTCATGACAAAACTTATGACAAAATCACTTCTTGAATAGGACATCCTTAAAAAACCTCTGATACTTCCAAAGGGCACCTTCACAAACATACATTTGTTTTCATTAAAGAAGCACAGCATTTGTATATCAAAGTCGAAATGTGAAGTTGGAAAAAAAAGTGTAGCCTTTTAGTAGTCGTTTAATGAACAAAGATTCATTCATTTATGTTTATAGGTTTGAACAGTTTCTTTAAATCAATCAAATGGTCTGGTTAAATCTCATTGATCAATATTTCAAAAATTCCAGAAGTTTCTAGACATTTTTTGTAACCATAATCAGAATATAATGCATATTTGAGAAAAAATGGTAAGATGTGTGTGCAAATATTTACAAAGTGTATCTGATGGATAGAGGTAAATTAATTAAAAAATGAACAGATCTAAAATCAGTCTAAACTTTTAATGTATTTATTACGACAAGGACACTATGCCAGTAACTGAGTTAGAGTCTTCTCACCAGCCAAGTATCTGTGACAACCTCATCCACTGTTGCCTCAACCTCACAGCCAAGCAGAGGGACAACAGCATAGTCAGCCACCAGCCTGCTACGGCCAACCAGCAACTTCCCTGCGTGCTCCTCTATCAGCTGAGACAACTGGGACTCCGCCTCCAGGCCAAAGCCCACCAGCAGGAAGCGCTTCCCTGCAAACAGGCCTGCTTGACTGGGTTCGTGCAGGGTGGAGTCCTGGGGTGGGTCTGGAGAAGCTGAGGCTGGACCTGGCGCAGGAGCCGGAGCAGGACCTGGGGTCAAGATGGAGGGCCTATCGCTGGATTTCATGGTGCTTCTGCTCTCATCCAGCTGTGGCTGCTCCACTGCAGACAAGAGAGAGCAAAAAACACAGTCTCAGCATAATATGTGCCATGTATGATGCTGTAGTGGCTGCCCTGTATGAGGGTGGAAAACCCCTAGCTAAAAACAAGAGAAACGGGGCACATAAAGTAATACCTGGTTGGCATGAACATGTGGCTCCATATCATGCTGAAGCCCGGGAAACGTATAAGCTCTGGGTCCTGGCTGGGAGACCTAGGCAGGGCCCAGAGCTTGAGAGTAAAAAGCTGGCTAATGCCAGATATAAGTATGCTGTTCGTTTTATCTCTAGAAATGAGCAAGCCATGAGGGCTGACTCTATGGCCACTAAAATGATGGGTAACAATATGACTGACTTCTGGAAAGAGGTGCGGTCCCTTAATAGCTGTAATTCTTCCCTTCCTTGTACTGTTGAAGGAGTCTCTGGTGAAGATAATATTGCCGAACTATGGAGAAAACATTTTAGTTCTCTTTTTAACTGTTTACAATATGACCCGTATGCAGAGGATTCAGTGACCCATGATGAATCAATAACAATATTGACACACGGGGTGCATGATGCTATACAGAAATTACCTGTGGCATGGACTTCATAAGTGCGGAACACCTGAAACACGCCAGTCAGAGACTCTCCCTTCTTCTTGCACTCAACTTTACTGGACTGATGGTTCATGGCATATTGCCAGATTCTATGCTATCTATTCTGCTTGTACCGGTCATCAAGGACAAAACTGGAAAGGTTGGCTGCCTGGACAATTACGGCCTATTGCGCAGGCCAGTATACTGTCAAAGGTGATGGAAAGAATTCTACTTGACAGAGTGAATGTGTATATCTCTTCCCTTGACAATCAGTTTGGGTTCAAGCCAAAGCATGGCACAGATATGTGTATATACGCTCTAAAAGAGATAGTGGACTTGTATAATTCTAAAAATTCAAGTGTTTTAATGTGTTTTATTGATGCTTCCAAGGCATTTGATCGCGTCAGTCACAAAAAGCTATTTATTAAATTAAGTACATACAATGGGTACTTGCTTACTGGTATGCAAACCAGAAAATGCACGTCAAGTGGGGGGGTACTATATCTGACCCTTTTAGTGTGACTAATGGGGTAATGCAGGGTGGCATTTTGTCCCCTATCTTGTTTAATCTGTATATGGATGAATTGTCTAGACGATTGAATGGCTGTGACACAGGCTGTATGATTGGTGGGGTACTAGTCAATCATCTTATGTATGCAGATGACCTTGTGACCTTTAGTCCAAGTAGTGCATGGCTGCAACAGCTTCTTAAATGTATGCTCTGACTATGGTGTACAGTTTGACAGAGTATAATTCTAGCAAAAGTGCTATTTTAATATGTAGAAGTAAACAGGATAAAAACACCAAATTTCCTGTGTTCAAACTGTCTAATAATCATCTTGATGTCTGCAAAAAGATCAAATATCTTGGTCATTATATTAGAGATGATATGAGTGATGAGTGATGAGTGCACTTTTAAGAAATTTAATGTACAAATTCACAAAACGCCTGGATGATTCCTCAAATAATATCTTGGTTGCAATTTGTGATCCAGCTGTCAGTAGCGCAAGGTATTCATCCAGGCTGAGAGCGCACTGGTTAAAATGTCTGTATAGATTTTAATTATTTTACTTGTTCTGTTTTCCTTTTGTTGGAGTGTTGTTTTTGTATGATTGTCCTGGTCTGTGTTGATGTTTTTCTATTTATTTATTTTTTTGTACTATTTATATAACTGTATGTGGATTTGGACAAGTGTCTGGCGAATAAACTGAATTGAATTGAATATTACTACTACTACTTCGGTTTTGAAAATATGCAATATTTTTATTAATGCAATGGACTACAACTACCAGTACCATATATAAAAAAAAATGAAAGATTGTGCGCTTGTGTTTTGTGATCACAATACACCACCACCACCACCACCTTAAGTTACATTTCCATAGCGCTTTTTCAAGACACCCAAAGCGCTTTAGAGTGGAGGTGGGGGGAGAGTCCTCACTGACCACCACCAATGTGCAGCAGCACCCACCTGGGTGATGCACAGCAGCCATTATGCCCCAGAATGCTCACCACACACACTAACTTGAGGTGGGGAGTGTGAATTATTGAGGCAATTACAGAGGGGAGTTTATTAGGGGGCCAGATAGAATGAGGCAGGTTGGAACTTTAGTCAGGACATCGGGGAACCCCCTTCCCTTTGCAACAGAATGCTGACAGTTCTTCAACAATGAACAATGACAATTCTTCACAATGATACTAAGGAGAGACTGAGTCACTGTGTCATCTGTCAAAACTTTCCCTAGACCTACACAGATGACATAATCAGTCTTACCAACTGTGGTGTCGTCATTCATGTACTGGGAGAGGAGGTCGTCATCAGCCTTGTGGTCTCGGCCTGGACTGGGGGCGAGTGGGACGGGGGCAAGGGGCCGGGAGCGTGGGGCAGAGGTGCGTGTGGTTGGGAGGCCCATGGGAGCTGCGGCAGGAGGCAGGCAGGACGGGTGGAAGTAGCCCTCTTCTGGTAGCAGGCTGCGGCGACTGAGGCTGTCCAGCAGCCACTGCACTGTCACCACATGAGGCCTGTCAGGGGATCAAGTTGAAACAGTGAGAGCGCACACCACAAAATCATTTCAAAACCGATTCAAAACAAATACCATGAACAATACAAGCCAAAATGTATGTTCTCAGCATGTGGGCTATTCCATGGAAAGAGGACTATTTTGTCATGATGCCAATACATTTTTTATGTTATTTCTATTGTTATAAATAGATTAAAGACAAAGCTTTTTTCAGATGCTTTTTCCACATCTTAACTTCAACTTTTAATTACCTATGGTTTTCACTTATTTTATTCCTGATGTTTCTTTTTATGCTTTTTTTTATCTGTTTCTGTCTTACATGATTTTTTAAAATGTTTTTACTAATGTTATTGCTTCTATTTATGCTTTTATTGTGTTTGCTTTTATTTATTCATTTTATTTCTTAAGAAAATCAATTCTGCAACTATCATTTGCTTGCTTTTTTTGTGTACAGCACATTGAAATGCTATTGTGTCTGAAATGCGCTTTATAAATAAAATTGCCTTGCCTTGTCTTGAATGATTACAAGAAATCTGAGCATTTGCTATGTTTGGTTATGGAACAACAAACAAACAAATTGAAAAGATTGTGCAAAACATTTCACATAATGATTGACATCATTATGTGTGAATCAAGTGGACAAGATGTCCACTTATGCTTATCTACTGTGCTTGTACTGAATATATATCTCCATAAAAATTTAATTACTAAAATCAAAAATGTAATGTAAATGTATTGAAGACAATGGGGCTCAATATGTTTCAATATTTAAGATTTTATAATGTCATATATACTGTACATAATTTAAAACTTAACTTAAAACCATGGACCAGCAAAACTTCCCCCTCCCCTCCAATTGCCCTTAGACATGGCCCAGATAGTTTCGATGTTACTGTGTAATTCTGTCACTCTACACAGTAAGTGTCCCGTCTTTGAGTTGATCGTGGCATTTGTATATTGTCATATTGTTATTGTTACATATTGAGCGTCATCTATGTGTTCATAATTTTGTGACACATGCCTCCTCAGGATTAAGTACATACTAATAATCTAAATAAATAATTTAAAAATACGACATATTCAGACCTGTGTGTCATTTTGGTGAGGAAGTTTTTGATGTCGGGGTCAGGGTCTGCCATGACAACGTGCGTCAGCTCCTCACTTGGTTGGTTGAAGCGCAGGCCCCCAGCAGCGTTAACCAGGCGCCGAAGCTTTTCCAATCGTTTCCCGGACAGGCCACAGAGATACAGCTGTGTGGAGGGAGGAATGACAGCCATGTTTTAAAGATCTCTTGAACATTAACTGCCTCTAGGATCAGATACTTAAATACGAAAAACTATATTTTACATATATCAAATCAATGAGAAAAAGTCTCTGAATGAACTAACGGCTTTGTTCCCTGCATTTACAACATTTCTCCTAGCATGATGAAACACTAATCCGTTTTGGTGTTTGTTTGGGAAGAACCCAGAAGCAACTTGTAATTCTACCTTGCAGCCATCCAGCAAGTCCTCATCTTGACACACTGTGATGTCAAAAGCATCTATAGGATCAGAGGTCTCCAGGCGACTGCTTGCTGCTGTGGTGAGGGCTGTGTCGTTCACAGTCATGCTGGCATTAGTGATGTGACTCAGGCCAAGGAGAGATGGCCCATCTGAAATTAAAGCACTTGTTGATGAAAGGTGGACAGTAACTTTTTAAAGCATACACGTTTAAAAAAAATACCTAAAAATAGCAATAAAATTTACTGTAATACTTAACATGCAGAATTTAGCACAAAAACTACTGCCCCTGGCCCCTGGCCAGCCATCTTGTAAAATAAATTTGACTATCAAATACAATACTGGTCAATGGAAGAGTGCACGTGACTACAGTCAAGAAAATTTGGAAGATCGACTGAATGCAAATGCAAACAAGCAGGTTGCATTAAGTCAATGGCACCACTAATCTTACTTTCGATTTCAAAGGATTTGTGTTCAGTCAATGTTTTTCTCCTTGCTACTGTATCTTCGGCAGTCAGAAAGCTTGTACAATATGGCTATAACTGAAAGGCACAAACCCTTACTTAAATGCTTAGGTTCAAGTCATTGACTTCTTTGTGCTCTGCTCACCCTGTGGTCTGCTTTTGCCTGAGCCAGTGGGAGTGGAGGTGTTTGGGCGGCTGGACTTCTCAGCTCCTCGTTCTACCCGATACAAGCTCTCATCCTGACAGAAGCCCTTCTCAATGCTGTCAAAGAGCCAGTGGATTGACACACAGTAGACATTCCACTGCCGTGCACACTCATACTTCTGACCTAAGAGAGAGACAGAAAGAGTTATAAAGGGAGAGATACTACGAGATGGAACTGTGTGCAATTTGCTCTGTGCAGGAAGAGGTCAATTCCCAGATGGACTGGTAGAAACTGAACAAACACCACGGGCCTACAGACATACAAGTAGAATTAGTACCCCTCCTGACTGGATGCTAGTGATGCCCAGACCCACCTGTAGGCTCGCTGACTATGAGGTGCGTGCACTCATTCATGCGCAACTGGCCGGTGTAGCGACCACCATGCTGCTCGCACAGACGCTGCACCTCCTTCCGCTCCACAGTGGACAGCCCCGTCACACAGACGGTACAGCCCTGCAGTATGGGACACAGGTAGTCCTCCGTGCGCAGGTCCGAGTGCTGGAACAGACTGAGGACAGACGGAGGAAAAAAAAATGGAGAAGTGAGTCAGAAAGCCTTGAAAACAACCAGTTATAAGATGCGGTGGTCATTTCCTTTCCTTTTTCACCTACCTCTCCTGACATTTTTCCCAGCAAGCTTTAACCCATGACGGTAGAAGAACAGGTTTCCCCAAGCTAGCAGCCACCAGATACTTCTTGCTGCCCACTTCACCTGCCACCAGGTGTGTCACACTCACGTTGAGGTCGCGGTAGACACGCCCTCCCATAAGTTCAACTAAGTCCATCACATCGGACTGAAAGGAAACAGCAAGTACCACACAGGTTATATATCTGACAATGTGTCAGAACTGGATCAAAGTACTTTGTGATGTCATTTCTTATGCAATTATCCACTGCTATAGCACAGTAAACTTGATTCAGCACAGTACCAAGGCCTATTTCATTACCTATTGTAAACAAAACACTAACAAGGCGGAGCAGGAGGCAGAACATCTTACCCGGGTTTCTTTGTCCAGGCTAGTGCAAGAGATGGTAACATCAGCCATGGCCATAGAGTACACTGGCTTCTCTGCTTTAGGTACACAGCGCTGCTGCTGTAAACAGTGCAGGACCACAAGAGGACTGACAATTCTGCAGCCCAACTAGAGAAAACAGAAAGACAGACATGTAGAAGCAAACAAACAAAAAAACTGGAGAACTGGAGATGGAGGACACAGAGCACATATGCATGCAAGATGTGACACAGACCTCCCTGCAGTGTTCAAATGCATCACTAGTGAAGTCATTGAATACAAACAATGACTTGTCATTGTTGTTCAGCTGCAATGCTTCCTCTTCATCTATGATGTGAACATATTTCTCTGACTGTAGCTCCACAATAGCCTGAAAACATAAACAAACCCACATCAACATAAAAAAATACCACTCCGGCAACAGAAAACCACGTCTATGATTTTATAAGTTTTAGTAGGCTTGACACTTCGCCGACTTACCTCATAGGCTTGTGCCGACAGCTTGCTTTTCTGACCATTGCGTTCTACGAACTTCACGACGTAGCCATCCTTTTTAGACGGTGACATAATTCACTACAAAACGTGTAATTGAGTGGGATTAGCAACGTGACATTGTAAAACGCGGTGAATTCGTTCGATATTCAACATTTTATAAACTACTATAAGAATAACACATTACCACGAAGTTAAACGCAAATATTTAGCTTCTGACAAGCTGACTATATTTCTATGGGAAACGAAATTAGCTTCAAGGCTTGACCAATGTCATTATTATGCTAACGTTACAGAGGCAAGCAACGTTATAGTATTGGTGAATTTATAAGAAAAAAAAAGCAACTTACAGTTTTTTTCTTATCAATATTGATAGGCATGCATTCTGTGAACGTTAAGGGTGTCTTTCACTCTTAACTTCACGAGACTGAAAGCTGTCAGCAGACTCCGCAAGCTAACAAAAGCTCAGTTGGCTCGCGCTGTGCAGGTGATGCATCCAAGTCCGCAAACAAGCAGCGAGTCCAAAATAGAGACCACGGGGTGTCATTCCAGTAGGTATTGGCAGATGCGTCAGTAAATACTAATCATATCTGAAGCTGATTTGTACAGAATTGATAAAAGAGGGTTAATTAACCTCATCATTAACCCTATCTGTGAGTGCATTCGAATTCGCGCCAGTCTACTGAGCCTGCAACAGGAAGTGCAATTTCTTCATTTAATTGGCGATTGGTAAGCAGAGAGAATTGTGTGCATTACCGCCACCTCCCGAATAGGAGTGTAGGTCTAGCTATTCTACTAAAAAAGGATAAAGGATTCTTTCTAATAGACTAGTTTCTGCCTCTCAAACCTGGTACTGTATGAAGTAATGATTCAATTGCATGCTCATGTTTCTGGAGTACTACATACACTAGTTGTCAACGTGTTTTCCATTAAAAACAAAAATAGCCTACCGTCTCAAATGGTGTGACCAGACCTCATTCTCCACTGTGCTCCTATTTAATCTATCTGCATAATATCTACCCGTTTGCTCACCGTCTCACAGGTTCTGCCCATTCTTTCTCAATTTAACCTTTACTATACTCTTGATCTCAGCCTTGCTGTAGGTAGCATCCATATCAACATTAGATTGTTCAGTAGCTTTCTTAGCATTCTAGTCTGACAACTTACTCCCTGTAACCGAATTGTCAGCTGGAAACACAAGAAAACATACAGTAATTTTTGAACCCATGTTGCTTTTGACCATTTATCCCCTTATCTTGATGCAGAGGCATGATTAACCACACAAAATGGTAACATATTTGAGAATTTATTGTTCTGGGAAATCTGGAACCAATAGTTCTAAATACTCAGCACACAATGTTCTGAGTTCTAACACAATGCTAGTGGACAAAATGCTGGCATTTGTAAAAAAAAAAAAAAGAAAAGAAAGAAAAAGAAAAGACAAGGGGGAGGAGCAAACCTTAACTTCTTTCTCGATTAGAAAACAAAACTCTGCAACATAATAAAAAAAGAGAGAGAGAAAAAAAAAAAAAACCTTCACAGTACGTGACCAGTACAAGAAAAAAATCCATGAGGCGCACGTATTCTTTTCTTTGCCAATCCCAGTGAAAGGGATCATCAATAATATTAACATCAATAAAAAAATAATTACACGTTTAAAACAGGCTCAAATCTCTAGCAGCAGTGACTTCGGCTGGGCGAGTTTGAGCAACGGCCATCAGGACAGGATGGGTATGGGAAGTTTCGGCATCGGCCGTCAATTTTCATTTCCATTTTTTCCATAAACAGTTTATGCAGACAGGTCACTGTTGTTGAACCGCTCCTGGTCATACACCTCAGCCACCACCTTGCGACCCGCAAACCAACGGTTGTTTAGGGCTTGAATGGCCTTGTTCATTTCGGCCGCCTCCGAAAACTCTACAAATATCTTGACGATGATCTCTGCGTCGTCTTCCTCGCCCTGGCGCTCCTGGTAGATGATGACCCGGTTGACAGCGCCGAACTTGCCACACTCTTCCGTCACCTCTCCCTCCAAGTCGTCGTCAATGTCCTCTGGGCCAACCATGTTCCGCAGGACCATAACGCTTGACTGCAAAGCAGGACACAGACAATAGCCATGAAGTCAGGCATGGGCATGGAATGGCATGGTGAAGCGACATCAGCAGAATCATACGCTTTTGGGTCAGGATGAGGGCAATTCAGCTAAATTCTACCAAGACCACACCTGTTGGTTCTCATTTAATTCAAAAGGAAAATAAATAAATAAATAAATAAATAAATAAATTCTGGCAGCTTACTTCTTGCTTGCGAAGCAACTTTTGCATGACCATATGCCGTGCAGTGCTTCCAGAAATGCTCAGGTGCTCCTGGTCGCTCAGTGTCTCCTGTCCAGCCCCGTCCTGCTGCGGCTGTTCATCCTGCTCCCCGCTGCGTGCCTCGTCTCCGTCCTTCTTCACTTCGACCGGCAGACTGGCCGCCGTCGCTGTGGCGACAGCAGCAAGAGCTGACGTGACGGGCGGAGTCGCCAGTACTGGGTTCACCAGCCCCACCTGGGGCACTACAGGGAGAGTAGGCCGAGCAGGGGTTACTCCTGCAAAGGAAGAACACAATGGTGATAACAGAGACCAGTTGTCCCTGAAAACTGATTGCCATGGTGACAGTAATCACTTAAGAGGATGACAATGCAGTAATTGCAGTATTCAAGGGATACTTCATAGCTGCCCATGTATTTCTAATGTAAAATCAGCCCATCAGTGGACCAACAGTAGCTATTAAAACCTTTTGTCAACAGACAGGAGAGATCTTTATTCGTTTATTCATTATAGTTATTCTCTCCACGTCTTAATAGTTATCCTCTCCACGTCTTAATAGTTATCCTCTCCACGTCTTAATAGTTATCCTCTCCAAGTCTTAATAGTTATACTCTCCAAGTCTTAATAGTTATACTCTCCACACAAGTCTTAATACCCAGGGACAACCTTCAAGGATGACAAAACTGTACAATCAGATACGAGAAAAGAACAAAAAACAGTTGGGTGTATAAATCCAGAACAGACCTGTGATGAGGCCAGGGGCCTGGGCTGCCAGCACAGCCTGTGGGAGTCCCATCTGTTGGCTGAGGATCTGGGCTGGGTTGGCCAGAGAACCTAATACAGATGCTCCTGCCACAGCCTCCTAGGGCAAACCATAAGAACTGTATTCACTTGTGGATGAAAAGCACAGTCTCATGGCAACTGCCATAACTGTGCAACTGTCAAGTCATTCATAATAAGAAAGTTGGCAATTTTTTCCTTACAGATCACAACATACATTGTGAAAAAAAATGAATGCAATTAATTGCTTGAAACACACATACACACAAAATCTAATCAATCTGCAAAAGACGTTAATTTGAATTAGTTGCAACACACACAAAAAAAAAAGCTGTGACGAATCTGCTCACTATGTTATTCCACAAAGAATTAAGTAACAAATAGACAAACAGGTAGAAGAAGAAAATGGACTCCATGAATCCATAATGAAAGGAAGACCTCCAGCTTATCACTCACCTGAGCAGTGATCTTCGCAGTGGCAGCAGCAGCAGCCACGGCTGCAGCAGGGGGCAAGCCACCAGGAGTGGTCGGCGTCAGCAGTGGCATGGGTGGGGTCACAGCCTTGCCTACTCTGAGATACTGCCCACCCAAGTCAAAGAGATTCATGGAGGACACGGCATCCAGGGATGACTGTGGTTTCTCATATTCTGGTCATATTGAGAGAGAGGGAGGGAGGAGGGGTTGAAAGACAGAGAGAGGAGAGGTAGAGACCCAAGAAAACAAAACACCTAATGCACAAAAGATATGATACGCACACAAATCGGCAAAAGCTATTTTTTCGCTATTTCTACATCGATGTGTGGTGTCAAAGAGGGCATAAAGATGAATCTTTCTATCCATCAACAGTAAATGAAATGATTTAACTGACAAATACGATGACTCATGCCAACCTTTTCTACATGAGGTTTAATTGCACACAAATAGTAGCCACTACTGACAAGTGGACTATAAATTAAAGGTGGTGCCAATTCAGGAGTTTACTGTAGAAGTCTCGACTCTCTCTCAAACTATGCATTGCTTTAAATGCTGTGGGCATAACTCCCTTCTGGCACACTGTTTAACATGTACTGTACATTTTAAAAAACTGAAGTACACAGGTGTCTTCACTGACACAAATAGTAAGTACAAACATATAGTAGCCCCTATCAAAAGCCTACTGGGCCATTCCACGAAGAAGTCAACCTCAACTTAGATATTAAAGTTTCATCTACACGGACTGGAAATACTGCTTGGCTTGCAGGAATTATGTGGCATTTTGTTAATCAATAATGCATGCAAATGTCATGTTCATAACGCTGGAATTGCCCACTATATTTTTTGATACCCACTACGCTGGAATTGCCCACGATATTTTTATTGTTGCCCTTCGTTTACTTCACCCGAGAGCATTGATAGGGTTAATAATTATTATTTTAACTGTCTCTTGTAGGCATGAAAGATGAGGCAGGCTTGTGGCATGCATCCTCCCAAATAGAAGATATTTGACAGTTTTAGGATTGAGAGAAGGCAGGAATGAGAGAAATACAATCAAGTATTAATACAGGCTGTTCTGGCCTCAAGCTATTGCAACTCATTGACAATTTACAACAAATCCAGGAACCAAATGCTAAACAACCAAAGAAGACATCTGCATGATTAAACTATAAACACTGTATTTTCCTTCTTATCCAACAACTACCGAGCTAAGAATCAAAACAAAGCCAACCAGTAACCAAACACTGCTACTCTCCATGTGGAATTGTGTAGGTGATTGAGGAAGCCACTATCAAAATGTATCAACAGTAGAATGGACTGAGTGTGTACAAATCACAAAATTGAAAAAGTAATCTCCAGCTAAGTCATGTGACCTTGTCCGTAAGCTTGCAAAACCAACTGTGAGCGTGACTCTCCTGAGGAAACGGCATGTTGATGGTATAGGCAATCAAGTGTTTCGTCAAGTTCAGTCAAAAATACATTTATGGTGAATAAAATTTAGAATGTTGGCTGTGCTGCAGTGCCTGGTGTAGCCACTTCAATAGTTTATAATGGAAGTTAATTGTTACGGCAGATAAGTCTTAGACTTAACGCATCCAGTGTAGCCTCCCTGTTGTACACAAATGATGTGTTTGTTCCTTACGCTTGTTCCAATGTTTTGTAGGAGTTTACGGCTTCAATTCAGTTCGGGTTATACATTTACATTTGTGCATTTTGCAGAGGATTTTATCCAAAGCAACTTACACCTTTGTCAACCATCTACGACAATCACCCTGGAGCAATTCAGGGTTAAGAGTCTTGCCCAAGGGCACAGCGATGGCAGCCAGGATTCAAATTCACAATTTCCAGGCTACTAGCATGCTAGCCAGGCTAACGCTACGCCACTGCCCCATTGAACCCAGCACCCACAGGAACCCACTGACAGATTTTTAATCTTGACTGATGGGAGTCTGATTCCAAGGCCATAATTACACCACTTTTCAATCCAACCTGTATAGCTATGTCTCTAATGAGACACGTGTATGGGCGAAACATGTTTGCATTACACCATCAGCAGATGATTTTCATCTTAAGCAGAATACCAGCAATTAATTTTTGCTTCATATCAGAGAGCACTTTCTAACTGCTTTATTGGGTCAATGAAGCCCTTCCATTTTGTTTCTTTAAACTCATACAGTATTCTTTCGATCTTCTCAAGCAATATAACACATTGATCTTTAGGGAGTCGCATTTTTAAGGCCAGAATACCACCCATAGGCTTAGCTGACAAAAAAAAAAAAAAGAAAAAAAAAAAGCAACCTTCAATTCATACACCAAGTGTCCAAAGTCAATTGATTAATAGGTTAATAGGGATGACCAGTACAGCGCACAGTACATAAGACACCTTTTATGTGAAGATATAGTGAATATGTAAGAAGAGAAAGGGCGTCTCAATTTCTAGACCTATCATAAACAACAAGACTCAACAGCAGATGGTGCTGGGGTGGTGGGACAGAAAATTGCAAAAAAAAAAAAAAAAAAAAAGTATTTTCTTGGAGGAAAAAAAAAAAAGAAAATATTTTTCAAGAGCATCTTTACCTACTGTGAAGACCAACCAGCAACCACTTCCTAAATGACATACCCAAACCACTGGACAGAAAAGGTGTGCCTTCTGAAGCACAGAGCTGAGGCGCTATCCCTGCTCACCGATGAAGCCGTAGCTCTTATGGCGGCCGGTATTGGGGTCCCGTGCCAGAGTGCAGCTCTTGATTTTGCCAAAGGCCTCAAAGACGCTCTTGATGTCGTCGTCCGACAGGTCCGGGTGCACAGATGCCACGTAGATACGGTTATAGGCGCGCGCCTCCTCTGCCAGCTGGTCAATGATGGGCTGCGCCTGGCCGATGTTACTTGGCCGCCCCACCTACAGCACACATACCAGCACAGGGGCCAACTGAGTGGGGGGGGATGTTGTGCAGTGTGTGGTGCCAGAGTAGGGAGTATCGAGTGTGGATTCTCCTGAGATTCGATGAATGTGAGCATACGTGCCACCATTTACTATTTTCAGAGTCTTTCAGAGTAACAGGAAGACCTTCAATAGTGGTTGTAAAAGGCTGTATGCTTGCCAACCTTGTGGGTGCTATGGATAATGCTCGTCACACACGGCATGAGAGCTGAAATGTTAAGAGGTCTCAAGCACAACTAACTGGTTGACGTAGCTCTCCTGAAAACGTGTGTGTGTGTGTGTGTGTGTGTGTGTGTGTTTGTTTCAGATGCGTTGTGCATTGCTTTGGCTTGTACGGGGTGTGTGCTGCAGGGAGGGCGGCCAAGCAACACCAACCAGGCGCAGCCCATCATTAGCATCACGGACATAAGAGCAGCGCGAACATCGGAATCTTCTGGGTACCTGCCCTCTAAAACAACCTGATCATGTCATGGAAGGACAACATTGCAGAGCAAGATCATGTGCCATCATAAACAGCACATACTGTATATGCAGACAGATAGAAGCAACTTTAGACAGCAATACAGAATGACGGCAAACATTTCATAGAGCCACACAAGTACACTCACTCACACATGCGCACATACATACACACACACCTTTAGCAAAAAAAGACAGGACAGGTTAATCAAAGAACATCAGCTTTTACACATACAACACACACACACACAACACAAACACACACACGCGTAATAGCCTTCACCCATCACCTAAGAGAACTTAAAGGAGAGAAACTGTTAGAAAAGGTGTAGGACTCCTCTGGCGCTCCAAGGACACCTGGGGCAAGCAATGTGATGCTTCTCAGCGGTGGGCACTCACCTTGATGTTGCGACCCCCCAGCATGACCGAGTTCATCTGCTCCAGAGCAAGCTGGGCCGCCTCAGGGATCTCGTACTCCACAAAGGCAAAGCCCTAGAGAGAGAGAGAGAGAGAGAGAGAGAGAGAGAGAGAGAGAGAGAGAGAGGGTGAGAGGAAATACGGATAAAATATAAGAGCTAATAGTCTCCCAGAAGACATAGCGGCATAGAGATATTTAGCATTTCAGTTGTCAGCGATGTCGGAAGAAATCAAGTTTGTTTACATTTGAGCTGGTGTTATGATAAATTACATGTTCCAGATTAAATGAGCCCCTTCACGAGCTTGTCTGTGCCTCCTAGAGTCAGATATCGCATTTGCAAGACCTGTGGGAGCGGCTTTGTTTCCAGTTCTCGGAGCCAAGGCATCATAAATGGGTCAGTTTTATAGTTTTTAAATGTAGAATGGAGGGCTAGAAGATTGCAAGGATTGTGTGCTTACAAACAGCTTAGCGTCACTGATAGAACGTTAAGGGATTTGATGGCTGCGCAAAAAAAAAAAAAAAAGAAAGAAAGAAAGAAAATACCAGCAATGTCATAGCCTCAAAGCGTCAATTGAATTTGAGCATAGATTTCATTACGGATTTTTTTTTTAAAAAAGCAAACCTTATGCTTCATGGTCACCGAGTCCCAGGACATGTCGATGCTTTTGATGGGGCCGAAGGGCGCGAAGGCTTGCCGAATGGTGTCCTCGCCAAGCTCGTAGTAGATGGAGCCCACGTAGACACGGCACATGATGGCCAGGGCCCGCTGTCGCTGTGCTGCCACCTGCCCACGGGAGGAGGAGGAGGAGGAGGAGGAGGGGGGATGCGAGGGAGACAAGAGGACATATGTTACTTGACTGGAGCTCGCTGAGCACAGGGAAGATGATCCACTACACAAAAACTCACATTCACAAGTCAAGTAAACCAGACAAAAACAAATCAAACCAGTCAATTTAGCTAAATGTGTGAGGGTGCATCGGTGCTGCCTATTGAAAGTGAGGGAACTGCAGCAGCTACGTCTTGGTCTAAATCTATGGGACGCTGTATATTTTTTCTTTTATTCTCCCTATCCTCCTCCATAACCCATATGGGCAATTCTATCATGTTCAATCAAGTTCAGATTTTTACGGTTTAATAAAATATGTAAGTCTAATCAAAAGAACAGCATTTTATAATGCTGAAAACTTGAATGCTAAAAAAGTTTAAACTTAAATATCCTACAATGCCTACTTTAACTAGTTCAATGTTTTATCAACACACCACCTGTTCACTGGTGCAACTGACCTGTCATCCAGAGAAGCAGGTGAAGGTAGACTTAAACATATTCTCAAGTTTGGTATGAGACTGTGATAGACTTCATGACCTTTGATATGACAGAGGCTTGGTCAATGATGATTTTCAAGGCCATCATTGTATGCCTCACATTAACAACTTAAGGAGAAGAGAACTATTTTTCACAGAGTTTGTGAATCTACAGCTTCCCTATAGGGGAAATACTTATCCCTCCAAGTCTATTCTAAAAGGCCTTAAAAGCCTCTATCCTTTGCCCGACTACACATCGGCCAACATATGACTTTTTTTTAATGGGGGGTGTGGGACCAGAGTTTGATCAAATTTAACGATTAAGGCTCTATGAAACTTGACTGCTATCCCTCTTAGATTTCTAAGCCAAGAAGGGCTCTTTTTGTTTACTGCACAACAGCATATTTACAAAGGAGACATGGACTTGGAACCAATAAAAACCACAGAAAAACTGAAACCCACCCACACAGACGCACACATTCACACAGATTCCCAACATTCTAGAGGCAGTCAAAGGATTTAGTTCGGCGCCAGAAAAATGACGTCAGCATCTCATATTAAGCACGAGTCTACATGCTCAATATGGCTACGTCATCGCCAACATTAGAACAACCACAAAGCCTAATCCAGCCAAACCAAAATACTAACTGCCCTCCATGATGCATGGTTGGAGGATTCAGATGATCCTGCTACATATTCATCAGACAATGCACATCTAAAAATCCATCTCAAGTTTCTTAATACTTTCTTATCACTTAAAAACAACTTCTTGAACAACAAACTACATTTGCAAGAAAAGATTTAAATACTTATACTATTCTACTGAGATAAAATCCTACGAATACAATCTACTACAGAGGACCTCTAACATCCATCCAGAAACATACACCATTCAAAATCAAAAACAAAAAGCCATGTCTGCTTTCTGAAATATGCTGGGGCATTTATATGAGACAATAAATTTGAGTGGCCAGTGTCGGCCAGGTAAAGAAGGGTAACAGTCCTCATAGCAGGAATGCGCACAGAAATGAAATATATAGTTTAATATTCTATTGACCGATTGCAAAGGTGAGAGAGGATCTCCAAAGCCCATTGTCACTGCTGCCATCTGAAAGACAGTAAAGATGAAAAAGTGCTGAAAGGTAGGTTAGAAAAAAAAATTCTTTGCCTTTTTTTTCTCACATGTCACTGTCAAACAGACATCAAACAAAACACGCAAGAGCCCACCCATATGACTAGATTCCAAAAGGCTCATTGGTCGTCACGCTGGCTAAGCCCAGACCCAAGCCCCACCCTTTCTGAGTTTCATACAGATTTCGTCCGTTGTGGACAATGAAAAGACCCAAAGGCGAGAGGTAGAGTGAGAGAAAGAGAGAGAGGTGAGACATTTCTCTTCTGCATAAGCGATCTTCGTCGGCTGAAAGAGAACACAAAAGCTCAGCCCAGGGATGTATACTGTGTGCACATTCACCCTCAGAGAAGCATAAACAACAACAAGACAAGCACAACTGACATGAAAACTGTGAGTGAGAGGCCATGCGATCCTGAGTACTTTTACAAACTTTTGTGTTAAAGACATCAAGAACTGGAGGGTCAAATAGTAAGATTATGTTATTCAAATGGAAAGGGTTGGTCCCCCACGTTTAACAATTCGTCAGTCAAAACTATGCAGCAATACCAATCAATTGCATGGATAACCTAGCATTATAAATATTCTTTTCAAATATACACCTGGTCAGCATGTATTCTGTAAATGTAAACACACATGCCAGCAAGGAAATTATTTTTACAAGGGTAATGTATTAAGCAACAATGTGCCTTAAATATTATGCACCTGACTTTTTGCAGTTAGGAAATCCAATCACTCCATCGTAGAATTGTTATTTTCACTCACCTGCAGGTTGGTTAGCTGCTGCTGTTGGTGGGCTATGGTCTGCTTCACCAGCACACTCTTAATGCTCTGTTCCATGGCATATTTCTTTGCCTGACAACAGGGAATGCACAGGCATGATGCACAACTTCCAAGTTACAAAGGCCTATTTGTAGTCCCCCCCCCCACCCCCCCCACCTAAATTTTTGTTCATACAAACATAGAGAAAATTTTGCAAAAACACTGCCCATCATCCACCACATATATGGTATAAAATAGTGATTAGACTGATGTGAGCTTCTCTCCAGTTAAAATCAAAGATTTGTTGATCTGACATCAAGTATTAACTTGTGTATGCAAGTTCTCCAGGCTAGATGGGCTGCATAGTAAATCTGATGAGAACTGGAGTATTTGAATTATAGTTTGAGTGATATAAGGCCTTTCCTGCTCTTCAGTAGCCATTTTTCTAGTGTTTCTATCGATATTGCATCCCTACAAACTTGAATCGCTTCCTTTAATGCTTGCTTCACAATTATCAGCCTCAAATCCGGTAAATTATCAGTCCCAAATAATCTACCATTTTACATGCACACTTACCCTCTGCAGTGCCTCCTGTTGTTCTGGTGTAAGGGGCGGCAGCCCAAGCTTGGAGCCAGTGCTCTGTCCATTCTCCATCGTCAGCGTATTGCCTCTCTAAAATAGAAGACAGAGTTTATTAGCCATCTTAATATTAATGTTGGTCTAGCGCAGACTGGTGGTATGCTTTCAAAAACATTTTACAAATCAAAGTGAATGTCTTCTATTCAAGAGGAAATGTTCATTAAAATTGCCATACAAGACAGTGGCGAAAGGACTGTCCACTCACACAAGAACAATAGTTATTTCTTTTGTATTCAAGATTCAAGTATTTTGTCTACATAGTCGCTGGGTCTGCTAATTGATTGATGTGTCGCAGCACTAATACTAGGCTATTTTATAGGCAAGGTCAAGAATGTGGAAAGCATATGAACCCAGGATGACTGATCAACAGATGCTAGGCCGAGTGGTTCTACCATGTTATAATCAGAGACTAAAGTATCTTTGTTATCACGTCGATGTACCTTCGAGGCCGCTATTTGCAGGGGCGACCAGAGGCAAAGTAACGACGATGTGACTTGTAACACACAGCTCACAAGTTCTTCTCAGTTATCTGAAAGGAACATCCAAACCAAGATGAAGGGAAAATGGCTTCAATGCAACCAGGTTGAACATGGCTAATGCTAATAATTTAACGTTACTTCGCATCCTCACTTGATGCCCTATTAAGTCCGCACCCTGGGTTAAAGAAGCCCCTTCGATTTTGGGCCACAACATTAACACTCAAAAGTGCATGTACTAAACTGAGTAATTAACTCATGCGAGGCTGCTCAGCTAAGAGATCATCTCGTATACCCAAGATCCTGATGTTAGCATTACCTTATGCTTGCTAGTTCTCGGTAACGCTACCTGATTGCCATTGTCGGGGATTAATTGGTATTCCATGCCAGCTCACCTGCAACAACCGCAAGTAGTTTTCTGCTATTTGGCATGAGCTAAACCTAACGTTAGCCAAAATAACTATCGGTAGTTAGCAAATTATTCATTGAACAACCCCGTGGTAGCCACAATAGAACTAGCTAGCTAACATTAGCTAGTTAGCTTGCCATCAACTTAGGCCATGGGTACAAATGAATTAATTCCACTAGTACTCGTCCTGCAATCAGCATAATGCTATTATTTCAACACCATCAAATACTTGTTTCAGTATATGTTTAGTAACAGTAAGATACATGCAGGAAAATGCAAATGCATTCGTACACAGTACAGGAAATAAAACGTCCTGATTTTTGATGTTCACATTAACTACGTTAACGTTAGCCGTTAGGCCTAGTTATATGACAAAGACACCCGAATCAGCGAAAACGTCTAAACACTGAATCGATTACAATTCAATAGTATTCGTATTTATTTTATAAAGACAGTTGTATATTCAGAAAGCAGTCATGCAGAAACAGAATTCGTTTTATTGATGTTTTACCGCAGTCTCCAGTGTTACCGCCATGAAGCACACTTTCGTGGGGATCCCGCAGCCAGGTCCTTCCTCACGTCCGTCTTACGTCTTACCGCGAGAACTAAAACCAAAGTAAATCGAGATTTCAAGTCTTCGAGAACAGCGAGGGAAACAAAAAAAATAGCCGCGTGGAGAGGGTGTGGGCAGATCCTGGTGTGGGCCTAGTATGTGCCCTACGTTAGTATGTAGTGTCTCTGGCCTAGTTCAACCATACAGTCAACAGCAACAGTTCGTCGTCTTCGTCTTTCAATTGAATGGCGGGTTATGCCTTCAGAACAGCAACAATTAGGTTGGAATACTGGCTACATTGGTTGCATTTACTACTGAAGATAATAGCCAATATTTTATTTACACTACTACATTTCCACTGTTTCCAACTTTGGCAGATATCCTATCAGAATCACATTGCACATGTGTTAATCGTCATTAGCAATAGAAAACTGGCTGGGGAATGAACTTTCAGAAATATTATGTCTTTTTTTCTATGGGGTTGGCCATAGATATCATATTGTATTAATTAATTCATCTAGTGATTCTATATATAATATCTGAAATAACAGTTTGACAGTGAGCGCGCATATTGGAGAGAGGTGTTGCGGTTGTGGGTGAGAGAGCTGACAGCTGTAGCCTAGGGGCCCCTGTATACCTTAATCCGCCCCTGCACATACATTATGCGCATTCGGGATCAAGAACCCTGTGCTACATGTATTTGCATCACATGGATGACCAAAATGGGAGGTGTCTCTGCTCTGCAGTCCATGTCAATTGGCCTTAAGATCACAGGAGCGAGGCTGCTGCAGAGCAGCTAAGCAGTTGTTCTCCCCTTGCTGGCAAGCTTTTACAAACTCCAGCCTATTGAATGACCAACTAAACATATACATTTTAAATGCATGCATTTACTGTTTATCTAAAAAATCATAAAATTTCTTACAGCCAACATGATTATTTGAATGATTATGAAGGCAATTCAAGCTGAATTTAATGCAAACAAAATTTGGCAATATCTCTTCCATATGTCACGCAGTGTTAACTGCAGGATTTGTGTCCAGCTCCTGCAGAGTTCTGTAGCCCCTCCCGTCTGATCAGGCAGATCATGTCAGTTAGATAGCTGCTGCTAAGTGCTGATAATGGAAAATAGGTGTTTCAGTAGAGATGCTCTTAAATGTCACAATCACCCACCCAATATCACTCACAGTCTGAGTGAACACAGAAAAAGACTTAATGTAAAATAAGTTAGTTTTGATTGGGTTTATTTTGGGAAAACTGGCAGACATGGCATTGTGGACATGGCGTTATGGACATGGAATAGGCTTGCAAAAACTACACAACATTGTGAATTGTGAATTGTTTTATTTTTTAAGCTGAGATTGACTTTTTTGTGGAATTGCCCAACCCTTCGTGGAATTTTGCAACCCTAAGGTCAAAGCCCACCAGGAAGCAAATGTATCCCTATGACAATTTTTTAGACACTTTGAAATAATGTGAAAGGATTTGGTGTATCAGACTAAGTACTGGTAAATCTCTACTTCCATTTAAAATTCATGGTTGTCTGTAGCAATTCATTGAAATGACCAGAGCCATGCTTGATGATTAATAAACTGACTGAACTTGTTTTTAGGATCGATGGCCAAACTAAATTGAGATGGGTAGAATGGTCTTAGACAGCTTTATGAGCCGAGTAGTCCTCAAAACCATAAAGATAAGTGATCGCGTGATGAGATAGGGAAGTTCAAGTTGTTGCCCTTTGAGTCTGTGGGAAACAAAAACGATCAAAATGGGGTAGGTGTCGGGCCAGCCACAATAGACCTGCTGACCGAATGAGGTGGTATAGCGCACATTTATTAGGAGCTTTCAGAGTTGCGTGACCGTGCACATCTATGCACTGTAAACGTTTGTAATGGTTACTTGAATGGAGGCTCAAATGAGTTGAGTAACTATAACTTGTCTATTAGATGTAAAATGCTTTTAACTTGACAAATATGAGTTATCGTTACTTAACGCATTTGAGCAACGAGTTTCCCATTCAAGTAGCCATTACAAATCGTTTTTTACAGTGTGATTAGTTCTAGACCACATGAATCGTAATTTGACTTTGCTGATAGGTGCTTTTTTTGTGGACTTTCTTTTACATCTAGAGGATGGCTGAGCGTAACCCAACACGAGTGGCTGTCATAGTTTTTTCTCTGGTTGCACACATAATTGCAATGGCATTTAACACATTGGCCTCAATTGGTGAATCATCAGGTAAACAATGTTCCGTGTAAGAATGTAACAGGTTGAACATAGACTTGGAATGACCGGATGCTTTTTTTTGTCTCACAGGTATCTTCCAGCAAAGCACAGAGAATGTGGTACAGAAGTATGGGACAGCCATCACGCCTGCTAAATGGTCTCTCTTTGTGTGGGATTTTACCTATGTCTGGTTGCTCCTTATGCATATTTATCTACTAACAGGACTCTTCAGACGGTAGGCCCACATGATTGGGGAATAGAATTATCTCTTAAATCAGATAAAAAACACTTTGTTTTAAGTGGTCTTTGGTATTTTTTGCCCTCAATGGTGCCTTCCAGGCAGCGCTGCCTTCAAGGCACTACTCCCCTCAGTTTAGGTTTAGGATGAGGTTTTAGGGGGTTAGGGTTAGGAACAGGGTGGAGGTAGTGCCTTTTAGGCTGTGCTGCCTGGAAGGTGCCGTTGGGGGCAAAAAACACCATTGAGCGTTTTAGTCCTCAGCATCTTAAATGTTAGCTCTGATGAATTGTAAGTAGCTGACCTCTTTTGCCCCATGACAATTTCTGTATGACCTTAAAAGTGCTGATCTGTCTACAGAAGCGCTTACTCCTGGATGTATACAACGCCTGGGGTGCTGCCATATGCATTCCATGTGGTCTTGATAACAAACATCTTCATGAACGTTTCCTATCTCTTTCTGTTTGACAGAGAGTAAGTGGCCTTTATACTGTTTTAGCCAATCATGGATGTTTGAGCAACAATGTGTTGGCTATATACGTGTACGTGTTATACAGTATAGACTTTCTTTGAATAGACAGAACACAAATTAGAGTGAGGCCATGAAGGAAGATGGCTCTTTACAATGATTGTGAACTGAGGTTGCCGTCCATCCACCATTTTCTCCTGTAAATGTAATGTTTTTGCGTGCAGTGATGAGTTTTAATTTTAATTTATGCATGTTGGTAATTCTTTATATGTCATGCTGTAGGTTGTTATTGGCGTCTCTGGTATTGTCAGCAACGATGGCCTTTACAAACTGCCTTCTAATGTTCTTCTCCTGTTACGGGCTCAAGGTGTATGGAGCTTGGTTGAACAAGCACCACCCTCTTGATCTCTGGCTTCTTCGGATTTTGGTAACTAATGTCGTAAACCATTTGAGACAGAGAGCCATTAAATAGAGAAGTACCCAGGAATAAAGAAAGTAAGGCAAAAGTTTTTTTCTTAATTTCCCAGGTGCAAAATGGGGTGGCTATGTACGCAACATTCACAAGTGTCTGTACCCTTTTAAATCTGACGATCGTTCTGGACTATAACACTGAAATGACTAGCTCAAACTCTGCAATCATCTCCTTGTCTCTGCTCCTTGCTGGGATTCTGATTTGGTAGGACTAATATTCATTCAGTTTTTTATGGGTCTGGTTGGTGGCATTTATGACCAGCTATCTTTTTTATGACTAATGCCGTCTATCTAATCTTCCACAGTGTTATATGAATCTCTGTTATAAAATCATCTGTTTGAATACAGTCTGGATATTTAAAGTAGTCCAGATATCATCTTTTTGACAGGTTTGTGATAGAGAACTTCTTGCTGGACCGTCATTTTCGCTACATCTTCTCGGTCAACCCAGTCTTGGTCCTGGTACTAGCTGGAATTGTTTCCCACCCGTCTCCACCTGGCTCAAATGATGTGGTTTCAGGTGTGTTTCCCAGAATCTGTGTCAAATGCAGAAGTCAAGTCCGCATCCTCTGATATTCCACCACTTACATGTACTGTATATGCAGAGATAATTATCTGATACAGTAATTTCATACGGTGAACATACGGTGAGTTGCTGGAGTACTATGCAAGTTACCTACTCAGTGAGCAAATGAGAGCACTAAAATACTGAGGCAAAAATAATCTTCAAAAAATGTATTTCAGAAGATCAGGGAAAAAACAAACTTGAAAATATCCAACAATTCTGAGAAACAACAACAACAACAACAAAAAAAAAAAAAACAGTCCAAGGGATCAGAGTCCAAACAGAAAATAGTACTACTTTGTCCAGAAAAATACAAAGGCAGAGAGGTTTCAAAGCATGCAAAAGCTTAAGAACGGCAACAAGCAAGAGTTAATATAGGCCTACCAACATAAACTCAGACGAATGTGAATTGAAAAGCAACATCGCCCCCTGAATTCTAACTTTTACGATAAAATGTAGCAAACCCGGGGGCACTGTGGCTCAGTGGCTAGAGCGTCAGACCATTGCTCCTGGGACCCGGGTTCGATTCCGACCCGTGGTCATATCCCGATCCCACCCCATCTCTCTCTCCCACTTGTTTCCTATCCATCTCTACACTATCCTATCTGATTAAAGGCAAAAAGCCCAAAAAATATCTTAAAAAAAGTTAGCAAACCCAAGGAATTGTTGGACCTCTTTAACAGATTTAGGAACATGCCTGTCCTGCACAGCCTTTAGTTGGATCCACTTGATTTTGACCTTCCCTTCGAGACAAAACCAAGAAATGAGGCCTCTGGAACATGAAATTCACACTTCTGAGACTTGACTGCGAAACTCAAGGAGATGTGTGCACAGTCCGGATTGGAGTCGTTGGAATTTCCACCGCTGGCTGCGCAAAGCGCACTGCTGGAATGGAGTTGTAGCTAGATGTTCTAGATCAGCTCGAAGGAGGCAGCTCTTATGGCAACTTGTCCTGAGCAGTCCATTCTTGGTGGAGACTCACTTGTCCAGGTCAGTGTAGCAGCATCCCTTGTTTTACTTGGACCAGGCGCTGAAGTGCAACTCGTTCATGAAGGAGCTAGCTTAGCCCTTAGCCCAGTGTGCTACGAAACCGATGTTATCAACCAAAACATCGCGGCCACTTAAAGCCACCACATGCAACATTTAGGTAAAATTTCGACGTTTCCTATTCATTACACCTTTATGTAAATTGCCTAGAACTCACTAGACTTGATAAATGACATGTTCCGGAGTAAAACGAGCCCCTTCACGAGATTGTCCGACCCTCCTAGAAGCAGATACCGCCTATGCAAGATCAGGGAGCGCGTCCCGGCTATCGTAAGTTTTGGTTAGCAAGCAAGCTAGGTCACGTGACTTAGCCAGAGTTTTCTGTTTGAATTACAACGCGATTTGTGACTTCTCAGCGCATTCAACTGTCGATACATTTTGTTAGCGGCGATCACCGTTGACTATGCAATTCTAAATGGAGGATTATTGGCAGAAACGCTTAATAAGTGCTTTGTTTGGTTGTTAGCTTATTGGATGACACCACCGGATCCTGCATAGGTTCTCTTTAAAAATAAATAAACACATATCTAGACGTAGACAACAAAAAAAAAAAAAACAACTCACGAAAAAGACATCTATGCGTACCGAATACGCATAGGAAGACATTACTCATACTCAAAACTGAACAAACAAAACATAAAAGAAAATTCTAAAAACATTAAACAAAAACAAGAAGCCATGTTGATAACAGCATTAAAATGAAAATAAATAAATAAAAATGGGTCAAAAAAGGGGGGAACATTTATAATAGAAAAAAAATTGTGATTAATCACGATTAATTATGAGTTAACTATTTTAATCGCTTGACAGCACAAATTTCTGCCCCTTTCTGTTCTTTAGTAATGAGCAGGTGAACATAGTTTCACCAAAAACTCCCATTTTTGACCAAAAAAGGGGGAAAATTAACATTTTGTTTGACAATAGGGTCTTAGATGCACGCATATTTTTGGCTCTACTGACACGCCAAACATCAGGGAAATGCTTTCCTTCAATAAAACTGCAAAAACAACACTTACAACAGGCTTTTGATGGTAAATAGACATTGTTGTCAAAAGGTAGACATATAGTGACAACCATATTGCAATTATAACATGATTACATCCAGTGATATTGCATTCAGTTCATAGAACTAACCTGACAAGCTAACTGTCAGCTAGCTGGGCAGTGTAATAAGCTATTCTAGTCTCCCCACTTGGCAAAGGTTGATCAAAGATAACATCTCTGGGTTGATCTCCATTTCCCATGATCAGGACACTATTGGAACTACTGCGACTGTGACACTCTGATCGAGTGTGAAGTGCCTAAACTTCTCCGATTTACGTCGGCATGTTCTACCATGTTGTATTGTCAACCTTTATCTACATCTCCTTTAGTTTATGGATATTCATGCTAATCTGACATCCGAAGTGACACAGCCACCTACAGGGTCAATTTGGTAGTGCAATTTTCCACATAGAAGTCTGATATTTACAGACAAGGTTTGGCAGTCCGCCCCATCAAAAGACAATTGATGTGTATACAGTAAATCTTTGGCAGTGAGCAGCTGTATTTCAATTGACGTATACATACATCAATGGCAGTCAATGAGTTAAGAAAAGGAGGGAAAATCAGTGCAAAGTAAGAGGCAGGGCATGAAACACATGATCACTCAAAACAAAGACATGTTAAAAAAAAAAAAAAAATGCAAAGAGGCATAGTAGTGGCCACCAGAGGTGAAAATGAGTCTTGAGTCTTAACAGTTAAAAAACAGAAGGAGGGGATGGGACATGTGGCCAGGTAAAAGAAGTTTATTCAATGTCACACTGCCAAAGTCCAAAAAAGGACACTGGCTGGCCCATTGGTAGGCTTTTAGTTCAGTTCTGGTGTGGATGGAGGGTGTTCCCTGTGGATACTGTGATCATTCAATCAGCACCTTATTAATGGTACCTGTAAAGTGCCTTAGAGTGTCATAGTGTCATAGATGCATTTTATTTGCATGCAGGGGCCTCTTGTTGTCTCCAGCATTCCCACTTCTTTTGAACTTAATTGAACTACTCTTGAGTGTTTAACATGTTCTTGAGTGAGAAAGCTATGATTGTTAGCCTACTGGATAGTATTGGTTGCTTGTAAAATCCACATTTCTGGTTACCTCACTCACGTCAGATCTGATGTTCAGCGATAGACGAGTTATTTCAGGAGCCAGAAACCTGAATCTAACTGGAAAAGCTTGTCCATCAATTTAATTGACATGCACTTCAGCCAACCACATCGAAACCAACCGATGGCGCTGGCTACGTTTGTTGGATTGGTTGGATTCAAAACAGTTGCTTCTTCGCTACATCAAACCCTCTACAGCAGCCAGCAGCCCTGATTGGTCCGGTTAGAGAATATTGGGCTTGAAATCGCTCTGAAGGGCTTCAGCATCAGATCGTTGCGCGGAAGTGCCTTACGAAAGTTACGTTGCGCATGATCTGAGGTGAGTGAGGTAACATTTCTGGCTCTTCTCATGTGACTTTTCTCCATCTCTCCAGCTGTGCTTCTGGCTATTTCCTGTGTGAGCCTCCTCATACGAATAGTGCTGATGGTGTGGCGCCACCTAAAGCACCCTCTGTACCAACCAGACATGACAGTGATGTCACCAATGGAGCTGATCAGGACACAGAACCGAGTTTTTTTCTAGACATTTGTCACACTGTTAATGTGACACAGGTGAGGGATGTTGGACATGTAGGGTTGATGATTGTATAGAGCTGTATCTTGAAACATTTGATTCATAATACTGTCTGTATTTTGCATTTACAGCCTACAATGAGTTTGCCAGAGACATCCAAATGGCATACATATCCAAATTGTAAAAATACTACAAAAGGCTTGATATAACATATCATAATGCCAAACTCAAATCACAAGTGATATTTAGTCTGGGGACCTACCTATTGCATTTCTCATAGCGGAAGCATCGATTTACAATTGTCCAGAGCCGTTTATTGGGCGCTACAAATGTCTATCAGAGCGTCTGTACATACCTCGGAGCCAATACCAGAGCCACCAAGTGACGTAAAATGCAATCGAGGGCCGTACAAATCCCTTTTTGTTCTGCGATTGGATACCGAAAGTAAGCGAGAAAAACGGCCATGGTCACCATGCTGCTTTGCAGAGTGGAATGAAATAAGCGCGCAAAGGAGCATGGGAACTCCCAGGCTAGCATATCATCAGAGTCCACATGAATTCTAACTTCGAGAAATCCAGTGTGGAACACAGAGTTTTTCTTTTAAACACAAATCTGACTCCTGCTCATGGTGAAAAAAACTCTTTATATCTTTGATGCGGGACATTTACCTGAATGTAATATTTGTTCTTTTATGCAACAACTTGTAACAACTTTTTGTAAATGTAACTTTTTTTCTTTTTCAATAAAATGTGGAAAGCGATCTGTGATTATTTATGCACTTATTAGACTATTTATCTACATTTTACAGTAGGCCTATGTTGTTTATATTGTCTAATCTACTTGGATGTTATGTATTAATGTATCTTGATAGAACTTCAAGAACTTCTAGAATATATTATTATTTTAGAAGTTTGAATTCACATGTTTTGTAACATTTGGAGACGGTATTCTTTGTACAACTTTGAAGAAAAGACCAAATATGACCATTCAGTGAGGCTCTGGGCTTAACATAAAATGTATAAAGAAATATTAATTTAGGAAAATGGAGAAATATATTTTGACATATAGGGAAATGTAGTATGGAGAAATATCCATAACTCCCGAGCAAACCTGTGCAGCCCTGGTGAATTTCAAGCCCATCGAGTTGGGCAGGGCATCATAATGATGCTCACACAAAATGTTGACAGTTTGCTCACCTTCAGCTTCTAGTCCACTGTGATATACAAGATAGAGAAGACCCAGCGGTGGACTTGCAGCCTCAATGTCCGCAACCCGGGGTAGTCAGCCTATGAGTGCAACGCCTATTCAAAAATCCCTTCTTACCCCCCACAACTTGGCAGGACCAGGACCATTGCTGAAAGTGACTACTATATTTTTCGGGAACGAATGGTTATTAAGAAAAAGGCTAACACAGCGAAACACTTAACTAGACGAAACAAAATGAGCATCTTGCAAGTGGAAATGATGCGTGCGTAAAACAGACAACGCAAGTTTGACTCCGCCTATCTTTAGTTCCAGTACACAAACCTACCAGAGCCCGTTTACGGCGAGCCATGGCACTCCTATTAACGCCATTCAACCTGCAATTCCAATTGCAAATCCGCTAGGGGGCGATCGCGAGTCAGTGGAAACTGAGTGGAAAATCAATGGGCACCTATGAGGTATAGGGCTAAATGTATAATTTTCACATATTTAGGGACAACATATCACAGATTGCATTTTATTTTAAGCAACAATCAAAATGAAATATATTTAATACATATGACCATTACGTTTTTCATCTTTGAGCTGTTTTTTCCCTGACTCACTAGCATTCTGCTACTCTATTCTGGTGAATGGCCATAGGGAAAGACTTGCTGTGTCACGTGACAGACACTTTGGAAGGGATTTTACAAATGAACAAAAAATGCTAAAAATATTATGTGTGGACTGAGAATTAAATCAAATTACTCTGAACCGCATGCATGAATGCATTTATTCAAGAAAAAATTGTATCTAAAGAAATGCAGCATTTGATGTGCAGCTGCATAGAACCCAATTCATTCTTCACTGACTCGCGCGCGCCATCTAGGCGCAATACCACCGGAGTGCTAATTCTCCCCTATTAAAAGTTCTCTGAACCTACCTAACACTTCATAGCGCATCGAGACGACCCTGGTAACCGGAAGTCAGAAGAAATTCTCTTATAGATTAGGCCTATAAAACTCACTGTCTCAAAGGTCAAAGTCTGCTAGTTAGGACGTGTAAGCCTTTAAAACCTTGAGGGATGAATGCAGAGAGGAGACAAAGTCACTCACCATCCGCTGACATGGACCATTTCTTATTGCACACGAAAATGGGGCAGAAGTTTCTTCAGCACTTGGCTGGCGTCTGCCTTGCTATGGTCAGCCACACCATCGAAATTCCCTTCATTTCCTGGGCCAACGGACCAAGTGAGCCGGGTGCGTAACAGCCAACACTGTCTTGAGCGACCAGTTACTTTGGCCAGGGTTTCGCTCCCAAATTTCAGAAGCTATGAAACTCAATCTAAAAAATCTCTATAGTGTTAACAGCTGAAGTGATGAAGTCTAAAGCAAGCACAGATTGTCTAGAACGAGTGAGTGACCTGTATTTCAAAGTCCATAAAAAGTAACTTAGATTTTAAGTGAAATTGAAAAAGCTGATCATTAGCCATTATAGTGCCAATTAGATATAGCCTACACTTGTTTTCTTTGGTCGAGTTTGGAGGTCTGGATGCCTTAATTGGCAGTGTTTATATATGAGACTCAGTGAATGAAATGGAATGTAAATATCCTGGAGTAAGAATGAACATCAGTTATTAGTAAACTACTTTATGTCATGGAGGCAAATGACAATGTCATCTGGAGTCAGACATGACGTTATTTCTCAATGTGTCATCTGGGAACATAGGGCTGACCCCTAGATCACTTGACCCTTTTCACAATTCTCAAGCCTAAGTTTTCTATTTTATCAAAATTGTGCTGACGTTCTGAGTGGACAAAAAAGAGGCCACAAACATTCAGTTTGCATTCTATGCTGACCTTCTAGATATGTCATACAGTAGGCTATATATTCATGATACTATACCAAGTTTTCTACAGAAGGTTTGATTCAGGGAAATATTGATAGGAAGTGACATAGGCCTACATAAAATGCTGATAGCCCTTGGAATGTGCTTCATGACAGTCATTAGACATTAAGGGCTGTTTGGACAAACATTAGGACCACAGTGACAAATTCAGTATTTTTGTGTTGAATTGACAGGGAATAATCCTTATGTTAGTGTCATTCACCTTGTATTGTCACCTGTTATGTAATATATTTTATCACTATACTGATAATAGGCCTACATGAGCAGATTTTGAGAAAAGGGCAGTTATACAGTGATACTGCCTTACATAGCCTAGGTTATTTACTGATGTTGTGATGACAGAGAATTGAAGTTCACACACAGAGACATTTACCTAGAGTAGTGTTAAGGTACGTGATCTGACGCACAAACACAGTCACAGAGGAATCGCGGAAACTGTAGTCTGCCTGACCAGATACAAGTTTCTGCAGAAATTTAGGCTGTCTCTCACCAAATTAACCACAACAGTTTCAGTTGACATCAGGAGCACAACAACGTTAGCACCTTTCTGTATGCTTACACTGTAAGGGAAAAAAGTATACCTGATAGTTGCGGTGCACACTGTGCGAAAAATGTGCGGGCAAAGCCACGTGCGTGGGATTATACAGTCTCCTTAATCTACCCCTAATTACACTATAGTATATACTAGTTATGCAGTGACTGTAGGCTATAGTATACGTACACCTGACATGTGTGCGTGATTGTATGTGACAAACTGTTTCACAGGGACAGCTGACAGACAGCACATGACGTACAGTACACTACATGGTGAAGGAATAAACCTCTTGAAATGTAACAGAGCTCCAAATGGACTGGCTGCATAAATTTACAAGTGAGGGTTTACAATGTAAAATGATGTACAATTCGATTCAATCAGTCCATATTCCTGTTGTTTAGAGGTTGCCGAGTGATGTTGGTAGAAATAAGAATGAGACAGTTTGGTAGGCTATAACTTAGACCAAATTGCAGAATGGCAGATAACACAAACAAGAGCAAGGACACTTTGTTTCAGTTTCGCCTGCCCCATTCATTTTGTGTTACAGTAGCTGCTGGTTCAATCTGTGTGTTTGCCAAATTGTGTCTTTTTACAACTACTGACAGGAACAAACTTCTCGAACAACAGCTATGGTGTTTAAAATGTAAAGAAATACCTTTACTTGCCCGTTCTATTTGCAATTTAGCCATTTCAGAAATATCCTTTCTTCTTTTATATATTGTACTTGCATAGCTGGCCAAATACATTATACGAGAGCCACCAAATACTTCACACTAGCCTGTTAAAGGAATAGTCCCCCTTTTTATGAAATTGGGCTATTCACCGCTTTAGCTGGACTTACGTATGTGGGTAAAAGCATTTTGGTCTCTGTGCTTGAGTTTTCCTAGTTCAGCAAATCCCAATTTTATCTTAGCATAGCCATAGGCGATGGACTGCAATGTTGCCAAAGAGTTGCTATTGGCTACTTAACATTCCAGTGCCTATGCTAAACTAAAGCTAAAAAAGAACTATTGAAAATGCATGCACTGAGACCAAAATCCTTTTACCCACATTTGTAACACCAGGTTAGGGGGTGAATAGCCCAATTTCATAAAAAGGTGGAGTGTTCCTTTAAATACAATACACTAAAGAAGGGAGAATAGCAATGCACATTTTTGCAAAATTACATTTTTGGGGAAGATGGGTCTTATAATGTTGAATTGGCCAATATCAAATTTGATTTTGACACATATTATTTAAAACTTGTGTACGTTGACTGGCACACTGCAAATATTTCCTGCAATCTTTGGTAAATAATTCACTGTAAAAAACGATTTGTAATGGTTACTTGAAAAATGTGTGGAAACTCGTTGCCTCAAATGAGTTGAGTATAGTATAGTGCTTTTAACTTGAAAAAGATAAGTTATCGTTACTTAACTCATTTGAGGCAACGAGTTTCCACACATTTTTCAAGTAACCATTACAAATCGTTTTTTACAGTGTTGAGCAGTCCGTTATTTCTCTTCTGTGTTTCTTTTTCTAGGTGTGTTTGAGTCAACAAAAGAGAATGTGTCAAATATGTTTCCCATGGAAGTTACAATGGACAGATGGACAAGGAGTGTGGATCTCACCTTTATATTAGGCAGCAGTATTCTTCAGATCTTTTCTATGTTCTTGGTTTTTAAATGGTTTGTGAATCTAATGTGTCTATGAATGGAAGATTAATCGTTTGGCAACAATCACATACAAGAGTGTATATATGTACATTTTAAATGCTTAGTCATCATCAATATTATGTTGACACTGGGTTCACAAATAAAAAATGCTTTTGATGTTGATTTAAGAAGTCGTAAAGTGATGGTTTGATTTGTTGGTTTCTTTCCAGTCATGATGACTTTGGGCTAATTTGCTGTAACCCTGAGGTCCACCCTCCCCGCTTCTATTTGTTCTGGCCGCTGTTCTGGGCCTCACACATAGGCGGGCTATTACTTTGGGATCGACAGTAAGTCTAATTATTTGTTTTCCATTACTTGACCTCTTTACAAAAACGGGCAGAGCTAAGTTGTTATCGTGTGTGCACCGAACATTCTGAGTGGCATCACAATTTCTCATTTCTTGGTCTGCTTCTTTGACCTTTGTGTGACGGTCATGAAGCGACTGCAGAGAAAAACCCTCAAGAGACTGGTCTACACACAAGTTCGCACACAAACATTCTCGTTTGCTTACACACACACAGTCGCACACTCATACATCAGCTTTCACATTCATGTACAGCATATAACATTGTTGAGCAAACCTTGGACTGGTGCTTTAACAAATGCAAAGTTGTTGAAAGAAATACGCAAGACTACTTTATTATGCAGTGGACATTTAGTGTGCTATGTAGGTGTACATACTTCTTGAGTGCAAAAGAAAATGTTTGAGCGCAAGTTGATAACCGGTTTTGTGGTGAATTGTTTGTTGCAGTCTTCAGTCTGGAGCATCTGTCTGAAGACAAAAGGGTGCTAACAGGAAACAGTATTTAGTTCCCTGCTTAATTGGGCTAGTTCATCTTGCTAGTGGCCATGGGGATGACTGAGGTTGCCTTGATCAAACCAACTTTGTATTAAACCTTTTCATGTGCTAGGATGAAATGTTTTGTTGAGGTTTATCTGGTGAATCTGTTTATTTAAGAAACTAGTGCTCTTTGAAGGAACTAGTGCTCATTTTTCAGCGTCTCTTTGTTCTTTGTGTGTTAATTGATAAGTGTTCCTCTTGTTTGTAATTGGCACCATCATTGGATATATATATATATATATATATATATATATATATATATATATATATATATATATATATATATCCAATGATGGTGCCAATTACAAACAAGAGGAACACTTATCAATTAACAAGTGTATATATATGGGCAATTCCACGAAAAAGTAAACCTCACCTTAAAACTTTAAGTCTCACCTACATGGACATACAAATTCTTTCAGAAAACTTCCAATACAAAAAAGTATTGTCTCGATGTAAATATTCAACTGAGCAAGTTTCGTAAGAATATCTGTTTGTTAAATTTTTTACCCTATTCAGCTATAATGTAAGTCTATGGAGGGGCTTATAATGGGCATAAGTGGGTGATAACACACACAAAGCTGCAATGCTATCAGTTATTTTTCATTGTTATATTACTATTTCTCTTGTTACAGGTTAAAATCCACCATTCACAATTGTTTTGTATCGTTTTGGAGGGTTTTTCCAGACGTCACGTCCATAACGTCACATCCATAACGCCATGTCTCCCAATGAAAACCAACTTTTTTTACATTTACATTTGAAATTAAGTCTTTCTCTGTCTTTACTGAGGTGTCCTGTTTGGTATGAATGTAGTAATATTTACATTTCTCTAGAAATTTCACACACTTCACAGCAAAAACTACGCTCTCTCAAAAGTTTGTCCGTTTTTCGTCACGTCCATAACGCAAATTGAAAGGCTCATATTCTTATGATGCAAATCATGATATTAATTTTTTCTGTTTGCCTGTATTCAGCCATGGAGTTTGCAGAAGAATATGAAAAAAATTGTGAAATACTGCTAGGTTTGCGGAGGTTATCTGGCCTTTTGTTCATCAATAATGCACGAAAATGTCACGTCCATAACGCTGGAATTGCCCATATATATCTGCTTGTCTAGACTCATGTGGTCTTGAATGTTGTGTCGTGTGAGCACTGAGCTTGGAATTAGTTATGTATTTCTTATTAACAGTCATGTATTCTACTCTTTTCTGACAGGATGATCCTGCCTGCCCTCTTCCTAAGGATTCTCCCCCCAGTGATTGGCTTCTACATGCTGTTTATGTCTTATAGAAACATGGAGCGCTTCAGACCATGGCTCTACGTTATATCCTCAAAGTTGGCTTGGTTCATATATTACATGGTATGCCATTCTCCCTCACCTGTTGCATAACACAACTCACCACAGATCCACAATCAGAGATGTCAGAAACACAGTAAAGATTGGGCCACATTTAACAACCTCTCATTAACCTTATCAAAATATGACTACAGTGTTGTTCTATCTGTCATGAGGATTTGATGACCAAGATCAGTTTTGATATTATGATTTAGTTGTGTCCAATCTTTTACAGTGAATTCGGTTATCAAAAGGTGATGTGGAGGTTATTATGAAATTATTTATGCTGGGTGTACTTTATCATTGCTACAGTATAACAGCTGAGCATAGGAACATGGGAGAAGACTAAGACTAACAGACTAACTCTCTCTCTCTCTCTCTGTCTGTTGTAGACACAAAACAACTTAGCCATGTTATCTTGTTGGTTCCTGATTGAAGCTCTGGTTAATCTTGGTGTTGTGATGAAGTACACCATTGGCCTGCAGGATCCAGCAGCCAGCTCTGTTGTTCTCACCCTTGTCTTTTTAATCATGCTTCTATGGTAAAGACATAGGCTATTTGTGTGTGTGTGTGTGTGTGTGTGTGTGTGTGTGTGTGTGTGTGTGTGTGTGTGTGTGTGTGATACTTCAGTTTGCATAGATTCGTATACTTTAAACGGTAAAGTGAAATTAGGGTTTCAAAACTAGCTAAAATTTTCAGTTGCTCACTACTTACCGCAGAGTTATTGGAACACAACCTTCTACATGCATTATGTAAAGATCTCTCCTCTTTGAGATTTAACATGAGTTTCGAGAAATGCAGTATAGGTGGACTTTTGCCCACTTTTGCAACCCTAAATGATAAATGCATGCTTTCTTGGAAAGGCAGCTGTGTTTGATAAAGCCTTCAACTTTGCAACTTTTTCTTTTACAGGTTTGTCCTTGAGACTTTTGTATATGTGAAGTATATCCATTATACATTCACAGTATACCCAACCATTGTCCTGGGTTTAGGTGCTATGTTTACCAAAGGATTTCAACCTGATGACATGGCACCCAACACCATTTACTGTGGTAAGATAGTCACATAATTTAAATTAATAATTTAAATTTGTGTTGCATCGTTTAAATACTTCTCTCCTCACTAAGCTGCACTCAGTACTCCAGGACAAAATCTTTTCATGAATGCCTGCATATACTGTGCCTTGATAAAGTATTCATATACCCCTTTCATTTTTCTCTTTTTTGCATTGCAGCCATCTCTTCTAGTCACTTAACTTCATTTTCCCCCTCAATACACACAACTCCGTTGTGATAGCAAAATACAGAATTGTAGAAGTATTCATACTTAGTAACACTTAGTAACTAAATTCTGGTGACCTCCCACCTTTTCAAAGTATCTTTGAGATAAGTCTATACATTTACTGCTGTGTTTATGCAGTTTGGACAGGATTGGGAAAATCAGCTAACTTTCTGTATTAGGTCTTACAGTTCAAATTGAATGGGACAACCAGCAGGATTCTTCACAAGATCACTTCACATAGGATGAAGTTGAGACAAATAAAAGTGTGGATTGAGGAGGGAAACAATGAAGTTAAATGACTAAAGAGATGGCTGTAATGCAAAAAAAAAAAAAGAGTAAAAAAAAAAAAATGAAAGGGATATACTTCTTCTTAAGGCACTATAGTTATTGGGTGTATCTCCCTCCAGGAATCCTAATGGTAGTGGCAACAGTGATGAACTGCATTATGTTGTTTCGACATTGTTGTGACCAAAGATGGCCCTCAGCCTCTAATATCATTGTCATCCTCCCAATGGACCAGCTGCCAGTGGACGGACAACCTGTGGCAATAGACTATCTGGGTTTGGGGGAAGACACGGCAATGTCCGCAGCTGCATAGGGGAATACATGGACAGTCTTTTTTTCTTTTCTTTTAAACTGTGTACCAAAAATGTGCTATACAACTGTGGTTTCAATGGTATTGCCGTTTATTGGCCACTAGAGGGCACTATTCCATTTCCTCCATTCAGTGGTTAGTTGTAACAG
>JAODXP020000027.1:9579879-9636561 GCA_027497455.2 Sardinella longiceps
GCCCTCGATTGCATTGTACGTCACCTGGTGGCTCTGGTATTGGCTCCGAGGTATGTACAGACGCTATGATAGACATTCGTAGCGCCCAATAAACGGCTATGGACAATTGTAAACGATGCTTCCGCTACGAGAAATGCAATAGGTAGGTCCCCAGACTAAATATCACTTGTGATTTTAGTTTGGCATTCGCCAGGCTAAATGCCCACATGCTTTAGGCATGGGTCATGTAAACACCTCAAAGCAATTGTTATCAATTAATTTGGCTGTATTCCAGTTTCTGGAGAAAACCAAATACTGCCAATATATAATATAATAGTCGTATCCATCAACAGGCAGAACCCACTCTTTTCTGCATCGCACCCCAAACATTAAATAAATTATTTCCTTTCCATATCAGAACTTGTTCAGATCAGATTTATCTGTTTATATGTTTATGTTTATTTGCTCGAGAGTCTATTTGTGTTGGCTGGTAGCTGTGGAACAAATATAGCCAGGGCACATGTAAGGGATAATGTATTGTCCGTCGGTCATTATAGAAAAATATTTCCCGAGAGGAAGAACCGGAGACTGACGCGCAGTGGAAGGCTGCTTTTTCGAGCATTCCACGTCATTGTCAGCCACCAAGTACTGTTCCAAAGTCAGACTTCCTTCTAAATTCTAGCAAGGACAGAGGCCTTTGTTCATAGATTTTTCAAGGATACACTGATGGATCCTCGCTTTTTGAAGTGTACGACTTCCAAGGCGAGTGTGCTACCAAGGAAGCATTCTTGACTTTGAGAAACAGTGTACTTAAGCATTTTTGAATTGTCTACACTGGCAGTGTCTGTACCTCCTTGCCATCTGTGTCCTGCAGGGCTCTCCTCCAACGCATAGCAGAGACAGCCAGCCTCCTCTGCTGGGAGGGAATGGAGGGCAAGGCATTCAAAATGGAACTACTTCCCCACTCGTAGTCATCCTCCTGCAAAATACACACACACACACACACACACACACACACACACACACACACACTTTCATTACACCAATATGCACCCATCTTGTTTTAACTTCCATTCACTGACTTTTGTGTATAGTTAATAAATATATTTTTGTTAATTTTGCCATGTTCCTCTAACCTCAATGAAGCACCCCTCTGCTCGGCAAGCCTCTAGATATGAGCGGTGAAGGATCCACTTTCCTGCCGCCATGGCTGCTAGGTACTTTTCATTACGCAGCGGATGACCTACAATAATGTGTGTGCAGCTGGGGTCGAAACTCTGTCGCTCCAGCACCACACCACCTAAGAAGGGAAAGATCAAAAGAGAAAACAGAGTGATTGTGTCATTTCTGTATTTTACTACAGCCTCATATACAGTAATAACTAGAAAAGCGCTCAGAGAGCGCAGACGTTTTGAGAAAAAGTCGAAAATTTAAAAGTCAAAACTTTTGAGAAATAAAGTCGAAATTTTCGAGGAAAAAAAGTCACAAATTTAGTCTACCCGGAACTAGGTCATTCAGAGCTGTCAGAGAGATCCTTGACGTCTTAGCACAGAATCACAGTATTGTCAGTATTGTGATTCTATCCGGACATTGAAGAGGCGGTGTCGTGAACTTGGACTGTGCAGGAGGCGAAATCAGTCGGACATCGACAATGTGATAGCCTTCGTGCAGGAGGAACTGAGTGGGAACGGACAGATGCAGGGCATGTGTTGTGGGTGGAGGTGTATACCACCAACAATGACCCTAAAGCCATTGCCTCGTATTATATCAAGTGTGTCGAGTTGTCTTTCCCCCAGATAACCAATTGGCTGATCAAACGGAAGGCTACTGACCCTCATTGGCCAAGTACTCAAAGCCGGCATTTCCATTATCTTGAACTAAACATGCCGTGGCACACCGCCTTTGACCCTGCTGCGCGCTGCATGGCGAGGTCCGCCTCGCGCGCACGTAAAGTGGAGAGAATTCGCATACTGTCATTATCATTGCGTCTCCCCACACCCATGACCTCGTAACATCCCCAGTGGCAAAACCTCCAGCCTCCACTACGTTATTGTCGGATTGTGGAGAGGCACGGTCAGAAGGCATAGAAGCTAGCTGGCTAGCGCGATAAAAACACTGTGCTCCCACACTACTAACTTGCATCCTAACTTCACGATGAACAATCCGACCCCCTGAAATATTGTTCCCACCACTAACATTGGCTAAGGAATTCGATGTTTGTGCTTGGTGTGGGGCTAAACTCTCACTTTGTCCAGCTGCATCATAACAAGGCAGGGACGCATCTGAAGCGGGTGTCTCCCTCTCCTGTGTTGGCTATAAGCTGTGAAACAAACTGACCCCTGGGGATGTTGAAGATAATTTACTCCATAGCAATCATCATCCGCAATAATCAATGGAAGGTAACACTTCAGTAACTCACCCGGTGTAGCCCTCTCCTTACCCTGGAACCGTAGCGGATATTGACATTAAACCTGAATCTAAAACTAATTGACATTAAACCTGAATCTAAATTAAACCTAAACACATCACACAACACACACAATTGCCTCAAGACACTCAGACCATACCCAGCTCCTCTATAAGGTGACTGTAGTCGATCCGCTCTTGAGGGTTGAGGGAAGACAGCTGGAAGCGAGGGATCTTCTTCTCAGGCTCCTGCTCCTCTGCCTCAGGCTAAACGCACAGAAGACAAATACTTCATGAGGAAGATGAACAATATTTTTCATTGGTCACTGACCACCCTGGGGTACGTTTCCCAAAAGCATAGTTGCTTAGCAGTTAGCAACTTTGTTAGTTGCAATGCATTTTCCCATTGACAGCTAACTTAGTTGGTAACTTAGTTCTTAGCAACTATTCTTTTGGGAAACAGACTCAGAGACCATCTCCAGCAATGAGTGAGGTTGAAGTCGATATGGAATGGGCCCTAAAATGGCTGAACCCTAGAATGATGTTTACATTGTCTGTGTGTGTGTGTGTGTGTGTGTGTGTGTGTGTGTGTGTGTGTGTGTGTGTGTGTGTGTGTGTGTGTGTTTTATTACCTGAGGTGGTGCAGTAGGTGCTTTACAGGTAGGCAGGGCGATGGTGGGGCCTACAGGTGTCTGAACCCAGGGTTCAGCAGGCTCTTTAGCTGGACTCTTGCTCTTGAATCCCAATTGCTGTTCAATGACTTCACATGCCGCTGTAAGGAAGCAACTTTCAATCAGCGTCACATGGTCTTAAAACCCCCCAGAAGTGTCACAGATTAGTAATGGAAAAAATGCATTGCTTTCCAAAAAGGGAAACAGCCTGAAACAATGAAAAGGTCACAAACAAAAAGTACAGCATGATAAATCTTGTCACAGCAAGATTTCCTTGCAACTGTTGAAGCTGTTTAAAAATATATATATAAATAGATATAAAAATATAAATACCAGATTTCTAGCACACTTTTTTTTCTTTTTTACAAATTATGGTCCACTTGCAAATAGTGTCACTAAATAAATGAAAACAACAAAAAAGCCGTTATAGTCCTTGATCCTCCAATGTCCTTTACGTGCCGCTGTAATCAGTCAAGAGCAGGGGTCTCAAACTCCCGGCCTGCGGGCCAAATCCGGCCCGGGCTCGGCCCAGATCCGGCCCGCGGGTTAGTGCCAAAATTATAATGCAATCCGGCCCAGACATCAGTCTCGACGGGCGCACCCATTCTTCTCCGTCATGCTACTCGCTGAGTCTTAATCTTACCGAAATCATAAGGGCATCATTGGAATCTGCACAAACTGACCTTTCCAACAATACTAGTAGTTAGTTTGTGTGATGAGCGGTTCCCGAGATAATTAGCGTTGAATTTGCATCAAAATTATGATCACCAATACAGTTCTGCGCCCATGTCATACATTGTTCTCTGTGTAATATCTCACGGATTCCTAACTTACCAATGGCAAATCGCATATCAAAATAAACAGGAGATCCTACAGATTACAATGGTGCATAGCACTTGTCGTTGTCCCCGAGTAATCCGAATTTTGAAATCATATGAAATTTCTGCATCGTCTTCCGCATTGTCATCCCAAAATAGATGAATTCTTTTCCATAGTGAAAGTTGTTTTTAGCTCCGTTTGTTAGCGGCTGTTAACTAACTGTCAGGACAGATGCTAGAAATTTTGTCTCAAGATCCAAAATAGCAATAGATTATATTTAATATTCATAAAATATAATAATTAATAAGATATTGTCAACACATATTGTTGTAAATTGCAGTCATACAATACCTTTATCATGACTCTTATATTACCAGATTCCAGACAATCTCCTATATTTAAAAGTGAAAATATATTTGTTCTACAAGGCTATGCATTCAATGATGAGATATACATGTAGGCCTAACATTGAATTGAATATCACATCTTTAGATAAAAAAAAAAAAACAACAACAAAAATAAAAAACACGCAAGGCAAATGTTCAGATCCCTGTAAAATAAATGTAAAAAATAATAATAAAAAAAAATTGTATCGTAATTACAATTGACCCCCGAGGTGGCCCGGCCCTCCAGTCAGATACTGTTGGCCGTATTGGCCCCCCGCTCATTTGAGTTTGAGACCCCTGGTCAAGAGAGTCAAGCATCTGAGTCTGACTTCACTGATGACTAATGGAGAGATTGTGCCGTTTTGCCCACCACTGAAACCAAGCCCCAGCTTCAAAACGAATAGATCAAAGAAACATTCTACAAGTGACACTCCGGATTACTTCCAACCACAGCCTGTTGTAAAAACTCACAGAACAGTTGGTAGGAAGAACAAGAGAACTTGGTACAATGTCGGCTGAATAGCAAATCTGCAGCTTACACTGACTGTAAGGCACCAACGGAAGCGGAAAGTGAGCTTATAGGCCTGTTAAGTTAGCATTAGCTACCAGTTTGCTATTCTGTCATGTTGTAAAAAAGTTTTTTTGTAAGTTTAAATTTAAATAGCCTACCCATCTCCACCAGCTCAGAGTCAGTCATGGACTCAGCAGGGTGTGTTCGGTGCGTAGATTCAGCCAGGGCTGCCAGGGTCTCAGAATGTTGGGAGGGGCTCCCTGGCCACTGCATGTGGTCAGCTATCTTGGCACGCTCTGCTCGAGCCGTTGGGTCGTCCCACACAATCTGCTGTTCAGTCTGAGATGGCTCTGAGTTCAAGTCCATCATCACGGGTCTGGTGAGGCTACATAAGTACACATTCATAACCACACATGGAAATGGAAATCAACATTCACACAAAAAACTCTTATAACATACATTTATCTTCTTTCTAATGACACACTGGGAGATGATCAAACACCTAGCCACCAAATACCCTCTGGTACCCTTGGAGGTAAGAGGTAAGGGGTAGGTTGCGGATTTTTTGCCCACAATTTAAAATAATTGAAATTCTTAGTGTGGGGATTCTCTTATGCATCCAATTGTGCATATGCTTGCATGTGCATGAGATTCCTGGTGCATCTTACCGTGTGCTGGCTCTAGAGCCACGACCCAAGCGTCCAGCACTGCCGGGAGTGTGGTGGTTGGAGTCTGAGCCATCACTGCCTCCCCGGGCTAGTCGCACTGAGGAGCGGCGTGTACTAGTCAGCCGCGTGGCCGACATGATCTCCTGCAACTGCCGCTGGAGAGACTCACGCATCTCCAATGTCTCCTTCAGATCTGAGAGAGAGAGAGAGAGAGAGAGAGAGAGAGAGAGAGAGAGAGAGAGAGAGAGAGACTGTAAAGCCTCCTACAGATACGCCGTTACTAGCCCATCGCCTCTAGCTAGCTCGCCGAGAAACACTCTCTCGTTACCAAGGTTATCTATTTGTTTATTGGTCACTGCTGAAGTATCGGAGAAGAGCAAGTTACAAGTTATAATCACATGCCTGTGTGTTAAGTTTAAATAGCTTACAGTTCACTCATTTAATTTAGCTTACCTCTCCTCTCTGGAGTGGCTTCTGGGACATCTTTTTCGGGCTCCCCATCATGGCTGGGGCGTTGCGGGGTGGTGATGTCAGTCAGGTCGTGTGTTGGTAGAGGGCTCACCTGAGACGATTTACCCAACAAACCAGACTTGTTCATAATATTCTACTATTTACAGAAAATGAGATGAGGTCTACATTCTACTATTTACAGAAAAAGATGAGGTCTACAAAGATATTAACATGGTATCTAAAATCTAATTAGGTGGAGACTCAAAGATGTTTTGGGGTTGTTTTACTGCAATGGATGCCTTGACTATGTGCATGGAATCCTGAAATATGAAGATCAGCAAAATAAAGTTTGGGTGCAATGTAGGGCCCAGTGTTAGACAGCTGTGCCTGTCCTGCTGAAACACCCATGATCTATGACACAATGACTCCAAACACAATCCAAAAAGGACCCATGGTGGGAGAGACGCACCCTTACAATACAAGAAACATGAAGTACTTTGGAAACGAACAACCACATTTGAATTTGCAAATGTGCAACTACATTTTAAATTGAGGGTGACTCTTTTCTGAGTATAAAATTATATGACATTTGTTTTTTTGTGTTGTTCCAACATACAAAAAGGAAATGAACATGCGCACACACAAACACAAACATTTTGTTTTGTTGGCACTTGGTTGAAATAAATTTTAAATAATTAACATTGACAATAATCTGACAAATTACTTTAACTTGCATCGAACATCAAAGATTTTCTCTTATTCCATTTGGACAAAATAAAAGAATTACTGTCAAAATGTTCAGACAGTGTAAGCAAAGGATGAAAAGTTAGTAATTTGGAATATTTCTTTTCGTCCTTTGTGATGTTGATGTACTGAAGCCTATTTTTTCTTTTCTTTTTTTTAAATAAATAAATAAATAAACTAATAAAATACTTATGGATAATATGGATAATAACATTGTACTCTGCTACATTGCAATAATGTGTGTAAAACATTTTTACTAAAAAAATGGACAAAGCATAGGCAGGAGCAAGTGCTCATCTTACACACCGTTCAGTCACTGTCCTAATTGCAATTGGGACTGTGCAATTATCAATTATCGAGTTTAGAACTCTGTGTATCGAGTTTAGATTATGATTAAGACTTTCAAATCAAATGATCTTCAAACTAAAATCAGGGTTCCCACTCTTTCTTCAACATCAAATTTAAGGACTTTTCCAGGACATTTCAAGGCTGTTTCCCTCAAATTCAAGGACGATCGAGGTGTAACATTATCGAAGCAACAATACACCAATTATCGAAGCAAGGATACAACAGCTTGCTAATAGAATTTCTTTTATTATATGCATTAGAAAGAGGTATGACTGACTGGCCTTTTGTTTATTCTCTCTATCATAGCAATGTGGTGATAGGTGTAGTGAGCAAATTCATGTTTACAATGAGATCTTTTAAAGTGAAAGTTTGGTCTAGGCCCAATTCAAGCATAGCCCTGTTGTACAAGTTTGCTGACTACACTAGATAGCGAGTGCAATGAAAGAATTTGAAAGGAATGCAAGCGCAGACAAGCACTTTACATTGAGTCAATAGATTATACAACATTCAAAACCAAAATTAAGATATTAGGTGCTATTGACTCAATGCAAATTGATTGTCTGCCAAGGAGGTTGTGTTTTGTGTGTTGTGCTGCTTCTTTGTGTGTGTGTCTGTGTACAACATAACTCAGAAAGTACTGCACGGATTTGGATAAAATTTTCTGACAACCCTTGGGACACGCAAGAACTAATTCAATTGATGATCCAGACCACCATCTGGAATTTATATGGTGTGTGTGACCACATTGCCTTGGGTTAGAGTCTGCGCTCTCTCAGTACTTTTCTAGTTCCAAATTCTTTCGTTTTACCAGTCTCTAGTAGCCTAGGCGAAAGCGACTGTTGACTATGTCATACAGTCTGGCCCAACGCAATTGAAATAGGTTTCCGTTTGGATATGACGTATTCGCTCGCCTGGCTCTCACGCCTACAACTTTCGCTTTCAGTATTAACAGTATTATCGCAAGTTCTGATCTATTTTGACATCGTAGTGGCAATAAATCCTCAAGATCATGGATGCTAATGTCATGTACCAATTTTGTGAATGTAATTCGAAAGTGGGGGAGAGAATAACAAACGCGTCCCTATCCTGTGGACTACAAAATTTTGAGACATCTCTCTAAACTGTGTGCTGATTGGCTAAACCGTAGAGTAACAGAGAGAAAGGCGCGAAGGGGGGTTTATTCCAGACAGATAAATGTTTAGCGGAGGTACGTAGGATGGCATCGCCAGGCTAAGTCTCTAGTGCAGTCTGCAGATTCGTGCAATAGGGCTAAGCTTGAATTATACCAAACCTTCGCTTTAATGTTAATATGACCTGGCAGTCTAAAGCCAAAATAACATTTCCAAGATGGCAGGTGAGTGAGGGGACTTGCAATGAATGTACAGTAGATAGAATGAACTTTTGGTAAAAGTAGCTGTAATGAACATTTGGTCAAACCAACTTAACTATCAACAACCATGCCAAAACACATTTGGCCAATATAGCCACTCAGCCAGCTTCAGACGGTAATAATACAGCTCTTTGTTCTTCACTTTCTTTTATACAGAGGGTCTGGCGATTCCCAAGTGGGAAATGATTAAGGTTAAAAAGAGTCGATCAGCATGTCACCAACAAAAAGTATGGAAGTTTATATTTTTTTTCCAATTCTGAAACTCAGTTTTCAGATGAAGACAATACTATGCTATACTACACTATTTAAATACTATAAAAATACAATGAATCCAGACAAATGCATCTCCCCAGCTTATCAAAAAGCAGCAAGGTGCATACGAATCTGAATGAGTGGCTAAATGAAATTATAATTTTCCAGGTCAATACAGAATTTTTCCAGGACATTTTAACATTTTAGCCAATTTCCAGGTGTTTTCCATGACTGGAAAGACCCTCTCTAAAATTTCAGGTTTTCCAGGTTTTCCAGGACGCGTGGGAACCCTGAAAATGATCGATTCTGAAATGACTACTTGCCATTTTTCATTGTACAGTAAGCCTAGAGATTACCAAAGCATTTTAATGCAGCCCATCTGACTGGCACTCACTCAGGGGTGAGTCAAAACAGCATGGGTGGAAGACGATGTACAAATTTTTTTGAAAAAAAAAAAAAGTAAAAACGAAACTGAAATGCAATGGAACATGCAAAACTGAAAAAGAATGAGACCATTTTTGCACAAGCTGAAGTATGACCTCATCTGAAAGACAGCAGCAATTTTTTTTTTTTTTTTGCAACCTTGGGTAAGCTGGATGACCTTTTTCCATACGATTTGTTGAGTAGGAGAGGGGGTAGGCATTGGTGTCCCTGATAGTAAATGCAGGTATGCGTTTCCTGTAAGCTGATCGACTCGGGTGGGAAATCAACCATCTAAATTATTTTCAGATTCAGAGGTTACAGCAAACAGGCGATGGCATGGGACCTTGGCTGATTCAGATAGACTCACCTTGCTCTCTTCTAGATCAGTCTGGGCCTTGGGTGGAGCACACTGTGCCACTGGAGGAGGTGACCTTTGGGTGGCACTGGCCACCTGGCTCAGCGTCAGACTCATTTTCGGGTTAAAGGTGAATGGGTACAGAGACTCGGACACATGCTTCTGCTCCTCAGCACACTGTAAAAGTATTTATACAAAACAAACATGACCACACACACAGCAAACATGAACAGACATGCCAAATTAGTTTGAGGGTTGGAGTTATTCCATTAAATAAGCACTCATAGCCACTGGACCGAGTGGCAAACCAGCAATTTATATTAATTGATGGGGAGATAAGACAACAAAACCGCAAGTGAGTTACTATGGCCCATTCAGTTAGTGTTAGTGTTAGCTTTTCGTTCTATGCAGTATCAACTTCATGATCTTGAACAACAGGGCTATGGACGAATTCATACTGGATACCTCCTTTCAGCATCTGTGTAGTGTCTACTGGGCAAAAGAGCCCCATCACTCTTTCTATTGCTCTCTTTTTTGTCATTCCTTAGATGAACTTTCATATGCATCAGACTCACAGCTCATATTCAGATTATTATATTTGAGCAATAAGGCCCAAGAGGCCATTCTATAATGTAAATACATCACAGCTGTGTTGGGGACAAAGAGAGCAAAGCAATTGGTATGGTGTGTGCGCACTTGCAACGGTTTTTGTCTGTGGGTGGGGGTGTGGGGGTGTGTGGCCAAGTTTGATTTCTTATAGAGATGTCCCGATCCAGGATTTTGCTCTTCCGATCCGATACCGATATTTATTTGTACTTCCGATCCGATACCGATATCTCCCGATACCGATACCGATACCGGCCTAGCTGAGCATGTATTAAAGTTTTAAGTCATTTAACCAACTTACTTTGTTGTCAGACTCACGTTGAAAAGGGTTTTACTCTTGATAATAACTAGCCAGCTGAATTAGGTACATTTGAATAATACACATTAGTTGGTAACGAGAAACTGACCTCTTTATTCACCTATTTATTCAATAAATCAACACAAAATAAACAAAATGATAACAGGGTTTCCTCAGGTTTGACCACCACAAATTTAAGACTTTTTAAAGACCTTTTTAAGACCACTTCAAAGAAAATTAAGACCTGAACGGCCCAAAATCGCAATCGGTACTGGAGGGTTTCAAACTTACAGAACTTACAGAAACACAGTGGGCTGACCCAACATTACCTAGAGTTTAACATGGAAAGCCATACAGCTGATTAAACCACATCAATATTGATGTAATCTAGAGTAAGGTCAGGTCTTATTAATAGAAGGTTTGTTAACTAGACTTTTCTTTTAAAGACAGAAACAAACAAAAAGTAAAGTTTAGCTAACTACACCAACACAGACCTCCTGGGGGTCACAGACCCCACTTTTGAATATTTCCCCCTATTTTTCTAGTCAGAAAGCTGAAGGCTTCATGAAAAAAAAACATTTCATGTAGCTATAGGCCTAAATACAAAAATCACTGCCTGACAATTCTGTTCTTTGATCATGACTGGCCTTTCACCTGCCTTTCACCTTATTTAATTAAGGTAACCATAATCATAATCATTTTCTTTTATATAGTAATATAATCATTGCTATTTTACTCTTTTCTTGTACTTTTTATACTACTTATTGTATATCTGACAATTGGTATTCATACTGGCCTACAGCAAGTAGCCTACTCTGTTGACATTTTTGCTGCTGCCACTTTAAATTTAGCTTACACTTCTAGATAACCTATATTTAATACCAAATTAGCTTATTTATAAAGCTCACATATTGGTGCAATATGACTGCTGTAGCATTTGGCTATGGGCTGCAGTGCAATGTTGTTTTATCTTTTGGAATTCAGTTTTGGTTGCATTTATCTATATCAAGGATATAAGCATTTTGTATTAACAGGCAAATATCTGGATTAATCCAATTTGCTAATTTAGTTGTAGGCTACTTTCATTGAATTTGCGTGATAGCCTGTATGGCATAATAAACCATGCAGCCACCACGCATAAACTGCAGTGTTCTCTTGATGAGTCAAAAAAAAAAAAAGGACGCTTGACGAAAACACGGTCAACTTTTCCAACTGAAATAACATTGACTAGCAAACACAAGCTAGCTGGCAAATATCTTACAGATTGTCGTTTAGCTACTACCATTATTACTAACTTCATTCATAATCTCAGTTTTTCATATCCCACTAAGACCGTTTACCTTCCCAATGAGGCTGATAACCTGACGCACTCAAGACAGATAGAGGGAAGGAGGGGGCTGCTGCTGCCAGCGTGTTTTCACTTGATACAATGACGCGAATACAGCATGCTAGGCGCTCACAGGTTGGCTCACTGGTAGCGCCGAAGCCTGTTTAAAATGACTGTCGGCACAAAGTTTGCAAATAGGCTACTCCAAAAAATGAGAAGTTCTATGACGCTGCATTAAGGTTGACTATGAAAGTAGTACATTTATGATATTTAAGACTTTAATTTTGAAAATTAAGACTTTGCAACGGAATTTAAGACTTTTTAAGGCCTTAATTTTGGAACATTTAATTTAAGACTTTTAAGACCCCGCGGCTACCCTGGATAAATAGCAAACAGAAATGGCATAACCACAACTTTACTTTCAAGCCTTTTAACTTTTAAGCCACAAGTGCAGATCATATTGTACATTGTATTAAGCAAACACAACCTGAGTTTAACAGTCTATTAACAGCGTAAGTCCTCTTGAACTCATCAGTGCTGAGCTCTTGAACAAGTGTAAACCAAAACAGTGGAGACAGCAGTGCAAAACAGTGCAAATACTGTATAGTAAACTATTTCAAACCAAATGCCTTCTACTCCCCAATCTCATCTCCTCCCCTCTCTTCTCCTCTCCTCTCCTCTCCTCTTCCCTTCTCTCTCCCTCTCCTCTCCTCATCTCCATCTACACACTCCCTTCAATTCCAACTGTTTGCCCTGCATGCAGCCCCAGCATGATGGGGAGATTCTTTTTTACAAAGACAAGCATCTCGACATGCTCAGGTGTCAGCCTGCTCCTGTGCTGGAAAATGCGGACCGGATGGTAGGGAAACACAAAGCAAAAACTGGAATGGATTATCTGAATAACGCGCTGCGCGGTGCGCTGGAAAACCGGAACGGATTTCGAGAAAAAAAAATGGATCGGGAGTTTGGATCGGCATTTTTTGCGCTTGCAGATCCGATCCCGATATGCATTTTTTGCTCATATCGGCGAGCCGATCCGATCTAAATATCGGATCGGGACATCTCTAATTTCTTATAAGGTCTTTGTGTATTAGGGGACTACCCATAGGTTATAGTTGATTTCTTAGAAAGTGAGGTTAATTTTCTTAGAAAGTCTGTTTATTGTGGTTTTACAAGTTAGGGGTGAGCAGCTCTTACCGCCAGCAGCCAATGTTGTGAGACCACATGCAGCTTTCGGTCCTTGACACCTTTATATTCCCTACTATTGTCACCGACCTTCCCCTCATAGATGTAATGTGTTACGGAGTCATCACACGCCCACCTGATAGACACAAAATTAACACACATACACACAAACGTTAAATGTTTTTTTTTCTCCCAGTGATATTCCGCTCCAACAAGCGACTCCCATATTGGACAAACAGGACTGGGCTTAAACTCAAATTACCTGAAATCACCCCCAAGTGAGGAAGCAATGGCATTTAACTCTCCCTGCTTCTTACTCAGCTTCTTGCTCACACAAATCACCACACCAGCCAAAGGCACAGCAGGTTCTTCTGTCTGAGGGTCAAAGGATATTCATGAGTACATGATTGGATGTGTATATGCACATCGATCTGTGTGTGTGACAATAACAGAGAATGAAAACATAAATAGTACACCGAGCAAACCAAATATGACAACAGGGAATTTCCACAGGTGTGGAAATGGGGTTGCATGTGACTACAACACATTCATGGGTAGTGTGTGTGTGTGTGTGTGTGTGTGTGTGTGTGTGTGTGTATGTGCGCGTACACACACACACACACACACACACACACACACACACACACACACACTTGCAGGTGGATATTGGCTTTAAGGTAGTGTGTGTGTGTGTGTGTGCTCATGTGTACATATACCATGTGCTTCTCCTTGCTGAAAGGAGGGCTGCCTCCCAGGTCAGCCAGGTGTGTGTTCTGCCGAGTGCTGTTGGCCACAGCTGCCTTCAGGTTACGTTTGATGACTTCTGTTAAAGGAGTCTCCACACCCTGTTCCTGCAGGCCCTTATTCCCTGGAGTCCTCAGATCATCCAACACATCCTAGACAAATAAAAATTATATAACATATGGCAAAAAGTTATTATGACTTATTTTATTATTGAATGATATTGATTTTTATAATGATCATGTATATCATCATGTAACACCACTCTCCCCCTCCCCAAAAGGTGTAAAGGTATCTAAAATGTTAAAATCTCACATGCGGTCACAGTAGAAACTTGGTGTTGTAGGCACAATGTCATGTTTTTTGTCATGCCTACAATACATGAGCACATTTTATTTTATTGTGAATCTGAAATATCGTAATTGGCCAACTGTAACGGTGCACTGAGCCAGTGGTCAATCTGATCACAAATGGGACTTCTTATATTAATGAAATCTTCCCAGTGCGGGGGAAACTAATTAATTGAAAGCAACATTTGGACAACTGAACTGAATCTTGCCATTACAAAATGATACAATAACTGAAAATCACAATTGCAATTGCAATGTTGGTCAGGAAAACATCATATCCTACATCATATAGGATATCAAATCCTTTTCCCAGATTGTGTAGTCTCAGTTTCTACTCTAGCTGATTGTTTTCAAAATGAATTGTTTTCATTCAATAAAAATAAAGGAGATTTCCCAAGACTGGGATGTACAGATGAACAACTTAAAAATATGGACAAAGAATTTACTATTTACATTAAGTCTGTGAGTCACACTCATGCTGTTGACTTGCCTTGGTATCAAAGTTGGGCTTGAACAGCTGGTCCCTGCTGAGGAAGCGTGAAGGCGTGTCCAACTGAGGCGTGCGTGAACGGGCTTTCTGAAGGGGGGTCTTGTCCCGTCCCTCTAGTCCCAGAGGTGTGCCTGTCTCTGACCCCTCTGTGACCTCTAGTCCACCCTGACCTTTAACTCTTCGCAGTGCAGAGTGGACAGCCCGGCTCTGAAGACGACTAGTGTCGAGTGGGGTCACTGCCCCGCCACTCTGTGGTCCCAGTAAGTGGAAGTCCGGGGAGAGCCGAGTGGGTACTGGAGCAGAGAGTTTCTGCGAACCACCCACAAAACTCTCCTCGCTGCGGTCTATTGGATGACATAAAGTAGGTCAGCAGGCACACAATTAAGTTTCTGGGTTCTTTACCAGCACACAAATGTTCCACATCATACACTCTTCTGTATCTACCACAAATCTAGATGATTAATCAGTAACCACAGTCTTCCACCACAGCAGTGTATCAGTATGTGTGTAGTCTCTACCCCCACTGCTTCACATTTTGTTTCAGTTTTGAAAATGATGAATTTAACAAAAAGACAACTAGCTTGCAGGTATGCACATACTTGTACAAGTATCTATCGGTATTAGTACTTATTTCAATAAAATATGTGACTACTTAAGTAGACAAAGAATATAAGACGCAATTAAGCTGATGGCCAAAACATTAGCTAACTAAAAGTTTAGTTTTGTTTTTATTTTTTTTAATCACACCCACATGGAAGAATTACTAGCAACTGGGATGAAGGTTAAACAACAGTGTAGGTACAGTAGTCTGACCTGGGGAAGGTGGCAGATCCACCAGAAAGCGCTGTTCATCAGCCTTGCGGCCCAATCTTGCTGACTCAAGGATCCATCGCAGCGTAACAGCAGGAAATCCCCATTTCTGGGCGGCCTGATACTTGGTCCCCTCAGGTGTGCGCAGGACCAGGTGAGTGCTGGCCAACATGCCTTTCCTCTGGTTGGCTGTACGCACAAAGAAGTCCTGGACACTGCAGTGGTCAGGATGTGCAAAGGACACAATCCATTATGAAATAAAATTACAAGTGAAATGATTGGACTGGACAGGACTGGCCCAACATCAAACACGTACTGTATAATGACTTACTTATCTAGTACTTATTTATTTATTTGCTTATTTCTGTTTTCTATGTATCCTTTTGTAACTGCTGTCCTGTGGGTGGGGGTGGGTAGGGATGTTGTGTATTGTGTATGTTGTCTGCTTATTTTGCTGTTTTTTGAGAAAAACAATAAAATGTATGTTAAAAAAAAAAAAAAAAAAAAAAAAAAAACCCACATGTACTGTATATTTGTGCATTTGCAAGCTTGATGCAGTCAGGATGACTCACCTGGCGCCCAGGTGTTTGGCCAGTTCTATGAGGGACTCCCTCTCAGCGCCGGTGAACTGGCTGAAGGAGAGCACACAGCCCTTGAGAGGGGAGCTGCCCTCCAACAAGGCCACAGGTGTGAAGAGAGGGTGTGACGACAGCTCCAAGACACACTGCTGCTCTACACACATAGCCTTAACAAACACACCAAATAAGCACACAAAAATTAGCTATGCAAAATACACTTTACGACAAAACTTATGAATAAAATCACTTCTTGAATAGGACATCCTTAAAAAACCTCTGATACTTCAAAGGGCACCTTCACAAACATACATTTGTTCTCATTAAAGAAGCACAGTATTTGTATATCAAAGTTGAAATGTGAAGTTGGAAAAAAAAGTGTAAAAAAAAAAAAAAAAAGAGTTTTTGTAGCCTTTTAGTAGTCGTTTAATGAACAAAGATTCATTCATTTATGTTTATAGGTTTGAACAGTTTCTTTAAATCAATCAAGGTCTGGTTAAATCCCATTAATCAATATTTCAAAAATTCCTGAATCAAGTTTCTAGACATTTTTTGCAACCATAATCAGAATATAATGCATATTTGAGAAAAAATAGTAAGATGTGTGTGCAAATATTTACAAAGTTATCTGATGGATAGGGGTAAATTAATTAAAAAATGAACAGATCTAAAATCAGTCTAAACTTTTAATATATATATTACGACAAGGAAACTAGTAACTGAGTTAGAGTCTTCTCACCAGCCAAGTATCTGTGACAACCTCATCCACTGTTGCCTCAACCTCACAGCCAAGCAGAGGGACGACAGCATAGTCAGCCACCAGCCTGCTCCGGCCAACCAGCAACTTCCCTGCGTGCTCCTCTATCAGCTGAGACAACTGGGACTCCGCCTCCAGGCCAAAGCCCACCAGCAGGAAGCGCTTCCCTGCAAACAGGCCTGCTTGACTGGGTTCGTGCAGGGTGGAGTCCTGGGGTGGGTCTGGAGAAGCTGAGGCTGGACCTGGCGCAGGAGCAGGAGCTGGAGCTGGGGTCAAGATGGAGGGCCTATCGCTGGATTTCATGGTGCTTCTGCTCTCATCCAGCTGTGGCTGCTCCACTGCAGACAAGAGAGAGCAAAACACAGTCTCAGCATAATATTAATACTACTACTTCGGTTTTGAAAATATGATCTTACACTTTTTATTCATGCAATGGACTACAACTACCAGCATCATATATATATAAAAAAAAAAAGAAAGATTGTGCGCTTGTGTTTTGTGATCACAATACACCACCACCACCTTAAGTTACATTTCTGTAGCGCTTTTTCAAAACACCCAAAGCACTATACAGTGGAGGTGGGGGGAGAGTCCTCACTGACCACCACCAATGTGCAGCAGCACCCACCTGGGTGATGCACAGCAGCCATTATGCCCCAGAATGCTCACCACACACACTAACTTGAGGTGGGGAGTGTGAATTATTGAGGCAATTACAGAGGGGAGTTTATTAGGGGGCCAGATAGAATGAGGCAGGTTGGAACTTTAGTCAGGACATCGGGGAACCCCCTTCCCTTTGCAACAGAATGCTGACAGTTCTTCAACAATGAACAATGACAATTCTTCACAATGATACTAAGGAGAGACTGAGTCACTGTGTCATCTGTCAAAACTTTCCCTAGACCTACACAGATGACATAATCAGTCTTACCAACTGTGGTGTCGTCATTCATGTACTGGGAGAGGAGGTCGTCATCAGCCTTGTGGTCTCGGCCTGGACTGGGGGCGAGTGGGACGGGGGCAAGGGGCCGGGAGCGTGGGGCAGAGGTGCGTGTGGTTGGGAGGCCCATGGGAGCTGCGGCAGGAGGCAGGCAGGACGGGTGGAAGTAGCCCTCTTCTGGTAGCAGGCTGCGGCGACTGAGGCTGTCCAGCAGCCACTGCACTGTCACCACATGAGGCCTGTCAGGGGATCAAGTTGAAACAGTGAGAGCGCACACCACAAAATCATTTCAAAACCGATTCAAAACAAATACCATGAACAATACAAGCCAAAATGTATGTTCTCAGCATGTGGGCTATTCCATGGAAAGAGGACTATTTTGTCATGATGCCAATACATTTTTTATGTTATTTCTATTGTTATAAATAGATTAAAGACAAAGCTTTTTTCAGATGCTTTTTCCACATCTTAACTTCAACTTTTAATTACCTATGGTTTTCACTTATTTTATTCCTGATGTTTCTTTTTATGCTTTTTTTTATCTGTTTCTGTCTTACATGATTTTTTAAAATGTTTTTACTAATGTTATTGCTTCTATTTATGCTTTTATTGTGTTTGCTTTTATTTATTCATTTTATTTCTTAAGAAAATCAATTCTGCAACTATCATTTGCTTGCTTTTTTTGTGTACAGCACATTGAAATGCTATTGTGTCTGAAATGCGCTTTATAAATAAAATTGCCTTGCCTTGTCTTGAATGATTACAAGAAATCTGAGCATTTGCTATGTCTGGTTATGGAACAAACAAACAAACAACAAATTGAAAAGATTGTGCAAAACATTTCACATAATAATGATTGACATCATTATGTGTGAATCAAGTGGACACTTATGCTTATCTACTGTGCTTGTACTGAATATATATCTCCATTAAAAAATGTAATTACTAAAATCAAAAATGTAATGTAAATGTATTGAAGACAATGGGGCTCAATATGTTTCAATATTTAAGATTTTATAATGTCATATATACTGTACATAATTTAAAACTTAACTTAAAACCATGGAAACCCCAGCAAAACTTCCCCCTCCCCCTCCAATTGCCCTTAGACATGGCCCAGATAGTTTCGATGTTACTGTGTAATTCTGTCACTCTACACAGTAAGTGTCCCGCCTTTGAGTTGATCGTGGCATTTGTATGCCCTCCACAGGTGGGCATGTCATATTGTTATTGTTACATATTGAGCGTCATCTATGTGTTCATAATTTTGTGACACATGCCTCCTCAGGATTAAGTACATACTAATAATCTAAATAAGGGCAATTCCACGAAAAAGTAAACCTCACCTTAAAACTTCAAGTCTCACCTACATGGACATACAAATTCTTTCAGAAAACTTCCAATACAAAAAAGTATTGTCTTGATGTAAATATTCAACCGAGCGAGTTTCGAAAGGATATCTGTTTGTTAAATTTTTTACCCTATTCAGCTATAATGTAAGTCTATGGAGGGGCTTATAATGGGCATAAGTGGGTGATAACACACACAAAGTTGCAATGCTATCAGTTATTTTTTATTGTTATATTACTATTTTTGTCGTTACAGGTTAAAATCCACCATTCACAATTGTTTTGTATCGTTTTGGAAGGTTTTTCCAGGCGTCACGTCCATAACGTCACATCCATAACGCCATTTCTCCCAATGAAAACCAACTTTTTTACATTTGCTTTTGAAATTAGGTCTTTCTTGGTCTTTACTGAGATGTCCTGTTTGGTATGAGTGTAGTAATATTTACATTTCTCTCGAAATTTCACACACTTCACAGCAAAAACTGAGCTCTCTCAAAAGTTTGTCCGTTTTTCGTCACGTCCATAACGCAAATTGAAAGGCTCATATTCTTATAATGTAAATCATGATATGAATTTTTTGTGTTTGCCTATATTCAGCCATGGAGTTTGCATAAGAATATGAACAAAATTGGGAAATACTGCTAGGTTTGCGGAGGTTATGTGGCATTTTGTTCATCAACAATGCATGAAAATGTCACGTCCATAACGCTGGAATTGCCCATAAATAATTTAAAAATACGACATATTCAGACCTGTGTGTCATTTTGGTGAGGAAGTTTTTGATGTCGGGGTCAGGGTCTGCCATGACAACGTGCGTCAGCTCCTCACTTGGTTGGTTGAAGCGCAGGCCCCCAGCAGCGTTAACCAGGCGCCGAAGCTTTTCCAATCGTTTCCCGGACAGGCCACAGAGATACAGCTGTGTGGAGGGAGGAATGACAGTCATGTTTTAAAGATCTCTTGAACATTAACTGCCTCTAGGATCAGATGCTTAAATACTAAAAATGATATATTATATCTATCAAATCAATGAGAAAAAGTCTCTGAATGAACTAACGGCTTTGTTCCCTGCATTTACAACATTTCTCCTAGCATGATGAAACACTAATCCGTTTTGGTGTTTGTTTGGGAAGAACCCAGAAGCAACTTGTAATTCTACCTTGCAGCCATCCAGCAAGTCCTCATCTTGACACACTGTGATGTCAAAAGCATCTATAGGATCAGAGGTCTCCAGGCGACTGCTTGCTGCTGTGGTGAGGGCTGTGTCGTTCACAGTCATGCTGGCATTAGTGATGTGACTCAGGCCAAGGAGAGATGGCCCATCTGAAATTAAAGCACTTGTTGATGAAAGGTGGACAGTAACTTTTTAAAGCATACACGTTTAAAAAAAATACCTAAAAATAGCAATAAAATTTACTGTAATACTTAACATGCAGAATTTAGCACAAAAACTACTGCCCCTGGCCAGCCATCTTGTAAAATAAATTTGACTATCAAATACAATACTGGTCAATGGAAGAGTGCACGTGACTACAGTCAAGAAAATTTGGAAGATCGACTGAATGCAAATGCAAACAAGCAGGTTGCATTAAGTCAATGGCACCACTAATCTTACTTTCGATTTCAAAGGATTTGTGTTCAGTCAATGTTTTTCTCCTTGCTACTGTATCTTCGGCAGTCAGAAAGCTTGTACAATATGGCTATAACTGAAAGGCACAAACCCTTACTTAAATGCTTAGGTTCAAGTCATTGACTTCTTTGTGCTCTGCTCACCCTGTGGTCTGCTTTTGCCTGAGCCAGTGGGAGTGGAGGTGTTTGGGCGGCTGGACTTCTCAGCTCCTCGTTCTACCCGATACAAGCTCTCATCCTGACAGAAGCCCTTCTCAATGCTGTCAAAGAGCCAGTGGATTGACACACAGTAGACGTTCCACTGCCGTGCACACTCATACTTCTGACCTAAGAGAGAGACAGAAAGAGTTATAAGGGGAGAGATACTACGAGATGGAACTGTGTGCAATTTGCTCTGGGCACGAAGAGGTCAATTCCCAAATGGACTGGTAGAAACTGAACAAACACCACGGGGCTACAGACATACAGTACAAGTAGAATTAGTACCCCTCCTGACTGGATGCTAGTGATGCCCAGACCCACCTGTAGGCTCGCTGACTATGAGGTGCGTGCACTCATTCATGCGCAACTGGCCGGTGTAGCGACCACCATGCTGCTCGCACAGACGCTGCACCTCCTTCCGCTCCACAGTGGACAGCCCCGTCACACAGACGGTACAGCCCTGCAGTATGGGACACAGGTAGTCCTCCGTGCGCAGGTCCGAGTGCTGGAACAGACTGAGGACAGACAGAGGGAAAAAAATGGAGAAGTGAGTCAGAAAGCCTTGAAAACTACCAGTTATAAGATGCGGTGGTCATTTCCTTTCCTTTTTCACCTACCTCTCCTGACATTTTTCCCAGCAAGCTTTAACCCATGACGGTAGAAGAACAGGTTTCCCCAAGCTAGCAGCCACCAGATACTTCTTGCTGCCCACTTCACCTGCCACCAGGTGTGTCACACTCACGTTGAGGTCGCGGTAGACACGCCCTCCCATAAGTTCAACTAAGTCCATCACATCGGACTGAAAGGAAACAGCAAGTACCACACAGGTTATATATCTGACAATGTGTCAGAACTGGATCAAAGTACTTTGTGATGTCATTTCTTATGCAATTATCCACTGCTATAGCACAGTAAACTTGATTCAGCACAGTACCAAGGCCTATTTCATTACCTATTGTAAACAAAACACTAACAAGGCGGAGCAGGAGGCAGAACATCTTACCCGGGTTTCTTTGTCCAGGCTAGTGCAAGAGATGGTAACATCAGCCATGGCCATAGAGTACACTGGCTTCTCTGCTTTAGGTACACAGCGCTGCTGCTGTAAACAGTGCAGGACCACAAGAGGACTGACAATTCTGCAGCCCAACTAGAGAAAACAGAAAGACAGACATGTAGAAGCAAACAAACAAAAAAACTGGAGAACTGGAGATGGAGGACACAGAGCACATATGCATGCAAGATGTGACACAGACCTCCCTGCAGTGTTCAAATGCATCACTAGTGAAGTCATTGAATACAAACAATGACTTGTCATTGTTGTTCAGCTGCAATGCTTCCTCTTCATCTATGATGTGAACATATTTCTCTGACTGTAGCTCCACAATAGCCTGAAAACATAAACAAACCCACATCAACATAAAAAAATACCACTCCGGCAACAGAAAACCACGTCTATGATTTTATAAGTTTTAGTAGGCTTGACACTTCGCCGACTTACCTCATAGGCTTGTGCCGACAGCTTGCTTTTCTGACCATTGCGTTCTACGAACTTCACGACGTAGCCATCCTTTTTAGACGGTGACATAATTCACTACAAAACGTGTAATTGAGTGGGATTAGCAACGTGACATTGTAAAACGCGGTGAATTCGTTCGATATTCAACATTTTATAAACTACTATAAGAATAACACATTACCACGAAGTTAAACGCAAATATTTAGCTTCTGACAAGCTGACTATATTTCTATGGGAAACGAAATTAGCTTCAAGGCGTGACCAATGTCATTATTATGCTAACGTTACAGAGGCACGCAACGTTATAGTATTGGTAAATTTATAAGAAAAAAAAAGCAACTTACAGTTTTTTTCTTATCAATATTGATAGGCATGCATTCTGTGAACGTTAAGGGTGTCTTTCACTCTTAACTTCACGAGACTGAAAGCTGTCAGCAGACTCCGCAAGCTAACAAAAGCTCAGTTGGCTCGCGCTGTGCAGGTGATGCACCCAAGTCCGCAAACAAGCAGCGAGTCCAAAATAGAGACCACGGGGTGTCATTCCAGTAGGTATTGGCAGATGCGTCAGTAAATACTAATCATATCTGAAGCTGATTTGTACAGAATTGATAAAAGAGGGTTAATTAACCTCATCATTAACCCTATCTGTGAGTGCATTCGAATTCGCGCCAGTCTACTGAGCCTGCAACAGGAAGTGCAATTTCTTCATTTAATTGGCGATTGGTAAGCAGAGAGAATTGTGTGCATTACCGCCACCTCCCGAATAGGAGTGTAGGTCTAGCTATTCTACTAAAAAAGGATAAAGGATTCTTTCTAATAGACTAGTTTCTGCCTCTCAAACCTGGTACTGTATGAAGTAATGATTCAATTGCATGCTCATGTTTCTGGAGTACTACATACACTAGTTGTCAACGTGTTTTCCATTAAAAACAAAAGTAGCCTACTGTCCCAAATGGTGTGACCAGACCTCATTCTCCACTGTGCTCCTATTTAATCTATCTGTATAATATCTACCTGTTTGCTCACCGTCTCACAGGTTCTGCCCATTCTTTCTCAATTTAACCTTTACTATACTCTTGATCTCAGCCTTGCTGTAGGTAGCATCCATATCAACATTAGATTGTTCAGTAGCTTTCTTAGCATACTAGTCTGCCAACTTACTCCCTGTAACCGAATTGTCAGCTGGAAACAAAAGAAAACATACAGTAATTTTTGAACCCATGTTGCTTTTGACCATTTATCCCCTTATCTTGATGCAGAGGCATGATTAACCACACAAAATGGTAACATATTTGAGAATTTATTGTTCTGGGAAATCTGGAACCAATAGTTCTAAATACTCAGCACACAATGTTCTGAGTTCTAACACAATGCTAGTGGACAAAATGCTGGCATTTGTAAAAAAAAAAAAAAAAAAAAAAACAGAAAAGAAAGAAAAAGAAAAGACAAGGGGGAGGAGCAAACCTTAACTTCTTTCTCGATTAGAAAACAAAACTCTGCAACATAATAAAAAAAGAGAGAGAGAAAAAAAAAAAAAACCTTCACAGTACGTGACCAGTACAAGAAAAAAATCCATGAGGCGCACGTATTCTTTTCTTTGCCAATCCCAGTGAAAGGGATCATCAATAATATTAACATCAATAAAAAAATAATTACACGTTTAAAACAGGCTCAAATCTCTAGCAGCAGTGACTTCGGCTGGGCGAGTTTGAGCAACGGCCATCAGGACAGGATGGGTATGGGAAGTTTCGGCATCGGCCGTCAATTTTCATTTCCATTTTTTCCATAAACAGTTTATGCAGACAGGTCACTGTTGTTGAACCGCTCCTGGTCGTACACCTCAGCCACCACCTTGCGACCCGCAAACCAACGGTTGTTTAGGGCTTGAATGGCCTTGTTCATTTCGGCCGCCTCCGAAAACTCTACAAATATCTTGACGATGATCTCTGCGTCGTCTTCCTCGCCCTGGCGCTCCTGGTAGATGATGACCCGGTTGACAGCGCCGAACTTGCCACACTCTTCCGTCACCTCTCCCTCCAAGTCGTCGTCAATGTCCTCTGGGCCAACCATGTTCCGCAGGACCATAACGCTTGACTGCAAAGCAGGACACAGACAATAGCCATGAAGTCAGGCATGGGCATGGAATGGCATGGTGAAGCGACATCAGCAGAATCATACGCTTTTGGGTCAGGATGAGGGCAATTTAGCTAAATTCTACCAAGACCACACCTGTTAGTTTTCTCATTTTATTCAAAAGGAAAATAAATAAATAAATAAATAAATAAATTCTGGCAGCTTACTTCTTGCTTGCGAAGCAACTTTTGCATGACCATATGCCGTGCAGTGCTTCCAGAAATGCTCAGGTGCTCCTGGTCGCTCAGTGTCTCCTGTCCAGCCCCGTCCTGCTGCGGCTGTTCATCCTGCTCCCCGCTGCGTGCCTCGTCTCCGTCCTTCTTCACTTCGACCGGCAGACTGGCCGCCGTCGCTGTGGCGACAGCAGCAAGAGCTGACGTGACGGGCGGAGTCGCCAGTACTGGGTTCACCAGCCCCACCTGGGGCACTACAGGGAGAGTAGGCCGAGCAGGGGTTACTCCTGCAAAGGAAGAACACAATGGTGATAACAGAGACCAGTTGTCCCTGAAAACTGATTGCCATGGTGACAGTAATCACTTAAGAGGATGACAATGCAGTAATTGCAGTATTCAAGGGATACTTCATAGCTGCCCATGTATTTCTAATGTAAAATCAGCCCATCAGTAGACCAACAGTAGCTATTAAAACCTCTCAAACACTGTTTGTCAACGGACAGGAGAGATCTTGTTTATTCGTTATAGTTATACTCTCCACGTCTTAATAGTTATACTCTCCACGTCTTAATAGTTATCCTCTCCAAGTCTTAATAGTTATCCTCTCCAAGTCTTAATAGTTATACTCTCCAGAGTCTTAATAGTTATACTCTCCAAGTCTTAATAGTTATACTCTCCAAGTCTTAATAGTTATCCTCTCCAAGTCTTAATAGTTATACTCTCCAAGTCTTTATAGTTATACTCTCCACACAAGTCTTAATACCCAGGGACAACCTTCAAGGATGACAAAACTGCATAATCAGATACAGGGAAAAAAACAAACAAACAAACAAAAAAAACAGTTGGGTGTATAAATCCAGAACAGACCTGTGATGAGGCCAGGGGCCTGGGCTGCCAGCACAGCCTGTGGGAGTCCCATCTGTTGGCTGAGGATCTGGGCTGGGTTGGCCAGAGAACCTAATACAGATGCTCCTGCCACAGCCTCCTAGGGCAAACCATAAGAACTGTATTCACTTGTGGATGAAAAGCACAGTCTCATGGCAACTGCCATAACTGTGCAACTGTCAAGTCATTCACAATAAGAAAGTTGGCAATTTTTTCCTTACAGATCACAACATACATTGTGAAAAAAAATGAATGCAATTAATTGCTTGAAACACACATACACACAAAATCTAATCAATCTGCAAAAGGCGTTAATTTGAATTAGTTGCAACACACACACACACACAAAAAGCCTTGACGAATCTGCTCACTATGTTATTCCACAAAGAATTAAGTAACAAATAGACAAACAGGTAGAAGAAGAAAATGGACTCCATGAATCCATAATGAAAGGAAGACTTCCAGCTTATCACTCACCTGAGCAGTGATCTTCGCAGTGGCAGCGGCAGCAGCCACGGCTGCAGCAGGGGGCAAGCCACCAGGGGTGGTCGGCGTCAGCAGTGGCATGGGTGGGGTCACAGCCTTGCCTACTCTGAGATACTGCCCACCCAAGTCAAAGAGATTCATGGAGGACACGGCATCCAGGGATGACTGTGGTTTCTCATATTCTGGTCATATTGAGAGAGAGGGAGGGAGGAGGGGTTGAAAGACAGAGAGAGGAGAGGTAGAGACCCAAGAAAACAAAACACCTAATGCACAAAAGATATGATACGCACACAAATCGGCAAAAGCTATTTTTTCGCTATTCCTACATCGATGTGTGGTGTCAAAGAGGGCATAAAGATGAATCTTTCTATCCATCAACAGTAAATGAAATGATTTAACTGACAAATACGATGACTCATGCCAACCTTTTCTACATGAGGTTTAATTGCACACAAATAGTAGCCACTACTGACAAGTGGACTATAAATTAAAGGTGGTGCCAATTCAGGAGTTTACTGTAGAAGTCTCGACTCTCTCTCAAACTATGCATTGCTTTAAATGCTGTGGGCATAACTCCCTTCTGGCACACTGTTTAACATGTACTGTACATTTTAAAAAACTGAAGTACACAGGTGTCTTCACTGACACAAATAGTAAGTACAAACATATAGTAGCCCCTATCAAAAGCCTACTGGGCCATTCCACGAAGAAGTCAACCTCAACTTAGATATTAAAGTTTCATCTACACGGACTGGAAATACTGCTTGGCTTGCAGGAATTATGTGGCATTTTGTTAATCAATAATGCATGCAAATGTCATGTTCATAACGCTGGAATTGCCCACTATATTTTTTGATACCCACTACGCTGGAATTGCCCACGATATTTTTATTGTTGCCCTTCGTTTACTTCACCTGAGAGCATTGATAGGGTTAATAATTATTATTTTAACTGTCTCTTGTAGGCATGAAAGATGAGGCAGGCTTGTGGCATGCATCCTCCCAAATAGAAGATATTTGACAGTTTTAGGATTGAGAGAAGGCAGGAATGAGAGAAATACAATCAAGTATTAATACAGGCTGTTCTGGCCTCAAGCTATTGCAACTCATTGACAATTTACAACAAATCCAGGAACCAAATGCTAAACAACCAAAGAAGACATCTGCATGATTAAACTATAAACACTGTATTTTCCTTCTTATCCAACAACTACAGAGCTAAGAATCAAAACAAAGCCAACCAGTAACCAAACACTGCTACTCTCCATGTGGAATTGTGTAGGTGATTGAGGAAGCCACTATCAAAATGTATCAACAGTAGAATGGACTGAGTGTGTACAAATCACAAAATTGAAAAAGTAATCTCCAGCTAAGTCATGTGACCTTGTCCGTAAGCTTGCAAAACCAACTGTGAGCGTGACTCTCCTGAGGAAACGGCATGTTGATGGTATAGGCAATCAAGTGCTTCATCAAGTTCAGTCAAAAATACATTTATGGTGAATAAAATTTAGAATGTTGGCTGTGCTGCAGTGCCTGGTGTAGCCACTTCAATAGTTTATAATGGAAGTTAATTGTTACGGCAGATAAGTCTTAGACTTAACGCATCCAGTGTAGCCTCCCTGTTGTACACAAATGATGTGTTTGTTCCTTACGCTTGTTCCAATGTTTTGTAGGAGTTTACGGCTTCAATTCAGTTCGGGTTATACATTTACATTTGTGCATTTTGCAGAGGATTTTATCCAAAGCAACTTACACCTTTGTCAACCATCTACGACAATCACCCTGGAGCAATTCAGGGTTAAGAGTCTTGCCCAAGGGCACAGCGATGGCAGCCAGGATTCAAATTCACAATTTCCAGGCTACTAGCATGCTAGCCAGGCTAACGCTACGCCACTGCCCCATTGAACCCAGCACCCACAGGAACCCACTGACAGATTTTTAATCTTGACTGATGGGAGTCTGATTCCAAGGCCATAATTACACCACTTTTCAATCCAACCTGTATAGCTATGTCTCTAATGAGACACGTGTATGGGCGAAACATGTTTGCATTACACCATCAGCAGATGATTTTCATCTTAAGCAGAATACCAGCAATTAATTTTTGCTTCATATCAGAGAGCACTTTCTAACTGCTTTATTGGGTCAATGAAGCCCTTCCATTTTGTTTCTTTAAACTCATACAGTATTCTTTCGACCTTTTCAAGCAATATAACACATTGATCTTTAGGGAGTCGCATTTTTAAGGCCAGAATACCACCCATAGGCTTAGCTGACAAAAAAAAAAAAAAAAAAGAAAAAAAAAGCAACCTTCAATTCATACACCAAGTGTCCAAAGTCAATTGATTAATAGGTTAATAGGGATGACCAGTACAGCGCACAGTACATAAGACACCTTTTATGTGAAGATATAGTGAATATGTAAGAAGAGAAAGGGCGTCTCAATTTCTAGACCTATCATAAACAACAAGACTCAACAGCAGATGGTGCTGGGGTGGTGGGACAGAAAATTGCAAAAAAAAAAAAAAAAAAAAAGGATTTTCTTGGAAAAAAAAAAAAAAAAAGAAAATATTTTTCAAGAGCATCTTTACCTACTGTGAAGACCAACCAGCAACCACTTCCTAAATGACATACCCAAACCACTGGACAGAAAAGGTGTGCCTTCTGAAGCACAGAGCTGAGGCGCTATCCCTGCTCACCGATGAAGCCGTAGCTCTTATGGCGGCCGGTATTGGGGTCCCGTGCCAGAGTGCAGCTCTTGATTTTGCCAAAGGCCTCAAAGACGCTCTTGATGTCGTCGTCCGACAGGTCCGGGTGCACAGATGCCACGTAGATACGGTTATAGGCGCGCGCCTCCTCTGCCAGCTGGTCAATGATGGGCTGCGCCTGGCCGATGTTACTTGGCCGCCCCACCTACAGCACACATACCAGCACAGGGGCCAACTGAGTGGGGGGGTGTTGTGTAGTGTGTGTGGTGCCAGAGTAGGGAGTAGCGAGTGTGGATTCTCCTGAGATTGGATGAATGTGAGCATACGTGCCACCATTTACTATTTTCAGAGTCTTTCAGAGTAACAGGAAGACCTTCAATAGTGGTTGTAAAAGGCTGTATGCTTGCCAACCTTGTGGGTGCTATGGATAATGCTCGTCACACACGGCATGAGAGCTGAAATGTTAAGAGGTCTCAAGCACAACTAACTGGTTGACGTAGCTCTCCTGAAAACGTGTGTGTGTGTGTGTGTGTGTGTGTGTGTTTGTTTCAGATGCGTTGTGCATTGCTTTGGCTTGTACGGGGTGTGTGCTGCAGGGAGGGCGGCCAAGCAACACCAACCAGGCGCAGCCCATCATTAGCATCACGGACATAAGAGCAGCGCGAACATCGGAATCTTCTGGGTACCTGCCCTCTAAAACAACCTGATCATGTCATGGAAGGACAACATTGCAGAGCAAGATCATGTGCCATCATAAACAGCACATACTGTATATGCAGACAGATAGAAGCAACTTTAGACAGCAATACAGAATGACGGCAAACATTTCATAGAGCCACACAAGTACACTCACTCACACATGCGCACATACATACACACACACCTTTAGCAAAAAAAGACAGGACAGGTTAATCAAAGAACATCAGCTTTTACACATACAACACACACACACACAAACACAAACACACACACGCGTAATAGCCTTCACCCATCACCTAAGAGAACTTAAAGGAGAGAAACTGTTAGAAAAGGTGTAGGACTCCTCTGGCGCTCCAAGGACACCTGGGGCAAGCAATGTGATGCTTCTCAGCGGTGGGCACTCACCTTGATGTTGCGACCCCCCAGCATGACCGAGTTCATCTGCTCCAGAGCAAGCTGGGCCGCCTCAGGGATCTCGTACTCCACAAAGGCAAAGCCCTAGAGAGAGAGAGAGAGAGAGAGAGAGAGAGAGAGAGAGAGAGAGAGAGAGAGAGAGAGAGAGAGAGAGAGAGAGGAAATACGGATAAAATATAAGAGCTAATAGTCTCCCAGAAGACATAGCGGCATAGAGATATTTAGCATTTCAGTTGTCAGCGATGTCGGAAGAAATCAAGTTTGTTTACATTTGAGCTGGTGTTATGATAAATTACATGTTCCAGATTAAATGAGCCCCTTCACGAGCTTGTCTGTGCCTCCTAGAGTCAGATATCGCATTTGCAAGACCTGTGGGAGCGGCTTTGTTTCCAGTTCTCGGAGCCAAGGCATCATAAATGGGTCAGTTTTATAGTTTTTAAATGTAGAATGGAGGGCTAGAAGATTGCAAGGATTGTGTGCTTACAAACAGCTTAGCGTCACTGATAGAACGTTAAGGGATTTGATGGCTGCGCAAAAAAAAAAAAAAAGAAAGAAAGAAAGAAAATACCAGCAAAGTCATAGCCTCAAAGCGTCAATTGAATTTGAGCATAGATTTCATTACGGATTTTTTTTTAAAAAAAGCAAACCTTATGCTTCATGGTCACCGAGTCCCAGGACATGTCGATGCTTTTGATGGGGCCGAAGGGCGCGAAGGCTTGCCGAATGGTGTCCTCGCCAAGCTCGTAGTAGATGGAGCCCACGTAGACACGGCACATGATGGCCAGGGCCCGCTGTCGCTGTGCTGCCACCTGCCCACGGGAGGAGGAGGAGGAGGAGGAGGAGGGGGGATGCGAGGGAGACAAGAGGACATATGTTACTTGACTGGAGCTCGCAGAGCACAGGGAAGATGATCCACTACACAAAAACTCACATTCACAAGTCAAGTAAACCAGACAAAAACAAATCAAACCAGTCAATTTAGCTAAATGTGTGAGGGTGCATCGGTGCTGCCTATTGAAAGTGAGGGAACTGCAGCAGCTACGTCTTGGTCTAAATCTATGGGACGCTGTATATTTTTTCTTTTATTCTCCCTATCCTCCTCCATAACCCATATGGGCAATTCTATCATGTTCAATCAAGTTCAGATTTTTACGACTTAATAAAATATGTAAGTCTAATCAAAAGAACAGCATTTTATAATGCTGAAAACTTGAATGCTAAAAAAAGTTTAAACTTAAATATCCTACAATGCCTACTTTAACTAGTTCAATGTTTTATCAACACACCACCTGTTCACTGGTGCAACTGACCTGTCATCCAGAGAAGCAGGTGAAGGTAGACTTAAACATATTCTCAAGTTTGGTATGAGACTGTGATAGACTTCATGACCTTTGATATGACAGAGGCTTGGTCAATGATGATTTTCAAGGCCATCATTGTATGCCTCACATTAACAACTTAAGGAGAAGAGAACTATTTTTCACAGAGTTTGTGAATCTACAGCTTCCCTATAGGGGAAATACTTATCCCTCCAAGTCTATTCTAAAAGGCCTTAAAAGCCTCTATCCTTTGCCCGACTACACATCGGCCAACATATGACTTTTTTTTAATGGGGGGTGTAGGACCAGAGTTTGATCAAATTTAACGATTAAGGCTCTATGAAACTTGACTGCTATCCCTCTTAGATTTCTAAGCCAAGAAGGGCTCTTTTTGTTTACTGCACAACAGCATATTTACAAAGGAGACATGGACTTGGAACCAATAAAAACCACAGAAAAACTGAAACCCACCCACACAGACGCACACATTCACACAGATTCCCAACATTCTAGAGGCAGTCAAAGGATTTAGTTCGGCGCCAGAAAAATGACGTCAGCATCTCATATTAAGCACGAGTCTACATGCTCAATATGGCTACGTCATCGCCAACATTAGAACAACCACAAAGCCTAATCCAGCCAAACCAAAATACTAACTGCCCTCCATGATGCATGGTTGGAGGATTCAGATGATCCTGCTACATATTCATCAGACAATGCACATCTAAAAATCCATCTCAAGTTTCTTAATACTTTCTTATCACTTAAAAACAACTTCTTGAACAACAAACTACATTTGCAAGAAAAGATTTAAATACTTATACTATTCTACTGAGATAAAATCCTACGAATACAATCTACTACGGAGTGGGACCTCTAACATCCATCCAGAAACATCCACCATTCAAAATCAAAAACAAAAAGCCATGTCTGCTTTCTGAAATATGCTGGGGCATTTATATGACACAATAAATTTGAGTGGCCAGTGTCGGCCAGGTAAAGAAGGGTAACAGTCCTCATAGCAGGAATGCGCACAGAAATGAAATATATAGTTTAATATTCTATTGACCGATTGCAAAGGTGAGAGAGGATCTCCAAAGCCCATTGTCACTGCTGCCATCTGAAAGACAGTAAAGATGAAAAAGTGCTGAAAGGTAGGTTAGAAAAAAAAATTCTTTGCCTTTTTTTTCTCACATGTCACTGTCAAACAGACATCAAACAAAACACGCAAGAGCCCACCCATATGACTAGATTCCAAAAGGCTCATTGGTCGTCACGCTGGCTAAGCCCAGACCCAAGCCCCACCCTTTCTGAGTTTCATACAGATTTCGTCCGTTGTGGACAATGAAAAGACCCAAAGGCGAGAGGTAGAGTGAGAGAAAGAGAGAGAGGTGAGACATTTCTCTTCTGCATAAGCGATCTTCGTCGGCTGAAAGAGAACACAAAAGCTCAGCCCAGGGATGTATACTGTGTGCACATTCACCCTCAGAGAAGCATAAACAACAACAAGACAAGCACAACTGACATGAAAACTGTGAGTGAGAGGCCATGCGATCCTGAGTACTTTTACAAACTTTTGTGTTAAAGACATCAAGAACTGGAGGGTCAAATAGTAAGATTATGTTATTCAAATGGAAAGGGTTGGTCCCCCACGTTTAACAATTCGTCAGTCAAAACTATGCAGCAATACCAATCAATTGCATGGATAACCTAGCATTATAAATATTCCTTTCAAATATACACCTGGTCAGCATGTATTCTGTAAATGTAAACACACATGCCAGCAAGGAAATTATTTTTACAAGGGTAATGTATTAAGCAACAATGTGCCTTAAATATTATGCACCTGACTTTTTGCAGTTAGGAAATCCAATCACTCCATCGTAGAATTGTTATTTTCACTCACCTGCAGGTTGGTTAGCTGCTGCTGTTGGTGGGCTATGGTCTGCTTCACCAGCACACTCTTAATGCTCTGTTCCATGGCATATTTCTTTGCCTGACAACAGGGAATGCACAGGCATGATGCACAACTTCCAAGTTACAAAGGCCTATTTGTAGCCCCCCCCCCCCCCTTAATTTTTGTTCATACAAACATAGAGAAAATTTTGCAAAAACACTGCCCATCATCCACCACATATATGGTATAAAATAGTGATTAGACTGATGTGAGCTTTGTCTGCATTTGAAGATTTGTTGATCTGACATCAAGTATTAACTTGTGTATGCAAGTTCTCCAGGCTAGATGGGCTGCATAGTAAATCTGATGAGAACTGGAGTATTTGAATTATAGTTTGAGTGATATAAGGCCTTTCCTGCTCTTCAGTAGCCATTTTTCTAGTGTTTCTATCGATATTGCATCCCTACAAACTTGAATCGCTTCCTTTAATGCTTGCTTCACAATTATCAGCCTCAAATCCGGTAAATTATCAGTCCCAAATAATCTACCATTTTACATGCACACTTACCCTCTGCAGTGCCTCCTGTTGTTCTGGTGTAAGGGGCGGCAGCCCAAGCTTGGAGCCAGTGCTCTGTCCATTCTCCATCGTCAGCGTATTGCCTCTCTAAAATAGAAGACAGAGTTTATTAGCCATCTTAATATTAATGTTGGTCTAGCGCAGACTGGTGGTATGCTTTCAAAAACATTTTACAAATCAAAGTGAATGTCTTCTATTCAAGAGGAAATGTTCATTAAAATTGCCATACAAGACAGTGGCGAAAGGACTGTCCACTCACACAAGAACAATAGTTATTTCTTTTGTATTCAAGATTCAAGTATTTTGTCTACTTAGTCGCTGGGTGTGCTAATTGATTGATGTGTCGCAGCACTAATACTAGGCTATTTTATAGGCAAGGTCAAGAATGTGGAAAGCATATGAACCCAGGATGACTGATCAACAGATGCTAGGCCGAGTGGTTCTACCATGTTATAATCAGAGACTAAAGTATCTTTGTTATCACGTCGATGTACCTTCGAGGCCGCTATTTGCAGGGGCGACCAGAGGCAAAGTAACGGCGATGTGACTTGTAACACACAGCTCACAAGTTCTTCTCAGTTATCTGAAAGGAACATCCAAACCAAGATGAAGGGAAAATGGCTTCAATGCAACCAGGTTGAACATGGCTAATGCTAATAATTTAACGTTACTTCGCATCCTCACTTGATGCCCTATTAAGTCCGCACCCTGGGTTAAAGAAGCCCCTTCGATTTTGGGCCACAACATTAACACTCAAAAGTGCATGTACTAAACTGAGTAATTAACTCATGCGAGGCTGCTCAGCTAAGAGATCATCTCGTATACCCAAGATCCTGATGTTAGCATTACCTTATGCTTGCTAGTTCTCGGTAACGCTACCTGATTGCCATTGTCGGGGATTAATTGGTATTCCATGCCAGCTCACCTGCAACAACCGCAAGTAGTTTTCTGCTATTTGGCATGAGCTAAACCTAACGTTAGCCAAAATAACTATCGGTAGTTAGCAAATTATTCATTGAACAACCCCGTGGTAGCCACAATAGAACTAGCTAGCTAACATTAGCTAGTTAGCTTGCCATCAACTTAGGCCATGGGTACAAATGAATTAATTCCACTAGTACTCGTCCTGCAATCAGCATAATGCTATTATTTCAACACCATCAAATACTTGTTTCAGTATATGTTTAGTAACAGTAAGATACATGCAGGAAAATGCAAATGCATTCGTACACAGTACAGGAAATAAAACGTCCTGATTTTTGATGTTCACATTAACTACGTTAACGTTAGCCGTTAGGCCTAGTTATATGACAAAGACAGCCGAATCAGCGAAAACGTCTAAACACTGAATCGATTACAATTCAATAGTATTCGTATTTATTTTATAAAGACAGTTGTATATTCAGAAAGCAGTCATGCAGAAACAGAATTCGTTTTATTGATGTTTTACCGCAGTCTCCAGTGTTACCGCCATGAAGCACACTTTCGTGGGGATCCCGCAGCCAGGTCCTTCCTCACGTCCGTCTTACGTCTTACCGCGAGAACTAAAACCAAAGTAAATCGAGATTTCAAGTCTTCGAGAAGAGCGAGGGAAACAAAAAAATAGCCGCGTGGAGAGGGTGTGGGCAGATCCTGGTGTGGGCCTAGTATGTGCCCTACGTTAGTATGTAGTGTCTCTGGCCTAGTTCAACCATACAGTCAACAGCAACAGTTTGTCGTCTTCGTCTTTCAATTGAATGGCGGGTTATGCCTTCAGAACAGCAACAATTAGGTTGGAATACTGGCTACATTGGTTGCATTTACTACTGAAGATAATAGCCAATATTTTATTTACACTACTACATTTCCACTGTTTCCAACTTTGGCAGATATCCTATCAGAATCACATTGCACATGTGTTAATCGTCATTAGCAATAGAAAACTGGCTGGGGAATGAACTTTCATAAACAGGGCTCTCAAGTCTCACGCATTGAGCGTGTGACACACTCTTCAGAGTGTTTTCACACTCTCACACGCCACACATGCGTTTTCACACGCCCGTCTACGTATTTTTAATATTTTTTCGGCTGCGACAGTATTTGAATCACAAAATGCGGCCATTGGTAGAAATTCCTGAAGGACATCGGGCTAATCCAATGAAATCTCTCAGCCCTCCTCCGCCGGCCCGGCCCGCCCCTCCCCTCACGTTGACCCAAGTAGCCTAGTTCTTCTGCTACTTGAGCTGAACTGAGTTGGAGAGAAGTGAAAGTTTGTCTGGCGCCAGAGAAACGTAATGGGGGCAACAAAGTCTAAAAGTTGAAGCAACAATATGCAAGAATAGTAATAATGCAGTTAGCCTATGTTCCTGTGATGTGCAACAATGACTGCATATCAGTGGGTGCAGGTCTGTTAACATCAGAAGCAGCCTCGGAGTGAGTGCACAGACTGCCGGGGAGGCACAGTCTCTATCTAACGTGGCAGTTCAACAATGTAATGTTATACGGCCCAATACAGAAGAAGGAGAACCAATCCATGTAGATATATGAAGGTGGAGGAGAGAGACGTGAGCCAGGGGATTGAGGAGGTCAGAATAGCTACTGTCAGCTGAGCCTGGTAAGAAAAGTAACGTTAGTAGCCGAAATTTAAGCAGAATGAATACAAATGTTTCATGGGCCAGGGGGGCTTGTGTGTGTGTGTGTGCTAGTGAGACGAGCTAATGACAGTTTCCTCGAGCTGACACACCAAAATATGCCTTCGTTTATACAATTATGAAAAATTCCTTTTCACATGTTGTAGGTTACACACACAAACGTTTCATAGTGTCACCTCTCCAATACACGTGTGAGAGATGCACAAGACATTAATGTATAAAAAAGCGCAAACCCACAAGCTCATCATAACCGCGTTGAACTTCTTGCAGTTTAAAATAATGTAAGAAACAGCCCTCCCCTCTACTTTATTGCCCAGTTTTAATTCACCCCAAATTGAGGAGTGCGCCCATGTAACCTGTTTGGAGCAAGATTGAGAGGGCAAAAAAGTACCTGTCCGAGGTAGAAAGAGCTAAAGACAAAGATGAAAGCACGTGAGATCATATGCCAAAGATTATTGTGCATGAATGACAGCAGGTAACCTTAAAATTGCCCTTACCACTACCCACCACCCGACCCTTCGCGATATAAAAATAGCTAACGCATTTAATATTGCGATGCGGTCGCGTGCACTTATGAGTTCAAAATCTATCATTTTTTTTCTATTTCATAACTCGGAGATTTTTTCTCTCCCAAATGCCATACATATATCATTTGAAAGAATGCCACAAGTGCAACCCATCTATAGTGGTCACTAGTTGCTATGATAATGCATTATCCTTTAAATTAATTAGCCTAATTATTTCAAAGTCCTGTAGTTCCGTATGCATTCCAAAAACAGTGGAAGTCAAAGGCATACCAATGTATAGATCTACAATGAGGTAGCAATAACACCAGTTGTTTTTGTATAGTCTCCAATATTAGGCTGAAATGGTCATTTCAGACAGGCATCCCATGACTGATATGTTGGTCAAAAAATACCCTGTGCTAATTAGGCTACTGATTCAGAAACACAAGGTAGGCTACTGTAGCCCATTTCCTCCAAGGGTTTAGACACATTTCAATTAAACTATTTAGAATGAATATAGGGAAATTTAGCAAATTGCAAAGACAGACTGTCCCCAGCATGTTCCTCATTATTATCCAAAAAGGGTCCAAAAGAATAAAAGACTATGTGCATCACATCAAACTGAGAATTCAGCAGTAAATGCCATTAAAGTCTGAAATTAAATACATTTTGGTTCAATTGTAAGAAATATACAACCTACTGCCCAATACAACTCAGCCAGGCTGCTATATGACCTCATGGAGCATTCAAATAATGTGCAATGCATTAGATAAACCATTTAATTAATTGCTATGAGAAGCTATCTAGCAACTTGTTAAAATGCACCAGATTGCAGAAAATGGAAACACATTTTTCAAAAATTTCTTGCCTACTTCTGTACACAAATGCATCCCATATTCGTCATTAGTTGACAATTGCTGCCTTCATTGTTGTTGTGTTAAATGTGTTGTTCACAATATACCAACTTTGAAGGTCATCTTATGGTTCAGAATTTTATTTTATGTTATTTCAGCGCAAAAAATGTTATCGCATACCCCCCAAAAGTGATTAGTTGCGCCCCTGACTACAGCTGGTGACGCCATTGTCTTAAATTTGGTCTGGTACAATAGGCCTATTAGACCCCAAATTAAAGCATTTGCCTTACATAGCAATACTTTTAAAGTTTGTCATATGCACAGAATGTGTAACCTACTGTAAAAGCACTAGGCCAAGATAAAAGAAAGGCACATACTGTACTTCTTCAAATGGTTCAGTGATAAGATTTCAGTTAAAGCTATAATGAACAATATTTAAAGATTATAGGCTACAACTAGGCCTGTTTTTTTACAGTGACATATTGAAATAGGTCTAATTAAATAAAAACATAAAATAGCCTAGTCTAAAGAAATATTTAGGCTATATGAATGTTTATTGATACATAGTAAATAATGATGCATCATCACTACTTAATCATTAGTGGCCTAATTAAAAAAAAATAGAACAGAACCACAGGGTGGACCTGATTCAATACTTCTGAAATGCAGAATTCTTATATTTTCCAGTGCTGTCTTTAAGCCCTTGCAAAACAGCCTCCTGATGCCAGTGCATTTGTCCATTTCTTTTCACAGAATTCATTGGAGGTCATTATTTCGGGGTGACAGTACCTTGTCTGTCTCTAAATCACCTAAAATACATGCATTTACATAGACTACTGACTCTTATACACGTACATACATGTACACTGTACTGTAGATCTACGCCAGGCCAAAAAAGAAAAATCTCACTCCGAGCGGAGTTCAAAACTTGAGAGGCCTGCCGATGGGCCGATGGGCCGATGCCCCCCCCCCCCCCCCCCCAATCTCACTCCCAACAAACTTCAAAACTTGAGAGCCCTGCAGAAATATTATGTCTTTTTTTCTATGGGGTTGGCCATAGATATCATATTGTATTAATTCATCTAGTGATTCTATATATAATATCTGAAATAACAGTTTGACAGTGAGCGCGCATATTGGAGAGAGGTGTTGCGGTTGTGGGTGAGAGAGCTGACAGCTGTAGCCTAGGGGCCCCTGTATACCTTAATCCGCCCCTGCACATACATTATGCGCATTCGGGATCAAGAACCCTGTGCTACATGTATTTGCATCACATGGATGACCAAAATGGGAGGTGTCTCTGCTCTGCAGTCCATGTCAATTGGCCTTAAGATCACAGGAGCGAGGCTGCTGCAGAGCAGCTAAGCAGTTGTTCTCCCCTTGCTGGCAAGCTTTTACAAACTCCAGCCTATTGAATGACCAACTAAACATATACATTTTAAATGCATGCATTTACTGTTTATCTAAAAAATCATAAAATTTCTTACAGCCAACATGATTATTTGAATGATTATGAAGGCAATTCAAGCTGAATTTAAAGAGAACCTATGCAGGATCCGGTGGCGTCATCCAGTAAGCTAACAACCAAACAAAGCAGTTATTTAGCGTTTCTGCCAATAATCCTCCATTTAGAATTGCATAGTCAATGGTGATCGCCGCTAACAAAATGTATCGACAGTTGAATGCGCTGAGAAGTCACAAATTGCATTGTAATTCAAACAGTAAACTCTGGCTAAGTCATGTGACCTAGCTTGCTTGCTAACCAAAACTTACGATAGCCGGGACGCGCTCCCTGATCTTGCAGAGGCGGTATCTGCCTCTAGGAGGGTCGGACAATCTCGTGCAGGGGCTCGTTTTACTCCGGAACATGTCATTTATCAAGTCTAGTGAGTTCTAGGCAATTTACATAAAGGTGTAATGAGTAGGAAACGTCGAAATTTTACCTAAAAGTTGCATGTGGTGGCTTTAATGCAAACAAAATTTGGCAATATCTCTTCCATATGTCACGCAGTGTTAACTGCAGGATTTGTGTCCAGCTCCTGCAGAGTTCTGTAGCCCCTCCCGTCTGATCAGGTAGATCATGTCAGTTAGATAGCTGCTGCTAAGTGCTGATAATGGAAAATAGGTGTTTCAGTAGAGATGCTCTTAAATGTCACAATCACCCACCCAATATCACTCACGCCTGAGTGAACACAGAAAAAGACTTAATGTAAAATAAGTTAGTTTTGATTGGGTTTATTTTGGGAAAACTGGCAGACATGGCATTGTGGACATGGCGTTATGGACATGGAATAGGCTTGCAAAAACTACACAACATTGTGAATTGTGAATTGTTTTATTTTTTAAGCTGAGATTGACTTTTTTGTGGAATTGCCCAACCCTTCGTGGAATTTTGCAACCCTAAGGTCAAAGCCCACCAGGAAGCAAATGTATCCCTATGACAATTTTTTTAGACACTTTGAAATAATGTGAAAGGATTTGGTGCATCAGACTAAGTACTGGTAAATCTTCTACTTCCATTTAAAATTCATGGTTGTCTGTAGCAAATTCATTGAAAATGACCAGAGCCATGCTTGATGATTAATAAACTGACTGAACTTGTTTTAGGATCGATGGCCAAGCTAAATTGAGATGGGTAGAATGGTCTTAGACAGCTTTATGAGCCGAGTAGTCCTCAAAACCATAAAGATAAGTGATCGCGTGATGAGATAGGGAAGTTCAAGTTGTTGCCCTTTGAGTCTGTGGGAAACAAAAACGATCAAAATGGGGTAGGTGTCGGGCCAGCCACAGATGGTCACAATAGACCTGCTGACCGAATGAGGTGAGTATAGCAGCACATTTATTAGGAAGCTTTCAGAGTTGTGTGATTGTGCACATCTACTGCACTGTAAAAAACGATTTGTAATGGTTACTTGAAAAATGTGTGGAAACTCGTTGCCTCAAATGAGTTGAGTAACTATAACTTGTCTTTTTAGATGTAAAATGCTTTTAACTTGACAAATATAAGTTATCGTTACTTAACTCATTTGAGGCAACGAGTTTCCACACATTTTTCAAGTAACCATTACAAATCGTTTTTTACAGTGTGTATTAGTTCTAGACCACATGAATTGTAATTTGACTTTGCTGATAGGTGCTTTTTTTGTGGACTTTCTTTTACATCTAGAGGATGGCTGAGCGTAACCCAACACGAGTGGCTGTCATAGTTTTTTCTCTGGTTGCACACATAATTGCAATGGCATTTAACACATTGGCCTCAATTGGTGAATCATCAGGTAAACAATGTTCCGTGTAAGAATGTAACAGGTTGAACATAGACTTGGAATGACCGGATGCTTTTTTTTGTCTCACAGGTATCTTCCAGCAAAGCACAGAGAATGTGGTACAGAAGTATGGGACAGCCATCACGCCTGCTAAATGGTCTCTCTTTGTGTGGGATTTTACCTATGTCTGGTTGCTCCTTATGCATATTTATCTACTAACAGGACTCTTCAGACGGTAGGCCCACATGATTGGGGAATAGAATTATCTCTTAAATCAGATAAAAAACACTTTGTTTTAAGTGGTCTTTGGTATTTTTTGCCCTCAATGGTGCCTTCCAGGCAGCGCTGCCTTCAAGGCACTACTCCCCTCAGTTTAGGTTTAGGATGAGGTTTTAGGGGGTTAGGGTTAGGAACAGGGTGGAGGTAGTGCCTTTTAGGCTGTGCTGCCTGGAAGGTGCCGTTGGGGGCAAAAAACACCATTGAGCGTTTTAGTCCTCAGCATCTTAAATGTTAGCTCTGATGAATTGTAAGTAGCTGACCTCTTTTGTCCCATGACAATTTCTGTATGACCTTAAAAGTGCTGATCTGTCTACAGAAGCGCTTACTCCTGGATGTATACAACGCCTGGGGTGCTGCCATATGCATTCCATGTGGTCTTGATAACAAACATCTTCATGAACGTTTCCTATCTCTTTCTGTTTGACAGAGAGTAAGTGGCCTTTATACTGTTTTAGCCAATCATGGATGTTTGAGCAACAATGTGTTGGCTATATACGTGTACGTGTTATACAGTATAGACTTTCTTTGAATAGACAGAACACAAATTAGAGTGAGGCCATGAAGGAAGATGGCTCTTTACAATGATTGTGAACTGAGGTTGGCGTCCATCCACCATTTTCTCCTGTAAATGTAATGTTTTTGCGTGCAGTGATGAGTTTTAATTTTAATTTATGCATGTTGGTAATTCTTTATATGTCATGCTGTAGGTTGTTATTGGCGTCTCTGGTATTGTCAGCAACGATGGCCTTTACAAACTGCCTTCTAATGTTCTTCTCCTGTTACGGGCTCAAGGTGTATGGAGCTTGGTTGAACAAGCACCACCCTCTTGATCTCTGGCTTCTTCGGATTTTGGTAACTAATGTCGTAAACCATTTGAGACAGAGAGCCATTAAATAGAGAAGTACCCAGGAATAAAGAAAGTAAGGCAAAAGTTTTTTTTCTTAATTTCCCAGGTGCAAAATGGGGTGGCTATGTACGCAACATTCACAAGTGTCTGTACCCTTTTAAATCTGACGATCGTTCTGGACTATAACACTGAAATGACTAGCTCAAACTCTGCAATCATCTCCTTGTCTCTGCTCCTTGCTGGGATTCTGATTTGGTAGGACTAATATTCATTCAGTTTTTTATGGGTCTGGTTGGTGGCATTTATGACCAGCTATCTTTTTTATGACTAATGCCGTCCATCTAATCTTCCACAGTGTTATATGAATGTGTGTTATAAAATCATCTGTTTGAATACAGTCTGGATATTTAAAGTAGTCCAGATATCATCTTTTTGACAGGTTTGTGATAGAGAACTTCTTGCTGGACCGTCATTTTCGCTACATCTTCTCGGTCAACCCAGTCTTGGTCCTGGTACTAGCTGGAATTGTTTCCCACCCGTCTCCACCTGGCTCAAATGATGTGGTTTCAGGTGTGTTTCCCAGAATCTGTGTCAAATGCAGAAGTCAAGTCCGCATCCTCTGATATTCCACCACTTACATGTACTGTATATGCAGAGATAATTATCTGATACAGTAATTTCATACGGTGAACTCGAGTTGCTGGAGTACTATGCAAGTTACCTACTCAGTGAGCAAATGAGAGCACTAAAATACTGAGGCAAAAATAATCTTCAAAAAATGTATTTCAGAAGATCAGGGAAAAAACAAACTTGAAAATATCCAACAATTCTGAGAAACAACAACAACAACAACAACAACAAAAAAAAAAAAAACAGTCCAAGGGATCAGAGTCCAAACAGAAAATAGTACTACTTTGTCCAGAAAAATACAAAGGCAGAGAGGTTTCAAAGCATGCAAAAGCTTAAGAACAGCAACAAGCAAGAGTTAACATAGACTCAGTGAATGCAAAATACAAAAGAGCCAGTTAAATACCTAGACAAATACATCACATCACCAGTTTAATTACACAATTCAGGTGGGCAATTAAGAAAAGGCGGGAAAATCAGTGCAAATAAGAGGCAGACATGAATCACATGATCACTCAAAACAAAGAACCAAAAAACAAAAGCACAGAGGCACAATAGTGGCCAAAATCAGTCTTACGTCCTCCCAGGTCCTTCTGCAGCACCTCATGAAGTGATTGACTGACGGAACCCCGCCATCCTCCTCTTGTTCCGTAAATAGAGGTGGCTGGAAGCCAAATTGGCACTGGAAAAGGGACATGTTGCAGAAAACTGGAGGGTGTTGTGGGTGTATTCTGCCCACGGCAGCCAGGAATTCAATGATGATGGGTTGTCCATCGCCAAACTCTTCAAGGGGGCCTCAAGGCCTTGGTTGAGCTTCTCTGTCTGCCCACTGGACTGAGGGTGGGAGCCGGAGGAAAGGCAGGTGTTGGCACCAAGGAGTCTGCAGAAATCTTGCCACACCCGGGAGGAAAACTGGGGCTCTTGGTCAAACACGATGTCCTGAGGAAGCCCAAACACTCAGAAAACATGGTTGAATATTAGTTTGGTTGTTTCACGAGCAGATGGAAGTTTTTGAAAATGGACATACCAAAGGGGCAGACCGAAAGCTTGGCTGATTAAAAAGAACACAAAGACGATTTAAGTGTGCAGACATTTTTCTTTCTATTTTGAAAAGGGACATATCGAAAGGCCTTAGAGAACCTGTCAACCACCACTAAAATAACTGTGTTACCTTCAGAGGCAGGGAGGCCTGTGACGAATGACACATGGGACCTGGGGTGCCTTGGGACGGGAAGAGGATGTAGCAGACCTTAAGGAGACTGGTGAGGGTTCTTACTCTGGGTGCACACAGAACAGGCCATCACAAAGGACTTCACCTTCTTCTCCATGCCGGGCCACCAGAACCGTCTCCACAGGAATTCCAGGGTTCACCGAGACCAAGGGTGAGCAGTGAGATTGGAAGAGTGCGCCCACTGAAATACCTCGGCCCGCACTTGACTAGGCACATATAAAAGTCTTGAAGGGTCTGATCCAGGACCTGATTCTTGATGCTGAGCATGCCTGACCGCAGCTTCAACACCCCAGCGGATAGAAGCGATGATCTGAGAAGTAGGGATCACCGTACTGACCTCCCTCTCCCCTCGCCTGGCTTCTTGTTCTTTGATCCAGGGCGATATGACAGGGTAAAATCAAACTGGCTGAAGAATAAGGCCCACCATGCCTGGCGAGGGTTAAGACGTTTTGCTTGCTGGAGGCACTCTAGGTTCTTGTGAACCCTCCAAACTAGAAATGGATGCAGAGCCTCCTCCAACCAGTGCGTTCAATCATCAAGTGTCATCTTAACTTAGCACAGGGGTCGGCAACCCGCGGCTCTTTAGCACCCCCCTAATGGCTCAATGGAGGTTTTGCAAAAATGTGTGAAAATGGAAAAATAACTTTTTTTTTTTTTTTTTTTAAATATGGTTTCTTAGGGGGTAAACATGACACAAACATTCTTATGTTGTAAAAATGTATGTAGTTGTAAATATATTTCATTTTATTTGATATTTAAGAAATTTGCGCTTCAAATGCTGGAAGCCGTTTTTATCATTCGAGCGCAAGCTGACAGTCAGGGATAGAGCGAGGCACGCTCTCCCACTCCTCATCCCTGAGAGAGTTCAAAGACGCACATCACGATCACACACTCAACAGTGATTATTTGCAAGGTGCAAGTGTAGCCGGTGGCGGTCCGCACCGCACACGGGTCTCGAACCGGCCACCCCGCAAGCTACAAACTCCCGGCGTGGGAGTGGAACGCTCTAACCAACTGAGCTAAAAGCCCGAGCTTCTAACTCAGCGTGTTAGAAGCGCCCATGGAATTGGGTGATGAGGATTTACACACTACCACTAAGCTAGCCACGCTAGCTGGCCTCCGTTACACTCACCCTCCAAATCCTCACTCCCATCCGGGTCACGGCACCAATGTAGCCGGTGGCGGTCCGCACCGTACACGGGTCTAGAACCCGCCACCCCGCAAGCTACAAACTCCCGGCGTGGGAGTGGAACGCTCTAACCAACTGAGCTAAAAGACAGAGCTTCTAACTCAACGTGTTAGAAGCGCCCATAGAATTGGGTGATGAAGATTTACACACTACCACCAAGCTAGCCACGCTAGCTAGCCTCCGTTACACAAGGTCCGATGATGTAGCCTACGTGTCTGTAGCTGAGGGGGGAAGAGAAGGATGCTTCTGCATTTGACAGTTGCACAGACTTCGTGGCATTTGCGAACTTATGAGACGAGGATAATGCACAGAAATCAAAGTTTATCTGTCTTATTTTCGACTGACTGATGAATTTTAAATTTTTAAAGCTGCTTTTTAATCGCAAACTGTGTTACTCCTTTGCGATTGTAATTTATTTAATCTCTGATGATGAGTAAGGGAGAAAATTAAAAGATTATTTTATTTATTTTTCTCATTTGCACTGACTTAGGCTACTTAACTTGGCATTTGACTTACCGTTTTATTTTTATAATTGCAAGCTGCCTTTTAACGACAGGCTGCTATTTTTTGCGCTCTGTTGATTGTTATTGAACAGTAAGTTCTATTGTTATTGACGTTGAAGAGAACATTTAATTTCCACACGGGCTGAAAATAGCATGAGGCTATGCACTTTTTTGTTCTTGAGACCTAAAACCAGTGCAACAAAAACCAAAACACTATAATATTGTAATGGGAGTTAGGCTAAACTTGAAGCAGCAATAGGCCTATCGTACATCAGTAGTCATGTGGTGCATAATTCTCTCAAGGATGCGCTGCAGGGAAAATAAAAATTTAATCATGAATGTTCTTTTTGTATTTGTAGCCTACTTAGTCATTTTAATAGTAGACATACAGCTTATGTATTGACAGTCTATGTTGCCTTTTATAAGGCTTTTAGACTTTTGTGGCTCCAGACAGGTATGGTTTTTGTTTTTTTGGGCCAATATGGCTCTTTGAACATTTTGGGTTGCCGACCCCTGGGCTAGCAGTTCTCGATCTCCAACGTCATACCGGGACTCAGTGGGGCTAAGTCGGTGTGAAAAGTAGGCACAAGGGTGCAATCTGCCACTAGACTGTTGAGACAGAACTGCGCCTACACCAACATCAGAAGCATCCACCTCAACAACAAAAGGCTGTGAAGGGTGAATGAGGACCAACACAGGTGCAAAAGAGAAGTGGAGCTTGAGGTTGTTAAAAGCTTCCTCTGATTATAGGTCCAGGCAAACGGTGCTCCTGTCTTCTGAGAGCTGAGCTAAAATTCTGAATTCTAACTTTTGCGATAAAAGTTAGCAAACCCAAGGAATTGTTGGACCTCTTTAACAGATTTGGGAACATGCCTGTTCTGCACAGCCTTTAGTTGGATCCACTTGATTTTGACCTTCCTTTCAAGACAAAACCAAGAAATGAGGCCTCTGGAACATGAAATTCACACTTCTGAGACTTGACATATAGATGATTCCCTCTGCACATGGTGTTGGCATTCCTGCAGCGTCTTAGAGAAAATAAAGATAGACCAAAACAAAGTTGTTAGTCTTATTCCTAAGAACGTCATTTATAAGGGCTTGGAAAAAAGTGGGTGTATTAGTTATTCCAAAGGGCATCACTTGATACAGTACTCATAGTGCCCTGAGGGTGTCTTGAAGGTGGTCTTCCATTCATCACCCTGCCTTATAAGAATGTGATGGTAAGCATTTCGCAAGTCCAACTTAGTAAGAACAGTGGCTCCCTGGAGCAGGGACAACTAGATCACATGACCAATCTAATTACACAATTCAAGTGGGCAATTAACTCATTGACTGCCAGTCGTTTTCCAGAACCAGAATTTTTTTTTTCTATTTCCCTACTAGTGCTGTCAGTTTAAGGCGTTAATAACGGCGTTAACACAAACCCATTTTAACGCCGTCATTTTTTTTAATGCGCATTTGACCTGCCATTGTCTAAATATGGAATATTTCTGCCATTCCAACACCTCCCGACGTTTCAGTATGTTCTGTGTTTGTATTAGGCTACTTGAAGTTGGCCTGCTTACTCTTGCCTACACACAGGTGTAGATGCATCTCTGCTCTGCTGCTCCGAAGCTTGTTTAGTATAATTCCAATGTCAGTGAAAACAAATATTTTACCGATGCAATCGTTGGCGTTCACTCGCATGTTCGATAGGTAAGTTGTTAATAAGCTTAATGATTAATGTTGTCACTTAGAAATATCTTATCTTGAACTGAATACGCTGCAAATATCAGTTTCAACTGAGAGAGAGAATGTTTATGAGCGTCATTATTGTAATAGCTTTGTGCAGACAAGAGACATAGGTACCTGATTCTGAACAGATGACCTCGTCACTAAAATAAGAGCTTCTTGCCGGGCAATTGGCAATATGGCAAAATGCATTTTAAAGGTATGATCATGCAATGTAGGTTTACTCATGTGGACCATAATGCCATATTGTCAATGAGCCTCTTTAAAATATAGGTTAGGATAATTTAAAGGGCCACCATCCAGGTTTTTTTTTTTTTTGTAAACTTGTGATCTAGCTACATAAAAAACATAAACATCTCTCTGGCACTACTTGAACATGTTAATAATTTCTGATAGCAAAAATTATGGTGTAACTAGGTTTTCTTTTATTTTGAAATGGTATTCACCCCCACCAAACCATGTTGATAACAGCATTAAAATGAAAAAACAAAGACATGTTAAAAAAAAAAAGCGAAGAGGCATAGTAGTGGCCACCAGAGGTGAAAATCAGTCTTGAGTCTTAACAGTTAAAAAACAGAAGGAGGGGATGGGACATGTGGCCAGGTAAAAGAAGTTTATTCAATGTCACACTGCCAAAGTCCAAAAAAGGACACTGGCTGGCCCATTGGTAGGCTTTTAGTTCAGTTCTGGTGTGGATGGAAGGTGTTCCCTGTGGATACTGTGATCATTCAATCAGCAACTTATTACTGGTACCTGTAAAGTGCCTTGTCATAGATGCATTTTATTTTTATGCAGGGGCCTCTTGTTGTCGCCAGCATTCCCACTTCTTTTGAACTTAATTGAACTACTCTTGAGTGTTTAACATGTTCTTGAGTGAGAAAGCTATGATTGTTAGCCTACTGGATAGTATTGGTTGCTTGTAAAATCCACATTTCTGGTTACCTCACTCACGTCAGATCTGATGTTCAGCGATAGACGAGTTATTTCAGGAGCCAGAAATCCTTGAATCTAACTGGACAAAAGGCTTGTCCATCAATTTAATTGACGTGCACTTCAGCCAACCACATCGAAACCAACCGATGACTCTGGCTACGTTTGTTGGATTGGTTGGATTCAAAACAGTTGCTTCTTCGCTACGTCAAACCCTCTACAGCAGCCAGCAGCACTGATTGGTCCGGTTAGAGAATATTGGGCTTGAAATCGCTCTGAAGGGCTTCAGCATCAGATCGTTGCGCGGAAGTGCCTTACGAAAGTTACGTAGCGCATCATCTGACGTGAGTGAGGTAACATTTCGGCTCTTCTCATGTGACTTTTCTCCCTCTCTCCAGCTGTGCTTCTGGCTATTTCCTGTGTGAGCCTCCTCATACGAATAGTGCTGATGGTGTGGCGCCACCTAAAGCACCCTCTGTACCAACCAGACATGACAGTGATGTCACCAATGGAGCTGATCAGGACACAGAACCGAGTTTTTTTCTAGACATTTGTCACACTGTTAATGTGACACTGGTGAGGGATGTTGGACATGTAGGGTTGATGATTGTATAGAGCTGAATCTTGAAACATTTGATTCATAATACTGTCTGTATTTTGCATTTACAGCCTACAATGAGTTTGCCAGAGACATCCAAATGGCATACATATCCAAATTGTAAAAATACTACAAAAGGCTTGATATAGCATATCATTAGCCTGGCGAATGCCAAACTAAAATCACAAGTGATATTTAGTCTGGGGACCTACCTATTGCATTTCTCATAGCGGAAGCATCATTTACAATTGTCCAGAGCCGTTTATTGGGCGCTACAAATGTCTATCAGAGCGTCTGTACATACCTCGGAGCCAATACCAGAGCCACCAAGTGACGTAAAATGCAATCGAGGGCCGTACAAATCCCTTTTTGTTCTGCGATTGGATACCGAAAGTAAGCGAGAAAAACGGCCATGGTCACCATGCTGCTTTGCAGAGTGGAATGAAATAAGCGCGCAAAGGAGCATGGGAACTCCCAAGCTAGCATATCATCAGAGTCCACATAAATTCTAACATCGAGAAATCCAGTGTGGAACACAGAGTTTTTCTTTTAAACACAAATCTGACTCCTGCCCATGGTGAAAAAAACTCTTTATATCTTTGATGCCGGACATTTACCTGAATGTAATATTTGTTCTTTTATGCAACAACTTGTAACAACTTTTTGTAAATGTAACTTTTTTCTTTTTCAATAAAATGTGGAAAGCGATCTGTGATTATTTATGCACTTATTAGACTATTTATCTACATTTTACAGTAGGCCTATGTTGTTAATATTGTCTAATCTACTTGGATGTTATGTATTAATGTATCTTCATAGAACTTCAAGAACTTCTAGAATATATTATTATTTTAGAAGTTTGAATTCACATGTTTTGTAACATTTGGAGACGGTATTCTTTGTACAACTTGAAGAAAAGACCAAATATGACCATTCAGTGAGGCTCTGGGCTTAACATAAAATGTATAAAGAAATATTAATTTAGGAAAATGGAGAAATATATTTTGACATATAGGGAAATGTAGTATGGAGAAATATCCATAACTCCCGAGCAAACCTGTGCAGCCCTGGTGAATTTCAAGCCCATCGAGTTGGGCAGGGCATCATAATGATGCTCACACAAAATGTTGACAGTTTGCTCACCTTCAGCTTCTAGTCCACTGTGATATACAAGATAGAGAAGACCCAGCGGTGGACTTGCAGCCTCAATGTCCGCAACCCGGGGTAGTCAGCCTATGAGTGCAACGCCTATTCAAAAATCCCTTCTTACCCCCCACAACTTGGCAGGACCAGGACCATTGCTGAAAGTGACTACTATATTTTTCGGGAACGAATGGTTATTAAGAAAAAGGCTAACACAGCGAAACACTTAACTAGACGAAACAAAATGAGCATCTTGCAAGTGGAAATGATGCGTGCGTAAAACAGACAACGCAAGTTTGACTCCGCCTATCTTTAGTTCCAGTACACAAACCTACCTAACACTTCATAGCGCATCGAGACGACCCTGGTAACCGGAAGTCAGAAGAAATTCTCTTATAGATTAGGCCTATAAAACTCACTGTCTCAAAGGTCAAAGTCTGCTAGTTAGGACGTGTAAGCCTTTAAAACCTTGAGGGATGAATGCAGAGAGGAGACAAAGTCACTCACCATCCGCTGACATGGACCATTTCTTATTGCACACGAAAATGGGGCAGAAGTTTCTTCAGCACTTGGCTGGCGTCTGCCTTGCTATGGTCAGCCACACCATCGAAATTCCCTTCATTTCCTGGGCCAACGGACCAAGTGAGCCAGGTGCGTAACAGCCAACACTGTCTTGAGCGACCAGTTACTTTGGCCATGGTTTCGCTCCCAAATTTCAGAAGCTATGAAACTCAATCTAAAAAATCTCTATAGTGTTAACAGCTGAAGTGATGAAGTCTAAAGCAAGCACAGATTGTCTAGAACGAGTGAGTGACCTGTATTTCAAAGTCCATAAAAAGTAACTTAGATTTTAAGTGAAATTGAAAAAGCTGATCATTAGCCATTATAGTGCCAATGAGATATAGCCTACACTTGTTTTCTTTGGTCGAGTTTGGAGGTCTGGATGCCTTAATTGGCAGTGTTTATATATGAGACTCAGTGAATGAAATGGAATGTAAATATCCTGGAGTAAGAATGAACATCAGTTATTAGTAAGCTACTTTATGTCATGGAGGCAAATGACAATGTCATCTGGAGTCAGACATGACGTTATTTCTCAATGTGTCATCTGGGAACATAGGGCTGACCCCTAGATCACTTGACCCTTTTCACAATTCTCAAGCCTAAGTTTTCTATTTTATCAAAATTGTGCTGACGTTCTGAGAGGACAAAAAAGAGACACAAACATTCAGTTTGCATTCTATGCTGACCTTCTAGATATGTCATACAGTAGGCTATATATTCATGATACTATACCAAGTTTTCTACAGAACGTTTAATTCAGGGAAATATTGATAGGAAGTGACATAGGCCTACATAAAATGCTGATAGCCCTTGGAATGTGCTTCATGACAGTCATTAGACATTAAGGGCTGTTTGGACAAACATTAGGACCACAGTGACAAATTCAGTATTTTTGTGTTGAATTGACAGGGAATAATCCTTATGTTAGTGTCATTCACCTTGTATTGTCACCTGTTATGTAATATATTTTATCACTATACTGATAATAGGCCTACATGAGCATTTTGAAAAAAAGGGCAGTTATACAGTGATACTGCCTTACATAGCCTAGGTTATTTACTGATGTTGTGATGACAGAGAATTGAAGTTCACACACAGAGACATTTACCTAGAGTAGTGTTAAGGTACGTGATCTGACGCACAAACACAGTCACAGAGGAATCGCGGAAACTGTAGTCTGCCTGACCAGATACAAGTTTCTGCAGAAATTTAGGCTGTCTCTCACCAAATTAACCACAACAGTTTCAGTTGACATCAGGAGCACAACAACGTTAGCACCTTTCTGTATGCTTACTCTGTAAGGGAAAAAAGTATACCTGATAGTTGCGGTGCACACTGTGCGAAAAATGCGCGGGCAAAGCCACGTGCATGGGAGTATACAGTCTCCTTAATCTACCCCTAATTACACTATAGTATATACTAGTTATGCAGTGACTGTAGGCTATAGTATACGTACACCTGACATGTGTGCGTGATTGTATGTGACAAACTGTTTCACAGGGACAGCTGACAGACAGCACATGACGTACAGTACACTACATGGTGAAGGAATAAACCTCTTGAAATGTAACAGAGCTCCAAATGGACTGGCTGCATAAATTTACAAGTGAGGGTTTACAATGTAAAATGATGTACAATTCGATTCAATCAGTCCATATCCCTGTTGTTTAGAGGTTGCCGAGTGATGTTGGTAGAAATAAGAATGAGACAGTTTGGTAGGCTATAACTTAGACCAAATTGCAGAATGGCAGATAACACAAACAAGAGCAAGGACACTTTGTTTCAGTTTCGCCTGCCCCATTCATTTTGTGTTACAGTAGCTGCTGGTTCAATCTGTGTGTTTGCCAAATTGTGTCTTTTTACAACTACTGACAGGAACAAACTTCTCGAACAACAGCTATGGTGTTTAAAATGTAAAGAAATACCTTTACTTGCCCGTTCTATTTGCAATTTAGCCATTTCAGAAATATCCTTTCTTCTTTTATATATTGTACTTGCATAGCTGGCCAAATACATTATACGAGAGCCACCAAATACTTCACACTAGCCTGTTAAAGGAATAGTCCCCCTTTTTATGAAATTGGGCTATTCACCGCTTTAGCTGGACTTCCGTATGTGGGTAAAAGCATTTTGGTCTCTGTGCTTGAGTTTTCCTAGTTCAGCAAATCCCAATTTTATCTTAGCATAGCCATAGGCGATGGACTGCAATGTTGCCAAAGAGTTGCTATTGGCTACTTAACATTCCAGTGCCTATGCTAAACTAAAGCTAAAAAAGAACTATTGAAAATGCATGCACTGAGACCAAAATCCTTTTACCCACATTTGTAACACCAGGTTAGGGGTGAATAGCCCAATTTCATAAAAAGGTGGAGTGTTCCTTTAAATACAATACACTAAAGAAGGGAGAATAGCAATGCACATTTTTGCAAAATTACATTTTTGGGGAAGATGGGTCTTATAATGTTGAATTGGCCAATATCAAATTTGATTTTGACACATATTATTTAAAACTTGTGTACGTTGACTGGCTCACTGCAAATATTTCCTGCAATCTTTGGTAAATAATTCACTGTAAAAAACGATTTGTAATGGTTACTTGAAAAATGTGTGGAAACTCGTTGCCTCAAATGAGTTGAGTATAGTATAGTGCTTTTAACTTGAAAAAGATAAGTTATCGTTACTTAACTCATTTGAGGCAACGAGTTTCCACACATTTTTCAAGTAACCATTACAAATCGTTTTTTACAGTGTTGAGCAGTCCGTTATTTCTCTTCTGTGTTTCTTTTTCTAGGTGTGTTTGAGTCAACAAAAGAGAATGTGTCAAATATGTTTCCCATGGAAGTTACAATGGACAGATGGACAAGGAGTGTGGATCTCACCTTTATATTAGGCAGCAGTATTCTTCAGATCTTTTCTATGTTCTTGGTTTTTAAATGGTTTGTGAATCTAATGTGTCTATGAATGGAAGACGTTTGGCAACAATCACATACAAGAGTGTATATATGTACATTTTAAATGCTTAGTCATCATCAATATTATGTTGACACTGGGTTCACAAATAAAAAATGCTTTTGATGTTGATTTAAGAAGTCGTAAAGTGATGGTTTGATTTGTTGGTTTCTTTCCAGTCATGATGACTTTGGGCTAATTTGCTGTAACCCTGAGGTCCACCCTCCCCGCTTCTATTTGTTCTGGCCTCTGTTCTGGGCCTCACACATAGGCGGGCTATTACTTTGGGATCGACAGTAAGTCTAATTATTTGTTTTCCATTACTTGACCTCTTTACAACAAAGGGCAGAGCTAAGTTGTTATCATGTGTGCACCGAACATTCTGAGTGGCATCACAATTTCTCATTTCTTGGTCTGCTTCTTTGACCTTTGTGTGACGGTCATGAAGCGACTGCAGAGAAAAACCCTCAAGAGACACAAGTTCGCACACAAACATTCTCGTTTGCTTACACACACACAGTCGCACACTCATACATCAGCTTTCACATTCATGTACAGCATATAACATTGTTGAGCAAACCTTGGACTGGTGCTTTAACAAATGCAAAGTTGTTGAAAGAAATACGCAAGACTACTTTATTATGCAGTGGACATTTAGTGTGCTATGTAGGTGTACATACTTCTTGAGTGCAAAAGAAAATGTTTGAGCGCAAGTTGATAACCGGTTTTGTGGTGAATTGTTTGTTGCAGTCTTCAGTCTGGAGCATCTGTCTGACGACAAAAGGGTGCTGACAGGAAACAGTATTTAGTTCCCTGCTTAATTGGGCTAGTTCATCTTGCTAGTGGCCATGGGGATGACTGAGGTTGCCTTGATCAAACCAACTTTGTATTAAACCTTTTCATGTGCTAGGATGAAATGTTTTGTTGAGGTTTATCTGGTGAATCTGTTTATTTAAGAAACTAGTGCTCATGTTTCAGCGTCTCTTTGTTCTTTGTGTGTTAATTGATAAGTGTTCCTCTTGTTTGTAATTGGCACCATCATTGGATATATATATATATATATATATATATATATATATATATATATATATATATACAAGTGTATATATATATCTCTGCTTGTCTAGTCTCATGTGGTCTTGAATGTTGTGTCGTGTGAGCACTGAGCTTGGAATTAGTTATGTATTTATTATTAATAGTCATGTATTCTACTCTTTTCTGACAGGATGATCCTGCCTGCCCTCTTCCTAAGGATTCTCCCCCCAGTGATTGGCTTCTACATGCTGTTTATGTCTTATAGAAACATGGAGCGCTTAAGACCATGGCTCTACGTTATATCCTCAAAGTTGGCTTGGTTCATATATTACATGGTATGCCATTCTCCCTCACCTCTTGCATAACACAACTCACCACAGATCCACAATCAGAGATGTCAGAAACACAGTAAAGATTGGGCCGCATTTAACAACCTCTCATTAACCTTATCAAAATATGACTACAGTGTTGTTCTATCTGTCATGAGGATTTGATGACCAAGATCAGTTTTGATATTATGATTTAGTTGTGTCCAATCTTTTACAGTGAATTCGGTTATCAAAAGGTGATGTGGAGGTTATTATGAAATTATTTATGCTGGGTGTACTTTATCATTGCTACAGTATAACAGCTGAGCATAGGAACATGGGAGAAGACTAACATTTTTGGATCCTCTCTCTCTCTCTCTCTCTCTCTCTCTCTCTCTCTCTCTCTCTCTCTCTCTCTCTCTGTCTGTTGTAGACACAAAACAACTTAGCCATGTTATCTTGTTGGTTCCTGATTGAAGCTCTGGTTAATCTTGGTGTTGTGATGAAGTACACCATTGGCCTGCAGGATCCAGCAGCCAGCTCTGTTGTTCTCACCCTTGTCTTTTTAATCATGCTTCTATGGTAAAGACATAGGCTATTGTGTGTGTGTGTGTGTGCGTGTGTGTGTGTGTGTGTGTGTGTGTGTGTGTGTGATACTTCAGTTTGCATAGATTCGTATACTTTAAACGGTAAAGTGAAATTAGGGTTTAGCTAAAATTTTCAGTTGCTCACTACTTACCGCAGAGTTATTGGAACACAACCTTCTACATGCATTATGTAAAGATCTCTCCTCTTTGAGATTTAACATGAGTTTCGAGAAATGCAGTATAGGTGGACTTTTGCCCACTTTTGCAACCCTAAATGATAAATGCATGCTTTCTTGGAAAGGCAGCTGTGTTTGATAAAGCCTTCAACTTTGCAACTTTTTCTTTTACAGGTTTGTCCTTGAGACTTTTGTATATGTGAAGTATATCCATTATACATTCACAGTATACCCAACCATTGTCCTGGGTTTAGGTGCTATGTTTACCAAAGGATTTCAACCTGATGACATGGCACCCAACACCATTTACTGTGGTAAGATAGTCACATAATTTAAATTAATAATTTAAATTTCTGTTGCATCGTTTAAATACTTCTCTCCTCACTAAGCTGCACTCAGTACTCCAGGACAAAATCTTTTCATGAATGCCTGCATATACTGTGCCTTGATAAAGTATTCATATACCCCTTTCATTTTTCTCTTTTTTGCATTGCAGCCATCTCTTCTAGTCACTTAACTTCATTTTCCCCCTCAATACACACAACTCCGTTGTGATAGCAAAATACAGAATTGTAGAAGTATTCATACTTAGTAACACTTAGTAACTAAATTCTGGTGACCTCCCACCTTTTCAAAGTATCTTTGAGATAAGTCTATACATTTACTGCTGTGTTTATGCAGTTTGGACAGGATTGGGGAAATCAGCTAACTTTCTGTATTAGGTCTTACAGTTCAAATTGAATGGGACAACCAGCAGGATTCTTCACAAGATCACTTCACATAGGATGAAGTTGAGACAAATAAAAGTGTGGATTGAGGAGGGAAACAATGAAGTTAATTGACTAAAGAGATGGCTGTAATGCAAAAAAAAAAAAAAGAGTAAAAAAAAAAAAATGAAAGGGATATACTTCTTCTTAAGGCACTATAGTTATTGGGTGTATCTCCCTCCAGGAATCCTAATGGTAGTGGCAACAGTGATGAACTGCATTATGTTGTTTCGACATTGTTGTGACCAAAGATGGCCCTCAGCCTCTAATGTCATTGTCATCCTCCCAATGGACCAGCTGCCAGTGGACGGACAACCTGTGGCAATAGACTATCTGGGTTTGGGGGAAGACACGGCAATCTCCCCAGCTGCATAGGGGAATACTCTTTAAAATTCTTTTAAACTGTGTAGCTACCAAAAATGTGCTATACAACTGTGGTTTCAATGGTATTGCCGTTTATTGGCCACTAGAGGGCACTGCTCCATTTCCTCCATTCAGTGGT
>JAODXP020000027.1:9636661-9668167 GCA_027497455.2 Sardinella longiceps
TATGGTCAGCCACACCATCGAAATTCCCTTCATTTCCTGGGCCAACGGACCAAGTGAGCCGGGTGCGTAACAGCCAACACTGTCTTGAGCGACCAGTTACTTTGGCGGTTTCGCTCCCAAATTTCAGAAGCTATGAAACTCAATCTAAAAAATCTCTATAGTGTTAACAGCTGAAGTGATGAAGTCTTAAGCAAGTACAGATTGTCTAGAACGAGTGAGTGACCTGTATTTCAAAGTCCATAAAAAGTAACTTAGATTTTAAGTGAAATTGAAAAAGCTGATCATTAACGTTAGCCATTATAGTGCCAATTAGATATAGCCTACACTTGTTTTCTTTGGTCGAGTTTGGAGGTCTGGATGCCTTAATTGGCAGTGTTTATATATGAGACTCAGTGAATGAAATGGAATGTAAATATCCTGGAGTAAGAATGAACATCAGTTATTAGTAAACTACTTTATGTCATGGAGGCAAATGACAATGTCATCTGGAGTCAGACATGACGTTATTTCTCAATGTGTCATCTGGGAACATAGGGCTGACCCCTAGATCACTTGACCCTTTTCACAATTCTCAAGCCTAAGTTTTCTATTTTATCAAAATTGTGCTGACGTTCTGAGTGGACAAAAAAGAGCCACAAACATTCAGTTTGCATTCTATGCTGACCTTCTAGATATGTCATACAGTAGGCTATATATTCATGATACTATACCAAGTTTTCTACAGAAGGTTTGATTCAGGGAAATATTGATAGGAAGTGACATAGGCCTACATAAAATGCTGATAGCCCTTGGAATGTGCTTCATGACAGTCATTAGACATTAAGGGCTGTTTGGACAAACATTAGGACCACAGTGACAAATTCAGTATTTTTGTGTTGAATTGACAGGGAATAATCCTTATGTTAGTGTCATTCACCTTGTATTGTCACCTGTTATGTAATATATTTTATCACTATACTGATAATAGGCCTACATGAGCAGATTTTGAGAAAAGGGCAGTTATACAGTGATACTGCCTTACATAGCCTAGGTTATTTACTGATGTTGTGATGACAGAGAATTGAAGTTCACACACAGAGACATTTACCTAGAGTAGTGTTAAGGTACGTGATCTGACGCACAAACACAGTCACAGAGGAATCGCGGAAACTGTAGTCTGCCTGACCAGATACAAGTTTCTGCAGAAATTTAGGCTGTCTCTCACCAAATTAACCACAACAGTTTCAGTTGACATCAGGAGCACAACAACGTTAGCACCTTTCTGTATGCTTACACTGTAAGGGAAAAAAGTATACCTGATAGTTGCGGTGCACACTGTGCGAAAAATGCGCGGGCAAAGCCACGTGCATGGGAGTATACAGTCTCCTTAATCTACCCCTAATTACACTATAGTATATACTAGTTATGCAGTGACTGTAGGCTATAGTATACGTACACCTGACATGTGTGCGTGATTGTATGTGACAAACTGTTTCACAGGGACAGCTGACAGACAGCACATGACGTACAGTACACTACATGGTGAAGGAATAAACCTCTTGAAATGTAACAGAGCTCCAAATGGACTGGCTGCATAAATTTACAAGTGAGGGTTTACAATGTAAAATGATGTACAATTCGATTCAATCAGTCCATATCCCTGTTGTTTAGAGGTTGCCGAGTGATGTTGGTAGAAATAAGAATGAGACAGTTTGGTAGGCTATAACTTAGACCAAATTGCAGAATGGCAGATAACACAAACAAGAGCAAGGACACTTTGTTTCAGTTTCGCCTGCCCCATTCATTTTGTGTTACAGTAGCTGCTGGTTCAATCTGTGTGTTTGCCAAATTGTGTCTTTTTACAACTACTGACAGGAACAAACTTCTCGAACAACAGCTATGGTGTTTAAAATGTAAAATACCTTTACTTGCCCGTTCTATTTGCAATTTAGCCATTTCAGAAATATCCTTTCTTCTTTTATATATTGTACTTGCATAGCTGGCCAAATACATTATACGAGAGCCACCAAATACTTCACACTAGCCTGTTAAAGGAATAGTCCCCCTTTTTATGAAATTGGGCTATTCACCGCTTTAGCTGGACTTACGTATGTGGGTAAAAGCATTTTGGTCTCTGTGCTTGAGTTTTCCTAGTTCAGCAAATCCCAATTTTATCTTAGCATAGCCATAGGCGATGGACTGCAATGTTGCCAAAGAGTTGCTATTGGCTACTTAACATTCCAGTGCCTATGCTAAACTAAAGCTAAAAAAGAACTATTGAAAATGCATGCACTGAGACCAAAATCCTTTTACCCACATTTGTAACACCAGGTTAGGGGGTGAATAGCCCAATTTCATAAAAAGGTGGAGTGTTCCTTTAAATACAATACACTAAAGAAGGGAGAATAGCAATGCACATTTTTGCAAAATTACATTTTTGGGGAAGATGGGTCTTATAATGTTGAATTGGCCAATATCAAATTTGATTTTGACACATATTATTTAAAACTTGTGTACGTTGACTGGCACACTGCAAATATTTCCTGCAATCTTTGGTAAATAATTCACTGTAAAAAACGATTTGTAATGGTTACTTGAAAAATGTGTGGAAACTCGTTGCCTCAAATGAGTTGAGTATAGTATAGTGCTTTTAACTTGAAAAAGATAAGTTATCGTTACTTAACTCATTTGAGGCAACGAGTTTCCACACATTTTTCAAGTAACCATTACAAATCGTTTTTTACAGTGTTGAGCAGTCCGTTATTTCTCTTCTGTGTTTCTTTTTCTAGGTGTGTTTGAGTCAACAAAAGAGAATGTGTCAAATATGTTTCCCATGGAAGTTACAATGGACAGATGGACAAGGAGTGTGGATCTCACCTTTATATTAGGCAGCAGTATTCTTCAGATCTTTTCTATGTTCTTGGTTTTTAAATGGTTTGTGAATCTAATGTGTCTATGAATGGAAGATTAATCGTTTGGCAACAATCACATACAAGAGTGTATATATGTACATTTTAAATGCTTAGTCATCATCAATATTATGTTGACACTGGGTTCACAAATAAAAAATGCTTTTGATGTTGATTTAAGAAGTCGTAAAGTGATGGTTTGATTTGTTGGTTTCTTTCCAGTCATGATGACTTTGGGCTAATTTGCTGTAACCCTGAGGTCCACCCTCCCCGCTTCTATTTGTTCTGGCCTCTGTTCTGGGCCTCACACATAGGCGGGCTATTACTTTGGGATCGACAGTAAGTCTAATTATTTGTTTTCCATTACTTGACCTCTTTACAAAAACGGGCAGAGCTAAGTTGTTATCATGTGTGCACCGAACATTCTGAGTGGCATCACAATTTCTCATTTCTTGGTCTGCTTCTTTGACCTTTGTGTGACGGTCATGAAGCGACTGCAGAGAAAAACCCTCAAGAGACTGGTCTACACACAAGTTCGCACACAAACATTCTCGTTTGCTTACACACACACAGTCGCACACTCATACATCAGCTTTCACATTCATGTACAGCATATAACATTGTTGAGCAAACCTTGGACTGGTGCTTTAACAAATGCAAAGTTGTTGAAAGAAATACGCAAGACTACTTTATTATGCAGTGGACATTTAGTGTGCTATGTAGGTGTACATACTTCTTGAGTGCAAATGAAAATGTTTGAGCGCAAGTTGATAACCGGTTTTGTGGTGAATTGTTTGTTGCAGTCTTCAGTCTGGAGCATCTGTCTGACGACAAAAGGGTGCTGACAGGAAACAGTATTTAGTTCCCTGCTTAATTGGGCTAGTTCATCTTGCTAGTGGCCATGGGGATGACTGAGGTTGCCTTGATCAAACCAACTTTGTATTAAACCTTTTCATGTGCTAGGATGAAATGTTTTGTTGAGGTTTATCTGGTGAATCTGTTTATTTAAGAAACTAGTGCTCTTTGAAGGAACTAGTGCTCATTTTTCAGCGTCTCTTTGTTCTTTGTGTGTTAATTGATAAGTGTTCCTCTTGTTTGTAATTGGCACCATCATTGGATATATATATATATATATATATATATATATATATATATATATATATATATATATATATATATATATATATAGTGTATATATATATCTCTGCTTGTCTAGTCTCATGTGGTCTTGAATGTTGTGTCGTGTGAGCACTGAGCTTGGAATTAGTTATGTATTTATTATTAACAGTCATGTATTCTACTCTTTTCTGACAGGATGATCCTGCCTGCCCTCTTCCTAAGGATTCTCCCCCCAGTGATTGGCTTCTACATGCTGTTTATGTGTTATAGAAACATGGAGCGCTTCAGACCATGGCTCTACGTTATATCCTCAAAGTTGGCTTGGTTCATATATTACATGGTATGCCATTCTCCCTCACCTGTTGCATAACACAACTCACCACAGATCCACAATCAGAGATGTCAGAAACACAGTAAAGATTGGGCCACATTTAACAACCTCTCATTAACCTTATCAAAATATGACTACAGTGTTGTTCTATCTGTCATGAGGATTTGATGACCAAGATCAGTTTTGATATTATGATTTAGTTGTGTCCAATCTTTTACAGTGAATTCGGTTATCAAAAGGTGATGTGGAGGTTATTATGAAATTATTTATGCTGGGTGTACTTTATCATTGCTACAGTATAACAGCTGAGCATAGGAACATGGGAGAAGACTAACATTTTTGGATCCTCTCTCTCTCTCTCTCTCTCTCTCTCTCTCTCTGTCTGTTGTAGACACAAAACAACTTAGCCATGTTATCTTGTTGGTTCCTGATTGAAGCTCTGGTTAATCTTGGTGTTGTGATGAAGTACACCATTGGCCTGCAGGATCCAGCAGCCAGCTCTGTTGTTCTCACCCTTGTCTTTTTAATCATGCTTCTATGGTAAAGACATAGGCTATTTGTGTGTGTGTGTGTGTGTGTGTGTGTGTGTGTGTGTGTGTGTGTGTGTGTGTGATGCTTCAGTTTGCATAGATTCGTATACTTTAAACGGTAAAGTGAAATTAGGGTTTCAAAACTAGCTAAAATTTTCAGTTGCTCACTACTTACCGCAGAGTTATTGGAACACAACCTTCTACATGCATTATGTAAAGATCTCTCCTCTTTGAGATTTAACGTGAGTTTCGAGAAATGCAGTATAGGTGCAGTATAGGACTTTTGCCCACTTTTGCAACCCTAAATGATAAATGCATGCTTTCTTGGAAAGGCAGCTGTGTTTGATAAAGCCTTCAACTTTGCAACTTTTTCTTTTACAGGTTTGTCCTTGAGACTTTTGTATATGTGAAGTATATCCATTATACATTCACAGTATACCCAACCATTGTCCTGGGTTTAGGTGCTATGTTTACCAAAGGATTTCAACCTGATGACATGGCACCCAACACCATTTACTGTGGTAAGATAGTCACATAATTTAAATTAATAATTTAAATTTCTGTTGCATCGTTTAAATACTTCTCTCCTCACTAAGCTGCACTCAGTACTCCAGGACAAAATCTTTTCATGAATGCCTGCATATACTGTGCCTTGATAAAGTATTCATATACCCCTTTCATTTTTCTCTTTTTTGCATTGCAGCCATCTCTTCTAGTCACTTAACTTCATTTTCCCCCTCAATACACACAACTCCGTTGTGATAGCAAAATACAGAATTGTAGAAGTATTCATACTTAGTAACACTTAGTAACTAAATTCTGGTGACCTCCCACCTTTTCAAAGTAACTTTGAGATAAGTCTATACATTTACTGCTGTGTTTATGCAGTTTGGACAGGATTGGGAAAATCAGCTAACTTTCTGTATTAGGCCTTACAGTTCAAATTGAATGGGACAACCAGCAGGATTCTTCACAAGATCACTTCACATAGGATGAAGTTGAGACAAATAAAAGTGTGGATTGAGGAGGGAAACAATGAAGTTAAATGACTAAAGAGATGGCTGTAATGCAAAAAAAAAAAAAGAGTAAAAAAAAAAAAATGAAAGGGATATACTTCTTCTTAAGGCACTATAGTTATTGGGTGTATCTCCCTCCAGGAATCCTAATGGTAGTGGCAACAGTGATGAACTGCATTATGTTGTTTCGACATTGTTGTGACCAAAGATGGCCCTCAGCCTCTAATGTCATTGTCATCCTCCCAATGGACCAGCTGCCAGTGGACGGACAACCTGTGGCAATAGACTATCTGGGTTTGGGGGAAGACACGGCAATCTCCCCAGCTGCATAGGGGAATACATGGACAGTCTTTTTTTCTTTTCTTTTAAACTGTGTACCAAAAATGTGCTATACAACTGTGGTTTCAATGGTATTGCCGTTTATTGGCCACTAGAGGGCACTATTCCATTTCCTCCATTCAGTGGTTAGTTGTAACAGCAGGAGGCTATTCAGAACGGCCGTAACGTTGCATAACGTTGAACCCAACGCAAACGAAGTCGGGCTGAACATACTGTTGTGTCACGTCAGTGCAGCAACAATGGAAGCCTGGAGGGCCATTCTGCACGTGGTGGCAGGCAAGGAAATAGCTGAACTTAACAACAACCTCAGTAGTTTAAATGTATCATTGTTAGGAATACTACAAAATGATAATATTACCACTGCTTTTGCTGTCACCAGAGGACAATTCAACACAACATGAATTTGTGTTATATTTAGCAGTAGCGCTTTAAATCTCAGAGCTTCCGATACACCTAGATGCTCATTGGTGAACACCTCTGACACACTCATCAAACGAGAGTGAACTACCTCAGAAGCATGTTGCGCACCGGTGTGGAGCGTAACAGGCAAACTTATCATTCAATTAGGCTAACGCAACGCACCGGTGCGTAACAATGTGCTGTTGAATGAATCCCAGCTTTCCTTTTACAGATACCTGCAATCAGCCACATTTGTCAGCCAAATAGACGGTGGGCCGAAGGCCTCTATCTGCTTTACTTTTTCACTTTTGGACAAAACTGGAGAAGAGTAGTTGATTTTTCATATGTGCAATACGTATTTTTTTCTAAGCTCATTTCCGCTTGTTGGCAGCCTCAACTCGATCATATATTTGAGAAAATCAACTTTATGTTTCATAACTTTAGCAGGCAAGCGTTATCAGGGCCACACGTACTGCATACCAATCAAAACATCGTATTCGCCTCACGTGGCTTGAGAAACGCCAATGAAGACTCGAGAAAGACAGAGTGCGAGACTGTTTGAGGAAATAGGAAGACGACTCGAGAGGGGAGGTTGGCAAGCAAGCTGGATATCACGGAATTTGCACTATAATGTGTGTAATGATGCATGTTACTATTTTGACAGTGTAGTGTTTATAATTAAGAGTCTCCGTTAACCTACCCAACGAACAGAACTACCGGTATTCAAGGTCTATTCAACATAATGTCCATAACGATAGAGCACAGCTAGAGCTATTGCTAACTGTTTTGCTAACTGCTGATGTGTTTGGACGTCAGTATAACTTAATATATCGAACAACACACCGATACAATGCCCTGTACACTTTAAACTAATGTCCGTAATGTTATCTTGGTGATTGTCATTCAGTTTAGTATAATGACATCTATGTAAGTTAGCTATTTTTGACAGATATATTTTCTCCATGTCACTGCTCTTTGTACCTGAACGCATGATGTGACAAATAAATGTACTGAATCTTTCTAGTTCTGCTGTTCAATCAAGCCAACACCTTGTTACATTACGTGTGCCTAAACAAGCATTCAAGTAAATAAATTTGAACTTTAGTCTTCGATGGTCAAGGGCTAAAGCTACCTCTTTCTTTGAGCAGAAAGTGCAGGTGGGTAGGCTACAAGAAGGTGTCTGCAATTCATCTCTACAACAATGAAACAGGCTACAGTCAGCTACAGCCTAATAATGCCTGAAACGTTTGTGTTACTGCAGTTAAGCATAGTAAACTGTCATCACTAACATGTTAGGATATTATACACATTTTCTGTGGTCAACGAAAAGATTGTGAAGAAACATTGTTCTTTATAATGTGCAAGCACTACCTTAATGATAACCGAACCTCTCCTAAGACTTGAAGTTGAAGAGATTCTGACAATGGTTCCAGCGTCAATTTTATTGTAATTTTTAGTAACAACGATTGTTTGTAAGCCAACTGTTTGCTTATGTAACAGAGTTAATGAAATGTAGCCTAACACACAACGCAAAGAAGAGTACAGCCGCTACACTTACAAGTGATGGCCTACGATTTGCTTCAACCTCTGCTGCTGATAGCTAGGCTACACTATAGCAGATGACATGTTTATTATTAAGAATTTCACCGTTGGATTTATAAAGTCAATATTCTACAGCATGCCCAGACAGGAACAAGGTAAGATTTATACAAAAAGTGGGTTGACAACTATTATCTGAAGTTCTATGATCTAAAATAAGCCATCTGAAGGGGATTTTGCAGCGTTTTCTGACATTGCTGCTTAGCTGGTGTTTACATTCCGAGGCGGGTCCTATTGAACTCTTACTCGATTGGTTGATTTTTCCAAGGACTCAAAATGCCGACATTTGATTGGGTTATACCTATAGATTTCCTTGCATATGCCCAAGGAAAATAACGATTAAAACCTACTGTTTTTGACGAAATATGATCAAACCAGAGCTGCCAACAAATTTTGTTAGGCTTAATACCATTTGTTTATATCACAGATGAAAACTTGTCTACTCTTCTGATGTTTTTTACAAAACAACACGAAAAACGCCCTCGGCCCACCGTCTAAAAGCAGGCTGTTTATTCCAGTGTGAAATATGATGACATAAAATCAAAGTTAAAAATATATAACTTTTACACTTCAATTAACCATGAATCCACTGAAGTTTAATCAGTGCTTCACCTTTTTTTGACAAACTTTTTGCACTTTATTTTTTATATATACAGTACATATATTTTCTTATGTATATATTATGAATTATATATGTTCTTTTGTTTTTGCAAGGAAGTCATAGTATGTGTGAGTAACGGGTAGCCAGACTAGAGCTCCCTGCCTATGCTAAATATTGCATGTTGCTACAGTGTGGGAACCTTCCAAAGACTTATTATAGACATAGACATATACACTGACATATAGACATTATCCTCCCCCCAAAAAATTGATGTACTTCATCATTACAACCAGAAGATGGTGCCACTCACATAGTTTTTAGCACTCAATTGCCAGGCCTCACAGCCACTTGCAGAGAAGAACAATACATATAGAATTGATCAATGTCATTATTTCATGTGTGATGTGTGGTATTGTCAAGTTCAAGTTCAAGTTCAAGTTCAAGTTTATTTATATAGCACATTCTCATACAAATCTGTCATTCAATGTGCTCATTAAAAGGATAAAGAAAAAAAAATAATAACAATTAACAAATAATAATAATGATAATAATAAAATAATAATAATAACAATAAAAATAAGAGTATAGGGGGGGGGATTTACATATAAACAGAAACTTGGCAAAAAGAACCAATTACTCTTCACTAAGAAGTCAAATTAATCAAAAGCCATTGAAAATAAAGCTGTTTTGAGCTTCTTTTTAAAACAAGCTGTTGTGGGGGCAGATCTAACATCTATAGGAAGCTGATTCCAACAGTGGGCAGCATAATGGCTAAAAGCCATTTCACCTTGTCTGGTATTTGCCTTAGGGACAACAAGCTGACCAGTTCCACTAGAGTGTCTCATCATACTCATTAAAAACAATGATGGACAAAAATAAAGACAATGACTGGAGGTGAGACAACTGCTACCCGACTTACAGTGCTCTAGTCAAGGGATCATGCTGTGCCTGTCTTATTTGAGAAGAGACTGGTAGCAAATAAACAACTGCTGAATATATTTTCTGACTGCTGTGGATCCAAGCCTAGCCGAGTGGACCAAACTTTCCACTCTTAACTTTACTATGTTTCCATAGACTTAAATCCTCATTTCATTTAATATCAGACTGCATGTCACAGGTAAAGTGCTATTAGACTGACTATTTAGAAGATTATCAGATGTAATGAAATCAATAAGTTTTGATGTTAATTAAAGTACTTTTTTTTACTATTTATTTTGTATCTTCATTAACTTACTTAACTACCTTAAAGGTAAGCCATTACTTCCCATCACCAGCTCTGACCTTATGTACATTCCTGGATACTGAGATGAGGAAGAGACTGAGGAGGAGGACGAGAGGTGAAGGAATCAATTGTAAAAGGATAGGCTGTTCACCTAAAGGGACTTTTGTTTCTCCTAGCGACCTCTGAAATATACACTTGCCCACCTCTGGTATCAAAGTGCAGCTTTGAGAGGAGCTGAGGCCTCCAATAGCTTTGTGTAGTAGATATGTGGAGAACATACAGTATGTGGCTGGCTCCAGTGTAGAAGCATTTGAAGTGTACATCGAGATCACTTCTTGCACCAAGTGCACCATGGAAACAGCAACAGCATTACGGCACACTCAGACTCACTGTGTGTGTGTGCGCTGTGCGCCCGCCTGCGTACATGGCAGTAAACAAATTGAGACATAGCCAGCACAGGCCGAAGAGCTTCATTATATGACAGCTGCCAGTGTTGTTGATCTTTATGTTAAGAACTCTGCTAACTGGCTGTCTAATTAGAGAGTTTGGGCAAGCTTTTAGTTTCTCTGAAATCTTTTGAGTTCTGGAAGGCAGAGCCAAACACTGGGACAGAGCCCATGTCTCTTTTTGAGAACAAAAGGGGGATTTTTTGGCTGGATATTCTAATTGAATTTCAATTCTCCAAAGATTTCCCCCCTCAGAGAAATAACGTGTGTATGAGTCTCTCTTTGCAATTAAATGTCCTTGTATAATTACTATAACAATTATTCCACAGACTGGGGGTGGTGGAGATGGTAGTTAGGATTCCAAAACGTTGCTTCATTTCTTTAACTGTCTCCTCTGTCAGTATATTTTTTTGTAAATTGGCTGGCCTAATTGACCTGGCTATCAAGGAACATTAGAAGCAACACTTCAGGTAATTACTAACCATTTCAAATGTTAATGACATTTTAATGAAATTTCAGCAATATTTTCTACAGGAGGTAAGTCAACTTCAAGGTCAGAACTCAATGTAAAAGAACTTATTTCTTCTTTACTCTTGAAAAGTTGGAGAAAGACAGGTCACACTGACAGCTAAAGAAAAAAAAAACACTTGAAAGGATTAAATAGCATCTCTGTCCCCAAAAATGAGTTCAGTCAGAGCAGTGAAAATGCCTTAGTTGTTGCATGTAGGTATTCTTTGACTGTGTATATTGTAGTATACAGTCAGTTTGTGAGTTATAAAGACAAAGCTATCAGCTGTCTGGAAATCTAGCACAAACACCAGGTCATAACCAGTCCCTCAGTCTACACTTTTCCTTTTATGAGGGACTGGGATCCTGACTATTGAGAAACGATTGCTTGTTGGAGATGTTTAAATTCAAAACAATAGAATCAACCTTTGACTGAGACTATTGTATTCTCGTGCTGCATTCTCAAAGTTCATTGATTGGCTTGGGATCGAGGTCTGTGGCCGAAATCTATCGGAGTTGAATCCATTGGAGTTGGAAATCAAAGAAGGCCATAACCTAGCCATGCATTCCTTCATACGTTTGCTTGATTATCATCTCACCTACAGTTTTACATCCGGGGTTGATTCCGTTGAGCTTGCTTTCTCGGGAGGCATTTTAACCTGACCAATGAGCATTGATCATTGATCTTTAAAAAAAAAAAAAAACAACAAAAAATTTTTTTACACCTCCAGCAAGCAATAGATTCTCAATACCCAAATGTCCAGACCCTCTGTATGAAATGAAGTGTGGAACTAGGGGCTGGTCTAAGGTTCCTAGGCTACCATGTTCTACAAACACAAACTTTTAACATTTTTATCTTTTCTGTTGAAAACAAAAACAAATATGCAACACTACAATACACACAATCAGTAGACATACAGTAGACGTCATATAGAAAACTCAGAAACGTAATTGTAATTGTTGTTGTTGTAATTCGTTACCTCCACCACCGTTGCTGTCTATGCTGAACCATTTGACATACAACCTTGCCAGCCAGGGACAGCTCTGGGTTTGAATACCGAGCAGATACAGCTTGCACTCCTGAGAAGAAAGGCTATTCGTCTCTCCACAAATTATGGCTGACAATCCATTACCAAGTGGCTATCATAGGCAAAACAATCAATCACCAAGAGATGAACAGCTTACCTGACCATGACAGTGGTATGGAGACAGATTTTCAAAGGTAAAGAAGAAGAGTCATATAGCAAACTTTGCAAAAAAAATAAAATGGAGTCCTTTGGCAATGTACACAAAGCGCTGTCAGTATGATATCTGTCTTTCTTTGTGTTACACAAAATCACAAAACCTACTGTATAACACAAAGCACTGTGAGTAGGATATCTTCCTTTCTTTGTTATACACAAATCACAAAGTACATGGGGCCTTCAAACATTCATTGAGTAGGTGTGCTCAGTGACCATGGAGAAAAGAGTGAGTGGGACCAAAATAACAGGGCGGAAATAACAGAATGCAAAGCAGGCGACTTGCTGGATCACAGCCCAACAGGAACGTAATCAGTGGCTCATGAAAAAAACAAGATGTCTCACCTCAAATGTTAGACAGCCCACGCCACACAGCAGTCATTGCAGGTATCATAACTCAGAATCACAAAACATGTTTTGAGCCACAGCTTCACAAATGCCTCAGAAGACTGCAGGAACACTTGGAAGAAAGGTGGAAGGAAGACCACTCAGGAGAATTTAATTTATTAATAGACATACAGTAGTGCTTTCCATTTACCCAGGGTGTCTCTATTGTCTAATTTTCATCAATAACATCGAAGGCTATTTCCAGCACCACTTGAGTTCATTATTTCAGCCTTTCTGCTGTAAGGCTTAGGCTGTTTGAGTTGTGTGGGGGAAAAAAATTGTATAACACTCTCATTGCTGACACAGCTTAAGAGGATTTAAATGTCCACTGAGAGGGACCAGTTTGAAAGCAGTGTGACGCTATGCTGTGGGGACCTCACACTAAGATATGGAGAACACAATAGGGGCTAAAGGGGACAGACGAGCTATGCAGTCTGAGTGTGTATACTGTATAGACTACAAGAGAAATTTGTAAGGAGCAGAAGAGGCTGTGTAGCTTCTACAAATGACAGAGTGTTTACGTTGGACTGCTTGTTTTATACCTGCTGTTTATTCTACTGTCTGGTTTGTTTTTCTTTTAGGCTGTGAAGCACATTTTTTACACAGCGAGTTGATACTGTATGAAATGCTATAAATGCTATATACCGTAAATAAACTGCCTTGCCTAGCCTAAATTAAATGGTGTGATCATGGCAGATTGGTGTTAAAGTAGAGTCAGTTAGAGTAAGTGGTTAGAGTAAGTTAGTTAAGTAGTTAAGTTTAATTTTATTACCTATTTTATCTTTATTTTTCTTTTCTTTTCTCTTCTGTTTAGAGCTTCTCTTTAGGCCTAATCTAAGTCATAATATAGGCTATTTAAAATAAGTAAGATTAAGTTTATTTTCCCCACTTTTATTTGTTTTCTCATTAATTAAAAAAAAAAAAAACCTCAATTTATTTAAGCTATATTAAGCTTCTTGTTTCTGACTATTTGCTTTGTATTATTATTTTATTGTGTTTTGTTTTGTTTTTATTTTATAGCACTTTGGTTGACTATTGTCTATTGTAAAGTGCTCTACAAATAAATTTGACTTTGACTTTGACTTTGACTTAAAGTCTTGTATAAAGGCGAGACACGGCAGGTGAAAACATCGATTTTTCATGACCTGGTCAAATTTGAGATTTTGTAATAGTTTACATCCTAAACATATAATCTTTCACTTAGTTGCACAAAAATTGTTCAAATTACACATTTAGGTGTTTATTTCATTACATTTTGTTGACTTGCGCATGTAAATTTTACCGGAGATTCACTAAAAGTTAGCATTCTTACGCTTAGTTTCACATCGCGAGTTCTGTCATTTATATTGCATGCCGTGGCTCGTTGGAAAGGTCTAGTTCCCAGGATTGACGTTGTGTACTCCAAATATGGATATTTCCGCTGTATAAACCACCAATCGTGAATTTGCATAGGTCAAAAACTGACTCTCATTGGCTGAGCTCGAAATCCGACCACGCGATTGGTTAGAACCCGTCACGTGGGATGCTCTGACGCTTCCTAGTTAGCTCAGTGGCACTGCCTATCGCCAATCTCCTCGCAGAAGCGCAAGGATTTAAAACTTCTAGACACTAAAGTTGACTCTGGTAAGAACATCTAAAGCACATTAAATCAATAAAATTGTTCATGAAATGCATTTGAACAGTATATCATTACGTACGACACCATAAAGAAACCCTAGAGTTCATGCAGCCAAAATTGAGTGACTATCGTGAAACAGTAGCCTGTTTGTTTATACAATTGAATGAAGTTGTCAGCAGACTTTTTGGCCAAAATGTGCTTGATATAACCTGCAATTTAACATCGATGCAAAGAATAAGGGTGTTATTCCCGTTTGCACATCAAGGGCAGTGTGTGAGAGGGTGTCAAGTACTGCAGAAGTGTACATATTGACGTCTCCAAGTGGTAACGTTAGACACACGCACGCGAGGTCATTTGCCCTTGCCAAACAATAACAACGACAAAAAAACTCCACGTGTTCAATTTCAACTTGATCAGACACATGCCAAGAGAGCAACGGGCATGAGAATTCTGTGATAATAAATGACTCATACGAAACTATTAAATTGGCTATTATATAGGCTACATTTAGAGGTTCACAAAGAGTTGTGCCTCTTATTCCCAAATGAACCAGCTGATCCTAAGTCTTATACATCAGACAATGGGTCAGTAGCCTATTTTATGAAGCTGGGGATGTGCACCTGTTTGATTTAGTTTGCTCTGGTTTTATTTTAGCCTAGATATTGATGCATTGGGGGCTGGTGCTGAACTAACTAGATGAGAAAATGAATGCACCATAGCCTACAAATAGTGGGCCTCTCTTCTCAGGAAATTTAAAATGGTTTCTATCTTGAGATAAAATATTCCATACAGTAACATATAGCTAGTAAGGACACACAGGTACAGGTTTACATATAATATGATATTAGATATGGTATATAATATTACATTATATACGATATTGAACACACATACACACACACACACACACACACACACACACAGACACACACACACAGGTACCCTATGGATGTACTGTACATGCACAGGAAATAAGCAGGTTAGGCCTAGTCAGTTCTAATCACATGACAAAATCATGTTTTCAAGGAGATGGTTGCTCTCAACACATAGCCTACCCTGGTCATGAAATAGTGAAACTTGCATGCTCATCATGAATTAGTCATGTTCACAGCCGCATGGTAGGTATAGGCCTATTGAGTGTTTCTTAGGGGGCTAAGGTCATAAAGCTGACAGTTAGCCTATGCTGTGCAAAACAGGGGGAAAGCAGGGTTGAAACAGCAACCAGTATAGCTATTTGTATTTTTAATACAGTACCTATGTCTCTGCCATGCTGGTGGTTATGGAAAAGTTGTGGTTTCAGAGCATGTGGCTATGAAAGCAAGAATGATGATGCTCTCATCTAATATCAGCTAATATTGTCCTGTCTACCAATGTGAAACTGAGGTGTAATAGTGTCAGTCCGGTCAAAAGACACATAATCCATATAGTTGTGCATGTAGACTGTGAATTAACCTGGGGGAACTAGGCGGCTGTGCATAGGTTGTATTCTGGCAGTTCCGATGCCAGTTTGTGATATTCAAGTGATGATCTTCAGTAGAAGGCCATGTTTATATGATGTTTTCTAATCAATTTATATGTGTTTGAGATGTTATACTGTGAGTCACATAAATCTCAATATGATTTGAAGACATTTTTATGTGAAAGTTTTGGCTTTTAGAGGAAATCTGTGGAATTTAGCCATATAAATCTTTAAAGGCCGTTTTCTCAAAATGAGTTTTTTCACACACTCAAAGCACGAAAACTCCACTTGTGTACCACCTACATAATCCAAACTTTCCAGTCTTATTCCCAACTATATTTTGAAGATTTTTACAGAAGGATTTGTTGATATATTTTTCTAAGCTTGAATTATATGACATTTTATGTCTAAAAATAGGGCGAAAATCCATTTTTTAAGGCCTTCGGCAGTATTTTTTGATTTACTGGAAAACTAAGTGAGATATCCCTAATCCCCTCTGTAATTTTTTTCCAATTTAATATATTAACAAGATTAAAAAATAATTTTGAACCTGGCTTTTTCCAATTTTGAGTTTTCGTGCGTTGAAAAATATGCAAATTAGCGCATATTTAATGAGCGTTAGCCTCATTAGCATATTTAAACATTAATTTTCAAAAAACTTCCAATACATTTTTTTCTCCTATTTATGTGAGTAATCAACTGGTAAAGTTTCATGGTGATATCTATAAGTTAAAATTTTTACCCTATTCACCTGTAGTGTCTCGCCTAAAATGTGCTCCTCTCGGTCCAGAGCTTATGCAAAAGGTGTCCACTGGTTGTTGGCTTTTGTGTATGAAAAAGGCAACACAATTCAGATTATTTTCAGATTCTGTCGTTATTACATCTTGATCTCCTTTGCTGCAATAATATCCTCTTTTTTTTTGAAGATGTTGAAGAACATTCTCCATTATCAGCACTGCATCTCAGCATGGCATAGGTGCTTCTTCATATCTGTCCACATGGATAATTTGATGCAGCAGGGGGGTGAAAACCATCCAACCCCACCTGTAATTTTGTCATGAACTAATTTACATATGAAAATATTACCTTTTAGCAAACTTGCAGCAAACTCCTTGCAAAGTTAGGGGGGATTTGCAGCAAAGTTGCCAAAAGTTCGTTAGAAGTAAATTGATTTGGCAAATCAATGGCAATTTGTCATTGTTGCCAGATGATTGCTGCAGCTTTGCCACTAGTGGCTGACTTGTTTATAACACTTTCCCATCCTCCCATGGTGAGGAATATGCTAGACAGACTAATGAATACTGCAGTCTTGTCAAAGTCATTTAAGCTCAATAAGATCAAAGTGAATTAAATTACCTAAATCACCTTAAAAGCATCTCAATTGCTAGTAGAAAGGCTGTTAGAGTGGATTGGAAAGAACCTTCTTGATCAGAACAGTGACTTGAGTTAAGGCAGATTAAAAACACACAGAAGACAGAAGTCATAAACAGCTACATGTATAAAAAGAAGGTCTAGTTTGCCCTGAAAAGAAGCCAATTAATTTGCTAGGAAATTTGAGCTAATTAGTCCCAGTGCTCTGAACCACTAATTAGTTATTACAGTCCCAGAATCCAGATATAGAGTGTTTAACGCACAGAGTGCAGTTATGGTCCAGATGTGGGGATACGTCACACTAAACAGCCCATTAATTAAAAATACCATTGGTTACTTATAAGTTAATTAAAATTGCTTTTTTTAAAGCACTCCAGAAGAGTTTAGACGCTGCCACAGTGAAGAGTCTTTGGAAATGACACAAAGCTTGAGAGAGTTAATCACAATGTGAAAGTCTAATTTACCCTGCCAATTAGTGGGAGGCAATACATGGCTTGATTACTAATCAAGTTGCTGGTCTGTTTTTGAAGAGGTCTAACACAATGACTTAATTGGAGGAAGTCATCAAGTAAACAGGCGGAGTCCTATGCAAGGCATGTAGTCTGGGATTTCCAAAAGTAGCCTATATGCTTAGTCATTATACCCTGTGTCAATGCAACTTCTGTCGCCCTGCACACCCCATTTGAACCTGCAGTTTGCAATGCCAGACTGGAGTCAAGCACACTAGAGAATGAGCTGTTGAGTACATGATACACATGCTGATATGCTAAATGCTATGCTAAATGCTATGCTGAATAGCTGACTATGTTCTTCTCAAATGGGTCATTTCACACCTATCCCCTACCCCCACAGATCCTTGAAACATCAACCCTCTGCTGTTGCTGTTGTTGCCATAATTTTTGTCTAGTTTGACTTGATAGTCTAGCCTTTTCCTATCTGAAACCATAACAGAATTAATTTATTTTTTAATCTGAGTTAATATTTTTGGATTGATCACTTGAGTTAAAGCGTTGATTTTGCCAGCACTAGAATAACACCATGTGCACCATTGTCCTATAGCAGCAACTTTACACTTGGATGTCCACGCCAGCGTAACCAGATTAAAAACAAACCTCCATGAGTAGCTGTTGGTCACTCATGCCGAGCTGCTGGTCCAACTAGCTAAACCATCTGGGCTTAGAAAGAAAGCTTACATTTAAACTGGTTTACCAGACTATTTGGCTATCTTCAGGTACAGTTTTATTTTATTTTTATTTTTTTTTTGAGTGGACATCTGCTTTTTTCTCTCTTTCAAAAAGCAATAACCATCTTAACCCAATTAGTATAGAACCACTAAAACCAGCTATCAGTATTGTAGTGGACTGTTTTTATGGCTTTATCCAGCAGGGAAATAAGCAGCAGGCAGTGTCTCTTCATCCCAAGCCCAAGAGAGTCCAAGGGACTTTTCTGCACTAACATACCTGTAGTGTAGATGTCAAACATCAGACTCTGCCAGACTTAGTCCCTATGCACCTAGTTGCCATAGCATCAGAGAAAGGTTACTGTAACCTTGATAGTCCATAATGGAAACATGAACCATCAGTGCTGCAAGGATGCACCAAGGAACACTGAGAAGTAAAACAGTTTGCATTAGAATAACACGCATGCGCACGTGCACACACACACACACACAGAGAGAGAGAGAGAGAGAGAGAGAGAGAGAGAGAGAGAGAGAGAGAGAGTTTTGTGTAACACTGAATCTAAACCCTAATCTAAACACTGCATTGAAAGCATTATACTGAAGTTTACAGTATTCTGCTCTGCCTTGTTCACCCCAATAAGACCCTGTCAGGGCCATTCAATTAATTTTTCACTTAGGCCACATTTCAAATCAAGAACTTAAGCCACACATTTATAGGCCTAGCAGTGAGTAACAAGCGGTAACAACACTTCAGCACAAACTCTAATTCCAAAACAGAGTAGATTTTTGTCATCAATTTTCTCTTTACGGTCCAAGGTTGAGAAAGACATATTTTTCACAACTAGCATTACCTAACTGATATTGCACAGTGTGCCTGTTACTATAATTTATGAAGGCTAAGAACACCCCCCCCCCCCCAACCCCTTTAGTTGTTCATAAATTCTATCAAAATGTTCAAAGTGGATGAGACGCCAAAGCAACTAGTTTTGTGAGTGTTGTAGTCTGTTTCTGAGAGGCTATTTCGAGGTTACGTTCTGAGATATTGTAAAGTGTGTCTGTGCCACTTTGAGGTGGTGTCTGGACCGCCATTTGAATTTGAAGACGATGTCATAATTGCTTGTCATTATGATGATTCTGATATGGTGTTTGCGCCCATCACTTATTTTATGTTCACGTACAGTACGCCATGGCAGGAAAGAGCCGAGAATATCCAGAATAGACAAACAGCATCTGCCAGGTAGGAAGACCCACTTAGCTAACGCTAGACAACAGATATGCTAATTAATGCCTCCATTGGGATAATTGAGGGCAATTATGGCAAAAAGTTCCCTTGTCCCATAATTGTAGGCTGTTTTCAATCCATAGTGCTCAAAAACAATAGGTGAGGAGGTTGGAGGAGCAGTCGTTTTGTCTCATCATATCTATATCAAACCCCCTCAATCATCTCAAAGGCCTAACATGACACTGATCTCAGTAGCAGTATGAGTGACATGTAGACTACTGAGAGGGAGAGCGAGCAGATGGACATGTTATCATAAGCAAATAGACATTCACAACATTAATGTCCAATATACATTGATGTAATATCCCTTTGAGCCAATACTGCACTAATAATATTGTATTGTTTTGACCTAATTATTTAAATTGCAGTTTGACAGATATTACTTGGAAATTATTATAAAAACATCTTATTTTTTAATATTTCAGAATTGGTTTTAGAGGCTTTTGCATCTTAACTCTTCAAGAACAGTACAGTGTACGTGATTTTTACATGGTTTGTAAACACACTGTTTTAAATAACATAAATATATTATCTCATGACGAGCTAGTTCTTCATTCTCTTGGGTTACTGTAAAATAAATAAATAAATAAATAAATAAAAATATACACAAGATCTGAATACTGAAGCCAAATAATTGGGGGCAGCCTTTCCCCCAAACAATTCTTGCAAACAATTCTTGCCAACATTTTTTTTTCAGTCACACTAGGGTACTTTAACTAGGCAACTCTAATTATTTACAAACAATAAATGGAGCTGAAAACAACAGCCGTCAAACAATAAAACTTTCTTCACCTTTAAGATCTCAAGGTGATACAACACTGGAGAGGTCCAGGGTACTGTAAATCATCCCTGAGCTCTATTGTCTTCCCAGGGCTGTTGGTATGAAGAAGAATGAGAGAGCTGGGGAACAGAATGTTTGGTTCAACATAAGCCAAAAGTGATTCACCATTTCAAGTCCCCAAATGTATCATTACCTGATGGAAAAAAGAGCTGCTCTCTGCTACTACAGCTATGCCGAGAAATCTGGCATAGGTTTTATAGAAAAGAGCAAAACAACATTGTTTTTTGTTTTAATTTTAATGTTTTTTTGTTTTAATTTTAATGTTTTTTCAAAGTCTAAATAAATGGAGTCTTAATTCTTTTCCTCCCAAAAATGAGGTTATATTCAATTCTGAGTGATCCTGAAAAGTTGGTTGTGTTCAGTTACAGTGTTTTTTCAAACACAAAGACACACATCTACAGTAACACAGAGAAATCTATCAGGAAGAAGCTTGTTTTCTGTTATCACACACAACCTTTCAAAAATTACACTCTAGCCTGGGAGTTCCCATGCTCCTTTGCGCGCTTATTTCATTTCACTCTGCAAAGCAGCATGGTGACCATGGCCGGTTTTCTCGCCTGCTTTCGGTATCCAATTAATTACAGAACAAAAAGGGATTTGCACGGCCTTTGATTGCATTTTACGTCACATGGTGGCTCTGGTATTGGTTCCGAGCTATGTACAGACGATATGATAGACATTCGTAACGCACAAGAAACGGCTCTGGACAATCATAAACGATGCTTCTGCTACAAGAAATGTAATAGGTAGGTCTCCAGACTAAATATCACTTGTGATTTTTAGTTTCGCATTCGCCAGGCTACTCTTATTCACCAGTGCTTCATACTTTCTCTTCATGTGTGCAAACACTCATTGCCATATAGTGTAAGCCTGCATGGGCCAAAATTTGGTCAGTGCATGACAATAGTGTAGGCCTACACACACAGGCACGCATGCGCATGTGCATGCACACACACACACACACACACACACACACACACACACACACACACACACACACACACACACACACAACCTTTATTTGGAGAAGTCAGCTTTTTTATTTCTGTGAGTTTTAAAAAGTTTTGACAAAATGACACAGAGCTTTGAGAGTGTAAGACATCAATAGACCTGTGAGTGTGTGTGTGTGTGTGTGTGTGTGTGTGTGTGTGTGTGTGTGTGTGTGTGTGTTTCTAACCCTCAAGGTTAAACTGCTTCACAAACTCACAGAACAACCAGAGATTTTTTCATGCGAATATAATGTGAAAGTTTTACTTATTAGGGAAAAATTCATTTATTTTCATCATTGTACTTACATTGATATGTAAAATGCCACAAGGGATGATTGAAGTGGATTAGAAAATTGAATATTAATAGATAAGACTTTTCGTTGATTAAAATTGCATTTAATTTCAGTATTCCCTGAAGGATCCAACACAAAACCAAGGGCTTTTCTTTCTATATAAAATCATTAATAAATGAACTATTGAAATTGCTATCTTGATTGTATTTAACAACTAGACTAGTCTAATGAACATAGGTGCATAGAAAGGGAAGAGATTAAACCAATTAGAGCTTGTTAATACAATCAAACAGAATGGTGATGAATGGGCTCTTCAATCAAATTGACAATTATTAACATTGGCATATTTCGGAATTATAATTTAATTGAATTAGAATTACTAATTGGAAAATTAATGGATGATATAAGTAGGTAAATGAGGGAGTATGATGATCATGATCAAATTGTTTAAAATGGTTTCATGATGGAGTGGGATATAGTTACTCCTTCTCTGTGTGAGACAGCTATATGGGGAACAACAAATAATTTCAGGGACTCAGTTTATTTTTGTTGTTGTTGATTTTGTATGAAATGCATGTATGGTGTTGTACACAGGGCTGTCTCTGTGAAATAGGATGAGTTGCACTTTATGTTCAATGAAGAACAAACCTAACAAAGACTTGAGTTGGGTGGAAGGGAAGGAAAAGGGGGCAAAAGATCAACAAGGTTTGATCAATGACTATTTGTTAAAGAATGAAAGGAAAGCATGGTAGATATGAAAGAGAAGGAGTGAAAGACAGAAAGAAGAGAGAGAGAGAAAGAAATAATGAAGAGAGAAAGAAAGAATGAAAGCAAGGTATACTGTGGCCCCAGTATCAGCAGAGGCAGCAGCCAGCAGGTGCAGCGATTTGGCCCTTTTGATCTTCCCCGGAGCACCTTCTCTCGACACCATCATTATCCATTGAGCTCCACACACACACACACACACACACACACACACACACACACACACACACACACACACACACACACACACACACACACACACTTTCATTCTTTTGTCTTCTATCTCTACCCAGGTCTCTCTCTCTCTCTCTCTCTCTCTCTCTCTCTCTCTCTCTCTCTCTCTCTCTCTCTCTCTCCACACCCCACCCATCCCCCCACCCTGTGTGCTGTACAGGACGAGTCATGGCTTGCCGTGTTGCCTGGTGATTGAAGGCTTCACCCGGCGATGCTCCTGATTACAGTTAATCACAGTGTGCAGGGCCAACGTATAAAATGGTCGGTAAGTAAGTTGGGTGGTAAGTAAGTAAATGAGCCACGTCCCCAGTCTCCCCCTGCCCTGGGTGAGGACATATATGTCTCGTCTAGACGACAGCAGCAGACAACGATGAGGCTCACTGCGCACACAGAACATGAGTGTTGGACAGCAGTAATCGAGACACACATAGTAGACATAAATGAGCTTTTGCAGAGTTTCTTACAGACAGGAGAGATGGTGGAAAAGAATGGTGGGAGAGGGAAACGCTGAGAGAGAGAGACAGCGGAGTGAAAATGAAGGGAGGGAGAGAGAGAGAGAGAAAATCATCTGAGCCCGCAGCAAAGCTTGGCAACTCTGCAGGAAGACATTCAGACAGTCAGTGCGAAGGAGTTATTTTTGTCAGCCACACCGATTCTGAAACGGAGAGCTGCAGCTGGATCTGTTTAGACAAGAGAGGCAACTCTCCTGAGGTGACTGGCCTGTCTATGCAAACACCAGATTGTGTGTGAAATCTACACTCGACAACCTTAACAGGAGGAGAGAAGGTCCCCGGGCAGTGCTTTCACTCTGCCAGTACAGGTTAGTCCTGGCCTTACTGACTTACAAAACAATAGAATGAAAAAAAAAACAACTGTAAGTGATAAAACACACACACACACACACACACACACTTTCTTACTTAGTTACTTACTTACTTACACACACACACACACACACACACACACACACACACACACACACACACACACTATCCTCCTTTCTCTCTCTTTTGCTCTCTCTCTCTCAGACACACACACACACACACACACACACACACACACACAATCACAACCTTGCAACCACACTAATATGTCCATGCACTCCAAGAGGTCCTCCTATGCCCAGCTTTCCCTCAAGACCTGTAATTGCTCCGCAATCAATGGCATCAAAAACAGGCCATTGGCCCAAGCACATGAAAAGCTGCATCTCATCTTCACAGGCCGTCTCTCATGGAGATTATTACTCATCACCTTGGAAACTATTTCTTTTGAATTTGCTTTAGCGTGTATTCAGCTGCTGTGTCATGTCTTTTTTTTACAAGCTTATTTTAATCCATCTTGTCCATTTATAGGAGCGCAGAAGTCGCCAAAAGCCTGGCTGAGAAACTTGTTTGAATAACTGCATCTTTGAATCTTTTAAGCTGTAGGAAATTCATTATGTAGATTAGAAGATATATACCAGTAAGGCACACATTTACCTCATACATGTTTTTTTTCTCTTTTCACCCCATTTGCCAAGATTATTTGGTTAAATTGAGGATACCTGAAGAGACTGTTAGAGAAGAGATGGAAGGAGAGAGAGAGAGAGAGAGAGAGAGAGAGAGAGAGAGAGAGAGAGAGAGAGAGAGTATATTTTTGTATATTAGAGGTCATCTGTTATTCATGAGCTATGCCCTGCTGTTGTAGTGGTTTGATTCTGATTCATGATTTGTTTAGGCTGTGAAGGTTCCCATATGACCACTGCATCTCTGTGGCTAATTATGGAAACAGAATGGACACCAGCAGATCCAGCACAGCCCTGATGAGCCTGCATGATGCTGCAAGGCCAAGAGTATTCAATATTCAAGAATATTCAACTGTCAATCTTTTAAGAATTTTAGCTGTTTATACTGTAAATAAGGTGGGAAATGTGATAAAACACATTAAATATGACCTTCTAAAGGGGATTATTTGCTGTAATAACCACATTGTTAGAACAACGCTTACATGTAATAATGTTCCCTTTATAATGTGTAGTATGCTGTGAAGGATCAAATGCAGTAGTCTATTATTGTATGGTTCCTTATAGATCTCATGATCTGCCATGATCAGCCTACAGGAAACCACAAAGTCCCTGATGAACTTTATTGTTCAAACCTACATTTGTCTGTCTGTCAAACTTAAGTTGTGTGAGCTTGTGCATTTGCCAGCCATGTTCCTGGTGTTTCCCTTAGTGTAACTTGAAAGAAGCAGCGAACACCAGGAGGTCCAGTGGCACAGAAGAACAAACACCTCCCAGGATCCTGTCTCGCCATGGGGAGCTCTCATAATTACCCCTGACCAGGCTTTATTCACGGCCCTATAGCACCAGCGGGAGACAGGATCATATGGCCATGATGCTTGTGTTTGTGTGTGTGCGCACATGTGCTATGTGGGATTCTTATGATGTCTATATATTTTGTGTGTGTGTGTGTGTGTGTGTGTGTGTGTGTGTGTGTGTGAGAGTGAGAGAGAGAGAGAGAGCGAGAGAGAGAGCATATATCTGTTCGTGTGATGTGAGTTCATATGCTTGTGTGAGAGTGTAGATCTGTTTATATGTGTAGCCTACGCCAGACACAATTAAACAACTTCAACAATGATAAAGTGCTGCCCCTTAGTCTACTCTTGAACACACAAAGACAGCTGGCAACTGTCTTTGACAGACAGTGTGCACTTTAACAAGCTTATCCTGCATAAGGGAAACAGACTGGTTGGACAGCAATTGTGTCACATACTGTGGTTCATAGTACTGAAACAGTTGTTCATTTGTACATCCATAACACAGGTGGCTTAAAGTATATATTCTAATACAAGCCAATATACTAAAGCCTTCACATAAATGTTAAAGTACCAACCTAGTAACAGCATAAATTAACAATGTCTGATTCATAGCCCATGCCTATTAAGAGATCTTTGTCATGTGGAACAAATTCCTTGGTGAGTCCACAACAAGAACATGCTAAATGAAGTTTGTCTATTTTCGAACTGGGGCAGCTTGTCAAACATTATTCCTGAGTTAATAGCCATTATATTCGCAGCAGCACAATGAAGTGAGCGTGCTCTCTAACCTAATGATAAAAACCCAGTCCTGGCTAACAGCCGACTGTCGGCCCAATGTCACGGCCTAATGAGAGAAAAAGTGAGTCGGCGAGAGAAAAACAATAAAGCAAAATAAACACACACACATTAAACGCATGCATGCACGCACAAACACACACACACACACACACACACACACACACACACACACACACACACACACACACACACACACACACACACACACACACAACCACACTAAAGAAACAGATGCTCTGACCATAATGATTACAATTAGTGGTTGGTTCATTTGCATCCTTGCTAAAAATTACCTGGGAAATCAACAGCTCTGGATCCATTTAAATGCGCCTCGGTTAGCAGCAGGTCTGCCACTGCATGAAGCAGTTTCTCCAAGCCCCTCAAGCTCCATGCAGAAACTACTTATTATGGAAATCTCAACTGTTGCCACACCATTTGCAGAATGGCCCTAAACTAACTCCATCCAAACTAGAATATTATAGACGAAGTTTTATAAGCCTTGTGACTCCTGAAAGCATGATTGTTGTTGACTTTTTATCATGAAGGGTATAAGAAAGCAAGTCTACTCTGAACCCTTAGGTCTTTTCGAGTGCAGACATTAAATCTGCCGAATGAAATGCCTCTGTTTGGCCCATAAGTTTTATTATGATTAAAAACAGTTTCATTTTTATTCTTTTATTAAAGCCAGCCCTTGTGTAGCTTGGCTCTACTCTAAATAATTGCGTTGTAGGGTAATTAAGTCTGCATAGAATATGACAAACTTTTGTGGTTAATCATCAAGGGCCTATCATGATATGAATGTTTAAATTTGGTCAAACCTAATCAGAAGGGAAGAGAAATCAAACAGAAATACAAATGGAGTTAGCTATCCCTTCATCATGGGCAAACTGTGTTGTTGTAGTCTTGTCTGAGAAGCTTAACTGCTGAATAAAGCAACACTTTTTTCCTCTAAATTAAAAACTGCAAAAGCTTTGCTTAATCCATGTCAACCCATTGCTTTAAATAGAAATAGCTGCGCTGTCATAGCCTGGGTAAAAAGCCGAACCCTTATGAAATCTGTGGTTATTAACCATTCTGATCCATGGCACTGTGACCTGCAGCCTTGCTCTAGTGCAGCCTCTTCAGCTGCCTCTATATCTGCTTGCTGCTAACAGACAGGTAACTGTGTGGGAGTGTATAGTAGGGACACTCAGTGTCTCCAGGCATAGAGAGGGAATGGTGTCAGTGCAGCTGTGCTGAATTTACTGGTGGACTTGAAGGGAAGAGAGGAGTCAGTCTCCCCACAGTGTGAGTGGTGTCCCTGGGGAGAGGAGAGAGACGGAGGACTATATGAAGGGCATGGAGAGACTGTGTGGTCTCTCTAGGCTATGTGACTGGGGAGCAGAAGATGGAGCTGAAAGTCTTTTATTGAGCCTATGCATGAAAGAGCATATGTTCAATTCATTGGCTCCGTCCAGGCGTCCTTCACCCTTATCGCCCATTCATCTTTTTTCATTTCTTAAGCAGACATGCCTTAACATGTTGTTGCCCTATATAGACCTTGTTCTTCAGCACTCAGTCACCTGTGTGCTTACTTGCTCTCTCTCTCTCTCTCTCTCTCTCTCTCTCTCTCTCTCTCTCTCTCTCTCTCTCTCAGCTCTGCTGTCAGTCATTCTCTGTGCTCTTCCAATGGGAGCAGGAGCACCATGGAAACGGCTGAGTGCCATTAGAACTTGCCCACATCACATACTGTATAGTGTGACCAGAGAGGGCTGAAGTGGCGGTCTTTGGTCTTTGGCCCACTGTACACTGTAAGTCATTATGAGAGCTCACAGGAGTGCTATGACATTCTCATATGACCTTCTTTTAATTCACCACACCAACCTCGTACCGTAGCCCAAATTACTCTGATATAGTAAAGGATTCTGTGTCAAACATTTTATTTATATTTAGTTATTTTATGGCTTTCGTATTAAAGAAAATAGTAATATTTAAAGTAGACCTGTTTAGGTTTAGGTAAAAACTCTATTCTTCATCTGAGCTAATAATACATTTATATGGTATAACAACAACAACAACAACAACAACAACAACAATTGAGGAATGAACATTTGACCGAATTTACGATTCTTTTCATAGTGGCACTGGGCTAATGCACAGTAAATACCTGAGCTAACAGTATTTGAGCAATAAATGAATATGGAAACTAGGTATATGGTTTAGGATTACTTGGCCTGTCACCAAGTGTGAATGAATGAATGAATGAATGTCAATGACAAGACTGATAAAATGATTGAACACCGACTGGCCCATGAAAAAATGTTTCAATCTCTCTGTTAGTGTCTGTACATTTCCATTTTCTCCTTCTGCGAATAAACAAAACAGCCTGCTATTACTGAAGCCATTGCAATGGTTCACTACTTTCCCCTCATTTGTACAGCATGAGAAGACACTCTACTAATTGACTGTACTAATTGAAGTGGAAATGATCTTACTTGTAAGTTTCACAGCCAGGCAATGAGGGGTGAAATTTTGGGCCCAAAAGCAAAAGTGGAATCCAGAACAAAACCCAAGACAAAAAAAACCCTCAAATTCAGTGGGTTACACAAGGCTGGCTTGACTTACATATGATTTAATTGTAGGGACAAGGAGACAAATAAACCAGCAGGCAAACACACCAGATAACTGAACACAGGTGAGAAGCAATTAGAAACAAGCAAACAGGCAGTGATCTGAGAGAGTTGGCCTACATTATGAACCAGGAAGGATAAAAATAGCACAGTAGACACCAGCTGTTTCTCAACGTCAAGGATTCTTCTTCAAAGGTGGAGTTATACTAGCCTGACATAGCCCACCCATAATACTACTGTTCATCCGTATTCATGGTCTGGAGACGGTCTTCTGGGGAGGGTTCAGTCTGTTAACAAACAACCAGACAATCAGCGAGGCGGCTTGGAGGAGCTGTCCAATCGTTTCAACTTTCAAACCAGAGCTGAGTGCCATAAAATCGCTTCAGGTTAAAGAACCTCCAGACCATGAATACGGATGAACAGTAGTATTATGGGCGGGCTATGTAAGGCTAGAGTTATACTACAGTGATGTAAACATAAGAAACATTTTGTGCGCTAGTCAGTTCCTGCCAAAGCCTTTTTTTCTTGTATAGCATTTTTTTCTCTAAAATTACTTTTACTTTTATACTTTAAGTAGTTTTAAAACGAGTACTTTTATACTTTTACTTGAGTAATAAGCTTGAGTTGATACTTCAACTTTTACTAGTATTTTTTAACATTAGTACACTTCTATTTGAGTAGTGAAAGTAGAAATAAGATGTAATACTTTTGACACCTCTGCCATACTTTTATTCAAAGCGACTTACGTTTGCCAACTATCAATTACTGCAGGGCCAGTCTCAAAAAAATTGATTAAGTGCCTTATTCAAGGGTACAAAGGTAGCAGGCAGGATTCAAAATTTAATGCTATACCACTACACCACCACCGCTCTATGGATGTAGAGCCACACACCTCTTCAACACCATCATCAAGTTTGCTGATGATACAACCATCATTGGCTGCATTACAAGTGGCGATGAGACAGCAGAGGTGGCAACCATAACATCATGGTGTCAAGACAACAATCTACTTCTGCCTCTCTCTCTCTCTCTCTCTCTCTCTCTCTCTCTCTCTCTCTCTCTCTCTCTCTCTCTCCCTTCCTCTCTCACTCCTTATTTATTGAATTATTCCTGAAGTTGAGCTGGCACAAGTGCAAGAAATTTCATTACTGATAAATGCTTCTTATATAAACTTGAAACTTGGGGTAAGATAATGAGATCATTATAAGATAACATCAGCCTCAGCAGTCATGTTGATTTAGCTTGCCACCAGGCATGTTATCCCAGAGGTTAATGGGTGTCAACAGAGGACACACACACACACACACACACACACACACACACACACACACACACACACACACACACACACACACACACACACACACACACACACACACACACACATTCCCACATCATGCTGTGGGGATCTGCTGTTTATTCAGCATTTCTGAAGCAGCCTACCACATACATATACATACAGTATGTACTTCAAACAAAGGCTAAATCTAGCACTTTTATTATTGATCAGATCTTTACCATATGGAAAACAACAAAGCACACGGAATTGACCACAACAACAAATGTTTTTTTTCTTTCTTTTTTTTTAATTAAAAAAGAAAATCTAAATTTAAAACGATTTTCTGCAAGACGAAAATTTAAAAGAAGAGGTGTTACATTGAACAAACGATTTGTAATGTTTACTTGAAAAATGTGTGGAAACTTGTTGCCTCAAATGAGTTACTTTGTACTTTTGTTTTTCAAGTTTAAAGCACTTTACATCTAAAAAGATGAGTTATAGTTACTTAACTCATTTGAGGCAACGAGTTTCCACACATTTTAAGTAACTATTACAAAACGTTTTTTACAGTGTATGCTGTGGACCCAGTCAAAAGCAGCTTTACACAGTAAATGTTGGACCCATAGGTTGGACCTATCCATTGCCCTTTTCACATGTCTCTCTTTGCCAACCCCTTTACCTTTTACAGTAGAAGACACCACCTGATTGAATGCAACCCAACCATAGAACCTATGTAAAAATATGCCATTCCTGTTATGACAAGCAATATTTTTTCTTAGCTACCCATGCAGCTGCACTGTGTGCTCTCCATTACTTCAACACAGCTACAGTATTAAGGATATACAGCGGAATGAAGCAAATGTTTTGGGATAGCTGCTTGGGATGGGATATGTAGGAGTCCTAAATGTGCAGGTGGTAGAGAGGTGTCAATCCTGAATCAGACACAAAGATGGCAACAAGTTCATATTTTAGCACCCCTGCGGTGCTACAAAAGGAAGTTGCGTGCACCACCACCATGCTATGAAGCTCTGCAGAATGCAGCTAGCCTTCAAAAAGAACATAAAAAGACACTCTGCTCCAAGTAGTCTAGGCCTCTAAGCAAGTAATACATTTTAAACAGCATCCATATTATGTAACGTTAAATCACGCTCTATCTCTGTCACTGACCTAACATTAAGGAAAATGGGAGTCTAGCTGCATTCATTCTGAAGCTCTTTGAGTTGCGGTGGGTTTGAACCAAAGACAGACACCATTTCCACCATTGCCAGGCACAGCTTTGAATTATGACTACCACAATGACAATTAGGCTTCCATGGTCATTTGAGGTAATCCTTGGCTTTATAATTTAGCAGAAAAAGTATAGGTCCCTGAGGGATGGCAGTAATGTTTTTAAGGGGACAAATGAAGCACTGTAAAGAGATGGAGAAAAAGATAATATGTTCTGAGTACATTATTGATTCCATTTCATAAATGGTGGTATTGCTCACTCTGAAAGAGCCCTGCCCTCTAAGAGAGTCATGTCTGTGAAGCACTTCAGGTCAGTACCATGGACAGCGACCTATCCAATAAAGACACCGAGCATACATGATGCATTAAAACACACACACACGCTCTCTAAATAAATACTGATAAATGCATGAACATGTTATTCTTGTTATGAATTTATGGTTTTGGTTGGAAGTAAACCACATCTTAACTCCTGATATTGGTACTGGCTGAGCAATCATCATATAATCTTATAACTGGAGTTTCTGTTAGGACCTTTGATAAGATAACGGACCGAAATGTAATCAACTTGTTGAATATAATATAGAATAATATAATATAATTCCAACTCTCTCTCTCTCTCTCTCTCTCTCTCTCTC
>JAODXP020000027.1:9668267-9690767 GCA_027497455.2 Sardinella longiceps
TAAACCCATGTATTTTTGCCATGGTCAACCATTTAGGCAAAAGCTTTTACTTAAAAGCATTACTTTTTTCCCTTTGGTGACTGTTGCCATCTTTACACAAAAATACTTAAACTAGCATTTAAAAAAAGTTTTTAAAAGCACTAAATTATGCATTTTCGTTAAGTTTTGAGACAATTTAAAAGAAAAGGGCTGAATGTGTGCCTATGTCACATGAACACTTAACGACAGATCAGAAGAGAATGTTTCAGAATAGTAAAATTGGAATGGGAGAAAATCTATCCATGTAAATGGGGCCACACACACACACACACACACACACACACACACACACACACACACACACACACGCTAAGTAAGGGCTGCACCTTAAGTATGGAGATGGAGAGACTCTTCTTTCGGAGGAAATGAGTGACAAGTTGGACCAGGTTGCTGAAGGTGGTACTTGAGAGGTTGGCCAGCTCCTTGAACTTGTCCCACAAGCTGAACTGGAAGGTCATCTGGAGAAGCCACTCATGAATTAGTTTTAAATGGAACAGAGCATATTACAGAGCACTCATATCTTAAAAACCAATCAGCTCTGCCTCGTCCCTGCTTTAGCAAAGGCCCTGCCATGTCTGCATCAGAGGATGAACTGTAATGGCCATCATCTTATCTAAATGAACATCTTAAGATAAGAACTCATGGTTGATCTCTTTCACACTGGGAGAAACGAGAATAATCTGTGATAGGTGTCATTAACAGAAACGGTTTTACAGCTGGAAGCGCCTTCATCTCATTTTGGGCCGGGAAAAGCAAACTTCCTTCACCTCCAGCAGTAACACAGGGAAGCCTTTAAGAGGAGGTAAGTGGAGGACAATGCTTATCAGATATCACAGTGGAGTTGGGGGTGGTGTAGTGTGGGGGTTGTTGTTGTCTTTGTTGAGATGGTGTTAAGAGCATACAAAATTAAAACAGAGGACGAGAAAGAGGGAGAGAGCGAGAGATAGAGGAAAAACTCACACCTCCTCTCAGATGAGACCCTTAATGCTGGCTGGGAGTTCTACTCTGAGTTTATTTCAACATTTTCAAGTCTCGCAGTTCAACAACACTAAAAGAGCAGATACTGGGACACGATCTGATCTTGCTCGAACTAAAATATTGAGCTTCTTCTGAATTCGGTTCGCATTTAACTGCCGTCAATAATTAACAGTAAGGGGTTAATTGTGCCACAGAGGGTTCCACCAGTGTGACTCAGGAGAAGTCGAACTTTGCATACCTGAAAGCGGCGGTCGTGTGAACAGAACTTCTCTCCCAGAACGGCGTAAAAGCCATTAAAGGCCTTCTCCTGAAGGCAGCAGTCCAAGAGGACGTGCACAATCTCCCGCTCCTGCTGATCCTTCAAACCAAGCCTAAGTAAAAAGAGTGAAGGAACACACCACATTATAACCACTTCTTGAATATACATGAATTCTTCACAATTACTGCCACCTTGTGACATAATAAAGAAATAACCAAACTGTTTACGGACCACAGCTGAGTGTTAAAACAATAAAATCAAAATTGCCCATACATTTACATGTCTTATATTGATTCATAGTCAGATCAAGTTTTAATGAAGAAACAAAATGCATTCCTATGTATAGACTGGCTCCTTAAAGATGACATTTTAAACAGTTAGTTTATAATCCTTATACCACTGCTTGGTCAAATTTCATATTGTGATGCGCTATTTAGAACGTGCATTATTTTTCAGGTAGCTGCACAGCTATGAAGTAGTTCCACTTTTCCGTCCATATTCAGACATGCATATCACTCTGATTTTTAAATAAACTGTCACGTTAACACAGGAAGGACTGACATTCATGACATGGCAACATTATAACTTGTGACCGTGATTTTTTTTTGTTGTTTGTTTTTAACTGTTACACTTCATTTTGAAGTATGGGAAACGGTGAATTTACAGAGCCCAAGACATGTTACAATCTTTGGATTTAGAGCTTGACAACGGGAGATGGAATTAACGACTGACTTAGCAACTGTACATTAGAACTGGTAACGGCAGTTTATCTCGGTAGAAATTTTGATTGAGACAATGTGTGGCGGAGAGAAGTAGCTCTGCAAACTAGCTTGTCTTCAGCCATCAGCTAGCCACCTAGCCATCAAAACGAGCATATCGTTATTCAAACGAGATAGCACAAAAGTGGCAACAGTGGTATAAGTGGGATAATGAACTCCATGGTGTGCAGATATAGAATATTTTTCTATACAGTATCTGCACGCCGTGTCATTCATTATCCCTTACTTAGTTAACAGTCATGGTCACAGTCACAGTCTCAATCACAACCATGAGGAATTTGATAATTTGACAAAAAACAGTGTCAAGATGCATTTACACAAACTAAGGCTTATAGAGAACATAGATAAACTCAAATCCACCACAGACAGGGTATACTACACCACATTATAAAATAATGCAAAGCTCACCTTAAAAGTTTCTCAAATGCATCCAGGTAATCCTCGCTTGTCATGACGACGCAGAAGATATTTCTCCTGATGTCCGTGTTCATTCTCTGTTTTCGAGCCAACTCAAGAACCTTAGTGCTAAACTGGAGGCAGGGGAAAAATGTTGGATTGTGTTCAAGGTAAAAGAAGAATTGCCATTTTAAATATGCTACTTGCAACAAGCCAGACTCCTTTTTCTGACCCCTTTTTAAGGAGATGACAGCTAATAGTCTAACGTGGCAAACTAAGCCATTGAATGTATTATTGCTGAAATGTATTGAACATTACTGCTTTCTGTGTAACATTGAGATGCAACACCAACACCACACTGCAGTGGTTGAATCAGTAAATCCACATCTCCATTCATTAAAACAAACAAACAAACAAACATCAACAACAACAAAAACACTGAAACCATGACAGTGAAAACCTAAAGGGCAGGAGAGCTACAAGAGAGCCAAAACAGAAATGACTAGTTTGCTCTTATGTTACTTTCTGTACTGACTTCACATTTATTGACACATGGATGGCAATACTTAATGATTAATGATCTTTGATCAAATGCAGGTTTTTGTTTAATAATTTTAACTTTTTTACTTATTTTAATTTTACAATTTTGTCAATGGAAAGAGCCCATCAAGAGCATACATATATAACTCAACTTATGGCCTTTATGTTCTCAGCCCTCGATATTGATAATTCATTAACATGAATACCCTGCAAAACCAAGTTTGCCATTTATGAATACAACAATTAATAAAGTCTATATTTACCAACCTTGCAGTAAACCTACCCTAAACAGCACATGAATGTCTCAACATTTTTGATTTACAGAGAGCATACCTGTCCCGCAGAAGTGGATTGCTGAGATGTTTTGTTACTATGGTCACCGATCATGGGCGCCCCACTCCACGATGAGCCTACAATCCACCAACGTCCCACCTGATCAGCTGCCAGAAGATTCTCAAGAGACACCCTCAGTTTCATATCACTGCTTGATGCCGTGCGATGGATCTGCACACACACAAATAGCTAATGTAAATAATGGAGATGGTACGATTCGTGAAATAATACCATCTACTGACATTTTACAGTTAATAAAATAAAGACAAGGCTTCTAGTGATCAAGAATGTCTATAATCCAAAAATAATGATTTATAAGAATAATTTCTGGTTCCATGTAAATATCGTATTCACAATAAATTTCCCGTCACATCTATTGGTGCTGGTATTGAAAGAAAGAGCATTTACACAACACATTAACCTCACTGGTTGAACTTTTTATTGGCAACATCCTTGGTGAGTCAATTAGACATTTATTAAACTGGCTGACTGGCAGCATTATTGTAGTGCTGACATTTGTTGGTGCCTCTTCAACTGCAGCAGGAAAAGCAATGGAGCTGCACTGCCCTCTAGTGGGCAGAAAACCTACTACAGCTTACTACAACTCAGCCTAAAAACTGTGATACAGTAAGCCAGGAGTTGCCAAATTATGGCCCGGGGCCCAATTGCGGCCCTCTGCCCTCTTTCGTACTGCCCTCCATGAAGTAAAAAAGAGAAATGCAATGTGGCCTGTTGTTACCGGTACATTTACCTATTTAAGTATATATCCATTGCATATCACAGTTTCAGTACTGCTCAGAGTTTGTCAATAGTGTCATTAAACAGTGCAATGTTTCACTGATCTAAAAAAATAGTCGCTCTTTCACTTGACCCTGGTTAAAAACTATTCATTATGCATCAGCCTTTGCTTGTTGATACTTGCGGCCTGCAAACTGAAAAGTTTGGCCACCCGTGCTGCAAGCTGGCTCAAGTTCCAAAGAGTAAAGTGCACTCACTAGTGTCCTCTGGAGTTTCCGCAGTTTCTCCACAGGCTCTGGGTCATAGCCTGGAATCTTCCTCATGTCATTGTTCTTCAGCGCCATCATGGTCTCCAGCATGAACCGAACCTACATGAACACACAGAGGGCGGAAATCAGCAACTTGTTTTTACTGCTTCTTCTGTACAGACTTATTCAATCTGGTGTAAACTGACAATTGATTTATTGGCCCACAAGTAAAATCAGCTTGCATGGCACAAATGTTCTTGACTGTTTTTAATCATAAAACAGTATAAATAAATAAAAGTTTAGGCATAATGCAACACCACATTTGAAAGCAAAGAGGCCATCCCAATTCATACCCGTGTCTGATCTTTGAACTTGGCCCCGGTGTCGCTGGCCTTGCGCTGGGCCTCTGTAATAAGCTCCTTCAGGGCCAGAGGGTCGTCTTTCCTGAGAGCAAAGCCCACTGTCTTCAACAGAAAGAGCACCAGCTCAATGTCCTTCTCGGAAAAGGCCTCAACCAGTTTTTTGAGGATGTCGAAGATGAGGAGAGCGTGGACCACTTGAAAGTTGTACAGGTGAGCCACCATTGCAATCAAATTGTCAACTTCCTTGTCCTCTCTGGGTAACTTATAAAGCTCATCGAACTTGCGGACCACAGTCTCTAGGAATTGTGCTCCTACCTGTGTGAAATAAATGAATGTGCTTACACGTTACTGCACACTGAAAATGGCATAATACCTTTAAACAAATGTCAGAATCTTTTTTTAAATGTATTTATTTATTTTGAATGGGCACCGTGGCATGGAACTTACCTCAAGGCCCACTGAGTAATGTAGCACACTGAGGAGGAGGATGTGTTCCATGAGAAGCCTGTTCAGTAGTAAAGAAAATATGTTTTAACCAGATGTCATTGTTTTAACCAATTGACAGTTAAATATATTGGAGATATGGCTGACAATGTACTCTCTCAGGTCTCCTCAAAAGACACATGATTTCACAGGGTATTTATTCAGAGTATTATTGTTCGAATGAGCAAAACAGTTTTTAAGAGATAGTCCAGTGTCATTTGCCCCCAGGGTCTTTTTCACCATGACAGTGAGTTGAACACCACCTCGAGAGCTACATGACCTTTTTAGATCATATTTTTTTTTATTAAAGAAGACATTTAATTTTACACAGTTTACCATAAACAAGAGATTGCTGTGTTTAAAGTTGTGATAAGTTTTATCTTGTTAGCGTAGACAGACATACAGACATGTACTGTAATTATGACCAATCACTGAGTGCTGTCTCTAGTAAAATACGATATAACATAGGTCAAACAGCAAACAGCTAACATTTACTGAGTGGGGCATAGGAAAATGAAACTGAAAGTGACATTCTATGTCTGATTCAGTTAGTCTGAGGTGCTGATAATCACTACAGGGTCTACGTTGTATCAAATGTTTTGTTCTTTTTGCTACCAACAGCACTTGATGAAATGAACAACAGGGCTATGGATTGATTCACACCTGATCTCTCCTTTAAAGACTAAAATTATTAATAAAATTTAAAGGAACATACCGGAGTGAATTCAAGCGATAGCCCTGCTGCATGAGCCTTCCAACAGCAATATATTTTGCATGAAATGAAAGAATTTCGAACAGCATAGACCTAACACGAACGCGAAACACTTTACATTGAGTCAATGTAACCTCAGATCTTACTTTCGGTTTCCAATAGTCAGGTCCCATTGATTCAGTGTAAAGTGTCTGTTCGCTTCTGCGTTCTCGTTCGGTCTAAGCTGTACCAAATTATTTTGTTACACTCGCTAACTAGCGCATTTAGCAAGCTCTTTCAACAGGGCTATGCTTGAATTCACTCCGGTACATACCTTTAAACTTTTTAAGACCCAGGAAAGCCTTTTTACTGACTTAATGAACACTCACCCTGAACAAAATATCAAAGATTGCAAATGAAGCCAGAACACGTTTTATGAGAAGAAGAAAAACCTCTGAGCCTCATTGGAGTCTAGCTTTACAAGGGAGTTTCTAACAGAAAAAAAACACCTGAAAAGCCATAGCTTTAAAGTCTGTACCTGTCAGGCATAAGGGCAGGGGTGACACAAGCGGCCAGTAGGATATCAGTCAGGGTATCAGTCATGTCCTTCCTGCTGCAGCTCATGTAAAGCTCCTCCAGCTGGCCACTGATGGACGCCAGGTTGGCTTCGCTCAGTCTACCAGAAGCAACAGAGATATTTCACTGTTATAAAGTGCAATGCCTGGACTACATGACAAGCCTTCTGCTTAATACATTTTGTGAGGCTGTACACAGTGACCATCTTTCATGCAGGGAATATTCCAGTTATAAATAGAATGTTGGCACTATTCAATTTACAGTACATGCGAGTCATGTAAATTCATACAATTCTCAGGTATAAGATAAATGCTTCAGGGCTAAAAGTAGAGATTTAAGCAATTATTTGCATGGATACAGGGATACTTCCAACTTTCGTTTAATTTGTAAAATGTTTAATTGGCCTCCTTTGCGTACCTGTTGACCAGTCCTTTAACACTCTTTTTTAGCTTCTCCAGCTCAGCTTTGCGCTTGCTGTCCATAGCACCTCGTAGATGGGGGGGAATGTACTTTCCTGAGGGGATAGTGACCTTCACAAAAGAAAAAGATTCATCACAACAATGACCTATGAAAAAAGGCAAACAAAATGGCAAATTATGACAAGAACTTACTGCTTTGTTACTTTCATCAGAGGCGCTTTGTTCCTCTGCATTGAGGTTTTCTTCAGTGTCGCCATCATCATCTTCTAGATTATCCTTCTCCATCTCTTCTTCATCATCTTCTTCACACTCCTCCCCTTCTTCCTCCTCCTCCTCCTCTTCTTCATCTTCCTCTTCAATGGTATCCATCCTATCTATTTCACTCTCTTCTTCATCCTCATCTTCTTCATTCTCTTCTTCATCCTCATCTTCTTCATTCTCCTCTTCATCAACCTCAATGTCATCATCTAAACCATCACCATCATCCTCTTCTCCTGACATTTCTGATTCATCATCCTCTATGTTCTTCAACTTGTCTTTTGCTTTGGAGACAGCAGCTTCATCATCACTGTCGTCCATCCCCCCAGCACCTGAATCCAAAACCCCTAAAATGTAATCAAGCCCATCTGCAGAAAAAGACTGAGGTAGAGTCTGTTTATTCCGTCTCCTATTCAGTCCGAGAAGCTTTTCCAGTCTCTTAATTTCTTTGTCTTCATCCATGTTGGCATCTATTAAAGCCTGTTTGTTTCTTTCATTAAGCTTCAACTCATATTTCTTTCTCTCCTGGGCCATTATGTCCCTGGAGTCAACGTGTTGCTTTTCAGTTTTCATACCCGATTTGTTTTGACCAGCATTTCGAGAGGGTTTAGTTCCTTCGTTGGCTTTTTTGGTTTGGACTTTAACAGTATTGTCTTGTTTTGATGTACCAGGCCTACTTTTCCCCTGTTCCGCTTTAGTTTCATCGGTGGACAGTGAATTTCTCATGTAATTGTCCCTCATTTTAGTCTTCTTTAATTTGCGTTTCTCCTTCCGCATCTCTTTTCGACTTTTCTTCTTAACAAATTTATACCTTTGATCTGTTTCTGTATCCGTTACTCCTCCTTTACTCTCAACATAGTCTTTAACCGATGACATGTACCGCTGTAGTTTGTCATCAGAAGTAAACTTACCTCCCTTCTTTTTACCTTGTCTTGCCTTTGGTTTCATGTTTACGATAGTAATGAACGGTAGTTTAGCTCATCAGTTGAAACGTCCCACTCTTCGAAATATAATTTAACATAAGGCGGTACAGATCAATAAATATTTCTACAAGCCAAAATAAAATATGTATCTCGTGGAAACAACTTAAAGACCACAACAACGCCAAATATTATCGAATACACCAACTGCTGAGAGCTATTTTCTAAGACATGTGTAACATCATGGAAGGCGCCATCATTGAACAACTACGCATGAAGTCAACGACATCAACAACTACGTTATTTCCGGATGTCAATTCTAAACGTCTTCAGGATGATCGCCGTTGAACTATAATCCTTAGGCGGTTTAAAATATTCCATCATATTCGACATGTTATCAAGTATTTCAGCACACTAATAACAACTTCATTTTGTTTGTTTGCCACTCCATTACACTGATTTTACCGACTAAAACGGAAACTACTCCTGTCTTGATGCGTCTGTTTTCACGACGGTTAGGCGTTTCTGTTGTCGTTATCTGATGATGTCATTTATTTTGAGTCGTTTCTCTGGCGGTGCGAAAGTGACCAAATGAGCGGTCTACCAATGTTGGTAACAGATAACGTTAGTAAAGGGAAATTTCTCAAGCTTTGAGCTCCCTATTGTTTAAAAAGTATATTTTAGAAGACAATGTTGATTTTAGTTTATGAGTAAGTGATGCGTATAATCAATATGAAGAATGGAAGACGACGACGTTACCATCAGAGAACAGAATTTTCACAGTCAAGTTCGGGAATACATTGTAAGTAGCTAAGCTAGCAGCTAACTGTTAATGTTAGCTGAGAAGCTATGTCGGCTAACTTTAGCTTGCGCACGAAGACGAAAACAGAAGGGTATTAGCAAAAAATAGCTAGCTAACTGTTAATGTTGTTCCCAGGCTAACAAATAATGTAACTATTGGTTTGTGGATAAACTTAAACATTAAAAGCACTGTGTCCTATCGTATTTGTTATTTAGATAACTGTATATTACTTTGTTATAGCTAACGTTATTACACGAAGTTATCGAGTGTGCATTTTCCACTGAAGTTCTAAGACTGTCAGATCTGTTATGTTTGTAAGGATAACGTTAGCATTTTAGCTGTGTGATTTGTTGAAAGGTTTCCGTTGATTCATATGAATTTTTGTTGTTGTTTGCTCAAAGTTCTAATGTGGGATGCTGGTTTTTAGGGAGGCTATGTCGAGTTTATTAATCAGGAGCTTCCTGTCCAATGCGTTTATCTGTAATTTAGTTGTTATGGAGCGTTAGATGTTAGCCTGTTGTCAGATGAAACAGTGTTGTAACGTTAACAGTGTTTCTTTTAAATTGGGGGCATGTCATTGATGATAAAGTAACAAAAATAGTGTAAGGTGAACGAAATAACGTTAACTGTGTAGTGTAGAGCTAATGCTGCTGAATGTAAGTTTGCCACCAGCTCTTGCTAAGAGGTTTTGTGTGTCCACAAGCTAGCTGTCAATACAAACCTTGCTATGAACATTCAGCTGATTTGAAACGGGTGTTTTCACTGGGGCGTTCTTGTGTTCAAGGAGGTAGATAAACGAAAATTAGCTGTTCGAGACAAGTTAAATGATTGTCGGACAGGGATATGTCTTTACGCAACTGTTGAAGTAGTGCGAATTGATTGTGGCTATATCATAAATTAGCCTATTAATCCAAGTTGACAGTTTACAGACTATTGCATGATGAGGATTAACTAGGCTATGGCTCGAACCGTTCTAACACCCTGTCGAGGTTGATGGCTTGTTTACAGTAGCTGACATGACAATCCCATGATCTGTTCCCTTGGCTAGTTAACTCGTAAGCGAGGGCGGCTTAAAACACTACGGTGTCTTCTAAGACTACCGTGGAGGGCTTGCTCTCACTCTGTTTTTGTTTCTGCTGGGGTGGGTCTAAAGACCAAAGCCCTCATCCCGCATCACACGGCAAATGAGCACACTTTCTACTGTCTAGATACTAGAGCTTCTGAAGGCATTCTTTATAAATAGCATGGCCGAATACCAGCCCCTTGTTCCCTAAACTATAGATGCATTCAGTGCCCTAGGCAGAATTTCAAGGACTCCTTTAGAGAGAGGGCGAAACGTAAAGGACACCCACACATGCAGCACAAGTGTGTGGCAGTGTGTCCTGGTATACAGGATGTAAAGAGCTGTGAGTAATTTGAGATGCCAGCATACTTCGGAAACATTTGTCAGTCAAGTAAATACAGTAGTTATCACCTGCAGTCAGTAAAAATAGTGGGGTGTCAATGTAATTCTTCATTTTCATTTCAAGTTAATGCAAAAGTTTTGTTTTCACTTTTATTGATGCCAACTGGAAAGTTTGGTGTAGGTGATACAGAAGTCCCCCTTTCCCCCACAAAGACGCATCACCAGGCCCATAACCTACACTACTGTATAGAGCTGAGTCACTCCAACAAAATGAAAAGAAAAAGTTGAACCTGACTTGTATTCCAATGTCCAGATTGTATGCAAATTTGTGCATATTTAATTGGATTTTTACCTAATTAGCATATAACATAAAATTACAGAATACTTGCAATGCACTCTTTTTTTCGTGTTTGTGTGAGTAATCAACTGGTGAAGTTTTATGGTATTATCTGCAAGTTCATCTGAAGGTCATCTGACCGAAAGCTTGCACAGAGTAAAAATACTTGTTTGCAAAGACTTGAGTGTGCGGATTTTTCTTTTCTTTTTATTGAATATCTGCAAGTTAGAAACTTTACCATACTCGCCTGTAGTATTTTGCCTTTAAAAAAGTAAAGTATTGCATAAGGGGCAAATATTTAATCGGCTTGCTTGACACTCGATCCTAAATTGTTCTACAGACCCTTTTCTTTCAGTTGGAAGTGAAAACAAAACTTTTGCATCAATTTGAAATGACGCGGTCCTTCGGTGCCCCACTAAAATGCATGATGGTATGTTGCCCCAGCTGTGAAATTTCAGGCTATTCAGCCATTCATTGTTAAGACGAGGCTAGCGCTTCTCTCTGCTCTCAGAGACCAGACAGCCAAATACAATCATCAGTGATCCTATCTGAGGCAGACACAGGCTTTGTTTATAATGATCTTATGCAAAGCATCCAAACAGGAAAGTGGCTATGTGTTGTGCATGTCTGTGTCTGTTAACTAAGCCCATGGGGGGTGTTAGATTCTTTGGGGATAAACTGTTATTCGAGGAGGGAGAAGCTGTCATGGTTGTCTTGATGGCATGCAGTCTGTAGTGTAGCTAATATTGTCACTGGTAATATCAGGGCAACATATAGATGTACACAGGCAATGTACTCTTTGCCCAAGAAGTTTAACCACGAAGAGATATCCTGACTGCAGTGTAATGTAATCTAGACTCTTTACAATCTGTAGAAAGCATAGATTAGTAATGACTGAACTGAAAATGGCTGAGTCACTTCTCATGGACTGTGCATCACTGTTTTGGCTGAAACAATGTAAGAATTCTGGTACTGTATGTGCCTTGTGTGAAGGATTTTTTTTTATTATATGGGCTTTTTTGTTTCTCAAGGGATTCATTTAGGGATTACGGTACATTTTGTTGCACTCTGAATCAATATACATAGACTGAGTCATAGGCCTGGACTGTTAATTTTTATGATAGGATAAGTTGTGGTTGGTTCAGATGCTCCGATATCTATCTAATATTTGCATGTTCACTAGTGTGGATGCCTCCTTCCTCCTTCCTCCTGATAAGAATTGGTGGTGTTATGGGGATGCTGTCTCTCTAGTGAAACAGTAGCACGGGCCCGTCTTTGACCAGGTCTGAGTCGGAGTAATCTGATCATGACTCATTGGCCTGACAAACCTCCATAGGTCCCCCCATCCATCTGTGCTGTCGCTCAAAATACCCCTGCCTGGGCAGAGCACAGGATCTCACACCCCTCCTGCTGCCATGCCATTACATAACATCACATCATTCACATTTCATCCACTTAGTGTCTGTTACATGCTGTTATGGTGGGTTGTTATACTCTAATTATGTTGAAATCTTAGTATGCCCTGTAGTAATGCAATATTTGTAAAATTATGCAATCAGATTTGCTAAAATAGTGTTCATATTGACATGGTTAATCTCTTTAATGGTACATTTTATTGTGACATACTGTATAAATGGGACAATATAGGCTAATTCTTGCGACATACTCATGCCCTGGTTCTAGGAGAAAGGGCGGCAAAAGATGGCACCTGTGGCTTCTCTCACTTCCTGTTTTGTCTTTTTATGTTTGCAGATCTGCTTCCTCCTTTTTGCAGTGCTCTACATTGTGTCTTACTGTATCATCACCCGCTACAAGAGGAAAAGTGGTATGTGCCCCATTTTGAACGGACTGCACACACAAATGGCACCTGCACACCACTCCACCTGCCCCTCCTCAAGTCATATCATCTGCTGCTCGGCATTTAAACAAAAATTTGATTACATTTTCAGTTATTATCTAGTTATGAAAATAACTTACTTGAAGACTTGAGATAATTTGCCATATTTGGTTTTACAAATCTAGAGCATCCATTTCTATTGACAGGCAATCCTTTGCATGTACATTATTTTTTTGCATTTATTTAGAAATTAGCTGTTCAAAGTTTTAAAAATTTGCAACAAAGAAAACATCAAATAGTTTTGCAAAATAATTGTATCCTGATGCACACTTTTACATTATTTCACTTTGTGCATCTGGAATCCCTCAAGTGGTGCACGTTTCCTTCCTTGTGAGATACTCTCTGTGAAATGGACTGTGCTGTTGTGAAATGTGATATAAAGGTGACACTAACTTGGTTGTGACCAAAATAATAATTGAGCAGCCTTTGTTTTGAGCAGTTTTCTGCACATACCAGTCTTAATGTGAAGTCATGCAGACAAGAATGCAAAAACAGACATAAACATACACAAAAAGTTGATTTCACTTAATGTCACCATGAGCGGGTCCAGGTCACCCTGGTTCACTTAAAAAGTAGACCGCAGCACTACCTATCCCCGGTGGAACAAGGTCCGCTTGGAATCTGGGTTGCTTCCCGGTTTCAGGTTATTTGGCCAAGGTGAGGCACACTGTTCCACTCTAAGGTGTTACTTTAAGTTTTCTTTTTAATTTTTTTTTTTTTTTTTTAATTCTTCTTGAGAAATAAGGTGTAGGTTTTATCCACTCCACAAGCCATATCAGTGATTGCATCTTTACATTCCAAACATATTCCCAAGTGTAAATAAGAAGAGCATATTGTCACTGCTATTGCTGCTGAGGGATTGGTCATCTGTTTGCTCTTAGGGTTTGACCAGATTAGACATGTTTTGCCATCATGTGATTTCCACATGTCTGTCATCACAATATGCATATATGCATAGGTGTAGCGTATATGATACCAACTGTAATTATCCATGTCAAATGATGTATGTTATGTTGTTGTGTCTAATTCTGAATATCCTGTCCACAGATGACCATGAAGACGAAGATGCTATTGTCAATAGAATATCGTAAGTGTGTGTGTGGCCTAGACACAAGCATTTCAGACACAATAAAGTATATTGAGTACTAACACAGGATTATTTTACCTAAGTTAACTCCCTCTGAAACATAGCCCTAAATGATCAGTAGATTACTAGCTAAATTATTGACAATAATATTCAGTGTGTCTCTTATACAACCTCAATTAATTCTTGTAGTATTCTAACCCAAATCAGTGTTCTCACTGACTAACTATCTTTCTTTTTTTCTTTTCACCCTTCTTTTCATTTTCTCCCCTTTCTCCCATTTATGTATGTGTCCATTATCAAATCTATCTATGTATCTGTCTGTCTGACTGTCTGTCTCTCTATCCAACATCTACTTGAATATATCCTCGCAATCAATCCATTTGATTGCTCTATCCATCCATCTCTCTGTCTGTCCATCCTCTTTCTCTCTCAGCCTTTACCTGTGCACCTTCACTCTTGCCGTATCAGGTGGGGCAGTTCTGCTGCTGCCCTTCTCCATAATCAGTAATGAGATTCTGCTCTCCCTGCCCAGAAACTACTACATACAGTGGCTCAATGGCTCTCTCATACATGGTCAGTAGCACTCACTCACTCACTCACTCACTCACATGATCAGCCACACAGGAAATTGTAGGCTAATTGTAGTGTTCAATGGATTTCTCTTGTCGTTTATTTTAAACAGTAACACAATTAACATAGTTAAGACAGTAAACAAACAGATAGGCTTTGTAACATAGAGGGTGACTAACATGGCATAAATGAAACTGAATTAGGGTTGACAGTGGTGTCAGAACAGCCACAAGGGGGCGATAGATGTCCATGACATAATAATTCCTCACATGGTCTACAGAAGCTCACTACAAATGAAGCACACTTGTATTATAGGGTGAGGGATGTTCTGATTTAAAGTAAATGGGCACAAATGAGAAATGAACGTGTCGTGAAAGCCATGGCCAGGGCACATACTATGAGATAATAAGTCTTCAGATGGACCATAGAATACATACTTAGTCAATTTTACATTAAATATTATTCATAATGTCTCATCCCAAATGCATTGTTTTGACCAAGATGTAAACTGAGGGTATTAGTCTTGAATTGACAGGTTTATTAATTGATTTTATTGATTGACTTATTGATTGGTTGTTTAATTGATCTCTAGGTCTGTGGAACCTGGTCTCGCTGTTCTCCAATCTCTGCCTCTTTGTCCTCATGCCCTTTGCCTATTTCTTCCTGGAATCGGAGGGGTTCGCTGGATCTAAAAAGGTAACTCCGCTCCTGATCTTGGGGTAGACCTCTCAAAGTAGTGGGCCTAAAATTGAATTCATTTTAGTAAACAGCTCTTTGCAATGCTGTCGAATGCTCCATTCACTTCTGTGGGACTTCCCAACACTCTCAGGTCCTGATGGTTATGTGGAATATCAACTGTCAGATACCCCTTTTCCACCGAGGTGGTTCCAGTGCTGGTTCAGAGCTAGTGCCAAATCTGGAACCAGTTCTTTGGTTTTCCACACAAATAAGCCTGGCTCTAGCTCTGGTAAACCGGTTCCAACTCGGCACCAACTGAAAGCTGGAGCCAGACACAAGAACCAGCTACGTCAGGTGCTGAAAGTTCGCTTAGCTTGCTAACGTTTTGACCGTAGATAGTTTGCTGACAGACAACTTCATAATCGCAGCATACATAATCTTAGGTTAAAATAACAGGATTTTAAGATTGTATACACACAATTTCTCGCTAACTATGTAAAAATATTTGAGTGAAAAGGTCAACTAAATGTATATCTGCCAACTACGAAGCTACATTTCACCGTTAATATTACTTTTTATCAGCGACCATAGTTTAGCAGTAGCCCATTGTGACGTTACAAGGGTAACAGGCTTGGGCACTGACGTAGCAACGCAGCTCTAGCACTGCCTCTCGGCCGGTGGAAAAGCAAACTGGTTCTAGGATAATCGACAGGTAACACCAGCAGCGAACTGGCACAAGCACCAGCCCAGAACTTGCACTTGCGGTGGAAAAGAGGTAAGAGTGATGCCACACAGTCCAATTATAAGTTACACATCAGCTGATTGGTTATGGCAACTGAAAAAATTTGGGACATACTAAAATGATGGGATCGTACAGTATTAAAGAATAGTAGCCTTTGAGCCTTTGGGATGGAATGCAATAAAGAGTACCATCCAGTGTTGGTCTGTGTCAGGGGTCAGTATGTTTCTCCCTGCTTCTGTATTTCTGTGTGTGTGTGTGTGTGTGTGTGTGTGTGTGTGTGCGTGCATGTGGATGCGTGTGGGTACTCTGGTTGGGCGGAGGTGGGGCAGACGTGGGCCGACGGGCCTGCATGTTGTCTGGCGGCAGCAGCAGGTGTCTGGGCCGTGCCCGGCGTCTGACTCCTGCTCCCGCTCCGCTGCCCCGCCGCCGCCACCGCGGCAGCTTCATTAAAACATGAAAAGCCCCGAGGACTCGGCGCGTCAGCCGACGCCCCATCCCGCCTAACCCCTTTAAACGGCCCGCAGGCCGCAAACACTTCAACACCACGCCATCAGTGGCCCGTCTGATTTATTTCCCCACAACCCACTCGCTGTGTGTCTGTCTCTCTTTCTTTCTTTCTCCCTCTCTCCCTCACTCCCTCACTCTGTCTCTTTATCACACTCTTTTGCTCTACTTGTCTTTCTCACTTCTTTATATGCATCTCTCTCTTTTTATTTGCTATGGCATCCTAAGGTTTACTGACTGAATATGTTGCAGTTCACACACACACACACACACACACACACACACACACACACACACACGAACACACACCATTGACCTAGGTGATTTAATAGCATGCACCTTTACCCCTGTCCTCACCCCCCTCCTGCCCTGAAAATAAAACTTCAAAAGCAGAGGCCAATAATCGCTCGGCACGGCTCGGTACACTTCCTCGTTTGAGTAATTACTTGAGAGAGGGAGAGAGAGAGAGGGGGAATGAGTGTCCAATACCGGAGCTCTTGAGGGTCCATAAAGCTTCAGCAACACCATGGCACAATGGAGTGGCAAGCGAAGGAAGGGAAGGGGGGAAAAATGAAAAGAAAAACAGATTTGCTTTTAATTCACCTCTGTCCTGTGTCCCAGTGTGAAGCCCTCCTGGTTTATGTCCCGCCTGCCTGGCACACGGAGACGTAAAAAATTAGTCTGTACTGTAGTTTACGAGGCTCGGGCTAATTTGCGAGGGCTGGACCACGGTAATAATGGACAGGGCTGCCGGGATGAAGGAGGAAGTGGAGTGTGGGCTCGGGACCCGCAACTTTATGTCCCCCACTCTCTCTCTCTCTCGCTCTCTCTCTCTCTCACTCTGTGTCTTTCTCTCTCTCTCTCTCTCGCTCTCTCTCTTTCTCTGTGGCTCTTTCATTTCGACAAGACTGTTTCTTGCTACTGATCATCCATAAATGTGCAAGGAGGAAGCACTGCTTTATGTTGTGCTACACGTCCATGTATGGGCCTTGCGTGCATGTGTGTATGTGTGTATGAGTCTGTCAGTGAGTGACGTGTGTGTGTGTGTGTGTGTGTGTGGGTGCGCGCAGAGAGAGAGAGAGAAAGAGGAAACGATCAGAAACGGCGGCTCTCATACATGACAAAAGCAAGCGCCCCACTGAGACACAGAGGGGACACAGCAGCTCACAGCGGAGGGGCACGAAAGCCGGATGTGGGGGAGTTTAATACCCTTGAACCTCTATTCACTCAAGCCCCAACACCCCCCCACCCCCCACCTATTCCCAAACTCACATTAATGTCCACGTTAGATGGCCAATCTCTTGGGGAGGGGGGCTTAATGTTGTCATTTATGTGCACCTATGATGTCCAATAACCTGAGCGCTCTGGAAAGTTCCGAGGAAATGAAAAGCGGCGGAACGTTTTACACAGCATACCTTTAATCGAAAAAGCTAATTCAGAGCAGAAGGGGCCACGAGTGGGCCACGAGTAGTTCATGTGGATGCTGCAGCCACGACCAAAACCGTGACCAACAGACAACCAAACACACTTTTCTTCTCTTAAATGCCACACTGCTTGTATACAGTAGGTCATATTGATTATGGCATCAGTGCTCAGGCAGTCTTACTACACCAAGAAAATGGCCTGGTAGATTAGTGGAGCGTAGTTTTGATGATTGTTTTAGGCGCTGAAGGTTTTGCCTGTTGCAAGATAACAGTCTGATGTGTTTCTTTGCAATGTTAAAAGATCAACCACCGCTTCTAGACGATGGTGTGAAAGTAATTTAGTCACTCACTCTTAGTTGTGGTTGGTTGATCAACAGCACTTGTGAGTAATCCAAGGATGTCCAGTGTTTCAAATGTGGTGACATTAGATTTTTTCTAAATAATATTTATGCTGTGATTGTAGTATACTTATGATTCAGGGTAATAAAAAACCTTAAATATACTTTCAAGCCCCATGTTTGCATGTACCAATTTTTTTCAGGGCAGGGCTCTAAATATAGTAGTACATAGCTATTTCTTGTGTAGGAGTAATTCTGCGAGAAAGCACTGTATAATAGTGCCATTGCAAGTTGTCCATAAAGTGAGCCCATGGCATTGCATTTATTTTACTGTTTTAATGTCCTCCCATAACATCCCAAAATGTCAGTTTGGAAGTCGGCTCAGATAAGGGAATGGGAAAGTGTTTGTTCTGCCGTCGTAGTTGATATGCGGTTGTGTCACCGAGGTCAGCAAGTAATCATGGCTCTTTGTTAAACTGGATAAGGAAATCTCCGCCAGCAATCAGTGTGGAGGGTTGTGTGCAGACTGTAAGCTGTTCTCACTTCTAGCTGCAGATGGAGCTGTTGAGAAGGCAGCTGCTTTGTGTTGCTGGTGCATCTGCTGCATCTCAGCAAAGATTAAAACGGCTTCTCCCTGTCTCCTTATGCAAGCCCTTGTGCGAGTCTTTTCCTTATGAGATGCAGGACAAAACAAACCAAAGAACAAAAATTCCAACTATAATCTGTTTAAATACTTTGTATGTAGATTATGGTCCAACATTGGCTGCTTCAAAGTTTTTATTTTTTGAATGTGGAAATTGATGATTTTCAACAAATTTGTTTAAAGTTTGAATGGTTTTGAATATAACTTTGGAATGTTGAATTTCAATTCTGTTTATTGACATTTATAATTTATTTATCATTTATTTCTTTTTTCTTTTTTTTTGAGGCCGTGTTCATTAGTGCGCATATCGGCACTACGTGTTTGTAAACTGAACAGCTTCTTCCGAAAGAAAAGAAAAAACTTGGGTTTGGGTTACTAAGAGACTCTTTTTGTGCCTCCCTTACAATGGCAGTGCATATTTATTTCAGACCGGCAGAGTGCTAAGGGCCTTTCTTTCCCAGGCCCGGGTCCTTCCAATCTGGGCAAGTGGTGCAGAGCTGTGTTTGCACACCTCACTTAAGGTCAGAGTGTCTCCACAAAAAGCCCCTGCGTACACAATACGCGTCACCATGGAAACATATGAGCTTTAGCTGGGAATTTTGAAAGAGGAAACCAGGAAAAAAAGCACAATATTTGGTGCTTTTTGTTGATTCATTTTTATCTTTTGTAGGATTTGGATCTAAGATGTTTAGATTTAGGTTTTAAGTAGAGGTACTGGTGCCTCTTTCTTTAGGCTTCTCTCTCTCTCATTGATTTTGTTCAACTGTCTTTCAGTGTTCAGCGTACAATGTATGCATACATGGTACGGAATCAGTAATCCAATCCGTTATCTTCCAGTGTAGATCTTAAAGATCTTATGATTATGAAGTAAATAGTTTTGTTACTTGTGCAAACCTTCAAATACACTTGGAGATGGGCACTTAAATAGTCCAGATACACTGTCAACTTTCATGTTTTTTCAGTGAGTCTACCCTCACAAGGACTGAAATGTTATTGTGGTCATTGAGGCCTAGCTGCTTAGACATGACACTTATGAAACAGCGCATACACAATGGAGTTCTGGCCCTACTCAATGTTATCAAACACACACTACAAGTCCAGACACAGCTCTAGATGTGCTGCTCTGCTACTATTCTTGTTCCTGTCAGTGGCCTGACGATGATCTATGGGGGCGATAATTCTGAGGACACACACACACACACATACACACACACACACACACACACACACACACACACACACACACACACACACACACACACACTGACACACACATACCAACAGAAGCCTTCAGTATTGGCCCAAGACATCCTACATGTCAGGCTTGGCTGAGTGCATAAATGGATGGTCACCAGTTCACATCTGCTCACTAGCCCACCAGCTTTACACATGGCTGTAAATTGCCTCCCCACAATGGGGATGCATCACAACACCAATGCAGCCTTGAAATGACTCCAAAGGCTCTTCCTAGAAGTAGTTTGTTTTTGTTCCGCCTCTATTTCTTTTTCTGTGTGGTTCGCTCTCTCTCTCTCTCTCTCTCTCTCTCTCTCTCTCTCTCTCTCTCTCTCTCTCTCTCTCTCTCTCTCTCTCTCTCTCTCTCATTCGCTCTCGCTCTGTCTCTGTGGGCTTGACAAAACACAGGTGACAGTTGTTCACTCTTTGAAGACTTATCAGCCTGACACCTAACAGTAATTAGGAAAAGATGGACTCACTGTAGACAGGAATAACATACTCTGGGGCAACTTCAAAAACTAGCCACTTCCTCCCCTATAAATCCTCGAAATCTGTTTTTTCCTCCACAAGCATTGAGGCCATATTTGCACATGAAGGGGGACCTTTCATTTCAGGGATTGGACCCTCTGAAGGGGAAGATCAAGAGCAAGTGCGAGGAAGGTGGTTCATAGAATTAAAATGCTTTTGGTGTGTTTGGGGCTTTGTATATTAGGCTTATGTATGTGTGTGATTGTGTTTTGTGTGTCTGTGTGGTACTGTTTTTGTGCGTCATGGGTAATTTTTTAGTTTAGGGCAAATTGAACTCTTGCATGAATGTGCGTGTGTCTCTGTCTCTGTGTGTGTCTGTGTTTTCCTCTCCTGGACAATCAGTAGTCGTGTGGCTGGGGATGTTGAGTTATTGAGTGTGGACATAGAGTGTGTGTGTGTGTGTGTGTGTGTGTGTGTGTGTGTGTGTGTGTGTGTGTGTGTGTGTGTGTGTGTGTGTGTTTCCCATGCTCCCTCCCCCACACACTCCTCTGTTTTGTGTCTCTGACACGGCGGCTCTGGTCAGCGGACAGGGTTTGCACTAATAAGGGGAGTGGGGGTGTGTGCATCTGTTGAGGCTCTCCCAGGCAGGGAGAGTCTGTCCTGGGCACTGGTGCCCCCGCGCTGCCCCCACTCTGCTCCACTGGAGAGACGGGTCAGCGCTTAAGCTCCAGACTTCACCTAGCATGTAACCACTTAAATGCTCTACCTTTGATGGCCAGGCCCCACAGCCTTGGAGAGTCCCAGTGCAGCCGTAGCATGTTCTACAAGGCAGTTAAATTTGAATGCGTTCGGAGTGGGGTGCAGAGCTTAGGCAAATCTCAAATCTCTGCAGTCAGAGGGCAATACTGGGAAGGAACGTTTTCCCTATTGCTGCTTTGCCAGACACATACAGTGTGTGTGTGTGTGTGTGTGTGTGTGTGTGAATTTTATACTTTATATTGGTATGTATGTATTCATATTTTTCACCTTTTTTTTTGTGGTATTTTTTTGTTTGTTTGTTGTGAATGTTGTGAATTCTTGCCATTTGGATGTATGTTTGCAAACCAAAGAGTAGGAACCACTGCCAATAACATATAAAGAGTTTATTTTTATGATTTAATAAGGCTCCGAGTTACTTTTAATTTCGTTAATTAAGTTAGTTACGTTGACGAACTGGAAAACCCCAATTTTTTGGATGGAGTATGACTGACAGTAAGCCTTTTGTGTACTATCTTCATCACCATGGTAATGGCCTTGTCGCAAATATTGACACGTAAAAATGTTGTTTGAAATAATGTCTTTATTAAAGTTATTTGAGTGATCTAAAGGTCAATTCAGACTGAAGATCTGCAACGATTTTGCGTTTTTTTTACGTTTTAGAGAGTAGTTGTGGCGGTGTTAATCGTCGCAGGTTGTTGCAAGCAGTTGCAAGGTGTCGCAGAAGATTATTACACAGTTATTCACACAGTTCAATTCAGATTTGAATAATGATTCACAAAATACACTTTCGGAGTCAGTACAACTTGCCGAAGTGGAGTTATGGAAGTCTCTTCATTTTTTTTAGATTGGGCATCCGCAAGATGGCCGCCAAGTATAGTGACTTTACTATAATGGCGAAGTCTGAGTAAAAGATTGTAATATTTGATTGCTATGGTTAAATGGTCAAAAGCAAAAGCCTGAATATTGAGCCTGGAGATGAAGCAGCACTTTAAAGCCATGGCTATGCAGAATCCCAGCACCACCTTAAGTTGGCTTTTTCTCCGAGCCTTTTCAGATCCTCCTTAAATGTGAATGCGGATGGTTCTGGAAGCTTCTATAGCTGCTGGCCGACATGAGTGAAGCCCTGAGTGAGGCAGTTCTGTGCTGTACTGTGCTGCCCTGTGCTCCGCCACAGACAGAGCTCCCCTCCAGACAGCCAGAGAGGAGGAGAGATGAGCTGTCAGTGGTCTGCCGCTCGCCTCCACCAAATGATTAATGGACCTTTCGCTTTCCATTTCTCCCTCTCTATTAGTCTCTCTCTCTCTCTCCCTCTCTCTCTCTCTCTCTCTCTCTCTCCCTCCCTCTCTCTCTCTTGCCCTCTCTGTCTGTCTTTCTGCCTCTCCCTCCGGTCATCCATTTTGCTCCCTCAATTTCCCTCCATTCCCTCTCCCAAGCTGTTATCAGTCCTTCTCTGTCACTCTCCGCCTCTTTCTCTCCATCCTTGTCTGCCTCCATTTGTCTGCCTCACTCTTTGCTTTTCCAACTGAAACTCCCGGAGCCTGGCTCTGCAATAATGCAGCATTGCAGGATTGCACATACGCTAATCTGTCGCATT
>JAODXP020000027.1:9695767-9705767 GCA_027497455.2 Sardinella longiceps
CTCCCGTACCACCCACACTGAAGCTGTTTGTGCTTTTCTGCATGTAGATTAAGTCCAGTCCAAGATTATTATTATTACTAGACACCCCCAATGATTATGTCCAGTGGACAGTGTCCATATAGGACAATTTTGTAGGTTGGATCCCTATCTGGGGAAACGGCCAGTTGTTAATTCAGTCAAATAAGGGCTTGTTTGTTCAATTGCAGTTGCATGATGGACTAGCATTAGTTAGCATTTTAGTTGCATATATGTGAGTTTTGTCCTCTTTGTCCACAGTGTGTACCCCAGTGGGGCTCTCTCGCATGTTCACCGTCATGGGCCAGCTCCTGGTCAAGCCAACGGTAAGATACATACTATAGCTTTTCTCTCATACTCAGTTCTCCCACATAAGGAAGTTAGACCCAAAGACCTGTGTTAAACCCAACTCTCACACCACCATGAGAATACCCGAAAATACTGAAATCAGCCTCACTCACACCTGGAAGATCAAATGCAGCCGCTTAATACAGAGAGAACTCACCTGGGACATAAAAGTGGCTGAACAAACAACTAAACATTCTCACTAGACAGTGACACACACATACACACACCACACTCTCATATCCTATTCAAATACCCAAGATGATCTTCAAATGACAGCCACACAAAAGCAGAATGCTTCCATTCAATCTGAAGTATTTATAGTAGTCCTTGAGCCGTGTTGTTTGTTGAATTGCTTCAGTTGTTCTGTTTACTTTATTGGGGAAGTTTCACAAGCAGCTCACTCTTGATATTTTCTGCATGCATCCAGTATGTGATTATGGAGGAGAACTGAATGCTATTATTAATGACTTAAACATACAAACACCTAGAAAAGGGATGAAACAAATCCCAAAATATAATTGAAGCTTCATCTAGAAAAAAAAAAGCACAAAAAAAATGTACACCTGTTAAATGCAATGCATTTAAATGTTCCCATAAGCAGAAAAGTGGGCATGCTGTAATATATTGCTAGGGTGATATCAAGGAAAGCACAGAATTGACCACACACAGTGATATTTCAGGGTTTCGTTTTTCGGCCTTGTAAACTAAATGTTGATTGTAAATGTACACTGATTGAAATTCCTGATAACCATTTACCCATGGCTCTCTTTTCACTTTCTGCCACCTGTCTCTTTCTGGCTCTTTCTTTCTTCCTTTCCTCTAGATTTTGGAGGATTTAGACGAGCAGATCTACTGCATAGTCTTACAAGAGGAGGCTCTAACGAGAAGACTTAACGGTGTGTATTTGTTTACATGAGTGAGTTTGTGTGTGAGTGTGTGTGTGTGTGTATGCGTATGCTTGTGTGTGTGTGTGTGTGTGTGTGTGTGTGTGTGAATGCGTATGCGTGTGTGTGTGTGTGTGTGTGTGTGTGTGTGTGTGTGTGTGTGTGTGTGTGAGTGTGCATACGCTTATGCGTATGCTTGTGTGTGTGTGTGTGTTTCTTGTTGTGTGATTTATGCCATTCTCTCATCTGATCTCCACAGACTGTTTATTACAGGCTGTTGGTAATTACAGGGGCCCAGTGCGGCAAAATGGATAAATTTCTAATTAAAGCATCAGTATGAAACCTGAGCTCCAGCGCTTAAGTAGAGAGGAGAGATGAGCACCACTCAGCCTCCTCTGATAGGCACGCTGATAAGTGAAGAGGCCGCTAGCGCTGGGGTTGTTGATGCTAGTGGGGCTGTGCTCTGCAGAGGTGGACGTGATTCACTGGCCTCAGCACCTCCACCGGATTTTTATAGGTCAGGAGCGTAACATCTAATTTTAGAGTTTGGGTGAAGTGTCTCTTTAATTCAACTTCTATACTCTGTGTGTGTGTGTGTGTGTGTGTGTGTGTGCATTGGAAGGCTGAGTATCTGATTACTTACTACTACCGGTACATATTGTATCCATAATTGAGAAGGTTTAGTACTTTTACTTCAAAGATCTTAGTCTGTGGAGTATCTACGAAATCAACAAGACGACCCATTTACGTAAAACTGTTTATTCTTTGTTTTTTTTTTTACCTCCTATGCCTGTGTCTGGGTCTGTGCTCCACTTCCTCCCAAAAAAAAAAGAAGAAAAAAAAATGTTTTCCCAACCATGCAAAAATTATCTGGGCGGTCCACCAAAGCAAACTTTTTAACACTGACCCCAGCACGCACCTCTTAAGCGAATCAACGCTATAAAGCCAGGATGGAGAAAGAAGTCTCTCTCTCTCTCTCTCTCTCTCTCTCTCTCTCTCTCTCTCTCTCTCTCTCTCTCTCTCTCTCTCTCTCTCTCTCTCTCTCTCTCTCTTTTTTTTTCAACCCACGTTCTCTTTTCACAACCCAGGGAGGTAAAGGAGATGGCTGATACGTTTGCACTCGCTTTCAAAAACGCCGCCACTGCCTCTCAATAGGCCGTCATCTGCCTGTTTGGGGTATCGGCAGGCTTGCCGCTCGAGCGGCGCTGCTTTGAAGCACTGATAAAAATCGCTCAGTGCTTTGCGGCACATTTGATACACGGCCGTCACTGTGACGACGGGACAAAAGGTGTTGGGGATTCCAAAGCGCAGGAGCGGCAGCGAACGGTGATCGCTCAAGAGAGCTCGGCGAAGATTTTCTCTCAAGCGTTCATGCACCCAAGATCCGTGCACCTTATCAGGAATGCTTGGAATTCTATTTGTTTCGAACATTCGGCCAACGGAAGGGCACTGGGGGCTGTGGGGTAACGGAGGTGCAAAGAACAAATTAGCAAGAACATGGTGGCAAGTGAGGTTCAGGAACAGTTCGCCGAGAAGTCCTCCTCTACTCTACCTCATCATCATCATCCCCTGTATTCTCCTCCAGATCTTCTCCACTTTCTCCTAACTTCTCATCCACTGTCACCTCCCCATGGCTTCAGCTAACTTCTCTACTTCAGGCTCTATGGTCCTCATTTGGCTCTTTTCCTGTCCCTTCTTGTCTCTCCTCTTCTTCCTCTCCCCGCCTCACTCACTCCCACCCTGCCCAGCTCATCCCAGCCCTGGCCCACTGCTGTCCATCGCTGTGATTAAGTAAGACAAATGAGATCTCATCACAATAACCATTGGACACGTGTGTATCTGTGAACAGCGGCGATATACTGTAGATCACCCTCTCCCGTGAATGTAGCGGAGACAGGCGCTGGCTTGTCAGATTATCAGCACCTTATCAGATCCAGGACAGACTTTTATTCCCCGTGGGGGGGGAAAAAGGAACACAGCCATCTGTGTGTCCCATAATTACATCTGGCCAGCAGCTCAACGGCACTTGCACAACGGCACAAGGTGGTAAAAGGAGTTGGATTGGAAAACTGATTGCATGCATGACAAACGATTGCTAAACAAGTGATGATCAATCGCGTCCTTGTTACAAAGCCAAGTGGAACAAAAAAATGCATGTGGATGGAGATTGATTTGTGGCACCTGTGATACCTGACAAAGACGTCTGATTTTTCACCTGTCCCCCCACCAGGTGTCTCCCTTGCTGGTGCTCTATTTTTTTGTTTGTTTGTTTACCCTGTGTATGGGGGCAAAGGTCATGGCCATTGTTCCAGACGGCAGGTGACTATAGGTTGCACTATACGTGCTGAGGTTCAGCCTGCTGCTTTTCAAGTCTACCTGCAGGACTGGGGCACATGCAAGAGTCTGGGAAAGTGACTTAGTCAGCAGAATAGTGCTGGTGGAAGTTGAGGCTTTTGCCCTTTATGCAAAGATAAGGTAATCCAGCAGGAGTTTCAGGAGCCTCTCTCTCTCTCTCTCTCTCTCTCTCTCTCTCTCTCTCTCTCTCTCTCTCTCTCTCTCTCTCTCTCTCTCTGCCTCTTTCTCTGTGACCTCGATGTCATCAAGTGCAAGCCCAGATCCTTTGTGTTTGGATATATGTGAGAAAGGGAAAGGGTTGTGTAAATGTCTGTGTCAGTGTGCTTCTGTGGCTGTGTGAGTGAAAAGGGAAAAAGAGAAATGGAAATGGTGTGTGTGTGTGTGTGTGTGTGTGTGTGTGTGTGTGTGTGTGTGTGTGTGTTTGTTTCTTGGCTCCCTCCGCACTCGCTCGCTGTCGTCCAGATGCTCTGCGGCACGATGACCTTGCAAGTGGCTGCGCCGACATGCCGTGGAGTTCTGTCTCTCTCCCTCCCTCTATCTATCCTTCCCTCTTTCTCTCTCTCTCTCTTTCCCTCCTTCTCTTTTCCTCTTGCTGGTGCTCGTTTGCATAATTGCGAGTGACGTAATGCAGAGGGAGGCGATGGCGATGAGATGGATCCCCTGCACCGAGCAGCCAGTTCATCACTTTACTGCCTGGCCACTGCAGAGCAGTGGGGGTCACATTGACATTCTGGGGCTGTCACGAGCACACAGGGCCGTCTGGAGGTAGTGGAAAACTACACTACTTCCTACAGCTTGCCTTGCTCGCAGTGGATTTGGGGGGAGACATTTTGCGCAGTCATTCCAAAGATTCTTATCCATAGACATTGTAGTCATGTGGCCAAACTTAAAGGTGCACTAATGAGTTCCTGCTTTGTTTCAGTGCGGTTTCTAATCGGAGGCATTGGGAGTCGTGGACTAACCCCCACCCCCTCCCTCAACTGTCTTGTCCATGATTGGCTAGAACATGGATTGTTATGTTTTGGTGCACAGCCTGTGCCGGTAGTGTTTGTTTGATATTTACAGCCACTGTGTCACTGTTGTGTCCTGAGACCAGACTTTGAAACAGGCTAGCAGGTAAACAACAGTCAAAATATTAAAGGCCGTCTGTAGGGATGGAAGAAGATGTGAACATTTTAGGAGCACCCAAACCTACTTATTTGCAAGTGCACCTGGGAGTTGTAGTCTTGATCTCCTCCTGTCTATTTTACCTGTTGAGACAAGGAGTTTTCCCAGGCACTCTACTATGCCATGCACTCCATGATTTATGAATCTGTGATGGATGTGTGTTAGAAGTAGTTGTGCTCGCACAGTTTACTGAAGGCTGTGCTTTCTTATGACACAGGACTTGGCTCAGGGGGTTTTAAGGGAGAGTTCACCGTTTGAAAAAGGTGATGCGAGGAATCCATGACACTGCCCTGGAGGTACGACTGATCGACTGCCTGTACCCCACCCCTCCAAAACCCCATCCACTGCAGGAGTCGTCTGCAGGATCCCGGGCCTCGGGGTGAGGCTTGCGCAGGGGTGTGTGTGTGTGTGTGTGTGTGTGTGTGTGTGTGTGTGTGTGTGTGTGTGTGTGTGTGTGTGTGTGTGTGTGTGTGTGTGTGTAGTGAGTGTAGTTGTCGTTGTTAGTAGTGTGTGTGTGTGTGTGTGTGTGTGTGTGTGTGTGTGTGTGTGTGTGTGTGTGTGAGAGAGTGCATGTGTGCGTGCTTGGCACAGTGATCTAGACCTGTCGAACATGCGGTGACATTTCCTGTCGCATTGTCTCGCACACGTTTTGGTTGGAGGGTTCAAACTTCCCCCAGAGCGCCTTCACCAGGGCAGGTGCGGGGTCAGGCTGGAACACGAGCTCCTCCATTCCGTCTGGGACTTTTTCCTCTCCTTTTCCTTTTTTTTCCCCCTCCTTCTTCTCTTCTCTCTGAAGGGGTTTTCTCATTCTCTCACTCTCTTTCTCTCTCTCTATCATCCCTTACTCTTTTTCTGACTCTCTCTCTCTCTCTCTCTCTCTCTCTCTCTCTCTCTCTCTCTCTCTCTCTCTCTCTCTCTCTCTCAATCATAACTGTATACGTCTTCATTTAGAATCCCCAAACCTCCACCAGACAGGGCGTGTCATAATAATAATTGAAACGAGAGATTGAGAGAGTGAAGGCAGGAGAAGGGAAGAAAGAGGAAGACTTGATCAAAGTCAGGGCCTCGTACGGGGAGTGGGGGGGTGGGTGGGGGGATGGAAGGGATGAAAGATGTGATTTTTATTGCACGCAGTAACAGTGTAACGCCAAGCTAATTGCCACTGATCCGCCGGCTGTCCTGAGGGAATGCAAATGGATACTCCAGCACTTCCAGGGGGCTGCTGAGAGAGAGAGAGGGAGAGAGAGAGAGAGAGAGAGAGAGAGAGGGAAGAAAGAGGGAAAGAGCGGATGAGAGGAAGAGAAAGAAAGGGGAAAAAAACTGAATGAAACATAAATTGGCTTCTAAATGAGCAAGCACTGTGGTTTTCCTGGAGAATCCCGCTTTTTGTCTTTATCAACACACACACACACACACACACACACACACACACACACACACACACTCTGCACACTCACCAGACCACAACAGTCACACACGCCTGTGCCACCACACTATCTCAAAGGACTGGTTGGAGCATGCTGAATATGCTTCACACATCAGACAGCGAGTGACACAGTACAGTTTTCTTTTTTTTAAGTTGCTTGTTTGAGATCATCATGTTTAACGTTAAACAGGATTAGGCACCTGTGATGGGATTTCTTCATTAAAATAAGTAGCATGCCAAGACTTTAAAAGGAGCGCGAGAGAATGCTGTGAAAAGAGAGGGAAGAAAAAAAAAGCAGAAAGAAAAAGTGGAAAGAGAGAGCAAAAGGGGAGAGGGAGGGAAGGGGGGGGCTGAAGGGGAGAAGATTTGTGGTTGGCTGGGAGTTTGACGACTCTGTTAAATGGCAACCTGCAGCCCAGAGCTCCAGTGAGTCGTGTTTGTTTGAGGAGTTCAGAGAGAGAGAGAGGGAGAAAGAGAGAGACGGCACTTCGCTTCCCGAAGGTGAAGAAGATGAAGAGTGCTTTGTCAGCCTCTGCTCATCATCTCACGCCCGATCCCTCCCTACACACACGCACACACACACACACACACACACACACACACACACACACACACACACACACACACACACAGCCTCTGCCGTCAGTAGTGTGGCGTTGATTTCTTTATTGTGCTGACAGGCGGCGTGAGTCAGACTGGGGCATGTGAGATGTCAAGCAGGCGTTTGAGGCAGAGGGGAGATAAGAGGCTGCTTTACGGCCCAAACCACAGACGCTCCTCAGCGCCCAGACATCTCCCTCTGCCTCTGCCTCTGCCTCACTCGCTCACTCTCCCACAACAAACTCTTTGATGGTGACGTGGTTTTTTTTTAATATGCCATCTTTCTCTCTCCCTCCCCTCTCTCTCTTTCTCTTTCTCTTTCCCTCTCTCTATCTCTTCCTTCTCATCATCTTTCTCTCCCTCTCCTTTCTCTCTCCTCTTCTCTCCCTTTTCTTCCTCTACATCTATCTCCCTTTTCTTCCTCTACATCTCTCTCTCTCTCTCTCTCTCTCTCTCTCTCTCTCTCTCTCTCTCTCTCTCTCTCTCTCTCTCTCTCTCTCTCCTCTAGGCATGGCCCCTAATTCCCATTTTCCGGGCAGCATGCAGCACCTGCACAAGGACCTGGACAGCATACGGAATCAGAGGAACAAGCTGGGTAAGATGGAGGAGCAGCATGCACATCACACACTCTCTCTCTCACACACACACACACACACACACACACACACACACACGTCCGCCTCCTTTCACTAGCAAACACCTGAGCAAACACCAGGCCCATGCTGCACTCCCACAACTCCTCATTCACTTGTAAATCAGGCTCCCACTGTAAGGTGCCTGTGTGTGTGTGTGTGTGTGTGTGTGCGCGTGCATGTGTATGTCTTTCTTTTTACTGTGTGTGTTTGTGTGTGTTCACGCACAAGTGTATGAATAGGAGTGTATGTGCATGTCTGTCTTTTAATTGTGTGTGTGTGTACAGCGTGTGTGTGTGTGTGTGTGTGTGTGTGTGTGAGAGAGAGAGAGAGACAGCAGATGATGTGAGCTTAGGGGTGAGTATGTGCATTTGGATTCTGGTTCTCCTGCCGCCCTTCTACCCCATGCCCCCCCCCCTTCTACCCCCCTCAAACCCACCTCCCTGCTGAACTTTGATCCAAGTCCAAATGTTTCTCCTCCGTAATGAGTCTCAACCCCCCCACCCTCCCCCAGGCAGGCGGCTGCTTTGCTTTGGGGTGGGGTAATGGATGGCCGCGGGGAGAGCCTGTCGGCATGTTGGGGAGCCGGAGCGGGAGCCACAGAGGCACTTAAGATATTGGACAGGATGCAAACTTTATTGTGGCCCCAGCACTGCGAGTGATGTCATTAATTTAGAGGCAGTGGCGCGCCGGGAGCAACCTTGGCAAACCTCTGCAGTGGACAATGCCAGCTCTTTTTGTGTGTGTGTGTGTGTGTGTGTGTGTGTGTGTGTGTGTGTGTGTGTGTGTGTGTGTGTGTGTGGTTGGGGGGTTAGAAGAAGGAGAGGAATGGAGAAAGATGAAGAGAGAAGGGTGTGGGGGGCGGGGGTGGAGGAGGGGGGTGAGATGGAGCTGGAGTTGGAAGAGGGCAAGACAATAAGTCAGAGAGAGTGAAAGTGATGGATCGGAGGAGAGAGGGAGAGAAAGGAGAGAGAAAAGACATGACGTCAGCAGATGAAGAAAGAGCGCAGGGACGGGCGAGTCGTCGTTGTCGGAAGGGTGAGGCGGAGGGATGGCATCTGCTCCTTCTGGCCCGCCGCAGCACCTTCCATAAATTAGCCCAATTAAAGTGACCGGCCCCGCTCACCGCCGGGATTATCTGCCAGATGGATTGGAGATGCGGAGATGCTGTAAAAAACCCCACTACTGTTGAAATGAGGGGAGATGGACAGAGCGTGAAAGAGAGAGAGAGAGAGAGAGAGAGATGAATAAAGAGAGAGAAATGATAAAAAGAAGATGAAGAGAAATGGAGAGTGCAAGCAAATTTTTTGTGGACAATTTTTGCATTCATTTCTTTTCCTTTGTGCAGCCAAAGTCGTCTTAAGCGCTGAGACGCTTAATCAGCCCCCATCAGCAGATGAGCCGCCACAACCGAGCCAGAGACAACCGCTGGAAGGACTTGATCACTCTGCTGTTAAAATGTGCTGAAGGTGCTTTGTGGCTTTGTGGAGATGGGCTGTTAAGGCACTGCACCTGCTGATGGAGAGGCCTAGTTAAAGTCGATAGTTGCCTGCTTTGTGGGGCCGCTGTCCTCAGCGCCTGTTTTATGGTAGTCCCTGCGTGCCAAACGCCCGACCACTCTCGTTGTTAGCGCTTTGGCTTTGGAAACGTGGAGCTCCTCTCGTCATAGTCATGGAAATGAAGTTGAAATCGCTTGGATGAGGTCGACCTTTCCTCTCTTTTTTTTTTTTGGCTGCACATCGATGAACATCCTTGACGGTTTTTGGTCTTTTTTGCCCTCAACGGCGCCTTCCGGACAGTGCTTCCTTCAAGGCAGCGTTGCCTACAAGGCACTACCCACCAACATCCATGGTTAGAGTGCGGGTTTATGGTTAGGGTTGGTGTTAAGATGGAGCCTTGCAGTCAGTGCAGATCAATACAGCCCCACACCTTTCTCTTGTTTGCACGCAAGCCTTTTCTAGTCTGGGAGTACCCGTGCTCTTTTGCACGCTCCATTTCATTTCACTCTGCAAAGCAGCATGGTGACCATGGATGATTTTCTCACCTGCTTTAGGTATCCAATCACAGAACAAAAAGGGACTAGCACGGCATTTGATTGCATTTTACATCATGTGGTGGCTCTGGTATTGGCTCTGAGCTATGTACAGATCCTATGATAGACATTCGTAGCGCCCAATAAATGGCTTTGGACAATCGTAAATGGCGCTTCCGCTACGAGAAATTGGTGGGTCTCCAGACTAAACATCACTTGATTAACCAGGCTACGCCTTTTCCCCTCTCACCTTGATTCGTCTGATGCAATCTTCGCTTGTTTGGGTGCTGGTGGTGGTGGTGGTATTGGTGGTAAATGTGAGGATGAGGGGGGCAGGCAATGTTCTTTCCCCACTGCGGCATTCTGGGTAAATAAATAAATCACAGGCCTCATCATTTCCTGGGTGCAGGCCTTTCATGTGTGTGTCTAATTGTTTCCATTAAATAAGCGGGCTTGAAAGGAGCAGCCTAATTAAAGAGCGTGCTGGTTATTTATCGCTCCTGTGATATCTCTATCATCTCCCGCCTCTGAAGACGAGAGG